>OY856413.1:403039878-404239878 GCA_963693085.1 Alisma plantago-aquatica
TTATAATAAAACAGTGTGTGCATTCCTTATTTGCCCATGCATGTGTGACATAGATGCAAGCCATCAAGGGAAAAGTGGGGAACATAGAACCTATGATTTTTGTCTTCGATCAATAGCGGAAGCCATCAGAAATAGGGAGGATATCGGAGGAATCAAAACTTACCTATAGCCCTTTTCATCCAAACCTAAGGTGCTAGGCACCTTCCTCAGGGCCAGATGGACTTAACGAGCTAAGGATCACGAGTTGCGGAGACCAGGAACCTAGGATGGATCCGCCACCATGGTAGATCATACAACATACAAGGGAAGGTCTCAAATCTTAATAAACAAACATGCAAGACAGTGAACCTTAGTGATGTGTCAGCGATACCTATACGAAGGTGGAGAAGGCCAGAACTTCGCCGGAGAAGGTTGTGTCGTGAGAATCGGATCCACAATGGCAGGATGGTAACAAAGAAACCCAAAATAGGAACCCAACATACATGTAAAGATCTTGTGAAATTGGGTGTTGTTTAGGCTTCTTGGAGGGTAAGGGAAGCGGGCAAAAGCTTTCCCAGAAGTCACATTGGTCAGAGGTTCTCTGCCGATAAACTGGACGACTAGCACAAACGGTGGTTCATGGTGGCTCTGAGAGTTTGGGATATATAAGGCACACAGTACCCACAAACCAAGGATCATTGAATTCAGGATGAAGAGGAGAATCTAAAAGCAAAGGGAAAAAGGGGAGAGAGTAAATGAAGAAAGAGATCAGGGAAAAGAGGGAAATGTGATACTGTGAGTGAAACTGGGACTGGGATCCGGACGGAAGAGACGCGTGGGAAGCGTCAGATGAGTCCACCTAAAAATGGAATCTAGGAGAGTTGTTCGATCTAGCCAAAAAAGGACAGGGGGTAAGTTATGCACGTGATAGATAAAAATCATCTGGAACATTAGGTTGGATGCAGATATATATGATATTTTGATCAAAGTTGATCAATAACCATATGTAAACTTTACAAAATCAATTAGGTGAACAAATTAAGTCCAATCGACTTCAAATTTTAATCATAGGTAATTCATGGGGTCTAGAATCTCTTTATCCAATTAAATTTTGGTTTTGCACAATTTTTTTCCATAGTTTTTCATAGAGGTCATTAAACTTGATTTTAATGTATTTAATGGATTACAAAAGTGGCAATTACCTTCCTTTGCGAGACTTTGAGTCCAAAATTGAGATAATTACTTATTACCCACTCAAATTTTATGTCCCTTAACTTTTATGCATTTTTTAGAAACTTTCATGGAGGAGAGACAAATATAGAATTTACATATACTCTCCTCTTATATTAAAGTCATAAAAATTAAAAGGAAAACTTATTGAACAAGGCATCTACTCCATATTTACATTTTCGAAATAAAAGCCTTGTTCTCTTTCCCCCTTTATTTCTTATTTCAATTAATGCATCTGATAATTGGGGTAAGTTGTTTTAAAGTCCATGTTTTAAATTTTACAACTAGAAATGTGCAACTAAAACCATAAATTTATTTTGTTTTAAAAAGTTGGCATGTTACAATACTACCCACCTTAACTAAATTTCATCTTCAAAATTTTCTTATACAACCGCTCTTAGGGTTTTGCATATTCTATGTACACTAATTTCTAATATCATCTTAAAGTCTCATCCTCATGGTAAAACACTATCAACATGTGGGTATGCTAGAAATGAACCTATTTCACATCATCATTGACATGATAAAGGACATCTCTTACCTCTTTCCTAAGACTTCTATTCTATCACATATCTTTTTTTTTTAATCAAAATATCTACTTTTTATATGCATGCCTGGTCTTACTATGTGTTTGATTAGGTTTAGGTGACTATATGCCTTAAACTTTTAATGCCAACTCATGTTTCTTTTGTCACTTTGGAATACATGTCGACCGCTCATATATGCAAAGGTGACATATTTAATCACACTTTTCTTAGCACCTCCCTCATGCACATGTCCCATACTACATGCACTTGAAAGGACAAGACAAGTATGATTATGCATATAACATTCTCTCTAGAAAACCCCATAAGTCTCTGTCATATTTAATCACACTTATCTTAGCACCTCCCTCATGCACATGTCCCATACAACATGCAGTTGAAAGGACAAGACAAGTATGATTATGCATATAACATTCTCTCTACAAAACCCCATAAGTCTGTGTCCCATACCACAAACACGTGGGAAAATGAGAGATCATGCTATATACAACCTAGAGTTACTGTAAAAGTCCAAAACTTCTAGGCACATAACCCTAATCCCTATGTAAACCCTTGTCTCATATCAAGACCTCTACTTTGGTTTCTAATATCTTTGACCTACTTCTTCTATACCTAGGCTTAGAACATATGAATTTTTATCTTAGTGGCCATCTACTCATTGATCTGATACCATATTGTAACGCCCCTCTAAGCTCATATATAAACATCAATGGAAGCAAACCCAATGTTGTCCATAACACGGGTCACCTGTCTTTGAGGAACATTACAAAACATGATAATCATTAAAAAAAAGATAAATGAAACACAATGCATTAATTGGAAAAATAGATTCATACATTGTTCCTTGAAGATAAAACTAATAACATAAAATATCTCATCCTTGAACTAAAGTCTAATACATAGAAAGTAAATAAAAACTAGGGCATAAATCTTCTTTGAAACTCGACATTGGATCTGTTGATGTGTACATGGCACCCCACCAAGCTAAGTCTGGGAAACTTCTACTTTGAAGTGCTCACTTCAAATTGATTTACTCCTTGATTAATCTCCCTTATTCTTTCCTTTTGTGGACATCGCATCCCTAGCCATGCATCCAAAATGGAAAACATGTTAGAGTAAGAGGCATTGAGTATTGTTATAAAAAAATAATAACTTGGCAGTTAGAACGATCACAAAACTAATTCAATAATAAATTTTGGATTCACATGGTATGCTCTTAGTGGTTAATTATAATCTCCTCTACTCTTATGCACCAACTGTGCTCCTAAGGCACGTAGGCTCAACTGATGTTCCACTTGAACTCATCATTTGCACCTAAGTGCCATTAACTATGCTCCAATTGAGCCCATAATTTGCACCTAAGTGCCATTAATAATGATCCACTTGAGCTCATGATTGCACATACGTGCCACTATGTTCTATTTGAACTCATAATTTGCACATAAGTGCCATAATGTTCAATTTGAACTCATAAGGCCTGAGGGCTCAACATTAACATGATGAGGACAAAATAATACAACCCATTACATGATTAATCATTTACTTGGAAATTCTTTACTTTAAATGAATTTCATTTGATCATGATAAGAACTCTTGAAAATAAATCTTGAAAGCATTAAGAAACATTTAATAACATTGATGGGAGTAATATTCAAATTGAAGTACATAGTTATGCACATAATTTGTGGTGATCATTATAATAATCATAAGGCAATTGAAAATAATTATTTAATACTCAAAGTGAATGGACCCACTTATATGTAGCCAAGAAAAACCTAACTTGGTGTCTCTAATCTTGAGTCACTCCTATATTCCTAAAATTATATGATTTATATTAATCACCATCATTAATACACCCTAAACATTAATTGAATTCTTTTAAGCAATTGAGGTATGATATTGTAGAGCTAGGGTTTGAAAACACTGAAATTAGGTTCCCCTTTAAAAAACCTTTTCAACGATTATTTATACGTATTTTTCTAAACAACGATTTATTTACTGTGAATATTTCAGGATCTAGCCAATTAGAAAATTTAGAAACCATATGTGTGACTTTCAAGAAATCAATTAATTAAATAAAATATCATGCCCGGGGCCACTACCTAGATGGATGAATCAAAGCCGGCTACATTTCCCAGTCCCACTGACCAAAAACGCACACTTCTTATAATAAAACAATGTGTACATTCCTTATTTTCCATGCATGTGTGATGTAGATGCAAGCCATCAGGGGAAAAGTGGGGAACACAGAACCTGTGATCTTCATCTTTGATCAATAGTGGAAACCATCAGAAATAGGGAGGAGATTAGAGGAATCAAAACTTACATATATCCTTTTTTGTCCAAATCTAAGGTGCTAGCACTTTCCTCGGGGCCAGACGGACTTAATGAATTAAGGCTCACGAGCTGTGGCAGCCAAGAAGCTAGGATGGATCCACCGCCATGGTAGATCATAAAATGGACAAGGGAAGGTCTCAAATCTCAGTAAACAAATATGTGAGACAACAAACCATATCGATGGGTCGGAGATACCTATATGAAGGTGGAGAAGGCCATAACTTCGTTGTAGAAGGTTGTGTCACAAGAATCGGATCCACGATGGTAGGACAGTAACAAAGAAACCCAATATAGGAACCTAACATACATGTCAAGATCTTGTGAAATTGGGTGTTGTTTAGGATTCTCAGAGGTTAAGGTAAGGGGGCGAAAGCTTTCCCTGAAGCCACGGTGGTCAAAGGTTCTCTGCTGATGAATTGGATGCCTACCACAAATGGGGGTTCGCGGTGGCTCTGAGAGTCCGGGATATATAGGGCACAGAGTAACCACAAACCAGGGATCATTGAATTTGGGATGAGGAGGAGAATCCAAAAGTGAAGGGGAAAATTGGAGAGGGGAAATAGAGAAAGAGATTGAGGGAAAGAGGGAAATGTGGTATTGTGAGTCCAACTGGGACTGGGATCCGGGAGAAAGAGACGTGCGTGAAGCGTCAGATGAGTCCGCCTAAAACCAAACTCTAGGAGAGCCGACTGATCTAAGCTGAAAAAGGACAGGGGGTAAGTTATGCACGTGACAAATAAAAATCATCTAGAACTTTAGGTTGGATGCAGATAAAAATGATATTTCAATCAAACTTGATTAATAAACATATGTAAACTTTACAAAATCAATTAGGTGAACAAATTAAGTCCAACTGACTTCAAATTTTAATCATAGGTTAATCATGGGATCTAGAATTTCCTTATCCAATTAAATATTGGTTTTGCATAAAATAGTTATCCATAGTTTTGCATAGAGGTCATTAAACTAAATTTTAATGTATTTAATGGATTACAAAAGTGGCAATTACCTTCCTTTGTGAGACTTTGAGTCCAAAATCGAGATAATTACTTATTACCCACTCAAATTTTATGTCCCTTAACTTTTATGCATTTTTGAGAAACTTTCATGGAGGAGAGAGAAATAGAGAATTTACATATACTCTCCTCTTATATTAAAGTCATAAGAAGTAAAAGGAAAACTTCTTGAATAAGGCATCTACTCCATATTTACATTTTTGAAATAAAATACATGTTCTCTTTCCCCCTTTATTTCTTATTTCAATTAATGCATCCAATAATTGGGGTAAGTTGCGTTAAATTCTAAATTTTAAGTTTTACAACTAGAAATTTGCAATTAAGACTATAAGTTTATTTTGTTTTAAAAAGATGGGGTGTTATAGGGAACTATACGTACTTCTATATATGTGTTTAAAAAGGTTGATCAACATGCATGTTCAGAGTAAAAAACATGAAGCATCTATAGTGATCCTCTTGAAAAACTATTTCTTATACTAAATATGTGGTCTAAAAGCCAACATAATTCCTACAAGTATGTATTTATGATTAACCACAATTAGAGAGGTTGGTGCAAGTTGGAAAGAAAGACTAAGATTATGGCTATGATAGAATTGATAAGAACCAAAAGAATGAGAAGGATCTAGAGTAGTAATGAAGGTTTCCCACCTGAAGGTGATAGAGCCAATAAAGATGAGTTTTTCTCACTCTAGTTCATTGTTAACCTTAGTTCCTTGACAATGAGGATTCATAGTAAAATAGTCATTGTGGGGATAAAATAAATTTCGAAGCTAGATAACTAGAGTTTACTTGGACAACTATATACTTGTTTCGTATTTGTTTCAATATAATTGATGAATTATAATTGAGCTAGATATGAGGAAATGGTTAGATATAGTAAACATCTTTTGCTTGAATTTTTTTTGGATATACAAGTACAAACTCCCAATTTTGATCAAATATCGTTGTGATGTGAATTCAGTTGAATTGATTGTATAACACCTATGTGAAGTTAAAAAAATCTAACTGAAATAGTATTTGACAAGGATAATCAGTAATTTGACATTACAAAAATTTGAAAACAAATTTTCTTCATTTTTTACAATCACATTCCTCTTAGTAGGCTAGATTTCCATTGTATTAATCCAACCAACCCAAAACAAATAACCAATAATGCCTATTGGTATGGAAATTTATTGGGAAAATACAACTAACCAAAGACACGTTATCCTTAAGCACGTAAGGGATTCTAGATTGAAAATCCATTTGAATATATAAAATTTCTAGTTTATTACCGTTTTGATTGGACTTTTAATGGAAAATTTAACCGACCACTATTTTTGATAAAATTAGAAAGATAGATGTTTAAGTGATTTTTTTAATACCAAGCACCTGAATTGATCCATATACATCTCTAATCTGACTTCATTTACCCATTTTCCCCTCAAAACCATGTACCATCTTTTAGTGAAGATTTGGTGGAAAAGAGAGGGGTAGTTTAGGATTTGAACCTCCCTTGTTTTTAAAGGTAAAATTGATTGTCGAATCCTTATTTCTTTGGTGTTTTTATACTTCTTCTACATTTCTATCAAATATTATAGCCATCACGAGTATATCCTTTCCAACCCTTTAAACTCATTTCTTGCTAAGTTGTTTTTTTATCTTTCTATTTAGTCTAAGAGATAAGGAGGGGGAAGAAGTCCTTGTGGTGATTTCATGATTTTGTTGGATATTTGGGAATATTTTTGCAGCATTTAATAATAACACTGAATTCCACCGAAAATCAAATTCATGAAGTTTATTTTTGTCAACTAATTTGTAGTTTGGAATTAAATTGTAATAAACTGAAATTTTAGTATTTCATTGTATATATGAATTGAATTTATGTGGAAACCACCAACTTGATAGAAACTATGTAATGTTGACCACAACAAGTCTTATTGATTGATGATAAATTGACACAATAATTGTTTACTTTGAGTAGTTTTCATAAGATTTTAACTTTGTCTAGAAATTATATCAAAATTTGAATTATTGTCGAACTATTTGAAAAATATATTCACATATGATACAATGGCTTTACAAGAACCGAATTGACTATATAGTATCATGACACCTAACATAAAATAAATAGTGAATTTTATATGTTTCATCATAATTGTGTTGAATTACTTGTTAAATAAATCTATAAAGAGAAGTGATAATGTTGATAACACAAGTAAGACTGTCAAGTTTTCAATATTGCATTCTAGGATTTCATGTGTTAGTATTGAATTCTCTATAGTCCATGTGTATTGTTTAATTCATTTTAGGACTGATCATAAATGTGATAATGTGATGATAAATACCTTTACGTTCAAATTATTTATGAGAATGCACCTTATTTACTTAATTACCATGTTACCTGCCATATCACTTAAAATGATCAGATGAGAATGGGAGAAGTGAATAAAATAATAAGGGTCTTGAGAAGAGGTGAACAATGAGCTAAACCTAATTATACACACACACATATATATGTGTGTGTGTGTGGGTGCATGTGTGTGTATAATTTTGAAAGTAATATATAATGAATTGACATCGGACATGTTAAATGAATTGTATACAAATATCCATTATCTTGATGTTAGATAATGTAATCATTACATCAAAAAGTGAACCTAACATAAGAAATTTGTGAAACATTAAATAGTAGATGTATAATAAAACTATTGAGAAATTAGTAAAATGTTAAATTTGAGATTGGATGTGATGATTTTTGGGGTGTGACTTGATCAGTTGAAATGTAATGATTGTGCATAGGTGAGATGAGGCTATCACTAAACTTGATGAAAGATGGGTATACCCTTAAGATTAAAAATATGAATAATACATTTTTGACTTACATACACTTACATTTTTCTTTATAGTTCTAAATTTTCAACCGAATTGTGTGATTCTTCCTCTAAATGCCTATAAAATAGAATATACAGGGATGATATGAAGTATTGTCAATAAGAGGACTAATTGTGACATGATAACATAATGAGTCAGTGGTTGGGTCCCTAAGGAATATATCTCTTTACGCCTTAGGTCATTTGGGAGAATGGATGAACTTGATTAACAAGGACAAACTGTTTAGTTGTAAAAGGTTTTCAGATTGTATATTTCCTAGACTAAGAACAATTATGGTGAAGTCCATGGGGAGTCAGAAGGATCATATAGAGTGAGGACAAACTATAACTTCACTGAAACATACTAAATGTAGGACCTCACATAGTCTACAGAGACCCATGATTCTCATAAATCTATTAAGCACACTTGTAAATGTGATACAATGTAGAGACTAAACTGGTACTCCTAGTTAATTGGATCATATTGTTCATGATAAACTAGTACTTTAATTGCTCATTACTTTGTTATGGAGGATTACTTATTGGTATCCCCCATGGAACCTGGGAAAGAGGTTATTTCTTTTTATTATATTTCTAGAATTCATGCCACTACTAGTCAGAGATGGTTAGTTGGTAGTAGAGTGAGGTGTTGAGTTGTTTCAAAATGGCATGCTAGAAATCCTAACAAATTTATGGTGGATGATATAGGTTTGTCAATATTTATTTAGTGTTATAGATACAAGAAAGATAATTAGGACATGTAGACTTGAATAACAAATCAAGTTAGAGTAGAAAATACTTCAATTTGATCTTGATTAATAATTTGATATTTTTGTGTTGGAGTTGAAGTAAATGTTGTAGTGACATTTAGTTTTTTGCTATAATATGAATGAACTTATATTTTTATACTTTATCACACTCATATCAAATAGACATAACTTCTCTAAATATATTGATTTATTAGATATACCCTTACACTGGTGTACTAATGATCTCATCAGTGAATGCAATATGGCTATATTCCCTAGTTTTATTTCATGTTTTATTGATGTTATGTATATAATTGTTAGAATAAAAATATTAGAATGCAATTTATGCACAAATGGAATCGATCAAGTGGCTTGTCTGATTTTATATCTTATATTATTCACATAATATATACATGATAAGTATACTTACCAAGTTCTTCACTGACGTGATAATGACTAGAGATTATGTGCTTAGGTAAAAGAAACCATTATTTTATCTCGATAGTATATATTGGTGAATATCTACATGTTTTTCTAAAATTAACTAAATATAATATACAATCGTACAAACTTAAGATGAAAATGATACTACGGTATTAAGTTGATATATATTGATATTGCTAAATGAATACGATTAGAATGGTTAATGGTATGCACTTGGATGTTAGTTGAAATTAATAACGTAATATGTATCAATTAGATTGTTCCTTCATCCTTTTATATTAGGTCATTCTTTCAAAATGATATTTCTCATAGGAATTACTTGTTACAAGTTAAAGCATCTTCTTTAATTTGGTAGTTTGAAACACGTATATGTGGATGGAGTGGCCATGTTATATCTCCCATACATTTTTGTATTCATCACCTAGGACTTGTGCCTTTGACGTGAGGTGTTTTACTTCAATTTTAAAATGATTTTAAAAATATAATTTACATATATGTATATATACATACATAAATATGTGTGTGTTGGGGGGGGGGGAGTATTGTGATACAATTCTTGTTAATGATATACATGTGAGTAATGAATTTTGATGCTCTTAGAAAATTCAAATTTTAACTATTGTTTCTCTATAGCCACTTTATTTTCTTTGCTTTGAAATCATCATTTTCTAAGCTTAGAATTGAGATTTATATTTGGGCCACCTAATTGATTTCAAATCCATAGTCTCTACACTTTTACTATAGAAATAAACATCCCTCACTCGAATGTTATCATTTCCTCACACAAATAGATTATCTTGTTATATGCTTTTCTCTTCCACAAGAATGCAAAGCACCATGTCCTTCTAGTGTTACTCAATGTTAGACTAGAGAGAGAGTTTTGATCAATCCATTCATAAATTTTATTTTCATCACATATGATATCTTCAGAAAACTGTCAACGTATGTCGCATGCTTACAAGCCTGGAGTTAGTTACTATATTCCATCACTTGTTACAAAATGGGGACTCCCAAACTTGTCTCTTTTCTTATCTTTACTTTTTTCGACTTTTGTACTATTTTCATTTTTGTCTAGTCACTACCACATTGAAAAAACTTGTCATTCCTTTGCGAAAGTGATCCCTTTTCAAAGTAACTTTATGATGATAACACTATCCATCATCAATCTTTGTATGTTTAGAATATGATTTCCTTATTGAGTGTTTATTGATGTGATTGATTAGATTTATTATTCCTATTTATAGTTTCTTTTTTCATCCTTCTTACCTAGTAGGTCTCGTTTGTTGTTTTGTCTCCTAGAATAACGTTCTCTATTAGAGGTTACATACTAAAGTAAGATGAAATTTAAATCTTCTACTAATATTAACTCATGTGCAACTCTTTCATTGAGTAAAAGAAAGAGAAATGTAGATGATCCAAATGCGTATAATACATATTTGGCATGTATCCTTGTTCATATAAATATATATATTTCTATTAGTTCTATTATTTGTGCGTCATACCGATTATTGTTCTAGTAGATACATCAAAAGGTTAGACAAAGATTGGAGCTTTGCTAATAGTATTTTAGTGAAAGATTTTTGGATGCTAAAAAAATAGATTTTAGAAAGGATATTTAACGAATGTTATATTCATGCATGGATGGTGTATTATATAAAATAAGAGCCCTTCATCCATATGGGTTTGTTTTTTTTTCATTTCAAATGTCTAATAGTCTATCATATATCTCTTAATTTGTAGTAAAATATGTGGTGAGCACCCATGTATTAACCTACTTAATTTGAGTTTGGGTGATGAAACTTGCCACACACTTGAAAGAACTCAAACTTGTATGTGTATATTTCATTAGAATTCTTGCATCTGATTTAGTTAATTAAATAATTATATTAAATAATTATAATAAAAATATGACTAATAATATAAATAGAAATAAAAAATGAGCATGTAGTGTGTTGTTTCTAAATGTTTATGTTCAATAATGACATTTATATTATCTTCATTGTGAATTTTCCAATAGTCAACTACAAGTACTTTTTAGATTTAATTAATTTTAAACAAAACATTATATTATTGTTTGTGTGAAATTCAATGCTAACTATGACTTCTATATCGACTTCCTTACATTTTACACAAAAATGCATACGGACATGCTATTATTTTTATTTTAGGTCAAAAGAAATGAACAACCAATCTATTGTGCTTGATGTGAAACATAGTAGTTTCCTATTATCTTGTTGTTGTGCTTGATGTCAACAATATAGTAGTTAACTATCATTCTTATTAGTTATTATTACTTAACGTTAGTGCAACAGATAGCAACACCTTTTTATTAGATAATTTTATGTGTAAATACATGGCTTGATCTATAAGATTTGGTGTGTTGTGCTTTTCTTCTACTCATTTGAAAATAGGTATGATTGATCAAAACTCGGAAGACTAGTATCCATAATGACCCAACTCACCCATATGTTTGACAAGTCTATCATACATCAAAAAAGATGTATGATAGCTAGAAAGGGGTTCGTATTATGTAATTGACCTCATATATTTGGAAGGAAAAAAACATAAAGTCCTTCAACTTAGCTTCAAATGATTCCTTTTATATTATTTTTAGAGATTTGTGATGTTGCATCATACATCATATATGATCTTTGCCATCTACACACACACACACACACACACACACACACACACACACACACACACATATATATATATATATATATATATATATATATATAATGGCTCCGCCGGTTTTGAACTGCGCGGGAGCGGGAGAGGCAACGACAGGAGAATGGCCTATCCTAGGTGGGACTTCTTCGATTCCTTGCCGATCGGAGGAGGAGATAGGGCTTACGAAGGGGATCTGGGCGAATCTCAGGCCTAAACCCAACACGGAAGAGAAATTGCAGAAGATTGAGGTAGAAATCACCGACGGTAGGCTTGTCTATCCACAGGCAGAGGCGGAGAAGATTGCAGAGAAATGGGCGAATACCTTATCTGGTTACATTGTTGATCTGAAAGTGCATCTCCCTACTCTTGCAAGGCATCTAGCGTGGTTGTGGAAGATCAAAGGAAGCATCGAGATTAACGCTAGGAGTCATGGATTCTTTGTCATCAAGTTTTCTGAGAAGTCTGATCTAACTCATGCTCTCGAAGATGGGCCCTGGACGGTGAAGGGTAAGCCTCTTATTCTCAAGCCTTGGCAAATCGGAGACAAACTCGAGAAGGAATCCCTGGATTCCGTTCCTGTGTGGATACGGCTACCTAACCTTCCTTTGGAATTTTGGGATAACTCTATGTTTTTTAGAATCGGAAGCTTCTTAGGATTTCTGATTGATACTAACCTAGCCACCAAAAAATGCTCTAGGCTTGAGTATGCTCATATTCTTGTTCTGATTAGGAAGGATTCAGAGTTTCCAAGGATGATTAATATGAGAAGCGACTTAGGTAAGGAGCATATGATTGATGTCGTCTATGAGTGGATTCCTAGTAAGTGCCCTGGATGTATGTCATTTGGTCATGACAGCAGATCTTGTCCTAAAGTCAGCGCCACCCGCCAAGGTAAACTAGTTGTCCTAGAGCAGACTTCAAAAGAGAAAGGAAAATGGATTCCTAAACCTGTTAGTGTTCTAAACACCCTGGAAAATGTGGAAACTACTCGGAAGGATAATGATGTTTCCATTCAAACTGATGATCGTTCAACTGAAATGTCAAGAACTCTGGTTGAGGATATTTCAAGTTCTCAACAAGAAAATGGAGTTGGTTGTGTCCCCTGCCTCATGAAGACACCTGATGCTGTCATTGTTGATGATAACGAGTCCCATCCTAAATCTCTGATGTGTAAATTATAAGTTATGGAAAGTCTCAGTAGCTCTAATAGATCTACTGGTTTCCAAGGCTCTGCCCCTGGTACTAATGTCAATCATATCTTGATTGATAAAGATGGATTCCAACTGGTTTCTAGATCTAAAGTTCCCCCAAGAGGGGCTACAAAGACTAAAATGAGAAGTATGTTATCCAAGGATCTCAAACTGTTTTCTCCTAACAAGTTTAAAGAATTGGAGTTCTGTGATTCTATTGAGAAGGGAACTACTGAAGCTAGCAGGTCTCTAGCTCATAAGGCTCAATAATGACTGAAGACATGTCCATTACCTGCTGGAATGTTAGGGGTCTTAATAGAGGACCTCATCAAAGTAGAGTTAAGGAGGAGTTAATGAGGATCAATTCTCCTATTATTTTCCTGTCTGAAACAAAAATTCGTAGGAATAAGATGTATAAGATTATGAAGAGGATTTGGCCTAATCATCTTTGGTTATCTAACCATAACTCTCATGTGCTGGGGAGAGTGGTTGTTATCTGGGATCCTTCCAGAGTTGACGTTTCCTATATTAACGAATCTGATCAACATATCCACATGAAAATATGTTCTTGTGATATAACTTTCTTTGCTACTGCTATATATGGTTCAAATGATGATAGACAAAGGGGTCTTCTGTGGGATGAGCTTAGTAATATTGCATGTAATATGAATGAAGCTTGGATTGTTGCAGGAGATTTTAATGCTGTCAGGCAAGTTTTTGAACGCATTGGTAGATCTAATCCTTCATATAAGTCTATGTAGGATTTCAATAATTTCATGTTCACCCATGCTATGTTCGGAGCTCAGATGAAAGGTCATATGTTCACTTGGGACAATAGACAAGAAGGTGGTAATTTTACCACTTCTTTGATTGATAGAATCATCTTTAATAATGTGTTCCTGGACTTATGGCCTAATTACATTGGGGAAATTTACTCTACCCTGTATAGTGATCATAAGATCCTTATAATAAGTTTTAAGCCTAAAGGCAGGAAGAAACATATTCCTTTTAGATTCATAAATTCATGGACTGATAAAGAAAAGTATAAAGAAGTGGTTAGTGAAGCCTAGAACACTGATATCAAAGGTTGTCCCATGTTCAAAGTGGTCAAGAAATTAAAAGAGGTTAAACAAAAGCTTATTGCCTGGAATAAACGTGAAGTGGGTAACATTATACATATTGCTATACGCCTTGAAGCTGAAGGCCTTGCTGCTCAGTATAACTTTGATATTAACCCCCTAGATTGTAATCTCAGAACTTTGGCTAAAGCTGCTAGAATTAAAGCAATTAAGGCTTTGGAAGAGGAGGAAGCCTTTATTAGAAAAAAGTCTAGAGCTCTTTGGCTGAAAAATGGTGATAGTAACACAAAATATTTATATAATTCCTTGAGAACTAGGAGGCAGAGGAATTGTATTACCTATCTTGATATCGATGGTGAGAGATTTTTTGATATCAATATTATCAAAAACCATGTTACTCAATATTATTCTGAGTTATTTTCTGAATCTAATCATTCAAAGGTCAGTTGGAATAAGAAGTGGACTCTCCCCTCTCTTAATAACGATCATATTGATATTCTGTCGAAGGAAGTTACCAGGGAGGAGATAGATGATGTTATTAAAGAGGCTAATCTAGATAAGGCCTCTGGGCCCGATGGTTATAATGCTCATTTTTTAAAAGAATCCTGGCATTTGGTGGGTGATCTTGTTTCCAAAGCTATTTTGGATTTCTTCAAAAAAGGCTGAATTCTTAAGGAGATGAACAGAATTTTTATTACTCTGATTCCTAAATGTAAGAATGCCAACACCTTGAAAGAATGGCGCCCTATTGCTTTATGCAATTTTGTTCAGAAAATTATCTCCAAAATCATGGCCAAGAGACTGAGTCGGGTCCCGCTTGATCTGATTGATAAAAGTCATTGTGCTTTTGTGAAAGGCAGAAATCTTAAGGATGCAATCCTGTTGACTAATGAGATGCTTAGTAACTTTAACAAATGTAATTTTGGGAAGAAATTTTGTATTAAAGCAGATATTACCAAGGTGTATGATTCTATAAGATGGGATTTCTTGATGTGTGTCATGGAAGGCATGGGTTTTCCTAACTTTTGGTGCAATTGGATTTACACCATTCTTGACTCAGTGACTTACTAAATTCTTATTAATGGGGAACCCTCATAACCCTTTAAACCCTCCAGAGGTTTAAGACAAGGTGATCCTCTTGCTCCTCTCCTTTTTGTTCTATGTATGCAGGGGTTATCTAGTATCATTAATCACTATGTGGACAATAAGGAATTTATTCCTAGGGGAACTATTCCTGGCAAGCAAGTATCACATGTCATTTTTGCGGATGACCTTGTTATTTTTGGGGAAGCTAGTCATAAGAACCTTGAATGTTTGAAGCATATTATTGATGCCTTTGGTCTTCTTTCTGGTTTGAAGCTTAATCATGCGAAGAACATGGCTTATTTTAGTAAGAATGATGATGCTGAGGGTTTATCTCAACACATGGGTATCCTTAAGAGTGATCTTCCTGCTACTTACTTGGGAGTGCCTCTTTTTTCGGACAGGTTGACAAAAAAGCTTTGCTACCCTTTCATTGATAAGATGAAAAACAGAATGGATTCTTGGAAATCCAAATCCCTTTCCCTTGCTGGAAGAGTTGAGCTCGTGAGATCCACTTTATCCTCTATTGTCCATTTTGGGCTAGCATCTTTCCTCTCCCTTGTAGCATTAATGTTGAGATTGATAAGATGTGCAGGAAGTTCATATGGGGTGATGCGGATGGTGAGTCCCATATCCACCTAAAAGCTTGGGATAAAGTGTGCAAACCTAAAAAAGAAGGAGGGCTCAACCTAAGGAAAACTTCTGAGATCTGTAAAGCTGGCCTTATTTTAAATTTTCGGAGTGTGGTATCTATGAAGGAATCTGTATGGGTTCGTTGGATCCATGGGAAATATCTGCTGAAGAACACTATTTGGAAAGCTAGTTGTTCATCAAATTTTTCTTGGTTTTGGAACAAAATTCTCACTATCAAAGATGAGATTAAACATGAGGTTATCTTCATCTTAGGTAAAGGTGACAAGTTCACTATATGGAATGATCCTTGGCTCAAGGATCATCATTATTTGGATGACTTATGTGATTCCTATTCTTATTTGAGCTTGGGAAAACCAAAGATGGCTTGGTTGGAGTCTATTATCCTTGATGGCAAATGGAATATTCCGGACAACATAAGGTGTTCAGGCTTAAATAATTTCCTGATCTCTAATTACTGTCCTAATACTAATGAAGACATTATCTTGCTGTCGAATGAAAAGGAGGTTAATCTGAAAAAGGCCTGGGATCTCTGCAGAAATAGGTCAGAATCTGTTAATTGGGTGAATTGGGTGTGGAAGCAAGAACATCCTATGAGATTCAAACTGCATGCTTGGAAACTTCTTTCTGATTGTCTGCCTACTATGGATTTTCTTAGAAATAGGGGTGTGTACATCACTTCCTATTGTTTCTTGTGTAAGAATCATGGAGAAGATGTTAATCATCTGTTCTTTAAATGCGAGTTCACTCAAAGGATATGGAGTCTTGCTGTTACTAAGCTTGGTATTCCTAGAATCCTTGTTTTGTTGCTGGAAGTTCTGGATTGGAATAGCTACCAGGTGAAAGGGGCGTGCCTTACCATTATCTATCATATATGGAGTTATAGGAACAACATTATCTTTGAAGACCTGGGTCCTAACCATACTTCTTGCTGGAACCGTATTCTCTGTGATTATAGATCTCTGTATAGATAGTTTGCTATTTTGTTTAGTTCTTTCTGTTTGAACTTGGATATGGTCACATTGACCTATCCTTTTCTGGACTATTCTCAGATGTGTTTATTGGGCCCATCCTTTTATGACTTTCAATAAAAAGGAGCAACACGCTTGGGTAACCAAATATATATATATATATATATATATATATATATATATATTGTATATATTGTATATATATATATTGTATATATTATATATACTATATTATACATATGTATTGTATATATATAATGAAGTAACATATTTCTTGAATGACTCTATCAATTCAATTTCTTGGGAACACCACTTGGTCTTATCTTGAGAAAAGGAAATGAGTGGATTTTAAATTGGAGTTAACAAAATGGCTTGTCAAGTCACACTTTCACGGTGCCAAATTTGAAGCAAGCCATTGGAAATCTTTAGACTTGGCCTTGAATCAATCTAGAAGTTGAAGTAGATTTCTTTGTTTATGGATCTTTGGTTAAGTAAACATTGGAGCGGATGGATGTAGGAAGACAAATAGAATGAGATTTGAATGGAGAAGTGGTAGATGAGGAAAGAGTTAAGAATCAAGATAATTAGTAGTGGACTTTGAAAAAGTGAAGATTGTAGATCCAATGAGGAAGAAAAGTCAATTTAGGCTTTTATACAATCATCATTTTGTCCCAAGGAAAATCTTTGCATGAATACTTCAACAACCCACAATAAAAACCCATTCTTGGATTCTCATCGCATTTTCCGTAAATGGTACTCTTTTTTAAGGGTTCTTATTCTAATTTGCAAAGTCTTGCTACCTCCTCAATACCTCAGTGTAAAGTACGAGAAGTGCTATTTCATATGATTGTATTTATTTTTTGTTGTGGTTCATAATATTCACACCAAATTCATTTCATGTTTAATATTTCATTAGTGTCAAAAACATTCCAAGTGATAGCTTCTTTTGCTAAAGAAAATGTAACATTTTCATATTAAAATAAGATTTCACTTATTTTAAAACGGCATTTTGAAGAAGTTTAATAAAAGAAATAAGCATTCTTTTGAAAAAAAATCCTTCAAAATTCCCATCTTGAACAAAGATGTACATTTATTTGATACAATGGTAAGATGCATTGATCTATATCCATTCTTAGTCACCTTAGTAAAAGAATAAGATGGGCTACTTATATCATACATTGTTAGTTTGTTCTTGAATTTTTGGGTCAAGTGAAATTCAACAATTAGCATTTACATGGTTCACCAAGAAAAAAAACTCAAAAGACCATCGTGTAGATATCCATAGTATGAATGATATAGTTCAATTCCTTTTTTTTATTCATCATCATGTTTTCTTGCTCAAAGTAGGTGTTTCTAATTATTGATCGACCATGTTGGTTTAATTGGTATTTGATACTTTTATCTATTCACACACATTCCCCCACATGAAGCTTATCATTAAGGGGACAATCGATTTTCCTTCTCCATTTAACCAAACCACATGCCTTCCTCAAGAAAACCCATAGTGACCCCCTCCACCTCATTCCACTCTACCGTATTCCTTCAATTGCATAGGAGAATGGGAGACACACTTAGGGACAAAGAATATACCAAGAAAATGCACGCGCCACCTAAACTTTTGTGGGACGCACAACAAAACAAATTACACCTTTTTATTATTTGCAAAGCCGGTGCTGAAAGTGATCAATCAATGATTCAGTACTGTTGGGATTCAGAGTGACCGTTATTCTTTAATGGTTTTACCTTTTATCAAAGTGTTGATGCAGGGCAGTCATTGCACAAGCAACGGCATCTGCCATGTTACCACAAATATGGCATGCCACTCCTGTTCTGTCCTCCTCAACAATTAATCTCCCCTTGTGATCAACTTTTACTTTAATCAAAGAGATTAGCCTAGCCCCCGCTCCCTGTCTGCGTGCTGTCGTTGGGTGCCTTTTCTTTGCCTAAAGATGCCAGCCAGCGGTAACCCTTGTAGATTTCCCTGATGACAACTGGAACAACTGTCATTGCTTTAGCTAGACCTCATCAACGACGGAAGACGATTAAGTAACTGAAAATATAAAATTGTTGTTGCAGCCAACGGTTTTCTTCTTCTTGTGCTGCTTGTGTAGTTTTAATGATTAGCAGAGTGGTAATTGATCTTTATGGCTATAGGTTGGAGATTCCTTTGTTGTGGTGCCAAGTGAGTGAGTTCCATCTGGATCACGAGATGGATTCGTGGGGCCTAGTGACGGCGTGGGCTTTATTCTTAAGCTTGGGCCACATGGAGGCTAACTTATTAGATATCTGGAAAGGAGTATCTATATTTGTATATAACAGTAGCAAGCAAATTTGTCCGCGCTTTGTACGGTTGCGGAAAAAGAATTAGGGAGAAGTGTGAAGTTGAGCGCATACTATGCATACAAAAATATATAGTATGCCCACATACATGTTACTATAGCTGGAAAGATCAAACTGTATCCAACTGAATTACCAACTTGATTTAGGAGGGTCATGGTCTTAATTCTCAAAATCCTGCCGTAAAAGTGACTGAGATATATGAAATTCGTAATTATCTCTGAACCCCGTTCGGATCTGATGTTTTGAGTCACAAGGCCCAAACTAGATTCAGGTTAACCTTCCGTTTGTTTACCGTTTTATATTCTTCTAGTAAAAGTTTCACTCAATTTCTAGGCGGCTCGCTTGTGATGTAAGATCCTGACGCGTATATTTTACAATAAACTGTCCATTACCTTCAATTTATGTTGCTAATGTTGGGCCTGACGTTGATCCAATTTAAAAGGACAAAGCCCATTGGGGCTTTACTGGTGGCCTCTGCACGTGTTTTTCTTCGCAGGATTCAGTCCCGACGTGTTTTTCTTCTCAAGATGAAGCCTAGAATATATTGCAGTACTTGCGATGTAACATCCTGACGCGTATGTTTTACGGTAAATTCTTTCCATTACCTGCAATTTGTGTTGCTAATGTTGGGCCCAACGTTGATCCAACCCAAAAGGGCCAAGCCCATTGGAGCTTTATTGGTTGCCATTGCACGTGAGATATAAATTCCAATGCACGCACTGAGCCACTGACGCACGCGAGCAGCGAAAGACGGATCGGACCAAAGCACGCCGCCGCTGCTGTGAGAAACGGATATTGCCAGAGTTATCCATGGTTTTTGTTTTTTTGATGAAAAAGCAAAGAATAAAGGATGGAGAAAGAAGAAAAGGACAGTGCCGTTAGCCATTTAGTTTGTTCTCGAGGTAGTCTGTTATTGTTGGATTTTGTCATAAAGGATGTGTTTGTGTCAAATTCGGGTATGATAGAGTTGTAAGGATTCATGTTTCCGTTGGTATTTTATATATCTACTTCAGGTTGTACTTCGTTGAGTGCGCGGCCAGAAGCTTAGGGGACGTTTGTTAAGCCGGATATGGCTGGATTGGATCGGCTTTGTAAACCCGACATGGTAAATTTTAAGTTTAGTTTGCTGGAGGCGGAAAAATCTAAAAATGCAGGACTTTTAATTATACAGTGAGTGTGGGAGATTGATTTTCATCTCAGATCTGCTGGACGCCATCCTCCAGCTGGAACGCGCTCGCTTCGCGCGTTCCTCTTCAACCTGGGTGTTCGTTCTCTGTTGTTTCAACTTTTGTTGGTTCCTCCGTTCTCGGCCGCTCAGGGCAGGGTCATTCCGTTCTCTCTCTTCTGTTGTTTCTTTCTCATCTGTAGCCGTTGTTATCCACAATCCGTCCTCTCTCGTCTGTGAAATACCAGCTTCAATTCATCCTGCAACCCAAAACTAAAACTTTTGATTGATCGGATTACTTATATTTCTTATAATCCCACTCATGTATCTTTACAATCCTGAATTCATAAAAATCCAGAGAAATCTGTGAAACCAAACGTCCCCATAATGTCATTATCTTTTTTTTTTTTGCTTACTGTTAATTAACACGTTAGTGGTTTCTTGATTTTTCCCTCGTACTTTGACTTTTCCGTGTCCGCTCTCTATTTGTTTGTAATTTTTTTTTGACTCATTTACAACACTTCTGTATTTTATTTGTTGCATGATCATGACAATATCACAAAAGTAAAATCCATATTTCTAACATGATAAAACACCGGTATGCATATTTCTTAATTATGGAGATCAGCAGTTTAGGCTATATATTTGTGATCCTTTGAAAATAACCATGAGTAGACATATTGATGTGATCTGGTGTATAAAGATGTTATGACTTCTTAATAGGTATAAACCCACCAGTCTTCTTTCATATATGCAACTATAAGCCTCTATTTGGTTCCGGATCAGAACCAGTTTTCGGCCTGTCGTGCAACGCCACGTCGGCGTAACTCGGACCTGTTTGGGCAAAAATCACGTTTGGTTGTCAACCCCATTCGACCCCCATTTTGAGATAACAGAATCCCATAATCCGAAAAAAAACAGTCCCGGTAGAGGCGGGATTGGAAATCCCAGTCCAAGTTTCGGCCCCGACACCCCCCCGACCCCGACTCCCTTGCGCCCCTCCATCTCCCTCTCGCACCTCTCCCTCTCACCCTATCCCTCTCCCTCTCGGCCCTCTCCCTCCCGCCCCTCTCCCTCGCAACAGTCGCGCCTCTCCCTCTACCTGCAATATTGTTGGTCTGTGAGGAGTTAAAGCGATGTCTGCTACCTCGAGCAGTTCGCGGATGGAGGGCATCGTTCGTCGGGCGAAGCGTCTGCGTAGATAATCAATGCATCTGTCTACGACCGTCGGTCTATTGGGGCGGCTACAACCTACAAAAGCAACAAGGTACCCATGCCCTGGCCTGGACATCGCCTATCTAAAACCTGACATTGTCCCATCTTGTCGACGAACAAAACAAACCCTAGCTCATCCAAGCAGTGTCCATGTGTCTTCGTATTCCTCGCCTTGTGCTGTGAGGTTCTTCACATCCACCTACACCTCTTGGAGCATCTGTTCACCGAAGTTGGTTGTCGTCCCTGGCTCAACTCTGACGGCGGTCACCCCTGGTTCTCCGGCGGCGCTGCACAAACCGGTGCTGCACAAACTTGATTTGTTTGGGAGGGTCGATTTAGGGTAGAACTTGATTTATCAGTAACGGTGTATGTATCTTTGGTAGTTGCTTTTGATGACATGTATCAGAAACTAATCTCTTGTCATGGCACATATCTGTTACTATTAGTGGTGAAGAAAGGCTAGGAACATATTTGATGGAAATGCATGCATGATCATCTTGTTTCTTTAGACCTATCAGATCAAACACGAAGAAGTATTCAATCGATCTTGATTAACAACTAACAAATATTATATTCTTTGAATTCCTATTCACGAATTTGGCAATCTCTCTCTTGATTTGGCTAGTTTAAATCATAGACCAAAAAAATGGATTCAGTGTTACATATTTGAAATTGTTTTGATCATATAAAATTGACAATTGGTCCTAAATCGTTCGGAGCTATATCGTAGTACTGTCGTCAAATGTGATTCTTTCTCCTTACTGATTTTCTTAACCCCTCATATATTACCAATAAAATAAGATATGGTTGTAACAACATCCCCCCCTTAAGGAGTTTCATCTAAAAAACGTATAGGTATACAAGAATGGTGTAAAAAGTTTAACTTTATGTATATTAACTCATATGCCTTTCTATTTTTTAAATTGTCGTCTACGTCATTTTCCTGTTAAATATTCAAAACAACAATCATAGTGTAGTAAAACATCTCAAACACAAAAAAAATGTCTAGTTTATTCAAAGTCAATGAAAATAAATCATCCTTATACTGAGTGCCATTTCTTAAATCTACATCCTTAGTTGGTATCCTGACCTACATTGTGTTTTACTTATGCAATATGATTTTCAATACTTCTGAATACAACTGAACTTAATAAAAGAAGACATAATTTATCCTCTTCTACCATGCATGGATTCAAATTTTGAAGACCCTTTAAACTAAAATTGTGATTTTATCACAACTAAACTATATTGAAGCACTAACCAATTTCGAACAAAAGAACAACTAATTATTTGTTTTATTTTGTACATTACACCCATGTACATGGCTGAATTTGCTTCTACATCCTTATTATGCCCTTAACAATTTTACTTCTAGAAATTTTATTATTTTACATGATATTTCTAATATTCCAATATACCTCCTTCACATCCTTATTAATCCTTGCTCATTCTTACTCTTTAAGCTCTATTTTTGGAAGTTATATAAATTGAAGGATGACCATTTGGGTTTGTGTGTTGGAACATTCAGGAGTCACTCTCCTCATTAGATGAGATCAATATTGCTTCTTTATCTCAAACTCCCTCATTAGACAAGGGTATTATTATTATATTTCCATATCATCAACTCGAGGATAATGTATCTCTTATATGTTTGAACTAACTAACATTCTCATATGAGAAGGGCTATACTATTGTAAAGTCAAACTATCACCTTCTTCAATCTTAGTCTCACACCTTAGAAATATCTACTTTTGCTTTTGCATTCAACTAGACTTTTGAATGTCCCCTTGCTTTCTCATTGGTCCTTTTCAATGTAAGTGTATCACTTTATTTTTAAGAAATGAATATTAAGGAAAAGGAAAGAATGATTGTGAAACAAATATTCTATTCTTCCAAACGTTCTACTACTACCTTCCTGTGATCCAAGTCTAATTACTGAAATTTTCTTTATCACATACCTTATACTTTTAATATCTCTGACTCTAAAAATTCATTAATATATAAGAAGATCGATGATTCAATTGCAAAAATAATTGTTTTGTGCAAACTGAGTCTAGTGAATTGAAAGTAGTATTGGAAGTAAACCTATTTTTACTAATTAAGACAAATGACCTATGGAATATTATATCTACTACCCTATGAATAAGAAGAGGTGACAATGTTGTCAATCTGCTATTCCAAATATCGCTCTGCTTGCTTCAGCTAGATGGCCGTCTGCTTCATTTAGAATTTTTGTCCCACTGGTTGTTCTCCATCTATTCCAGTTGTTGGGCTGGCAGCTATTCCAACTAACCCCTTTGATTGACTGACCCTCTCTTTTATTTCATCAGCTAAAGAAAATAGAGTTGTTATAGAAGTGTCAGGTATTGGATATATTTGATTATCAAGCTACATAAAGACATTAGATTCACAATTGTCCATTCTGTCTATTTGTTTAGGTAGTTTGTATCTGTATAACAGGTTGGAGGGAGTCACTGGAATTTTATTACATTACGGTTCAATACTAATTAAAAGCCAACACAAAATATGTACATTTTACTAATTTTGTAAAAAGTGGCTACAAGATGTCTGTATATGTTCCGACAACTTGATTTTTATTCATTAGCCTATTTAGTCTGTGTGTTCCAATAGTCGATTTTTGTGATATTATTTGTGTCCAATAAGTTGGAGGGAGTCAACGAACTACTATCTGTCTCTCTCTCTCTGTCTATTTCAAAGTATAACGTGTGCTAATCATGAGACTGAAAAAAAAATAAGTTTTAAAAGAGGTTCAACAAAGTCGTGTGCCTTTTTCTTACAGTTAAGTTGAGACAGTGTGTTGTTGAGTTGTTTTACTCCACAACTTTGGTAATTGTCAATTTTTTATATTATACTTTTAATGATATTTGAACACCATCTTAATGTTATTTTAACACAATCTTAATAGTATTTATATACAATTCACGTCTTAGCATGTGTTTCCTATAAATTATTGTGAGTATAAGTTATAAATTTTTTTGGAAAAAAAGTAGTTGTGGTAATTTCAGTAATCATATACTGCAAACCGGAAGGGATCACTAGGCAATTTGTAAATCAGTGCATGTTCAAAAAGGAAATTACATGTCATTTTACTATTGACATGTTACAAATTAGAGAAAGTCTTAACTGGCTTGCTTCCCTACTTTTCCCTATAAATCTATAATTATTTTGACATAACTAGTGAATATAAACTGTGTAGCCAGCTTTCAACATGGATGTTTGTAGGATTTTGCCGGATGACTCGATTATTTGTATGGGTAACGAATAATGTGAAAATTTTGAAAGGATGACTCGAGTTTGAAAGGATGTGCTTACTTTTTTTCTTCAAATTTTCATCATTATCTATATAAATGTCAATGTGTGTTTCCCCTAGTAAAGCAAGGTCTTCCAACCTGTCTGCTAGCTCATGAGACCAGGCTGGGTGCCTGCATAATTTGTTTATATTTTCACCATTCTCCAAGTTTAAGTGTATTTTTAGGGTTCACTACTACAGAACCTACCTTTAGTGTCGGTTATTTAAAGCCTTTAGTGTCAGTTTCTGAGCGACACCTATGTGGGCGACACTAAAAGCTCACCCATTAGGCGTCAGTTCCAAAACCGACGCTCAAACTCTTCGCGCGCCACTGAAAACGCGCCATCATGGCACTATAGGCGTCAGTTATTAGATATGAAACCGACGCCCAAACCCTTCGCGCCACAGAAAGGGCGCCATCTTGGGCACTATCAGTGTCGGTTTTTTACAAATAACCGACGACATATATCTTCGCGCCACAGGAGGGCGCCAACTTGGGCACTATAGGCGTCGGTTATTAGCTAATAACTGACGCCATATAACTCCCAACATGGCCATGCTGGACAGCACGGCCGTGGTGTTAAGGAAATAGACGCCATATAACTCCCAACATGGCCATGCTGGACACTGTAACCTATTTGGCGTCGGTTTTATACAAATAACCGACGCCTATTGTATTTTTTTTTCTGTCAGCCTGCAGACCTGCTGTGGCTGGTCGCATGATGAGAAACATGTTCAGTTCAGTTATGAACTGCAGGTTTTACGAAATCCATTGATATCAGCCGACAACAAGCCACAAACGTGCAAAATTAACAACAAAAATATTCACACATGCATTTAGCAATGCAACCTGTAGTTCCATTTTATTTTCACACATTTAGAAACATTCATGTAGCTAGCAATCTGTAGTTCCATTCATTCACATTCACACATGTAGAAACATTAATATAGCAACCAACACTTTCATTCATTTTCACTCAGACACATGTAGAAACATCCAGACATGTAGAAACATTCACACATATATTATAATTCAGAAATTCATTTATAAAATATCATTGTTTAGTCATTATTCGCTATCAGGATCCCAATTATATTTTAAATCCCCCACTATTTGTATGGTTGTTGCCCATTCTTCTCTTACTTCATTTAATTCTCCCATCGTATAGGGAGCATGTACATCTGGTAAGTCCGTTCCTGTAGTGGGGTCAGCTTTAAACACCTGTAAAGAGAATGATGTATATATATAATTAATGAGCTATATATAAGATTGATATACTTCATATTATCTAATGAGACTATATAATACCTGAGCAATACAATCGATGTCCATACAACATGACAGACTAACACATATATAGTACATAACAACAACAACGTCGAATTTACATACAACACTAGCTTAGTACATATATAGTGGGACTTATAAGGTGACGATCCCACCTGGTAAAACAGGTTACCGACAACTACATGTTACGACTGGGAGATCATGATTCAGCAACAGTATGCATTAGCATGAGGACAAACAGATCACCATATGTTTGTCCTCATATGGTGATCTGTTTGTCCTCCTGCTAATGCATACGTTGCTGAATCACGACCTCCCAGTCGTAACATGTAGTCGGTAACCTGTTTTAGCAAGTGGTATCGTCACCTTAGTCCCACTATATATGTACTAAGTTAGTGTTGTATGTAAATTCGGCGCTGCTGTTGTTATGCACTATATATGTGTTAGTCTGTCATGTTGTTATATGAATCTGAACCACTTGTGTGTGCTGCAGTTTATGTATTGTATCTGTATCCTGCTTCTCTTCATTGGGGATTCTTCCTGCATATCCTGCATATCCTGCATAGCTATGTCATGTCCGTCCTGCATAGCCTTCTTCCTATATTTATTTTTCAAAGAGAATACAAACAAAAATTATTAGTGTAGAGTTAGTGAAATACTGATCAATGTCTAGAATTGGAATAGATCGAGAACCTACTCTCAGCATCGCGTATGTAATCTCGGGTGAGATTGGTCCTATAGTTCTTTAGCACCCTCCCACAATGTTTAGCATTTGTATTAACTAGAAGATAATGAAACATCAAATCAGAAAATGATATTGATATTAAAAAAGTAAACATTTAGCTTCAATAAAAAAATATAAACATGCATGCCTCTAAAATTGTGATCTTTTATCAATTAACAATCCTTCATTGTGATCTCCGCGCACATATAAGTCATCATTAGCTTCAATATTTTTTAGAGTTGGCAACCCAACTGAGAATGGACTGGAGTCATCATATTTATCATAGTACTCTTCTTCATCTATAGGATCTTCAATGAACTGTCTTTTACCATGAAGAACAATCGACCATTTATCATTTGCAGGATCATCGATATAAAATACTTGTTTCGCCTGTGATGCCAATATGAATGGTTCAGCCTTCTCGCCAATCTTTTTAAAGTTCACTAAAGTGAAACCCAATTCATCCACTATAACTCCTTTGGTGTTATCAACCCAAATACATTTAAAGAGCGGAATTCTGAAATCTATGTAGTCAAATTCCCATATCTCTTCAATGACACCGTAATATGACATTTTAGCTTCACGTGGACTCTTATCCTTTGCACTTGCAAAAAACATAGTCGATGCTTGAAGGGTGACCTCACTGTTTTGGACGACACTCTTATCGTCTTGGCGCTTTGTGTAATATGTGAATCCATTAATGTCATACCCTTCATAAGACATAACAGTCAACTTTGGTTTAAAGGCGAGGCATTTGATAGTTTCAGTAATATCATCTGGTGTTTGAGATAGTTGATGTAAGACTTTATCTTCAAACCACTTAATAAAAGTCTTGTTATGCTCTCTAGCAAGCCACATTGTATTGGCTCGAGGATATTGTCTTTTGATGAAATTGGTATGTTCCTCGATATAAACGTTCACTTCGTACATGTTGTGTAAAATATACAAATGACCTTGTTCCAACTTCTCACGGCTGATTACTTTCACACGTGATCCCAAAATTCCTTTGCCAAATAGCTCGTCAATATTCTTGTCATTATCAGGAGTGTCATTACCACTGAGAAAGTCATTGCAGAAATCCATAACCTCTCTCGCCACATAACCTTCAATAATACTCCCTTCAGGCCGATAACAGTTTCGAACATCACCTTTAAAAATGCTCATGTATCGTTCAAAGGGATACATCCAATGCAAGAAAACCGGGCCCAAGATTTTCACTTCCCTAGTCAAGTGGACAACAAGATGTACCATGATATCAAAGAATGAAGGAGGGAAATACATCTCAAGCTGACATAGGGTAACAACCACTTCTCTTTGCAAATTATCGAGAGTCTCAGGGTCAATAACTTTGCTGCTGAGACTGTTGAAAAAGAAACAAAGTCTGGTGATTGCAAACCTTACATGCTTCGGCAATATAGATCGAATTGCCACATGCAATATTTGTTGCATTAGAGTGTGACAATCATGAGATTTAAGTCCTATCAACTTCAGATCTTTCATTGATACCAATCTACGGATGTTGGATGAGTAACCATGTGGCACCTTAACATTTATCAAGCATTCACAAAAAGCTTTCTTCTCTTTTCTAGACAACGTGTAACATGCGGGAGGTAAGCATGTTCTTTTACTACCCATTTCACGTATTTCTATTAATTCTGACCTTATTCCCATTTCACGTAGGTCCAGTCTGGATTTTATCCCATCTTTAGTCTTACCTGGTATATTTAACAGAGTACCAATGATGCTATCACAGACATTTTTCTCAACGTGCATTACATCGATACAATGTCTGACTGTCAAAGAACTCCAATAAGGAAGATCCCAAAATATTGACTTCTTCTTGAATGAAGAATTGTCACTCCGTGTAGTACATTGTGATCTCTTACCAAATTCATTGACAAAGTCTTTTATTCTTTCATAAACAACCTCCCCTGGTATAGGTTTAGGTGCACTGCGTTCCTCATTCAATCCATTGAATGCTTTGCACTTCCTACGATATGGATGGAATTTTGGAAGAAACCTTCGATGACTGAGATATACATTCTTACCGCCATGTTTTAGTCTTGTTGAATCAGTGTTCTCTTCACATATAGGACACGCTTTAGCTCCTTTGACACTATATCCAGACAAATTCCCATATGCTGGAAAGTCATTAATAGTGCAAAACAACATAGCATGCAAACGAAATGTCTCTCTTTGTGAAGAATCATAGGTCATCACACCTTCACCCCAGAGTTTCTTTAAGTCATCAATCATAGGTTCAAGATAAACATCGATGTCATTTCTAGGTTGTTTAGGGCCCGATATCAACAACGACAACATTACGTACTTATTTTTCATACACAGCCAGGGAGGAAGATTGTATATAACAAGCATGACTGGCCAAGTGCTATGTTGGCTGCTCAATGTCCCGTACGGATTCATCCCGTCTGTACAAAGCCTAAGTCTTAGATTCCTGACTTCTTCACCAAATTCAGGGTACAACACATCAATCTTCTTCCACTATGGGGAATCAGACGCGTGTCGTAGGATCCCATCATTATTTTTCTTAACATCTGCATGCCACCTCAAATTCTTCGCATCTATCAGATTGGCAAACAAGCGTTGAAACCGTGATATTATAGGTAGATACCACATCACCTTGGCAGGAGAACCAGTTTTGGACTCCCCCGAAGTCGTCAATTTATACTGTGACGCACCACATTTTGGACAATCTTTCAAATATGCATAGTCCTTTTGAAATAATACACAATCATTAGGGCATGCGTTTATCTTCTTGGCATCCATTCTCATTGGGCACAACAATTTCTTTACCTGGTATGTTGAGATTAGCAGCTCGTTTCCTTCAGGAAGCATTTCTTTCAATAAAGACAGCAATGACGTGAAGCTTTTGTCGCTCCATCTATTGTTAGCTTTCAACTTATACAATCTCAACACAGCGTTAAGCTTCGTAAACTTAGTACAACCTGTGTATAACGGCATCTCAGCATCATGCACAATGTTTCTAAAAATGGGAGGTGGATCGGTGTGCTCTACCCCACAACTATCCAGCATCGCATCAACGATGTCTACTGGAACTGGTTCATTCACATCTACGTCATCGTAGGCAATTTCTTCTTCCACACAAGCACTGCTATCGACATCCACTGGTTTCGGGTTTGAAATCTCTCCATGCCAGTGCCATTCTGTATAGCCTTGTATAATCCTGTTGCACATGACATGAGTTTTGATTTCGTCACCAGTGTTGACTTTCAAGTTGTTACCGCAATGTCTACATGGACAATAGAACCTATCTCCAGGTTGTTTCCTATGTTCCTCGGCAAATTTAATGAACTGGTGAAGACCAGAAATAAACTCTGGGGTGCAGCGATTGCGAATGGACATCCATGATCTATCCATTCTATGATCAAAGAGAAAACAAGTATATATTAGGACAAGATTAGGGTCTAGGGTTAACAAATACATGTGATGTCATTATTATATATAATAAATGTGTACCACCTATCCATTCTTGAACACCTAATCTCACTAGTAAGTGTATAATGTGTATTGGGTTTTCAAGAAAATTTCGGCAGCATTTCCCCGCTGTTCTCCAAGTACATATGTACTTAGAGAACAAACGGGGAAATGCTGCCAAAATTTTCTTGAAAACCCAATACACATTATACACTTACATCCTAAGCGAGATTAGGTGTTCAAGAACAGTCCTAAACCGGGGACTATCCAAGATTTACTCCTAATGAGTAAATCTTGGACGAGTTTCTAGGCCAACAAATAATGTATTGTCATTCTTATACCTAAAATCCTAGTTCTTCAAGTTAGGGTGATTATTGATGTCTTTAAAAGCATGATTGGCAATTTAGGGAAAAGTTCATCATTTACATCCAAGCATGTCACATGTGTGCATTACAGTTCATCATTAAGCAAGATATAAGCAAGTATGTCATATTAAAATAGACTAAACAATATGATAAAATAGTAGTGTAATCATGCAAATGGGAACATTCATGGGAACATCCCTCACTATGTGTGATCCCAAAATTCCTTTGCCAAATAGCTCGTCAATATTCTTGTCATTATCAGGAGTGTCATTACCACTGAGAAAGTCATTGCAGAAATCCATAACCTCTCTCGCCACATAACCTTCAATAATACTCCCTTCAGGCCGATAACAGTTTCGAACATCACCTTTAAAAATGCTCATGTATCGTTCAAAGGGATACATCCAATGCAAGAAAACCGGGCCCAAGATTTTCACTTCCCTAGTCAAGTGGACAACAAGATGTACCATGATATCAAAGAATGAAGGAGGGAAATACATCTCAAGCTGACATAGGGTAACAACCACTTCTCTTTGCAAATTATCGAGAGTCTCAGGGTCAATAAATTTGCTGCAGAGACTGTTGAAAAAGAAACAAAGTCTGGTGATTGCAAACCTTACATGCTTCGGCAATATAGATCGAATTGCCACATGCAATATTTGTTGCATTAGAGTGTGACAATCATGAGATTTAAGTCCTATCAACTTCAGATCTTTCATTGATACCAATCTACGGATGTTGGATGAGTAACCATGTGGCACCTTAACATTTATCAAGCATTCACAAAAAGTTTTCTTCTCTTTTCTAGACAACGTGTAACATGCGGGAGGTAAGCATGTTCTTTTACTACCCATTTCACGTATTTCTATTAATTCTGACCTTATTCCCATTTCACGTAGGTCCAGTCTGGATTTTATCCCATCTTTAGTCTTACCTGGTATATTTAACAGAGTACCAATGATGCTATCACAGACATTTTTCTCAACGTGCATTACATCGATACAATGTCTGACTGTCAAAGAACTCCAATAAGGAAGATCCCAAAATATTGACTTCTTCTTGAATGAAGAATTGTCACTCCGTGTAGTACATTGTGATCTCTTACCAAATTCATTGACAAAGTCTTTTATTCTTTCATAAACAACCTCCCCTGGTATAGGTTTAGGTGCACTGCGTTCCTCATTCAATCCATTGAATGCTTTGCACTTCCTACGATATGGATGGAATTTTGGAAGAAACCTTCGATGACTGAGATATACATTCTTACCGCCATGTTTTAGTCTTGTTGAATCAGTGTTCTCTTCACATATAGGACACGCTTTAGCTCCTTTGACACTATATCCAGACAAATTCCCATATGCTGGAAAGTCATTAATAGTGCAAAACAACATAGCATGCAAACGAAATGTCTCTCTTTGTGAAGAATCATAGGTCATCACACCTTCACCCCAGAGTTTCTTTAAGTCATCAATCATAGGTTCAAGATAAACATCGATGTCATTTCTAGGTTGTTTAGGGCCCGATATCAACAACGACAACATTACGTACTTATTTTTCATACACAGCCAGGGAGGAAGATTGTATATAACAAGCATGACTGGCCAAGTGCTATGTTGGCTGCTCAATGTCCCGTACGGATTCATCCCGTCTGTACAAAGCCTAAGTCTTAGATTCCTGACTTCTTCACCAAATTCAGGGTACAACACATCAATCTTCTTCCACTATGGGGAATCAGACGCGTGTCGTAGGATCCCATCATTATTTTTCTTAACATCTGCATGCCACCTCAAATTCTTCGCATCTATCAGATTGGCAAACAAGCGTTGAAACCGTGATATTATAGGTAGATACCACATCACCTTGGCAGGAGAACCAGTTTTGGACTCCCCCGAAGTCGTCAATTTATACTGTGACGCACCACATTTTGGACAATCTTTCAAATATGCATAGTCCTTTTGAAATAATACACAATCATTAGGGCATGCGTTTATCTTCTTGGCATCCATTCTCATTGGGCACAACAATTTCTTTACCTGGTATGTTGAGATTAGCAGCTCGTTTCCTTCAGGAAGCATTTCTTTCAATAAAGACAGCAATGACGTGAAGCTTTTGTCGCTCCATCTATTGTTAGCTTTCAACTTATACAATCTCAACACAGCGTTAAGCTTCGTAAACTTAGTACAACCTGTGTATAACGGCATCTCAGCATCATGCACAATGTTTCTAAAAATGGGAGGTGGATCGGTGTGCTCTACCCCACAACTATCCAGCATCGCATCAACGATGTCTACTGGAACTGGTTCATTCACATCTACGTCATCGTAGGCAATTTCTTCTTCCACACAAGCACTGCTATCGACATCCACTGGTTTCGGGTTTGAAATCTCTCCATGCCAGTGCCATTCTGTATAGCCTTGTATAATCCTGTTGCACATGACATGAGTTTTGATTTCGTCACCAGTGTTGACTTTCAAGTTGTTACCGCAATGTCTACATGGACAATAGAACCTATCTCCAGGTTGTTTCCTATGTTCCTCGGCAAATTTAATGAACTGGTGAAGACCAGAAATAAACTCTGGGGTGCAGCGATTGCGAATGGACATCCATGATCTATCCATTCTATGATCAAAGAGAAAACAAGTATATATTAGGACAAGATTAGGGTCTAGGGTTAACAAATACATGTGATGTCATTATTATATATAATAAATGTGTACCACCTATCCATTCTTGAACACCTAATCTCACTAGTAAGTGTATAATGTGTATTGGGTTTTCAAGAAAATTTCGGCAGCATTTCCCCGCTGTTCTCCAAGTACATATGTACTTAGAGAACAAACGGGGAAATGCTGCCAAAATTTTCTTGAAAACCCAATACACATTATACACTTACATCCTAAGCGAGATTAGGTGTTCAAGAACAGTCCTAAACCGGGGACTATCCAAGATTTACTCCTAATGAGTAAATCTTGGACGAGTTTCTAGGCCAACAAATAATGTATTGTCATTCTTATACCTAAAATCCTAGTTCTTCAAGTTAGGGTGATTATTGATGTCTTTAAAAGCATGATTGGCAATTTAGGGAAAAGTTCATCATTTACATCCAAGCATGTCACATGTGTGCATTACAGTTCATCATTAAGCAAGATATAAGCAAGTATGTCATATTAAAATAGACTAAACAATATGATAAAATAGTAGTGTAATCATGCAAATGGGAACATTCATGGGAACACACACTTCAGTTATAAGCATTCATGTAGCAACTTTCAGTTCCATTCATTAATCTCTTTTTACATCCACACATAGGGGTGTACCCCTAAACAATAACTAAACAAAGGGGTTGGTGTACCCCTAAACATGCGCATAATTAAAAAAACTATTAATACAGACAAGTCAAGATAGATAGACAACTAAATACTACACCAACATGTTCCCGCATCAATAACTTCTTTCTGATGATGAAGCTGTGTCACGAAGCTCCTCACTGTATTTAGACAAATCTGAACTGACAGAGGCCTCAGATTCAGATTCCTCATAGATGATATCCGACGCCGTGCGCTCATACCACAGTAGATGATCGGGGGTCTCACAGTTGTTGTTGGTTATCCAAACTTTGATGGAATTATGGCCAACTGGACGGAGAAAAAGCCTGTTGCAACGGACCACATGCATCTCTCCAATCCAATCACGCCAACCAGATTTTGATACAAGATTTCCCACCAAATCATACTCAACCTCGATAACATGTGAATAATTGCCAAAAGTTATGGTCACTTTACCAGGCATGTAGTGTCTTCCTTTTAGAAAACGCTAATGTTTGGGTATGACCAATTGGTTTAAGGAACGATCATCTAGGATGATGTACAATTGTTCTTCAATAGGGAACGTTAACATTGACATAGAGGCCCAGTTCATAGTGACTGTTATGGGTGGACAGAGACTGCACAATATTAGTATTAACAAAGTGTAAGTACATATAACGATGTTATATATTTTCAGAAAAAGTTGTATAACATCAGTTAACCTTTTATTGCTTGTCATAACCAACTTTATTGTGGTAGACATGATAGCTTGAAAAGAAGTCTACAAATGTACTTAGAGAACAAACGAGGAAATGCTCCTAATGAGTAAATCTTGGACGGGTTTCTAGGTGCTTACTAAAATAGAACCATTATATGGAACTAATCCTACATTATACACATACTTTTCCTGAGTAAGATAATGTGCACTTCATGGAATTATTAAGATCTGAATATATATAAGTTGTTTCTACCTACTTTGATGGGATTTTATAACATTCGAGTCTTCCATTTATAACATTAAGATCTGAATATATATAAGAATCCCATTTGATACACACGATTGAGAATCTTTCACGATACTAGGAAAATACACTAACTAGATATTCATTTAGGTGTTAGACATCAATATGTGTATGAGCCCTAATTAAAACTGATTCTCATAGGAAGTAAATAAATTTAAAAAAAATGCCCAGCAGCAGGGCGGCACCTTGAGGGAAGACGAGCAGAGGAAGAAGAAGAAGGCAGGGCGGGCACCTTGAGGGAAGAGGAGCAGCGGCCGGAGTAAGTCCTAGCATCTTCCGGCGGTGAAGAGAGGAGCGACGGAGAGGGCGGCGAGGCTAGGAGACCTAGCTGCTACCGGCGACGGTGGAGAGGGAGGCCGGCAGGCGGAGAGGGAGGCCGGCGGGCGGGCGGGAACCGACTGCTTCTCGCTCGACGGCGACCAACGGAGAGCACGGAGGAAGGAGCGACGGCGACGGAGCACGACGGCGGAGCACGAACGGCAGGGAGCGGCGGCGGCGGCAGGGAGCAAGAAATCGCCGGAGCTAGGGAAATCGGGAACGAAATAGGGAAATGGGAAGAATCATTCGGGCAGGGTGAGCTATTAAGTTGAAAATACGTGTCGGTTATTTAGAAAACCGACAACTAAACCAACAGTGTCGGTTCATTTGCAAAAACCGACACCTATACTATATAATAGTCATCAGTTTTTGATTAAACGACAACCGACAACTATTCCTATCTCACGAATATCATTTAGTCGTCGGTTATTTAGTTACGAACCGACGCAATATGTAAAATATTGGAGCCAATTTTTTCGCTGGAATTTTGGGTTTGGCGGTTGAGTTTAGGTGTCGGTTCTTTATTAATTAACCGACACTTAATAAAAGCGGTACCCGTGTCTGGTCGACCTTCATGGGTTGGATGTCGGTTTTTGTTAAAAACCGACACAGTAGGGTTTATGTGTCGGTTTTTTGTATACAACTGACACCTTGAAAACCGACTTTTTAAGCCATTTCTGTAGTAGTGGTTAGTCATTTTATTGGTGTGTTTACATGCTTCGTCAGTATTTGGTGAGTTCCTCTTTGAAAAGATTGTATTTAAGGTCATGTAGTTAGAAAAAACCATTACTTAATTTCCTTTTAAATATAACATGTATGTAGCATGTCAAATTGTATGCTACATACATGTAGGTTTGATATCAAACCTACATTACAATAGATGCATGGTCTGATTTGTGTAAGGGGAGATGTAACACTATGTTATATACTAATTTATTATTAAAAGAAGGATTTCTCTATTGTCATGGGATGTGCCTATTGAAAATCATGCATGTTATATACTAATTATCATTGTAAACACCCATCACTATCATTATATATTGCAACACCTATGTGAGTATGTCTTCTGCAGACCCCAAGTTCTGTATTGTTTGGTCAAGAGAGTTTGACACCACTCTAATATCAGCATTGCGGAGACAATATGATGTAGGTAGGTGTATTGACGGTCATTTAACTAGGGACGCTTGGAGGGAGGTACTTTGTGATTTGCAAAAGAGGATGGGAAGACAGGCTATAATTTAGACCAGATCAAAACTCAGTGGAAGAACCTGAGGAGGGAGTATGGTAGATTGAAGCTTGTGACCAACAAGAGTGGCGTCGGATGGGATGAGACTAGGCACAAGCCCACGCTGTCTGACACAGCTAAGTAGAGGGAGAGCCTTGTGGTATGTACAATAATCATACCTTGAACCCAAAAGTAATGTCTTACATTTACACTTAAATTTCCTAATACAAAATTTTCTAATACTTAGGCAATCAAGGACCTTGCTAAGTTGCTTAAGTGCCCCTTTCCACACTACTACGACATCGAGATGATGGCGGGGAGGAACATTGCTAGAGGAAACCATGCAATGTCTTATACGGACAGACAAATCCCTTCTGATGTTGCCTCCGAGGATGATGTTACTGTCGACTTAGATGCATCTGATACACCCATGAACACAAGAACCCCATTAGGGGAACCAGACATAGGCACGCCTGGGATGCAAAGTGAGGGTGACACTAGGGAGGCGGAACAGATACCCAGAGTGTTGGAGGCAGGACTCCTCCTGTCCATAGGCACATGAAGCGACCATCAACGGCACAAGACCGATGTGTGCTTTCTAATGAAGTGTTATCTGAATTCACACATGTGTACGCAAAGGTTCACGAGTTAGGCACAGGTCTGGCCACCAGAACCTTTGAAAAAGAAGTGTTTGCAACCATTTTATGACATTTCAATGACACTTTCCCCGATGCCCCTAGTCCTGTATTTACAACACTTGTGAACGCCATAAAGGACTCAACAAACCACAACATCTACCTCAGCCTTAGACACACACCTCAAAAAATAACAATATGGTTGCAAGACCTTTGGGAAAGGTCCCAAGGCGGTACTGCAACACCAATACATTCAATGCCATCCTCTTTTGTGCCATCTCAGTAGGGATTTGTTTTGCAGTCCCCGCCACCCAACTTCAACACCACATCAAGTATGTCATCCATGTGGTATACTCGAACCAATGATGTTGGCCCTTCGGGATCATAAGTGGGAACTTTATTTTTTCCATTATGTTTTCTATGTTTGAGGACATCAATTTCAATTTTCTTAATTATTGTAATAATTGCTTTCCTGTATAGACATTTGTTTTCCGTACAATCTAATTAGTTTGTAATGTTGAAGCTGTTATTTTTTCATGACAATTGTTTCATATTATGTTCAAGTAATAATTCTCTTTTTGTAGTCACCATGTCAACATCGTTATCATTTTAATTGTAGGCATCATGTCTTCCAGTGACCAAACACAAGCAACTGACCTCCTCAAACACATTTTAGATACCTTGTCTGGTCCAGCAAATCACATTGATGATGTAATATCTAAGTCGATAGCGAACTCCATCATGGATGACATTTTCATTGATGTCGACTTACCACCTACAATACCTAGGTCAGTTAGCATTAGGAGTGGCCACCAAAAGGTGTTAGAAATAATAATCTGGCATGAACAAAGGGCGTATGACCTATACCGAATGCGACCACATACTATAATGGCCCTTGTGGACAAGCTTAAGAGTCGTGACTTGTTATGAAGTACTAGAGGCGTCTCATCAGTTGAGGGTGTATGCTACTTCCTACAGATGGTTGGCCATGGACATAAAAATTGTGCTTTGGTTGGGGACTACATTCACTCCGGTGAGACCATAAGTAGAAAGTTCAACAAAGTGTTGGACGATGTGTGTGCGTTGTCCCATGACTATATTGTCATGCAAACCGCATCGACATGTACAACAACACATTCTTGTCTATTGGACAGCCCAAGGTTCTTCCCTTACTTCAAGTTAATAGTTATCCCCTACAATTTATAACCATTTTCAAATATTTTGTAGGTTTACAACTGATTTTGGTATTATAGAATGTCATCGGGGAAATTGATGGAACACACATCCCAGTCTTGGTCAAACGCAATAAGAAAAATCACTATCGAGATAGAAAAGGGAATGTCTCTCTGAATGTCATGGCTATAGTAGATTTCTCGATGGAGTTTACATATGTCCTAACTGGGTGGGAGGGCTCGATTGTTGACCAAAGGGTCCTACAATCAGTAATGACCATGGGCGGGTTTAAAGTTCCGACAGAAATTTTTTACCTAGTTGATGCAGGGTATGCCAACACTCATCAATTTCTTGCACCGTATCGCAACACAGCTTACCATATTTCTGAGTATCGAGGAAACATACATTCATACACTGGCAAGAAGGAGATGTTCAACCACCGCCACACTCAATTATGTAATGTTGTAGAAAGAGCATTCAGTGTGTTGAAGAGGAAGTTTGCCTACCTTAAAAAAGGTGCGACATATCTTATACATTCGCAGTGTCGTCTCGTAATGGCTTGTTGTATCCTCCACAATTTTATATGTCGCCAGCATGATGGCGACACTATGATGGATGAACACCCAGATGGTTGTTCAACGTCTGCCGTCCCACCTACTAGGGTCGACCTGAGTTCCCTACAACAAACAACTCCGGGCGATGCAAGGGGGGGTGATGTATTACGTGAAACCATTTATACTTTCCTTTAGGATACTCGTTGACCATACTTTGTACTTGTCATATTTTTTGAAGTGTATGATAACTCATCAACCACGTGACTCTGGTGCCCTAAATTGTTTGTTTCATGAAATTTTTTATGGCTCCTAATTAAAAACATCACATTATGTTTCATTAGGTTGTCTTGAAATGGAGAATGGAATGCCTTCATGTCCATGTGGCCTTCAATGCACTATACGAGCGTATATGGATGTCGTGGATGCGACAAATGGATGTTTTGAAGACAACAACCCCCATAAACCATATTTTACATGTGGTAGGGGTCTTGTTCCGAACATATGTCATATGAGGTTGCCCGCGTAGCGTGTTCAACCTATAGTGGCCACACTTACTGCAGTTTGGAATGCAATGCTAACACAACTTGCATATGCATGCAGCGAATGCAAGCTATGGTCAGAACAATGTGACCTTGTCTGTCCAACAAGAGCAGACACCGGTAGGCTAGAACAAGATATTTTAACTCTACAGAAGAGGTGCCAATATCTTTGCCAACGACTTCACATCACGAGCGATAAGGACTCTTCAACTGAGGAAGACGGATACAATACATCATAGATGTATAACAACCTATCAAAATTAACTTTTCTTTTATATTTGAACAATCAGCTAGGCCTATCGATATGTTCGGCAATTTATATTTGAAATCTATGTTTAGAACCAGACATTATTTTACTAATCATCAACCATGTTTTAGATTTCGATGAATCCATCTGAAGTTCCGAGGTGTGATTGTGGGTTAGATGCAGCCTTGCATCTTAACACAAAGGATGTAGGGTTGTATGATTTTGGCATTCTAAGTGAAAGGTCAGGCAAAATGTATTACATATCTCCTTCTCATGAGGTGTGCTAGTAAATACATAAATAATAGGTTGCCCTTGTGTAAGCTACATGTTCGTTGTCATTCACTTGTACTTGATAATACATTTTAGGGAAAAGATCGATGCAGATACTTCCATTGGGCAGTTGATCTCCCCCCAACAACTGATTCTTTAAAAGCTGAGATTATGTTACTAACTGTCGAGTGCAAGTCATTGTGGGGCCAGGAAATGAACATGAAGGACTTTGTTAAAATTTATCACAACTAGGATGATATATACACCAACAAAAAGTATGAGTATGGGGTTCTAGAATGCTACGTTGCCAGTCTGGAGGAAGATTGTAGTCTTCTTTTAGACATTCCTTCACCCACGATGACACCATAATGTTGAATGGTAGAGCTACATTTAGATTGTCTTCTCGATTTACTTTGTCTACCATTGGATGTTATTAACATTATAATCTTTCTTAATTCATCCACTGATATAAACGTTGTATTACATTAAAAGGTTGTTGTTATTTATCGTAATGTTGCTGAATGTTTTATGGAGGGTGTTGTGGCAACACATCCCATTATCACACAGATAATGAGGTGTTACGCGAAAACATGCGGAAATCACCATAACCACAGATTATCGAAAACAGGGGTTAATTAAAACCAATTGTGGAAAATTGATAAACTCTGAAACTATTACTTTCCAGTCCTCATCCTGCACAGAAATATGTCATATAAGTACACATACGGGATCTAATACGTGTCCACAGCATAGGAACAATTGTTCATCCATCACATGAGTTCACCACCTGTTCATATACATAAAGGCCCACATCCGACCAACAACAGGATATACAAACATCATCGATCGATCATCGTGAAACAACGTCAAAACACTGCCAAGGACCTGAGAGTACAGGGATGACACTAGACTCTACTACAAAACATCCAAAACAACATCATGTCTATCACTTGCCTTCTACTGCTCCTCAAGCTGCTCGGCCGCAACACCACAACCATGACCACGTCTAGCTTGACCACCTAAAAAGGGGTTAAACCAGCGGGTTGAGACAATTGAATAATTGTCCCAGCGGGAAACATAACTCCCCACCGCAACTACAGAACCTCAACAAGATAGACTATAACATCAGATATCTAATAACAGGTATAACAAGAGCAGTCTATATAAAACAGATTATTCTTACCGACAAGCTTACCCACTATACAAAAGCATATACCCAGATATATCTCAAGGAATATGATTAGCAAGATAAGATGTATCCCTATGTAACATGATTATCAGAACATGATATAATGTCACATAACCTGATTGTCAAGCTAAGACATATTACCACATAACCTGCAATATATAACAAAGATATTACACAAACAAGGCCTCAACCAATGTTTCGTGTTTATCTTATGCAGTAATTGCTAAACGGCTGTATTACGTATTATTATGCCCTGAGGATTTGAACCGTACCATTCAGATCCAACCTTCGGTTACGAAACCCAAACTGGTGCCATACAAGGTCAATGGAAGAGTCGGACTCCATGACCTCCCACCTCGTGGTCAGTACACGAGTACAACACAAGCAGGACCACAATCACATGCTGAAGTGGTCTAAGCCACAGGGTCATCTCCATAGGCTACCCTCATCTCTAGCCTGCCTTGGTACATGTCTCGATGCTAGTAAAACTGAGCCACATGCCTGTTCACCGTGCTCTGAGCCATGAACGCATTCATGGTCACACATCACATATCCTGAGCCATGGGCCTGTTCACCATGCTCTATATACAAATCTGAGTCTGTAACCGAAGTTACACTCTTACCTCCTCATTTTCAGGCTAGGAGCAACCTACACATATTCAATAATATGCGCTTCTAGGTTAACCCGTAGGAGAACCTGTTTCACCATCACCAAGTCTTGACGATGATGGATCTATGGCCAGGGTAAACTACATGATATGTTTCACTGTGATTAATTAGTATCTTTTAGATGGATTGCAGGATTCAACCAAGTTGTATAACATGTAAGATATAACAGAAAGTAATCAACATTATATTATTATTATTTAATCATATCAACCTGATCCATCACAAGGATCCAACATCACATGTTACCACTTGGCCTCTTGCCAACCATCCAGATCCATCTCGAGGATCATCACATACCCTGGGATCTCAATCCCTTATCATGTACTGTCAATGCCTCTCAAGGCTCACATCATCATCATGGAACTTAACACATTATACATATCATCTCATTAACCAGAGTAATTACCAAGTGATGTTACTCATCACATGTGTCTCATAGCCCTTTCATGGCTAATCATCACCTACATGGTTAGGATACTCAATAATTATAGCTTCAATCATAAGGAATATGCTACTATCTTGAAATGCCATTCAAGATACTTTACTTATCATTCTTACACTATTTGCTGATCAAATGTATAAAGTACATCATTAGCAAGCCATATCTATACTTATCCTTATCTCAGAATTGTATGAACAATCAAGATGTTCAAACATACAGAAAAAGTACTATTGTTACCACTACCATTGTGTCACCATCCACTATCATCATTATTAGCATTATTATCATTATGCAAGCTACTAGTATAACTACCACCATTCTCAGTTAACAATTAAGTACCAGGATTACTTCATGCATATCATTACTATCATTATTGCCATCATTACTATGATCAACATGATTACTATCATCTTCTTTATTATAAGGATCACATTATGCATCTTATTACCATTACCTTCCTCATTACCATCCCTGCTACCATTATCATCATTATGATCGGCATTATTACTATCATTATCATCATGCAACTACTATTATCATCATTGTTACTATCATTAGCATTATTATTGTTTGCAAGGCATCATATTCATTGTTGTTATCACTAACAAGATACCACCATCGTTTAGCATAAACATCCACTTTCATAACACATGGAACCGTTACTCTAGGATCACAAGACTCTCACCATAACTCATCATCGCCCTCACTAAAACCTATCAAGGCCTGACGGCCGACACTCATACCAACCCTATCGGCCATCACCACCAAGGCTGTCGCCCAACATGGCTATCGGCCATCACCACCCAAGGCTGTCGCCCAACATGGCTATCGGCCATTAGGGCTATCGACCATCACCAAGCATAGCCCTATCGGTCGACATAAGGGGGGGCAACTACATATGGCTATGTCGTCCGACACCAACAACCATCAAACTCAACAAAGCTATATCGGCCAACACCTCACTCGCTTGACCTATCACTCAACACAAGAGCACTCACCATGTCGCCCATCATAAGGTTCCCATCTTTCCCAACACTAAGACAAGAGAGGGTCTCACCCAACACAAGAACAAAGGTGTTGCTCATCACAAGGACCATGTCGCCCAACATGGTCACCATGTCGACCAACACAAAGAACACCACTATGTTGCCCATCACAAGAACAAGGGTGTCTCCCAACACACCCAAACCAAGGGAGGATATCGCCCATCACAAAGCATGGGAGGACGTCGCCCAACAAGGGTCATCTTCAACCTCCAACACAAGGAAACTCAAACCCTGGATAGCATGGTATACAAAGGAACTCTAAACCCTAGAGGGGGATCGGCCACCAAAGGTACATAAGCAAGGTATAAAAGCAAAGAACTAAGCTAAACTACTAACATGCAACAAGATCATATCTAGAGGTAAAGGAGTTAGGGTTAGAAGTTATGCAACCCGCCTTAAGCTCCAAGGAAGAAGATGCACTTCAAGCTCCAAGGGATGTCATCCACCAAAGCTGATCCAAGAGAGGGTATCGGCCACCACTGCAACTCCAGGAGAGTGTCTCGGCCGACACAAGCAAGAGAGGGAGGAGTGTCGTGCACTCAAGGTGGAGGAGAGACCAAAAGATCAAAGGAAGCTAAGGCAAGGGAAAGAGCCACATATATAGAAGGAGAGGGAGGAGAAAACAAGGTAGACTCTTGTTGTGTGTCGTCCACCCAAGGGACACTTATCCTAGGGTTCAAGCCAACACACTAGCAAAGCATGAGACACTTGTCAAAGATACATACCAAGTGTCCACCAAGCAAGACCAAGCCTTATGGGCGACACAAGCAGCAGCTCTAATGGGCGACACACCAAGGCACCTGGGCGACACACCACCTTGCTGGGCGACACAAACCATCCTAGGCCGACACCCTACTCACCTTGGGCGACACAAGCTTCACTTGGCCGACACAAGGCTCAAGCAAGCCCAAACAAAGCACCCCAAGGCCCAAACAAGCTGAAGCAAGGCCCAAGAAACTCAAACAACAAGCCCAAGCCTTCCTCTCAACCCTAGAGGAAGCAAAGAGGGGAAAACATCTCACAAGATGGCAAACTTGCACACAAAACCCCAAACTTGGTTTATTTGCAAGTAGCCCCTCGAACTCTCAACAAAGCACAACAAAAACCCTAATCACCTCTCAAAGGTGATTAGCAAGCATCAAACCACAAGGTTAAGCAAAACAAACAGGGTAAACCCTAAATGCAGGTCAGGGTCCTTACAATCTAACCCCCTTTAAGGGATTTCGTCCCTGAAATCCGAAAAGAAAAGTGAGGGATACTTCCTCCTCATCTCTTCCTCAAGCTCCCACGTGGCTTCCTCGATGCCACGATGCTGCCAAAGAACCTTCGCAAGAACTAGGTCCTTCCTCTTCAGCTTCTTGATTCGTCTGTCAAGGATCACCACAGGACCTTCCTCATAGGTCACATCTGCATCAAGCTCAACCTCAACTGGCTGTATCACTGTACCTGAATCCGGATGACTTTTCTTCAACATACTGACATGAAACACTGGATGCAACCTGTGCAACTCTGGAGGCAACTCTATCTCGTAAGCTACTTTGCCAACACGTGTTCTGACTGGGTAAGGCCCCATATACCTGGGAGCTAACTTACCCTTCCGTCCAAACCTTAGCACGCCTTTCCATGGCGAGACTTTAAGGTACACTTTGTCTCCTACTTGGAACTCCAAAGGTCGTCGGCGATTGTCTGCATAAGACTTCTGCCTGTCCTGTGCCACTTTCAACTGTTGTTGTATCACCTTGATCTTATCTGTCGTTTGCTGAACTAACTCAGGACCCAAAAGTTGATACTCACCAGACTCATACCAGCACAAAGGGTATCTGGACTTTCTTCCATACAAAGCCTCATAAGGATCCATGTCGATGCTTCGTTGATAACTGTTGTTGTAGGCAAACTCTATCAAACTCATATGTACATCCTAGTTGCCTAGAAACTGCAAAACACAAGCTCTAAGAAGATCCTCCAAAATCTGAATAGTCCTCTCAGACTGTCCATCTATCTACGGGTGAAAAGTTGTACTGAACCTCAACTGCGTTCCCAACGCCTTGTGCAACTGTTCCCAAAAATGACTCGTAATCTGAGAACCTCTGTCAGAAACTATCGTTGCTAGCACACCATGCAAACATACTATCTCATCCACATATACTCAATCTAGTTTCTCAACTGTATACGTCGTCTTCACTGGCAGAAAATGGGCAGACTTAGTCAATCTGTCCACTATCACTCAAATGGAATCATGATTCCTAGTTGTCCAGGGTAGACCAACTACGAAATCCATGGTTATGTGATCCCATTTCCACTACGGTATCGACAAAGGTTGCAACGTACCTACCGACTTCTGATGTTTAGCCTTCACTTACTGACAAACCACACACCTTGCCACGAACTCAACTACATCTCTCTTCAAATCGGGCCACCAATACAAGTCCTTCAGACTATGATACATATTGGTGACACCTGGATGCATCGCGTACATTGACGTATGTGCTTCCTCAAGCACCAACTTCCTCAGATTATCAACATCTGGAACCACCATCCTATCACGATAGCAAACTAGTCCATCCTTGGACTCATGAAACCCATCGCTCTTGTCGCTGCCGAACTCTGATCTAATCAACCGTACCGCATCATCTGTTTGTTGTGCATCCTTGATCTACTGTCTCAATGTAGGTTTAACTTGCATTTGTGCGAAAAGACCAGACAACACAGAAACTTCCATCTATACATTCATCTGCCGCAGAGAAACAAACATATCTCGCCTATGACATACCAGAGAACTTAACTGTGCCTTCTTTAAAGAAAGAGAAGAAGACTTTCTGCTAAGCGCATCCGCTACCACATTCGCCTTACCAGGATGATACTCGATAGTGCAGTCTTAATCATTGATCAACTCCATCCATCGTCACTATCGCATGTTCAACTCTTACTGCGTAAAGATATACTTTAGATTCGTATGGTCTGTAAAGATCTGACACGCTTCCCCATACAGATAGTGTCTCCAAATCTTTAGCGCATGAACCACTGCTGCCAACTCCAAGTCATGAGTCAGATAGTTCTCCTCATGCTTCTTGAGTTGTCGCGAGGCAAAAGAAACCACATGATCTTCCTGCATCAACACGCAACCTAAACCTTTCTTGGAAGCATCACAGAAAACAACATAGCTTCTCCCAGGTTTTGGAAAGATCAACACTGGAGCACTGGTCAGCTTCTCCTTCAAACTCTGGAAAGCTCGCTTACATCGATCATCCCAAACAAAAGGTACATCCTTCCTGGTCAACTTCGTCATCGGTAAAGTGATCACACTAAAATCTTTGATAAACCTCCGGTAGTATCCTGCTAATCCAAGGAAACTACGAACTTCTGTCGGCATCTTTGGTTGTTCCCAATCCGCAACGGATTCCACCTTCTTTGGATCTACTTTGACTCCTTCTGCAGATATCACATGACCCAAGAAAGTCACTTCCGTCAACCAGAACTCGCATTTACTAAACTTGGCATACAACTGATGTTGACGAAGAAGAGTCAACGCTCGACAAAGATGTTGTTCATTCTCTAGCCTGTCCCGACTATAGATCAAGATGTCATCTATAAGGACTACAACATACTGATCTAAGAATGGACAGAACACTCTGTTCATCAAATCCATGAAAGCAGCAGGCGCATTGGTTAACCCAAACGGCATAACCACGAACTCAAAATGACCATACCTCGTCCTGAAAGCTGACTTTGGTATGTCATCCGCCTTTATCCTCAACTGATGATATCCAGACTGTAGATCGATCTTCGAAAATACTGTAGCACCACGCAACTGATCGAACACATCATCTATCCTCAGCAACGGGTACTTGTTCTTGATCGTGACCTTGTTCAACTGCCGGTAATCTATACACAACCGCATCGAACCATCCCTCTTCTTGACGAACAACACGGGAGCACCCCACGGCAACGTACTCGGTCGGATAAAACCTTTATCCAACAACTCTTGCAACTACTTCTTCAACTCTGCCATCTCTGCTGGAGCCATCCGGTATGGTGACTGTGCAACTGGCTGTGTTCCTGGAACCAGATTGATCTCGAAATCAATCTCTCGGGGTGGAGGAACACCAGGAAATTTCTCAGGAAACACGTCTGCAAACTCTCGAACCACGGACACCTCCTCAAGACTAGGACCTTTCGCCTTGGTAACCACAACGGTATCCACCACGTGAGCTAGGAACGCCTCACATCCTTGTCGTAACAACTTATCTGCCACCATAGTTGATACAAAACATGTCAGAAGAATCTTCCTATCTCCCTGGAAGGTCCGCTTCTCTCCAGCAACATCAAACACTGCCTGCTTGGAACCATAGTCCAAGACAACCTTATATCTTTCTAAGGTATCCATCCCCAGGATAACATCAAAACCATGCATATCAAGTGGTATAAGATCCACTTGAATGCGGTGTCCCGAGAAAGACAAGACACAAGATGGACACTCTTCTCGAAGCAAAGAGGAACCATCAAGAGGGGTTTCTAACAACAAGCTATCCTTCTTACAGCTAACAGGTAAACGACAAGTTTCAAGCATACTATAGGCGATAAAAGAGTGTGTAGCACCCGGGTCAACAAGAACAGATATAAAGCAAGAAGAAGACATATCAGAATGAAATAACTCCATCTGACCTGTCACTACTCGCGGGTTGACTATCGCCTCCGGCTGACTCATGGCATAGAATCGAGCCGTTGCTTGCTGTCCACGACCTCTGCTCCCTTGAGCAGACGATCCAGCTTGAGACGCTTGACCGCGTCCTCGACCTCTGCTACCACTGGTCTGTGGCCTCTCTGACCTCTAAAAACTCTGCCTCGGCTGCTGCGTCACTTCAACATCTCTATTCGGGCAATTGGACTTCCAATGCCCGACCTGTCCACAAAGATGACATGCCTTGTCCTCAAATCGTGGCCTAGCTGGCCCTGTTACTACCACAGAAGCTGAACTATGTGCCTTAGATGGCGGAGAAACATAACCTTTCCCCTTGCTCGGAGACCACTGAGAGGGTACACCGACACTTCTCATTGCTAACGGTGCAAAAAACCTAGGCTTCTTAAAGCCACCAAACCTTCGTCCTTGAAACTGAGTAGGTCTTTTAAGAGACATAGACTCTCTTTTCTCCAGTACCGTCCTCTCGATCTGCCGAACTAATTCCATGAATGTAGCAAACTGCTCTCGGTTCTCCAACGCAGACACCGGGGTTGTCAGCTCAGCACTCAAACCCTTCTCGAAACGTCTGATCCTTTCCTCGTCTGTTGCCGCCATGTGAGGACAAAACCTCAATAGATCCATAAACTTGGCTTCATACTTGGTGATGTTCATCATTCCTTGCCACAACTTCTCAAACTGACTGATATTCTCATCCAGATATGTCTTCGAAAAGTATCTGGTGATGAACTCACGTCGAAACACTTCCTAACAGATCACCTGACCAGGCCGCTTCTCTTCTTCGATGGTCCACCAGTGACCAGCACTACCTTTCAGAAGGTAGAAAGCATGCTTTACCTTGTCTGCTTCGAGGATGTCAAGGATCCAGAAAGCCTTCTCGAGACTTGTCAGCCACAGATCTGCATCCGCTGGATCAGCCGTCCCAGCATAATCCGAAGCTCCAACTCGTCAAAGCTGCTTGAAGGTCTTCCCAATACCCGATGCTTCTCCATGGGGAACCTGTGCTCATGGAGGAGGCACTGGTAATCGCTCAACCATGAGATTCATCGTAGCCATTAACTTCCCCATAAGCTGTTGGTAGGTAGGATGTTCAAGTATGGCTGGGTTAAATTGGGGAACCTACGGCACCCGATCTTCATGTGCCTGTCCATCTGCTCCATCAACCGATGTAGCATCACTGTACTCAGTAGAGTGTTCTTCATGCTTTCCAGACATCTTGACTTTTCTTCCGCTGAGGGCAGAAGATATTGTAAGAAAATCTAGAAAACTCATAAGAACAGCTCAACCTAGTCCTGAATCCCTGTAGACTCAGCGAACCTAAAGCTCTGATACCAAAACTTGTGGCAACACATCCCATTATCATACAGATAACGAGGTGTTACACGAAAATGTGCGGAAATCACCATAACCACAGATTATCGAAAACACGGGTTAATTAAAACCGATTGTGGAAAACTGATAAACTGTGAAACTATTACTTTCGAGTCCTCATCCTGCATAGAAATATGTCATATAAGTACACATACGGGATCTAATATGTGTCCACAACATAGGAACAATTGTTCATCCATCAAATGAGTTCACCACCTGTTCATATACATAAAGGCCCACATCCGGCCAGCAGTAGGATATACAAACATCATCGATCGATCATCGTGAAACAACGTCAAAACACTGCCAAGGACCTGAGAGTACAGGGATGACTCTAGACTCTACTACAAAACATCCAAAACAGCAGCATGTCTATCGCTTGCCTTCTACTGCTCCTCAAGCTGCTCGGCCGCAACACCACGACCACGACCACATCTAGCTTGACCACCTAAAAAGGGGTTAAACCAGCGGGGTGAGACAATTGAACAACTGTCCCAGCGGGAAACATAACTCCCCACCACAACTATAGAACCTCAGCAAGATAGACTATAACATCATATATCTAATAACAGGTATAACAAGAGCAGTCTATATAAAACAGATTATTCTTACCGACAAGCTTACCCACTACACAAAAGCATATACCCAGATATATCTCAAGGAATATGATTAGCAAGATAAGATGTATCCCTATGTAACATGATTATCAGAACAGGATATAATGTCACATAACCTGATTGTCAAGCTAAGACATATTACCACATAACCTGCAAGATATAACAAAGATATTACACAAACAAGGCCTCAACCAATGTTTCGTGTTTATCTTATGCAGTAATTGCTAAATGGCTGTATTACATATTATTATGCCCTGAGGATTTGAACCATACCATTCAGATCCAACCTTCAGTTACGAAACCCAAACCGGTGCCATACAAGGTCAATGGAAGAGACAGACTCCACGACCTCCCACCTCGCGGTCAGTACACAAGTACAACACCAGCAGGACCGCAGTCACATGATGAAGTGGTCTAAGCCACAGGGTCAGCTCCATAGGCTACCCTCATCTCTAGCCCGCCTTGGTACAGGTCTCGGCGCTAGTAAAACTGAGCCATGGGCATGTTCACCATGCTCTGAGCCATGAACGCATTCATGCTCACACATCACATATCCTGAGCCATGGGCTTGTTCACCATGCTCTATATACAAATCTGAGTCTGTAACCGAAGTTACACTCTTACCTCCTCATTTTCAGGCTAGGAGCATCCTACACATATTCAACAATATGCGCTTCCAGGTTAACCCGTAGGAGAACCTGTTTCACCATCACCAAGTCCTGACGATGATGGATCTATGGCCAGGGCAACTACATGATATGTTTCACTGTGATTAATTAGTATCTTTTAGATGGATTGCATGATTCAACCAAGTTGTATAACATGCAAGATATAACAGAAAGTAATCAACATTATATTATTATTATTTAATCATATCAACCTGATCCATCACAAGGATCCAACATCACATGTTACCACTTGGCCTCTTGCCAACCATCCAGATCCATCTCGAGGATCATCACATACCCTGGGATCTCAATCCCTTATCATGTACTGTCAATGCCTCTCAAGGCTCACATCATCATCATGGAACTTAACACATTCTACATATCATCTCATTAACCAGAGTAATTACCAAGTGATGTTACTCATCACATGTGTCTCATAGCCCTTTCATGGCTAATCATCACCTGCATGGTTAGGATACTCAATAATTATAGCTTCAATCATAAGGAATATGCTACTATCATGAAATGCCATTCAAGATACTTTACTTATCATTCTTACACTATTTGCTGATCAAATGTATAAAGTACATCATTAGCAAGCCATATCTATACTTATCCTTATCTCAGAATTGTATGAACAATCAATATGTTCAAACGTACAGAACAAGTACTATTGTTACCACTACCATTGTGTCACCATCCACTATCATCATTATTAGCATTATTATCATTATGCAAGCTACTAGTATAACTACCACCATTCTCAGTTAACAATTAAGTACCTGGATTACTTCATGCATATCATTACTATCATTATTGCCATCATTACTATGATCAACATTATTACTATCATCTTCTTTATTATAAGGATCACATTATGTATCTTATTACCATTACCTTCCTCATTACCATCCCTGCTACCATTATCATCATTATGATCAACATTATTACTATCATTATCATCATGCAACTACCATTATCATCATTGTTACTATCATTAGCATTATTATTGTTTGCAAGGCATCATATTCATTGTTGTTATCACTAACAAGATACCACCATCGTTTAGCATAAACATCCACTTTCATAACACATGGAACCGTTACTCTAGGATCACAAGACTCTCACCATAACTCATCATCGCCCTCACTAAAACCTATCAAGGCATGACGGCCGACACTCATACCAACCCTATCGGCCATCACCACCAAGGTTGTCGCCCAACATGGCTATCGGCCATCACCACCCAAGGCTGTTGCCCAACATGGCTATCGGCCATTAGGGCTATCGGCCATCACCAAGCATAGCCCTATCGGTCGACATAAGGGGGGGCAACTACATATGGCTATGTCGTCCGACACCAACAACCATCAAACTCAACAAAGCTATATCAGCCAACACCTCACTCGCTTGACCTATCACTCAACACAAGAGCACTCACCATGTCGCCCATCATAAGGTTCCCATCTCGCCCAACACCAAGACAAGAGAGGGTCTCGCCCAACACAAGAACAAAGGTGTTGCTCATCACAAGGACCATGTCGCCCAACATGGTCACCATGTCGACCAACACAAAGAACACCACTATGTCTCCCGTCACAAGAACAAGGGTGTCGCCCAACACACCCAAACCAAGGGAGGATATCACCCATCACAAAGCATGAGAGGATGTCGCCCAACAAGGGTCATCTTCAACCTCTAACACAAGGAAACTCAAACCCTGGATAGCATGGTATACAAATGAACTCTAAACCCTAGAGGGGGATCGGCCACCAAAGGTACATAAGCAAGGTATAAAAGCAAATAACTAAGCTAAACTACTAACATGCAACAAGATCATAGCTAGAGGTAAAGGAGTTAGGGTTAGAAGTTATGCAACCCGCCTTAAGCTCCAAGTAAGAAGATGCACTTCAAGCTCCAAGGGATGTCATCCACCAAAGCTGATCCAAGAGAGGGTATCAGCCACCACTGCAACTCCAGGAGAGTGTCTCGGCTGACACAAGCAAGAGAGGGAGGAGTGTCGTGCACTCAAGGTGGAGGAGAGACCAAAAGATCAAAGGAAGCTAAGGCAAGGGAAAGAGCCACATATATAGAAGGAGAGGGAGGAGAAAATAAGGTAGACTCTTGCTGTGTGTCGTCCACCCAAGGGACACTTGTCCTAGGGTTCAAGCCAACACACTAGCAAAGCATGAGACACTTGTCAAAGATACATACCAAGTGTCCACCAAGCAAGACCAAGCCTTATGGGCGACACAAGCAGCAGCTCTACTGGGCGACACACCAAGGCACCTGGGCGACACACCACCTTGCTGGGCGACACAAACCATCCTAGGTCGACACCCTACTCACCTTGGGCGACACAAGCTTCACTTGGCCGACACAAGGCTCAAGCAATCCCAAACAAAGCACCCCAAGGCCCAAACAAGCTCAAGCAAGGCTCAAGAAACTCAAACAACAAGCCCAAGCCTTCCTCTCAACCCTAGAGGAAGCAAAGAGGGGAAAACATCTCACAAGATGGCAAACTTGCACACAAAACCCCAAACTTGGTTTATTTGCAAGTAGCCCCTCGATCTCTCAACAAAGCACAACAAAAACCCTAATCACCTCTCAAAGGTGATTAGCAAGCATCAAACCACCAAGGTTAAGCAAAACAAACAGGGTAAACCCTAAACGCAGGTCAGGGTCCTTACAGGTGTATATTTTTTCATCATAATGTTGTTGAACGTTAGTTAAAACCAAATATGCATATTATATCCCCTTAATTGTGACATACACCCTTACTTCTGAAATATATTACTTACAAAATCTGTAATATGGTTGGGCATCCAACGATGCCTTATTTTATGTGGTATACAGAGCATGATATGGTTCTCAGAGGTATGATGAGAAACCAATATGAACTAGGGAGATGTGTGAATGGAGTATATACTACATAGGCTTGGATAGATGAATGACGTGACTTCCAAAACATAACAGGGGGGGCTTACATATCTTTGACTGAGTTGCAAATGAGATGGCAATACATAAGGAGAGAGTTCATAAAATACAATCTTTTCATTTTGGGAGATTTATTGTCTCCCCCACCATTGGCCGTTCAACGCAACTTTGTGACGACTCATCACACTCACCTAGAATTGCTGAATACCTTAACATTGACAAATGAAACAAACAACCACATCCGATGGTGAAACAAACACATGAACTTGTAACATATTTGCTCGACATTTTCTCGACATTGTATTTGTTTGTGTTTGCTTCACAACATTTAGTTGCACAACTTTTTTGTTACATTTGTTTGTTGGTACCATCATTTGACAAACTTCTACTTTACTCTTATGTTTAGAAGACTTACATCACGTTCAAACATGTTTTTAGCTAAGTTTGCTTTCAACATTTACTTGTATACATTATTGTCACAGTTAGTTTACTGTTAACGATATTTGCTCATACTTATATTTATTTATTTAATTTAGATGTCGCAATCACATTCAAAGGCAAGGGAAAGGGCAAAGTTTGAAAAATTATTGATGTTTCCGTCAAAGATACAAAAATATGTTGAAGAAAACCTATTCTGCAAAAACAAATGTTACGAGGATACATGTGAGCTGGAAAAAATGGGCGCTAGGAACAAGGCAAGGTTCGGGTCAGTCATCCTGTTCATCATCTGCCGTTGTTGTTTGATTGGCCAAAAGATGACATCAAAGAACAACCCAATCAGTCGTTGCAGGAAGCCTGTCTTGTGTCATGGGACGAGTACGATGATACCCTAAAGTGGGCCGACTGGGACAATCCTACTTGTGATCAAAATAAATCATCCTCCACATCAAAGGCTGTTCACCACATTGGTTGGTCATCATCTTAGCATGTGTATGGATGTCTATGTCTAGGTCCAAGGCATGTCTCTCCTTTTTTATCCCTCTCCCTAGTATGCTAACAATGTATTTGCCTGGGAACCAATAACTTATTATCAGTTTTTTTGTTTGTTTAAGTTCTGATGAAAATGTGCTATTATCTTTGCTTTTGTACTTGTACACAATTTATGTTATATTAGGACAATTTCAATTATCTTGTCAGTTTACAGTTCCTGGATCAAATATGTACAACAATACATATTTACAACATAAAAATGCAATGCAAGACAACAATATAGTTTGATTTTTTCTAATCATCACGTACAAATGAGCATACTCATATATTATTTTCACTTTACTAAATAAAGAAAAATAACATCCACAAAATACAAATATTTTTTTTCATAAATTTTGTACTTATATTGAGGCGCCATCACAACTACACATTCTTTGTACTTATTAAAATAGTTCTGCAAGAACATGACAGAACAAACAGATCCTGACTAGGTTGCCAAACAAAATTAGATTGAATCCAGACTGGTAGCCAAACAGAATCAGACTGAATCCAGGCTCAAATTAGACCACCTGACCAGAATCAGACTAGGTTGCCAAACAGAATCAGACTGGATTGCCAAACATAATCAGACTGGATCCTGACTAACCCCATCTAATCCAGTCCAGACTACAAAATCCTAGTCTTGAACCAAACAAGGAAGGATTTTAGGTCAAGTGGATATACCACCCAGTCTGCATATTGAAGGAGAGTTTGTTAGGTTAAAACATGCTCCCAAGAAGTGGTAAAAGACATTTGATTCTTTCAAATAGAGCCACGAGTACAAAGAAAAGGTATAGATCCATGTGTATAGGTCCATATTTATTATTTAACTACCCTATATGAATGACATGTTTGTAGTGTGATATGATGCAAATTTGATAAAAAAACTATACACAAATCTTTCCAAAGCCTTTTGTATGAAGGATTTGAGACCAACAAGAAAGATTATGGGAAGACATTACACATGATTGGAAGCAGCCCATGTTATGGTTATCACAATAGATCTATTTTGATATCATTCTTGAGTGATTCAACATGAGAAAAGACAAGGTAGTGAGTACTTCACTTTCACATCACTTCAAGCTAAGTTAAAATTCATACATATGTATTAATAGGAGGAGATGGCTAGAATCTTCCATTCTTCTGGAGTTTTGTGTACACAATAGTGTGTACATTCTGATATTGCTCGTACAATTGGTTTTGTTAGTATGTTTATTTTTTATTCTAGGAATGATCATTGGCAGGCGATCAAGTGGATCTTCTATATCTAAGTGGTACAAATATCGTTAGACATTAAAAGGCCATGTTGGTGCTGACAGATATTTGATATTGAAAAAATTTAGTCTAGTTTTGGACATACATTCACTTTTGTATGGAATCCATATCTTGAATGTGATAACCCATCGTGCTTATTTAACCTGAAACTATCATTAGGACAAATTCTCAAACATAACCCAACTTAAAATAATAGTCATCAAAACCAAATTGAAAATTCCAAATAAAGAGATTCACATTGATATTTGTTTACAAACAACCATCATAAAACATCCAAGACATCATTAAATAGCATATTGTTTCTCATATAAACCATTCCAAGTTTAGACCTAATAGAGAACAAATAAAACTTTTATATAAATATACTCAAATATGATTGCAAGAAGATTAATATTCAATAAGATACAACAACACAAGTCCAAAAATTCAGTTTACAATTCATAATCATAAAGAAACACCATGGTAAACAACCTATCAAATACATTATCAACTACCCACATGTCACACAAAAAGTTCAGAGTACAAGGACACTCTAGACAATCTATTTATTTATGATCTTAATCATCATGTCCGCTCCATTGCACCAACATACCTCAAAAAATTATGGAAGAACCATAAAGAGTCCCATCAAGATATAAACATGTATAGATATCGTATTAAGATGAGTTATTGAAATAAGGCAATATGCTTATTACTCTCTTCGAATTCAATTTATCCATATTCCTTCATTTTTATAAATTTCAAAATCTTTATTACAAAATACATATCACTTAATACATATCACTTCAAAACACTATAGGTGGAATCTCATAATTCAAAAAATACTAGGATGTTGACAAAACAAGTGTTGCTCATTTGATAAACCATGTACTAACTTTGAAAAAAATAAGTGGTGGTCGACTATACTATATAAGGATATCGATGAGATATTCAGTGGTCATCACATAACTATTCAAGGATGTTAACAGAATAAGTGTTTGTCATCACATAACAATATTAGGATGTCTATCAAATAAGCATTAGTCATCACATATATCTATTAGAATACTAATGAAACAAGCATTGTTCATCGCTATGCTCACTTGCAGCTACTCTTTGGACCTAACATTTAATCTATATGTGTTATTCATCGTTTCAAAATCCAAGTGTTTAAACACATGAGACTACACAATTTTTATCATTTATCATTTATCATTTCAAAACCTTATTAGTCATCATATATTTTGATACATAATCAATAATGGGATAAATTTAACCATCTGGACCTTCCATCATCCTGATGATGCACCCGTATTGCATCCTTCAAAGTATCAGCCTCAAGTCATAGGCCTACATGTTTATCCCATGCCCAAGATATATATTATAGTTCCACTTTTTATTAGACAGTTTGTCATTTCCAAGGGCCAATAGGAGAAGGAGAATTAAAAGGTATGGGTATTCACTTGAGGAAGACAATAATTGATTAAGAGTAACTAACCAATCAGGCTACCATACTTTATTAAAGGCTCAAATTCAATTAAGGATTCCCCCAAGTTACTTCATATACACCTTATTAATTGGCCCTGTTATGTATGATGCACATTCCTCTCTATATAGTTCTTCATCCATATTACTTTTATATTCATTAATATTTGAATTGGATGTATACAACTATATGAGATATAAAATGTCTCATGTTATACATCAAAGTACTCAATAGGGCACAACTCACCACTACTAGCCATAATAAGCCTCAAATCACCATCAAAAGTTTTAACAAGACCAAACCCACAAACATATTCTACATCCACAAACAACTATGCAATTATTTCCATATGTAAGAAATGAAACACTATGCAAAATTTCAAATCAAAACTCACTAGTATGTGAAAGTTGCACTAAATGCGAGATTAGCATAATTTTTTTTAGCTTATATGGCCCACCTTTAAGTAATACTAATATCAATAAAATTCTAGAAGCATAAAAGTGAGAGAGAGGTGTCATTTAAACCCTATATTATCATTCAAACATCAAGTAAGATTGTTTAATTCATTTTCCATCAACATGATAACCAAACAACCATAAAAGAATCATTTTGAGGGCAAAAATACATGCATTTCAATTTTTAAGCCTTATGGAAACATGATGGCATTCATTAGCACAACGTCATCATTATTGTGAAGAGTGGGATCTAAAAGGAGATCAACTCAAATGTTATGATACAAAGAACCATGCATAGATAAAGTGTTGAGAAAATAACTATTACAAAGTTACATGATAATTCATATACAATTGCTCCTTGCCATAATAGGTGGCATGACAAAATAAAAATGTATACACCAAATAAAATGTAAGGCCAATTGCATAAGACAACCCAACCTCTATAAGCTATCTTTAATTCCATGTCATGTATGTGATCTTCCTAAGTCCAACCTCTCTAAAGATTCCACAGTTGGGTGGTTTTTGGAATAATACCTAGCAAAAGACATCAAAGGTATGCACTAGAACACTTCTGAGTATGTGCATATAAATAATATTTGGGCATTATCATATATTGCAAGGTTAAAAATGGTATTTTCCAAGAATATAGGGGGTTATCAACATATAGGTAAGATCCAAAAGAAATAATCAAGGGAGCGGAGTATTAAATAGTAACAAAGCATCATAAAGTGTCTTTTCATTAATAAATCCATAATATCAAAAATAAAACAATTGCATGTTATATGTGATAGACTAGATATATAAAATAAGGCCATAACACTATTGGATATGGAATAAATAAAAATAAAAAGTGGAACACAGACTCTGGGTGGAATAGGCATGCCCTAATATATAAATAATTCTGCCCATGCACCACTACTATAGATAAATAGTCTACACTACTACAGAAATGGCCTTTGGCGTCGGTTATTTAAGGCCTAAGGCATCAGTTTCTAAGCGACACCCAAGTGGGCGCCGCTAAAAGTTGACACCTTCAGTGTCGATCCCCCAATCGACGTCATAAACCTTCCCGACACCAAAAATGCGCCAGTAAGGGGACTATAGGCATCGGTTCTTAAAGAAAACTGACACTATAACCTGATTAAAAATGTTAGTTATTAATTAACAATCGACGCCATACCCCTTCCCACCACCAAAAAGGCGACAGTAAGGGCATCATCAGCATCGATTTGTATACTAATAATCGACGCCATATCCCCTTCCCGCCACCAAAAGGGTGCCAACAAGGGCATCATTGGCATCGGTTTGTATACTAATAACTGACGCCATATCCCCTACCACCACGGCCGTGCTACCCAGCACAGCCGTGGTACCTGGCCGCAATAGGCATCATTTTTATGGATAACCGACGCCAGAAGGGGATAAAGACATCAATTTTACACTAACAACTGACGCCTATGTGTTTTGTTGTTGGTTTTACACAAATAACCGACACCTATGTTCTGATTTTTTTTCTTATCAGTTTGCAGGCCTGTTGTATGGCTGGTCAGCAGGATGCAGAACCTATAGTTCATTTCTAAACTATAGGTTTACAACGTCCATTGATATCAGCCAACAACATGACACAAACCTGCCAAATTAACAAGATGGACAATATTATATATTTATCATGTGATTCACACACATGTATAAGCACATTTAATTCATATGTTTTAATCACACACATGTAGAAACTAGTAGTTCCATTTCAAATTTCCTCCATTTTCACACACATTTAGCAACCTGCAATTCCATTCATTTCATCTATTTTCACATTCAGAAACATGTAGAAACATTCATGTATTGATCATCTTCACATTCACACATATGACAATTCATAAGAAGTCATTCACATTCACACAAAATATTTATGAGAACAAAGTTTAGAAATATCATTCTTTATTCATCATCGTCATTTTCCCAATTATATTTAAAAATTCCCACTACTTGTAGGGCTCCTGCCCATTGTTCTCTTACACCATTTAACTCATCCATCATATAGGGAGTATGTACATCTAATAACTTTTCACCTATAGTGAAGTCAGTTTTAAACACTTGTAAAGAGAATGATGTATATATATAATTAATAATATATAATAAGATTGATATATTTCATATTATCTAATAAGACTACATATAATACCTGATGTATCGTATCGATTTCCATTGTGGCATGTTGGATAATTATGCTCATAAATTGCATCACACAGTATCCGCATGCCCAACCGTTGTCTTGTGTAGCACACTATAAATTGAAACATACAAAATATTCAAAAATACAAATAAGAAAAGTTCACATAAATAATGTATACATTGGATTCGGGAAATTACTTTCACATTATACCAAGTTAGTGGCTAGTTCTTTTTCTTGGGGACCTTTCCTCCAGCTTTGGCGTACTCTTATAAAGCCCTACATGTTAATGTAACACATTAAATTGCATAATGAAATAGTAATGTAATAACATATGTTAACAGATATAAAAATATGAAATATTTCTCACGGGAATAATGGCATTTTCATTGCGTGTCCATATATATTCAATTCCTTCCTCATAGGATCTAGATAATAGACAGTGAACGTCTCAGGGACAATAACTAGTAACTCCCAATGCTTACCACTAGAGGTAAGAAAGTTAAAAATTAAGAACTCAAAAGTCACAATAAAAATGTAATTTTCTTAAGTCCAAATTATAAGCAAAGTAAACTTACCCGACATTGAATGGAGCTATTATCACCGTCTTCTTATTTTTATAAAAATATTTAAAAACATCACAGTAGTATGAAGTAGCTGACCTAGGGTTTTTACCTACAAGACTAATCAAAGATGGAACCAAAAATCCCACATGGAGAAATGAAAAATCTGTACATATCGTGTGTAAGTGGCTGCAAAACATGTATTACGTATGCATTAATATATAAGAAACCAGATCACCGTATATAAAATAAGGTATGTGGATGTATAAACAAGATCTCACCATATCCATAGATCTATCATAGATGTATTCAGCCAAGCATTTTGAAACATCTCCAAAATATCTTGTATAAATAGCTTGTTATCGTATGATTGACCTGCAGCTTCCTCCGGAATAGTAACATTTATATGGAAATTTGGATCATGTTCACCTATCCAATCTACCATACCCCTACAATTAGGACCTAACGAGGCATGTAGGTCCCTTGGAAGCCAACTTGGTATTTCAGGAGGTGGAGATGGAGGATGAGATGTAGCGGGTGTCTTCCTTTTGACATGTATATATAATTTCAGATCAATTGACTCATATATACGTACATACTAACAAATTAACATAATGTAAATTTACCATACAGTATTATTATAGACGAAATCCTCTTTGGGCCACAATATCACTCAACCTTCTACCTCACCAAGCGTTTCAGAATCTGGGTGGACATATGGCAATGTAAGATCCCTCCATTTGGGGACTACACTTATCGGGCTCACACAAACTGCACCATCTGGTACTGGAGTCCCATGAAACATTTCCCCTGGAAGGGGTGGGTAAGCCAACACCTCTGCAACGACATATTCTTAACTTTTTAGATGGCATGGCTTCAACCCCTACAAATTTATGTAAAGAATGTTATATGCATATATACACAAACATATCATCTTGAAAAGACTAGCTACTATGTCATAAAAATACATATAGAGGATGTGCTTGGTGGTGGGTCTACACGATTACTCCCAACCTCTACAGTAGGAGTAATAGAAGTGTGACACGTCACAGGTACCATATGAGTGGCTGTCTGAGACGCCTACCACTTCACCATTGCTTCTTAGAATTTCCTCTCAATTAATTCATCTACCTATACATGGATAAAAGAAATGCTAGCTATCGATTATTGAATTCCCTTTCACAATACCATTCTAAAAAAGAATAGGTTACCTCTTGTGAAAGTCCCGCTTTTGGGATAGGTTTGTGTTGGGATGGCCCAAAGAACGCTTTGATGCCCTAACAAGTCCAGGATGATCTGGGTTACCCAGAGCAACTGTCAATTCATCCCTTGTTCCCTCAGGGATGAACTTTCTTCCTTCCTCTGCTCGTGTAGCTCCTGCTAATCACCATGAATAGAAATTGGTAAGTAAACATAACAATAATCAATATCGATCGATTTCTCTAAGATTTTAATTTTACCATTTTTGTAGCTGCCTCAGCAGTTGTGGGCTTCGTTATATCTCCCTTCTTGTTTTGCCTCCCAGCTATCCACATAGCATGGCGAGGCAGAGGTGTGGGACCAGTAGTAGAGGACTCCTGAGTAGCAGCAGACTGAGCAGTAGACTGAGCAGTATACTCAGCCTGTAGTCTTTGGCGAATGCCTGCATATCCTCTTGGACCCATTGTGTGGTCATGCACATTCAGTGCACGCCTTGCTCTTTGAGCATCGTTGATAGCCTTGTTAGTAAGCACATTGATTTGGTTAGTAACACTAAAGGTTAATCTTGAATAGGTGAATACATAATAACGTATATTAATTAAATTGGGAGTGGCGCTTAATACCTTGAATTCATCTATTTTTCTTTGGGTAACAAACTCCTCAGAGTCTTTGGGGTCCAGGTAGTTCCATTGATCAAGAGATTCCTTCTTCCTACATTTATTTTTTAAAGAGAATACAAAAAAAAATATTAGTGTAGAGTTAGTAAAAAATGATCAACGTCTAGAATTGGAAATCAATCAAGAACCTCTTCTCAACATCGTGTATGTAATCTCAGGTGAGATTTGTCCTATAGTTCCTTAGGACCCTCCCACAATGTTGCATCACACATTTACGATGCAACTTTTCATCCAAATCAAATATACTCTACAAAATAGAATTGTTATTAACTAGTATCCTAAAAATTAGTAATCTACAAAAATAGAATTGCAAATAATGATAACCCATGCATAGTTCCTTCCAGATTAAGTCTTTCTTCTCCTTAGGAACTTTATGCCAGGATTCAAAAATAGGACTACAATGGCTACGAGTAAGAACCCCAAGATATGAAATAAATGAGTTGTGGTTCACTCCAACTAGATTTCTTGCATGATCGAAATCCATAGCCAGTTTGGGTCCATTGCCCCTTTGCTGTAGTAACTTGTTCATCATTGTGATGCCCCTCACTTTCTTAATTTTTTTTTTGCTCATCAAGTGCCCCAATTTCTTCAGGGGGTACATCACCAACCTAAAATTTGACAAAAAAACACACTTATAGGATATAACTATAAATGTGAGGCAGGATATATTTTTAAAACTTACATTGTGAGGTGGCGCATTAACGTCCTCACCCTCACGGTAATCATCAGCACGGTCATCATATGAATGATCATCCATCTGAAAGTTCACACTCAGATTTTAAAGTTCACATTGTAAAGTTCACATTCACATTGTAAAGTTCACATTCACATTGTAAAGTTCACATTCAGAAAAATAAAACATATAACAAAATATAAACACGCATGCCTCTAATATTGCGATCTTTTATCAATTAACAATCCTTCATTGTGATCTTCGCGCAAATACAAGTCAACATTAGCTTCAATATTGGGTGGTGTTGGCAACCCAACTGAGAATGGACTGGAGTCATCGTATTTATCATAGTACTGTTCTTCATCTATAGGATCTTCAATGAACTGTCTTTTACCATGAAGAACAACCGACCATTTATCATTTGCAGGATCATTGATATAAAATACTTATTTCACCTGTGATGCCAATATGAATGGTTCACCCTTCTCTCTAGTCTTTTCAAAGTTCACTAATGTGAAACCCAATTCATTCACTATAACTCCTTTGATGTTATCAACCCAATTACATTTAAAGAGCAGAATTCTAAAATCTACATAGTCAAACTCCCATATGTCTTCAATGACATCGTAATATGACATTTTAGCTTCACGTGGACTCTTATCCTTTGCACTTGCAAAACAATGAAGACGCTTGAAGGGTGACCCCACTATTTTGGATGACACTCTTATCATGACGCTTTGTGTAATATGAGCATTCATTTATTTCAAACCCATCATGAGACATAACATTCAATTTTGGTTTAAAGGCGAGGCATTTGATAGTTTCAGTATGATTATCTGGTGTTTGAGATAGTTGATGTAAGACTTTATCTTCAAACCACTTAATAAATGTCTTGTTATGCTCTCTAGCAAGCCACATTGAATAGGCTCAAGGATATTGTCTCTTGATGAAATTGGTATGTTCCTCGATATAAACACTCACTTTGTCAATGTTGTGTAAAATATACAAGTGACCTTGTTCCAACTGCTCACGGTTGAAGACTTTCATCTGTGATCCCAAAATTCCTTTGCCAAAATGCTCCTTAATATTCTTGTCATTAACATGAGCGTCATTACCACGCAGAAAGTCATTGCACAAATCCACAACCTCTCTCGCCACATAACCCTCAATAATACTCCCTTCAGGCCGATAACAGTTTCTAACATCACCTTTAAAAATGCCATTGTATCGTTCAAAGGGATATATCCAATGCAAGAAAACTGGTCCCAACATTTTCACTTCCCTAGTCAAGTGGACAACAAGATGTACCATGATATCAAAGAATGAATGAGGAAAATACATCTCAAGCTGACATAGGGTAACAAACACTTCTCTTTGCAATTTATCAAGAGTATCAGGGTCAATAACTTTGCTGCACAGACTTTTGAAAAAGAAACAAAGTCTGGTGATTGCAAACCTTACATGCTTCGACAATATAGATTGAATTGCCACGGGGAATATTTATTGCATTAGAGTGTGACAATCATGAGATTTAAGACCTATCAACTTCAGATCTTTCATTGATACCAATGTACGGATGTTGGATGAGTAACCCTGTGGCACCTTAATATTTACCAAGCATTCACAAAAAGCTTTCTTCTCCTTTCTCAACAACGTGTAACAAGCGGGAGGTAAGTATGTTCTCCGATCGCTACTAACTACTTCTGTTAATTCTATCCTTATTCCCATTTCACATAGGTCCATTCTAGATTTTATCCCATCTTTAGCCTTACCTGGTATATTCAATAGAGTACTGATGATGCTATCATAGACTTTTTTCTCAATGTGCATGGCATCGATACAATGCCTAACTGCCAAATAACTCCAATAAGGAAGATTCCAAAATATTGACTTCTTCTTGAATAAAGATTTGTCACTCCGTGTGGCCATCGCACATTGTGATCTCTTACCAAATTCATTGGCAAAGTATTTTACTCTTTTATAAACATCCTCCCCTGGTATAGGTTTAGGTGCACTCTATTCCTCATTCCATCGATTGAATGCTTTGCCAACCTACGATACAGATGGAATTTTGGAAGAAACCTTCAATGACCAAGATATACAGTCTTTCCGCCGTGTTTTAGTCGTACTGAATCAATGTTCTCTTCACATATAGGACACACTTTAGATCATTTGACACTATATCCAGACAAATTCACATATGCTGGAAAGTCATTCACAGTGCAAAACAACATAGTGTACAAACAAAATGTCTCTCTTCGTGAAGCATCTTAGGTCATCACACCTTCACCCCAGAGTTTCTTCAAGTCATCAATCAGAGGTTCAAGATAAACGTCGATATCATTTCCAGGTTGTTTAGGGCCCGATATCAACAACGACAACATAATGTACTTATTTTTCATACACAACTAGGGAGGAAGATTGTATATAACAAGCATAACTGGCCACATGCTATGTTGGTTGCTCAATGTCCCTTACAAATTCATCTCATTTGTACAAAGCCCAAGTCTTAGATTCCTGACTTCTTCACCGAATTTAGGTACAATAAATCAATCTTCTTCAACTGTGGGGAATCAGATGCATGTCGTAGGATCACATCATTATTTTTCTTAATATCTGCATGCCACCTCAAATTCTTCACATCTATCGGATTGGCAAACAAGCATTGAAACTGTGGTATTATAGGTAGATACCACATCACCTTGGCAGGAGAACCAGTTTTGAACTTCCCCGAAGTCGTCAATTTATACCTTGACACACCACATTTGGGACAATCTTTCAAATCCACATAGTCCTTTTGAAATAATACACAATCATTCGGGCATGCGTATATCTTCTTGGCCTCCATTCCCATTGGGCACAACAATTTCTTTAACCAGTATGTTGAGATTGGCAGCTAGTTTCCTTCAGGAAGAATTTTTTTCAACAAAGACAACAATGATGTGAAGATTTTATCGTTCCATCTATTGTTAGCTTTCAACTTATACAATCTCAACACAACGCTAAGCTTCATAAACTTACAACCTGTGTATAACGGTATCTCAGCATCATGCACAATGTTTCTAAACATGGGAGGTGGATCGGTGTGCTCTACCCCACAACTATTCAACATCACATCAACGATGTCTACTAGAACTAGTTCGTTCACATCTACGTCATCAGAGGCAATTTATTCTTCCACACAAGCACTGCTATCGACATCCACTGATTTTAGGTTTGAAATCTCTACATGCCAGTGCCATTCTGTATAGCCTTGTACAATCCCGTTGCACATGACATGACTTTTGATTTCGTCACCAGTGCTGACTTTCAAGTTGTTATCGCAATGCCTACATGGACAGTAGAACCTTTCTCAAGGTTGTTTCCTATGTTCCTCGGCATATCTAATAAACTAATCAAGACCAGAAATAAACTCTGGGGTGTAGTGATTTGGAATGGACATCCATGATCTATCCATTCTATGATCAAAGAGAAAACAAGTATATATTAGAACAAGATTAGGGTCTAGGGTTAAAATATTAGGGTTTATGGTTAAAAATTTAGGGTTTAAGGTGTTATATATAATAAATGTGTACCACCCATCCCATTCTTGAACACCTAATCTCACTAGTAAGTGTATAATGTGTATTGGGTTTTCAAGAAAATTTTTGCAGCATTTCCCCACTGTTCTGCAAGTACATATGTACTTAGAGAACAAACGGGGAAATGCTATCAAAATTTTCTTGAAAACCAAATACACATTATACACTTACATCCTAAGTGAGATTCGGTGTTCAAGAACAGTCCCAAACCGGGGACTGTCCAAGATTTACTCCTAATGAGTAAATCTTGGGCGGGTTTCTAGGCCAACAAATACACGTGTTGTCATTCTTATATATATAAAGAGAGAAAGTAATCTATCATTATAATAATCACACAAGAGGCTATGTACCATCACCTCTTACTTGCATTAGGGTTAGGTTAAGAATTATAACTGATCTTGTCATATATGATTAGAAACTCTTGATGAATAATTGAAGTTTTTAGATTAATAATATTATTCATGATGATTTAGTGTTTTGAAACCATGGACATCTTACTATGATCTTAATGCTAGTAACATGATCTAGGTATCATGGATAACCTAATATGCTTAAGATGATGAATAAGGTTTCACCTAATATGCATAACTAAAGGTTGTAATCTTAAAAACAATGATATGATGGAATTAGGGTTTGCAACCCTAACTCCTTGTTCAAACACGAGACAACCCTAATTACTTTGGTCAAATTAAGTAAAATTGTCTTCATATAAAATGTCTTATGATGATCCATCAAACTTTTATCATGGATTCATATCAGTATCATTGTGCCATATAATTAATTGAATCATGAGCAAACCATATTGATAAGTAATGAACTAATGTATATGTTAAAAAGTTATCTAGGAATTTCCAAGAAGAAGGTTGCCGATGCTACTGCAATAAATAAAAAAGAAATTTACCTAGGAATTTCCAAGAAAAAAGTTACCTAGGAATTATTCTTGCTAGATAATAAATCAATCTTAATGCTAGTAATATGATCAAAAGCAAGGAGGCCCAAGTTGCTAGCAAGTACAGCCATGTGGTGATGGTCCCTTTAATTTGAGTTAGCATCACATCAACCGTGTCCAAAATGATGGAAGAGAAGAAAAAAATGATGTGTAGTGATCATTTCATCGGACCATCAATTTGTATGAGTACAAGTTTAAAGGAGAAACAAAGCTAGGTCATGGGGGGCTGACATTGGGCAGTGACGACAACCTTGGGGACCTTGGGTGGCCGAGGGCAGGGAGCAGGCGGAGGAGGACTGAGCAGGTCATAGCTGGTATTTTGGGCGGCAGCGAGCAGGGAGTCGGCGAGCATAGCGCCAGTGGTGGTGAGCAGGGAGAAGGGTCGAAGTGGTAGTGAGAAAGGGGAAGTATGGTGGACCTCCAGCAGTGGCGGTGAGAGCTCCAGTAGCGGCAGTTGGTGAGCTCCAGAAGCGGTGGTCCAGTAGTGGTGGCCAACGAGCTGCAGAAGCAGGCAGGCGCAATGGCGGTAGAAAGATCGATGGCGGAGAGAAATCACCAGATACCTAACCTGAATAATCGGGAATGAAATAGAGAAAGGGGAAGAGTCGGCTTCATGCGGATGCTATTAAGTTAACAATTGACGTCGGTTGTTTTAAAAAACAACCGATGCTTATAACAATAGGCGTCGATTACCACCAAAAACCGACACCTATGCTCAATGATAGTCATCAGTTTCAACTAGAAATACCGACGTCTATCTACATATGCAGATAAAAAAAATGTTCTCAAATTCTGACCATAGTCGTCGGTTGTCATATAAAACCGATGCCAAAGGGGTGTGAAAATTTTCACTAGGACAGCGTGTGAAAACACTTCGACGTCGGTTGTTGCAAGAATACCGACGATAAAAATGGGCCCAATTTCTGTCTCGCGGAAAACCTTTAGTCTTCGGTTAATAAGTTAATAACCGACGACGTATGTTAAATTTTGGAGGTAATTTTTTTCACTGCAAAATTTAGATTTGGCGGTCGATTTTAGGCGTCGATTGGTAGTTGAGGAACCGACGTTGAATAAAAAGTGATACCCATGTCTGGCTGCTCTTCACAAATAGATGTCAGTTTGTGTATTTAACTGACGTTATATGGTTTAGGCGTCGGTTTGTTTTATACAATCGACACCTATAAATGTGACATTATAAGCCATTTCTGTAGTAGTGCTACTATCCAAAATGCATAAACTGAGAAGCAAGATAGATAGTTTAGTCATAATTCAATTATCGAGTATCTAGGCAAGTGGGGTTATAGATCGTATGTTCAAAAAAGTTAGATAAAAAATTTGTGAATTTAGAATTTTCAAATGGAATAATAAGAAGAGTCAGAAAAGGATAATTTCCTCACTTTAGTAAATTAGGAACTATAGTCAATTAAATTCCCAAACATAAATAGGGGTTTACAAATACATAGTCTTCATGACTAATGGGTAACTCAATTGATATACTTGGTCCTCTAAGTCGAGTACTCATCCTAGGAACACATTATGTAAAAGATAACATGTGTTTACATTCCTATTATAGATCTATAATTTTATTATCTATTCCTAATCACCTGATGACACATTGGGTTTTACTATTATAATGGGAATGTTTGATTTAGGTATATATTTTAGTTCTTGTATTCATCTTAAGTCAAGATCTAAGTATGTCTAGATTATATATATGTGTGTGGGTAAAAATATGCATTTTTATGATTTAGGTCTCATAATGCCATCTCCCTCTTTATATTATATAGTTAAATTTGGTTAACTAGGCCAATGGTAAGCATTACATGAGATACGATTGGATCATAACACCCTTATTAGGGATATCTAGAATTTGAACAAACATATTTTATAAACACTAGTCATTTGCTCATACTTAGACCTAGATATTATATGAAAGATAAGTATATGCCATAAAGTTATACGAAACTAATGTAGATCATTCAAGTATGGTCCAAACTGGCAGGTCATCCAATGTCACTTTTGTTGACATATGAATCCATCTGTATATATGCTTATAAAAGTACACATTAGTATGGATGCTCTCTTTTAAACCCTTTCATTTAATCAAGAAATAATATGTAAATATACTTCATAGTATTATCAAATAGGCATGTGAAACTAGGGTATTTATGTAACGAGCATTTTCAAATTAGCCATCTAATTTGGGTTTACTTGGATGGTTGCATGCTTAACTAGATTGGTCATTTATTAATATTATCCATAAAGATAGTTCAATTATGATGTTTTAAACATAATGAAAAACTCAAAACATGCCTTGTTTCAAATAATTAGGGTTTGAGAAATGGAAAACCCTAATTGGCCGAATCGAGAATTTTGATGAAAATATGTTAAGTATAGTGGTATACTAAATGATTTTTAGTATTTTATATATAATTATTATTTACTTAAATTTTGGATATGGTTTATACAACTCCATTTCAAGTGTGTTTTGGAAAAATCAGAATTTTGTATATTTGTTGACCTATTGGTTTGCTGAGTTTCCCCAAGAGAAACTCAGCTCACCATTATTTCAAGCTAAAATTTAGCAGTCTGGTATTTGATTTTTATATTTTTGTTGGTACATCCAGATTTGTTTAAATTTTAATGGTAGCTGGGTTACTTAATTTCAAACACTCAGTTAAGTGTTCATAACTTTTGGATGGCATTTGAGTTCTATAGAGTGTGGACCCATCTGAGTTTCTTATCAGTAACAACTTGGTCAACTGATTAGTCTAAATAAATAAATAAAAGACCAAAAAATGATTTTGGACTTGTATGCAATTTCTCTAAGCACCTTAATTCATCTATATGATTAACCTAACACCCTAGTAGCTTCCATAATCCATAATCTATGTTAGAGATACAAAATTTGAGAGAGAGATTAGGGTTTTGAAGGAGAAAATCACTAGAAGCGATGAATTCGGGTTTGGGCATCCTATAGCTTGCAATTCATGTAAGCTCATCAAATATAGATATGATTTTATAGTGAGTATTCTCTCTTATCTATAGATTTCTTCATTTTAATTAAATCAAAAATATAGTAAATCATCATTTGTTCTCTTTCTTTCTCTTCTATTCTCCTTTTGTAGGGTTTTAGAGTTGAGAAGAGCAAGAAGTGGATTCAATCTTCACGTGTTGGTTGGATTTCTATTATCTCCCTATTAAGATCTATAATAATGTGGAAAGTCTAATTCTATTGTATTTATATGCAATTGGTTAACTAATTGGGAAGATTCTTAGGAAATCAAATGCTACTAATTTTTGTTCTTTCTCATTGATTTGTATTTAGTTGGTTTATAATTTATTGATCAAATTTTCATTGAAAGACTTATGGATAGTAAACATATCATTTTACACCAATTTTTCTTAAAAAGCGGCCCAATGGTAATATGCTTGGAAATTTAATTGACATTTATGTAATCATATTTGAAATTGATAAGAATGAGTTGCAGAATTAAAATTTTGAATCCTTACTGGAATTGACTATAATGTGTACATGAAAATCATCATATGAATGTTTGATATGGATGAAATCCATGTCTATATTTAATGATGTGGCATGGACTCAAATGAGTCAATGAATGATTATATGCGTCAAAATGGTTGGTTGATTGTATGGAATGGAAACTAAGGTTTCCATGTTTCTTGAATAGACTCAATGAACCTATATACACCCTCAAGAGATTACTAAATAATATGATTCTTGTATTGTGTTGAACTAAGATGACTTCTTAAAACCCTAAAAATTTAGTATTAAGACAAGTAAGAGATAAGGTCAAACTCACATATAATCATGTGAATGCGAAAAGATGATCAATTGTAGGTGTAATTACTTCAATTGAAGGTGATAAATTTTATTAAGATGATATAATCCTAATGCATGTATTTTAGTATAACATATGGAATATGAGTATACCCGACATAAAGTTTGACTTTTATACAAGTCAAATATGATGAATTGAGAGATGAGTAAAATTTATGAGTAAGAAGAAGTAATCCTAATATGTTCTATATTCTAAATTGGTAGTTTTTTTAGAAATAAAAGAATTATTTATAATTACCAAAATGCATTTCAAAGTCGAATGACATGGCACGCTCATCTAAATGTGGGAAAGGAATGGAAAAAAGTGAACTAAATTGTAATGATAAGTGAAGTATAAAATCAATGAAATGAGTATGATGGTCTATAAATAATTTAATTTCATTATTTTGGGGTTGACCTAAATAAAAAGAAATACACCAAAGTTGGACTATAAGGGATGATAAAAAGAGAGAAACATTGTATCATTAAATGAATTGAGAATGATTGATTCCAATGATGTAATGGACATGAAATGAAAGAGTAACAAACCTAAAATTAGAAGAAAACCAAGCAGTTATCTTAATGGATCTAAGAATCTAATTCTTACCCTAATATTATGAGCTCTATGATAATAATGAGTAATGAATGTGTTTATTTCAATTCCATTACAAGATGAAGTTCAAGGTTGAGAAGTGACTTATATGAATGCATTATTGAATTGTAATCGTCTACTAGCATACTTGTATTCTGAGAATAATCTAATCTGATGCATTTCAAATGAGATCACGTATGTGTTGAATAGTAACCCTAACCAAAGAATGGTAAATAGTAAAAGATGAGTATTAAGTGTGCTATGCACGTTTATACTTTTATATTTATTCATATTTATCGACTAGAGAAGGAACAAGTATATGTTGTATGATAAATTGGTTCTGAGCATGATCCATGACATGAGATGTCTATATGCTTATATTGTTTCTAGTTTTAATGTCTGCATGAAAGTTTAATTAGAACTATCATATGGAATGAAATGATAAGTGACATGTTGAGATTCAATTATTATGCATTGATTGCAACCATGTTTATAATAAATGTTGGACAATGAGATTATGTCTTGGGATGATAGCCCACTAATGACTACTAATATCAGATGATGTGAAAATGAAAAGAAACATATGTGTTGCAGACTATAGATTTGGTGTTCTTCTTCCTTAAATCATTGACTTTCTTGTTCACCTTAACTACTTTATATCGTTCTAGTTGTGTGAGAATACACACACTTGAAATATGATGTTTCTTTTTAAGATGAGTAAAAAGGATTAAGTAACAAGTTAAATGATCATGAATTCCCCCATGGTCCATACTGGGAAAATGAAACGGATCTCCTTGTAATAATTAGAGAATTATGAGAAGAATTGCTAGAGTGTGAATCGAGATCTTAAAGGTTAGACCACCAAGATTATTTGGTGAATCGAGATCTTAAAGGAGCGAGTCATCTAGTGTGACTATGGCCCTAAATTATTTGGTGAAAGTCTATATCCTTGAGTAATAGGCATTGGTGAAGTAAAAACTATGACACTTGTGATATTGATGATATATGATATTCTATTATGTTGGTTCCTATCTCTTGTACTCGAGATGAGGATGTGAGTCTCTATAGGAAACCATCTGGTGGATTAGGGGCCACTTATTGATATATTAGGGTGTCCAGTTAAACCCTAAGATAGTGATGATGAGTCATCAACCCGAGAATCAGGTGTGGTGACTTCTAATTGATGAGGTATGAGCCAAGTAGTTTTAGGGAAAATGAATAAAAGATGACAAGTCATGTATGACACGAGTTGAATAATTGTTATATTATCTTTTATTGCAAGTTGATAAATATGTTGTTATTGAACATGCTTGTTGTTATGTAACTTAATCATTCTTTTATAAAGATGATCTATTTCTATATTCTTATTTTCCTGGTTGGAATCTAATCTTGAATGTTGGAAGTGGTTGATGTTGGAATATAATATCCACTCAATATGATTTGGATTTACTTGTCATTTGGATAGTCATGTTTTATAGGCATGTCTTATGTCTACTTTAGCTTTAGGAATGAAGAATGTGTACCTAGTTTGGCTGGTGGGGTGTCACAAAGATGATGTTATTGTTATGTCTTAATTCTAATTATTTAGGTCTTGTCTTATTACTCCTACAATTGGATTGTCATATTGAAATAATTAACATCAATGGATCTATTCATACACATGCTCTTAAACTTTTTTTAAATATGGATCTAGCCTAAGTAAACACTCTAATTGATTAATTATATTATTGTTGTAAAATGTATTTGACTAGATTTTAGAACTATATGCTAGAAGTTTTATTATTTGTAAATTTATTTCAAGTTCATTATACTTATTTGATGCTGACTTAGATTGAGTGGGAGGTATAGGTCATGACAAAGATTATGTAAGCAGAATAATCTAGATTAGAATGTCCATGTATTCTCTCTTTCTCGGGATGGATAGTGTATCGTGTTCGTTCTATCATGTATGTGTAATTGATGTAAAGTTAATTGTATATGAGCAATAAGATTTGATTCTTGTCTAGATGAAGTGAAATAAGATTGTGACAACTAAATATGTTGTCTTTGAAGTGACGTTGGCTTATGATATTTTATGAAGAAAATAAAAGGAAAAAAATACTTTTGTTTTTTGTAAATTTTGTTAATTGTTTTGTTGTATTTTAGTTGTTTTGTTTCATAATCTAGGTTTAGTTTTAGGGTTTCTCTTTAATGTTTGGAATTTATGCTAATCAAAATACATGTCCCAACAATTTAGTTCATATACAATACACACTAGGGTAATAGATCATCCATTTTGGGTTTTCATGGTGACTATATTTTGTAATAAGGAGGTTTGATTATCATCCAGTGTCCTTTATATTATCACTTTTTATTTTATAATATCACAATTTTAGATCTAATTGTACAAACACTTATATGATTGTAATTAATAGTGTGAAAAAACAAACCTATCAACACACTACATAAATATGGTTGGTATCAGATTAGTATCTCTAGTTTTTCATTTACTTTAACATTATAACTAATCCTCTAGGTCAAATTTACTAGGAACCAATAGTTTTACAATTATACTAAATACTAGGGTAAAAACTATAGTTCATGTAGTTACACGAATTAAGTTGGAGATTTAAATGAAGTAATTTGTTTCATTATATTACTTATATTTTATACACGGTAAGATATGAAATAATGGAATGGGTAGAAGGTCTTACATTATTTCAGTCTGCTTTGCCCACATGCATGTGTATCCTATAGATACATGTTATAGATTTTTTAGTTAGGATTACTCATACTAATTGTAGTCAACACTGAATCAATTTTATTAGTTTCCCTATTTCTTCCAAATTTCCTTGTACAACAAAATTCTTAACTAAACAATACAATAGGGATATTGATATTTAGTTGTTGTGCACCCATTGATTCCTTGGTTTGTCGACTCTTATTGATCGAAACTTGAGATTTTAAAATTTGTACCTTGTATCCTTCCTCTCTATTTTTAATTGAACCATAGAATACAGGAGGGTAACCAACGAATTAAGGATCACTAGCAATCCTCCAAGTATTCTGTAGAGTGCACCATAGGGTCTGTCTTAAGGATTCCCCCCCCAACCTTTGACTTTTGGTTATGGTTGTGGGAAAGAGTAAGTCATTGGTCCTAATATAGAGAACTTGGTGGAAGGTTTCCTGATTACCCCACTTCAGCTGGGAGGGTCCAATAATGTAGTACATGTTTTTTAATGGTTGTACATGTATATGTCGAGACGGGTTTGGTTCGGGCAATGAGGGGGATATAAATGCCAATAGGAATTGTGCATATTTATAGAACCATCTTCTATAATGGATTATGGAGGTCATTGTTGACGTAAGGAAATAGGTTGGACATTTGACTACTAATGAAACCTCCTACAATCACTGTAATAGGTGGGGAAAATCCCTTTCTATCATAGTTGTTGTTATAGGGTGAGAGGCAAGTTTGGTTTTGGTTGTCAGCGCTATGATTGATGGTTGAGGGAGGAGAAGGAAGGAAGAGAATAAGAAGGAGGCCAGTGCTTGGGGATTGGAGTCACACCCGATGGCCAATGTGTTGGTTGTGGTTCTTCTACTCCATTTGTGTAGGACACAGAGATGAGGAGGCGACAGGGGTGTCTACATTTAACATGGAGAGGAGAGGAATAGAAAGAGAAGAAAGAGGATGATCATCAGTCCATTCTGAGGATGGAAGATGCAGACCACATGGGGAGAAATGTATGTGGGGAAGTGCAGGGTTATGCCGAGGAAGGGGAAATATTAACAACAACATTATAGGGAACTATATAGGAACTTTACCAATACATTAAGTTTGTATTAAAAGTTGTATTCAATCAATAAATTGGGTGGGTAAACAATGCCCAATTGGCTTGAAATTTGCCCCATAGGGTAAAAAGGATATGAGTAATTTTGTTTCAAAGTTAATTTCAACATTTGATAAATTATTTATCTAATTTCTCTATTTGTTTATAATTAATCACTTAAGGCATTCATTCTCCATTTTTATGTATTTATTCAATTTCTTTCATCAATAAGACATTGGTTGATCCTAGAGAGTTAAACTAGGGACAAAACCTATTTAAAGGTGAATTTTTATAGTCATTTTCCAATTGAAGAATAATGAATTAATTGATTAACCTCATATATAAGGTGATTTGTTAATATATATACTTTCATGGCTCCTATTACTATTAATTAACCTAATCAAGGGAAAAAGAAATTAATAATAACATAAACAAATTTGGGCCTAAGGAAAATGAAGGAATAACATGTGCACAATTTGGGTATATCACAACATTCAACCACTTAAAGAGGATTTCATCCCAAAAACCCATCAATATATATTCAGGTAGATAAATAATTTCCATCTCAATCATAGATTTCTAGTTCACATAAAATAGTTTGTCAACGTACATCACCCCATATCACACTTATAAGCCAAACCCAAAGAAAGACTATATTGCTTCATGTGTCAAGTCTCCATTAATATTCTCATATAATATGTTCAATCAGGGATTTATAGAAAAACCTACTACTTGCTTAATAGTGGTGTATTCATTATGAAGGTAACTTCAACTTCCACTTATCATGATTAACGTCACTTCCAAAATTTATAATAATATCTTTTTCACTTAGTACCATATCTTACTTGTGTTCACCATTTTGGATAAGGGAAGATATATATTAAAACTTACTATAATTGTATAAGTAATGTTTATGGTGTAAAATATGCAAGGATTACCCATTTACCCTAGTTAGGTAGTATGTACATACCTATGACCTTAATATTGGATGCTACTCATGTATTAATTACTAAAACCACTATATACTTCAGATAGTCCTAAGTTAAGTTATGTTTCTAATGTGTAAATAGTCAAATACTCCAACCCTTAAAAGAATTAAGATATGTCCTAACTAGCCATCTAAAGGGGAAACATGGATCGATTGACTAGGTCATTTATACCAGAAACTCCTTCTTAGTCTCTACTTTATACATACGTCTAGGGTCTTCATGTTGATCTAGTCATAGGGATGGAAATAATATCACATTTACCACCACCTACTCTAACCCACCCAGATCCAACCCCACCAATGGGTACATCCATTACTAAATGGTGCATGGTTCGGTTATTTTACAATATAACCAACATATAGTTGGGTGACTAAAAGCCAATCACCCTCCAAGTCCCTCAAACTCACTTCCACACAAGATCCTTAATCTCCATGAGAACTCAAGAAACCCTACTTGGGCATTTGCCGTGTCTTGCCGCCACATCTCTATACCAGTACATTAGGCTAGATATGGAGCTTCTTATCTCAAATCAAGCAGTAGAAGGTCTATATGCACCATACTGGCCAGATTTTCACCATCCTAGAATTGGGATTTGAAGTAGAACAAGACAAAGATCCAGAGTTGTAGCCAAATATGATGACTATAGAAAGTACCTAGTCCCTTCTATGTCCTCTCCCACCTCCACCGCCGTGTCGACTCCATGTCCTTACCTCAAATCAAGTAGTGCTTCTTCCCCCAATTTGCTTCTGTGCTATCTTGCTAGTCTATCCCATAAAGGTAAATGAAAATCCGAAATGTAGTAGGGTAACAAGAGACAGAAACAATGGAACTCGAGAGGAGAGCATGATGGAGAATGAGAAGGGTTACCCCACCCCTAATTCCCATATCAATCACTCTTCTGACTATTAGACTCTCTTCTCCTCCTCTCCTCTTTCCCCATTTCAATTCTTTCCTCCCTCTCCAAGTACTCCCTACCCACAACCACCCCTCCCCTCTCATTCTATACCCTACCCCTACCACTCCCCCACACACCCCCTTCTCTCTCCTTAAACCAAAATAAATGCTCCCTTCCTCCAATGACTCCTAGAGGATACCTACACACCCAACCCCGTTCACTCCCATCCCAAAATGGGGATGGATACCCCACCATGCAGCCCACGAGTGGTGTACTTGTGCTTCTAGACTTGTGACTAGTGAGTCACAACAGAATGCAATGGATGATGAAGCTAGCAGTCACTACATGTAGCAGCAACTAGATGTGCCACATAACCAACATTTTTTACATCTACTTACCCCATATCACATATATTTACAAGGTCTACTATGGTGTTTACTAGTTTGGGTTTTATTTATTTGCTAATCATATCTTACCAGGAGAACAAAATGGACGTTTTCCTATTGTGACTATTCTGTCTCAAGAAAATTCCCTTTCCTTCTATCTAACTGTTGGGGGTTGCATTATTCATGGAAGGGTGTAGCACAAGTTTGAAACCCATGCTTTATATACAACATCCACCCTAATTAACCAACACAACTCTAAAACCCATGTTGCTCCTCCTTCAACAATTCACTACCACTATTAATTGGTTATCAAGTATAATGTTGAATTGCATATGCCTTCTTTCTTGTGTATCTCTATTTAATTGGTTATCAAGTATAATGTTGAATTGGTTATCAAGTATAATGTTCAATTTTTTATCAAGTATAATGTGGAATTATATATCCCTACTTTTTTAGATATCTCTTTTTAATTGGTTACAATCCATGTTCCTTCTATTTGAATATTGAAGGCTAGATATCAATAATGCCAAGTTATTTTGTTGAGCTTTAATTCTAAATAAACTTGATTGAATCTTGACTGGTAGTATGTTTCTAGACATGGAAACCGTTTCTGAATAATCTAGGACTCCAAAGACAACTCCACGCCCTACTATCAAGGAGACCTTACCTGATAAAAGTGTTGGTGTTTCATCACCATTTAGAGTTATTAAGAACAAAGATTTGGAAACATTATAAGAGGAAGAAAGCAGAAGGGCAGTACAAAGAAGAATGTATACATTGCCATAAAGTACATGTAGCAAATCCCAAGCATGGAAATCTCATCTTCATGATCATAGGAATCTGAGGTGTTAGGTTTTGAATGGAGATAGTCTTATTAGAGTAATTTGTATGAGAGAGGCAATAAAATTTGCATTTAACCAAGAAAATGGACGAAGAGCTCTTGTGGATATGATGCTTTTGCATGATTAGCCGTTAAAAATGGTGGACCACATTGTATTTAAAAAAATGCATAATGATATTCAGCCTTCATTCAAATGTCCAACAAGGAACACCATAATGAATGATATTGTGAAAATATATGATGGGGAGAAGAAAAAGGCAATTGAGTGCTTGGGGAGTTGTGATTCTTGGGTTGTCATGACAACTAACATGTGGTCATGAAGTTGTCATGTGAGGGGCTACATGGTTGTCACTACACATTATGTTGACTCCTCTTGGCCTATAAGGATCCAAATATTGTGGTAACCTCTTCATTGTATAAATGTTAGGAGAATTAGTAATATCCCTTGCTTCCTGTTTACCCTATTTTTATAACATATGCTTGCATTAGGTTTGCTTATGTACCCTATCCTCGCACAAGTGAAGCACTATGTGGTTTTTGGTGAATTGTTAAATAGATCAGAACATTGATACAAACTTATGCATTACTATAGACAATTGTTCTATTAATGATTTTATGCTTGATATTGTCAAATATAATCTATTCACAAACTCCACAATATTATCTTGTTGATTTCTACATATGAGATTATTGCACATATATTGAATCTAGTTGTGGAAGAGGGGTTATAAATAATCAAAGAGGGAATAGAAAAGGTACAAGATATTGTTTCATATTGCACTGCCACTTCAAAAAGGGTAGAGAGATTTGAGGAAGCAACAAGCCAATTAAGGATACCCATTTCCAAGAAATTATCTTTAGATTGTCAAACTAGGTGAACTCTACCTACTTAATTATTTGAAGTGCAATGATCAATAAAGGTGTGTTTAATGTTTAAGGCAAGGTCATAAAAATACAAGATGTTGCTAGCTGAATTACATTGGAAGTTCTATTTTTAAGTTTGTGAGAAACTGAAGGTGTACTATAAGGTAACATATATTTTTTATGGAACCAAGATATCCAACGTCTAATATGTGTTTCCTAACTTTGCCATACTGGAGTGGATTTAGACAGTTGAAAGGGATCCCTAAATGAGGTGAGCGTGACTATGGCTAAAAATATGTCGGGAAAGTTTAACAAATATTGGGATGACATTTATGTGCCAATGGGATTTGTTGTTGTACTAGACTCGAGGTATAAAATAAATATAATAGATTATTATTTTGAAAAAATATATATTGGAGATGAGTCTACACTCCACATCAAAAATGTTCTTGTTGCATGTATTGATGTGCTTATATACTAAAAAGATAGAACATAGATGCAACATGAAGTGGAGAATGACTGGCCATTTTCAAGTCCAATGCTTTGCTTACAAGAGGATGTTGATGATGATTAACAAAATTTTGAGGCTTTTGTGAAGAAGCAAAAGAGAAATTCAAGTTCATTCAAAATAGAACTAGATAAGTATTTAAAATTTGGTAAATTTCCTCAGCCTTTAGAATTTGATGTATTAATGTGGTGGAAGATGAACGGTGATGGCCATCCTACACTAAAAGCCATTGACAAGGATTTATTAGTTCTTCCAGTATCCAGTGTTGTCTCTGTGAGAACTCATTACTAAATGAGATTACTCAAAAGATAAAACACAATCAATCATTAATTAATCATATACCCAAAAATATGGGTAAATTAAAACTGATTTCAACATCAACAATCACTCAGAAATGTCTGAATAAGATCCCAACATCTTTCTTGTATCCATACTATGCCAAGAATTTGATACAAATTGTTCAATCTCCTTAGCCACAACATATATACATAGGAGAACAATATTCATATATGCCACACAAACAAGCATTAATATGCTAACAAAAGTTTGATTTGTTTGAAACACCATATACAAATTTTCCTGTCTGGACCTGAGAGTATAGGAATGACTCTAGGATACACTAGACATCTAATCAACTTTCTTAAAGATTCATTAATATAGCTCCTCTTTGCTGCCACATGTTTGTTTTCATCACTTACGATTACCTAAGAAAATGTGGCAAACCACAAGGGTGAGACCCATGTGCCAGCAAGAGATATAACCTCCAACAATGCTTATTGATTACAACATTTTAAATAGTAGATAACTAAGCATTTTGAGTATTTAGTAATCAATTGAATAGATTGAATAGTTCAAGTATGCTAAACATATTAAGCAATTATTCTTAGCAACAAGTATGATCATCAATGCATATATAGATAATAAATAAATTTATTTCTTTGGATAAATATCTACTCAAATATCATCAAATTATATCTAATAACAATCATTATCATTAATCTGACTATCATCATATTCCTTGCTAACAATACAAGCAATCTAGTAGCATAAGCAACCTTGACATCATGAATATGTCTAGTAACATAACATGGCTATCAATATTGGAATCTCAAATAAAGGGAACATATATATATATCATACGTAGAACTAACATCATAGCACAATTAACTGCATAAGCATGTTTAGCAGTTTAAGCATTTCTAATTACATTGGCATGGCTAGCAATATTAAATATAGCTAGCAGCAACATCTTAATCATCAGTGTCAGTATATTTGACAACATAAGCATGTTTACAACATGAACATCACTACAACATAAGCATATACATGATCTCAGTGAAAAGAAAGAAAACAAGGGTTATCATCCAATATGAAGTGTTGTGTATAACCCTAAATAGATATGCTACACGACTGTCTTACATCTTTTATTATGCCCTGAGGAATTTGAGTATTCCACTCAAAATCCAACTGACCACTACTAAGTAGAAATCGGTGCCATACAAGATCTAGGAAGAGTTGGACTCCTAAAATTTTCTCCGCCCCCAGTCAGTACGGGTCTACCACAGTGACACATATGGTCAAGCTACTAACAGCCTAGTCCATCCTTGGTACAAGTCACGACACTAGTGAAAGGAGGTGGGTACGCATACCCTACCATCCGAGGTACAATTGTAGTTGTCCTCCAATCTTGTCACATATATAATCACCGAGATACGACTGAAACCATTCTCAAACTAAGGTCTAGGTATGACTACATCCATCCTCCCTAAACACTTGAATTCAGGATGACAAGCACCTTGCATACTCATCAGTATGTGCTCTGAGTTTCCCTTAGGAATACTCGTTTCACCATCTGGAAAATTTTGTCACTCAGATGGATCTATGGCATAGGGCACTACATGATTAGAGTTTTACTTGATTAGTTATGCAAATTGGGTGAATTAAGGTTGCATCAAACAAGTGGACATACAAACACTAATTCACTTCTTGCAAGCATATAAATATCACAACTTCAAAAGATATAAAACATGTGAAACATAATTTCTCATCTCATCATCACATGGTACTATTAACTTACCATTCATGATGCTACACTAGTCATCATACTATCACAAGATATAAATCCTTTTCACAATATCACAGGGTATCAACCCTTATCAACACAAGAGGATTACACCTCATTCAGGGCTCAACCATGCCCAAAGGTCATTAAGACCACCATACAATCACATGATATAAATCCTTTTCACAATATCACAGGGTATCAAACCTTATCAACACAAGAGGATTACACCTCATTCAGAGCTCAACCATGCCCAAAGGTCATTAAGACCATCATACTATTCCCTGCATCATTATCTTTGCATGCCTTATAACAAGGCTAAACAACATCACTTACATATAATATACTGGATCAGCACAATATTGCATTAATGAGCTAGGAGATATTCATTAACAATCTTAGTAGGGTTATATTAACATTAAGAACATTTCTTTATTACATCAACATGCAAGGAATCTAGATATGATTACCCCTCATCATATTCATAATGCACATGTTTATCATAAGAAAGTATCAACCATGTGGCTATATTAACCACCAATTAACACATTAAGGTTATGATCATATTAAGGAGGCTATTTCACCATTATGCCATCATATAAGAAGGTTAAACATGAATACTCATCTTTGTCTATTTCAATTAGAGTTAGGTTCACAAGATAAATTATATTAATGTTACTAATTAGCACTCACACCCAAACCCTAACTCACGACATCCCCATTGGATCATGGATGCATAAGGTGAAGCATCACCATCACATTCCATACCATTCTCAAGTATGAACCCACACATAAATCAAGGTCTAACCATCGAGTTATAGCATACTAGAGTTTCAATAATAGTAATAGAGTACTCCATGATTGTATTAGTCATTCAAGGACTATTCATACCCAATTACCAACATTTAGTTATATTAAAGTTGGTATAACAAGCTATACCTCATTAGGGTTACATATCTACAAAATATGGTTATCATACCTTCTATTCATATGATTGAATAGGTAAGACTACCTTATTAAGGGAAACCCTCCATTTGTTCCATCATCATTCAACCCATATCACCATACCACAATGTCACCCAGAACCATTAGATGTTTAAAAGGTAAGACCATTGGTTGTTTACATAAGTAAAGTCCTTGATTTGTTCTCTAGAAAGATTCACCATCTAACCCTAGACATCCCTTGATTAACAACACAAAAAGTTCCATTGAGAGTAGGGCAAAACCCACAATCGACTGTTCATTTAAAACAAGCCATCCATTATCAACAAGTAAGCTCCTTAAGTTGATCATATAAAGGAAACCATATAAATCACATTATTAGATCCAAAATATTACATTAGCCATCAATCCACTTTATTGGAGGAATAAACAGTAGATCTTGACCATTGGGTCAAGTTCATATGTTAAAACCATCAATTACAGTATAGGTCCAACCATTGCATCAAGTGACCCAAGAAACCATTGGTCTAAGGCTTAATTGATGCTACAACTACAATTATTAACTCAACATAGGTTGTAGAGACCTGATCCACCATCATTAGTGACCATTAAATCACCATAGGGTGTTAGATCAACACTATATTCATTAATCAAAATCAAATATTAAGCTAATGTCATCATTGATTGATAACATCAATAGGGTACTTAATGGTTGATCATTAAACTTCTAATTGATCCAAAACCTGACCTAAGGGATTAACGTCAGTTGACACCCTTGGTCACCATAATAAGTTGTCATGAAGACAACACCATCATTTGTTGCAATGGTACCACCAATGGGTCATGTGTTTATAGAAGAAATCAACTTGAAACCCTAAAATTGACCTTTGGTTGATAGGTGATTAGCACCATAGGTTGTCAAACCAAACTGATCCAAGTCATATTATACCTTACCAATAATGTACACATGATCACAGGTTCATCTAGAACTGAAATCAGAACAGGGAACATTATAAAAATCAAAATCCAAGTCAAGCATAGCTTTTTAGTGCACATATCATCATTTTCAAGCAAGAACATGATCTAGAAAGCTTATGATAAGCAATAAACGTGGAGCAAGTTATAAAACTTGCCTATAATGAAAATATGAAACCCCACACAGAATAAAACTCGATCAGGTAGGGTATAAAATCCAAGAATAAGCTATGAACTTGTCCATGTAGCACCTTTCTTCATCAAATGAGCAAACCCTAAGCATAAGGAGCAAGAAAGGTAGGGTTTTAGAGCTTTAGAGCAATTTATACCATGGAACAGAAAGGTTATGGCCTAGAGAAAGGTAGGAGGAAGGATAAAAAAGAAATAAATGAAGAAAATAATAGGATTCTTACTCTTTTAGATCAAGATCACTTGTAGGAAGCTTTTTAAACCGTAAAAGGAAGTCAATTGCAACCCTGGATTCTTTTTCCAAGAAGATCCCCTCTTTCTTCTTCCTTGGATAGGAAATTCACAGAAGCACAGAGGGAGGACGAGGTTTGTAGAAGGAGGGAAGCTGTGGAGAGAAAATGGCTCATTTTGGTGCTTAGGTATAAGTATATGAAACTTTAAGATAAAGAAAAAGAAAAAGAAAAAGTTGAAGAGTATCTTTCCAAGTGTCCATGGCCTTAAACCATTAAGAATATACAAGAACAAACACAAGAATCTCCCCCACCATCCATAAATACATGCTTATCCCTCTTTTCTTGAATTTCCAAGCAAAAAAAATAATTCATTAGTTGATAGCTACTAAAGGTAGCTCATCCATGAAGGGGTAAACCCTAAAATACCCTTGGAGAAAACACCTTCAAACCAAGGATTAAACAGGTCCCCCATGGCTTAAAAATATCAATAATGATGAGATAATATCCAAGGAAAATATGAAAGTGATAATTGCATAGAAAACCTCTCAATTGGGTAAATTGCAGAAAAGTCCAAAATGTGCATAAAATTGCATAACTTGCTCAAACAATGTCCAAATTGGACCAAATTTGAAACTTAAGCTTGTCTTATGATTTCAAAGCATATCAGAAGGTTATATTAGGGTTATAAGAATTCAATTATCATAATTAAGCATATTCAACTCATTAAGCAAGTTTAGAGGCCTTATAGTCTCGGAGTCTACATTCAGCATGTCAAGGAGGGTAATTGATCCACATTGTAGTAGACTCTACACTAATGTGGTGGAAGCTTTGATGTGCACCCAAAGTTGGATAAAAATAACCAAAGACAAGGTAGGCACCATATTCTAGTTTGCCTTATGTCTTACAATGATTCTTTTATTGATAATTGATAATTGTGTATTTGATTTTGTAAGTAAACAAAAAACAAGTCAGTTAGCTAATCATACTAGTTTTTTGGGGGATGAAGATACTGAAGAACATGGTAACATGTCTGGTTCTCATTCTCGGTTCTAGTGATTTTTTATGAAGTTTTTACATATCTTATATTCTTAGTTGAATGTCTTATATTCAAGAACTCTGCATACTTAACAAAAAATTTGCATTTATTTCATGCATGTTGGAAGATGAGGTAAAGTCAGTTTGCAGTAGTTGTGTATTGTGATCTTTTTAAGTGTTAGTCGTGTTTGTATTAGGCATAGCGGATTCAAGATGGAAATAAGTTACTGGGTTATCGTGTTTTTAGTCCTAGCAACTTCATGAATGCATTTTTCATTGTTCGTCAGTCACAAATGCTTTCCTATTTGCTTTGCAGCTACTAAAGTAAGAAACTGAAGTTAGGTGAAATTTAAGTTCTACTCTTATAAGGTAGAAAAATGAAGTTATTGAACCTCGGTTCAACTTTAACTATATGTTGTTATTGTATCTGAAATTTAGATCCTAATATCCTAGTCAGAATGGTGTCTATATTATGGGTTCAATAGTTGTGTTCATTGGATTCCATACTCTAGTATAGGAAATTTGAAAAATGACTTGGTTGTCTCGATGAGTATTGGGTTCTTCAATATGATCTTTGTTAATGCATTGAGAATTAGCTGTGAACAAAGTCCTTAGATCCTAAAATTGGAGGCATATATTGTGACTTTTTTCATGCATTAAGCATTAGTTCAAATTGGGGATTCTTCTTAATGTTCTAGCATGAACTCGTTCTTAATGTTCTAGCGGTTTCATTCTATATATGAAAAATAGTTATGTATTTTTGATTAACAACTCATGATGGTTTCCATAGACGGTTAATCTGAATTTCATGCTATATATTACGTGGGCTCAAATCCCAATAAGATTTTCAACATTAAGCTCAATATATTGCTTTATTTCTATGCAATAACTACAATTCATTGTAATTTTCTATTCCATATTATTTAGGGAGTTATTTATCAATTTCATGTTGAAATATGTAGGAAGAGGTGCTTGGCTCTGTGTGAATCGAACTAGTGGGAGTTTCTACAGTAGAATGTTTACAAGCCAGCTTAAGTGGATTACAGTGAATGCATGGCCATTAGTTTTGGGGGTTGAATCTAGATAGCAGTAATATCTGTCAAAGAATAATTATATCTAATATTTTTGATAATTTTGTTTATAATCTTGATAATTTTGGAGCAATGTTTTTTATCTGAAGATGCTAGTTGACAAAACAATTACTTGGAAAATGGAATAGAATGTTGAATAGCTGAATGTTCTGGACAAGTAATGTTTGTAATATCTTGACTTACAGTAGTTATATTTTTTATAATTGATTATTTTGCTATATGCTTGTTTATGATGTTTTTGCCAAATATATTAAGTATAGGGTCATTTGTATATTTTTTGGGCTAAATAAATAATTTTGGGTGCCTATATAAATTTCAAGTGGTTTTCTACAATTTTTTATGAATCTTAATGTTATTTTGGGCCAGATGTGTTAACCTTGAGGAAAATATATCAAAAACAAGGTCAATAGTATATTTTTCTAGGATTCATTAATCATCTCTGGATTAATGTTATTAGTTGCTTGGTTTTAGCTGGATGGATGGAATAGGAGGTACCATGGGACCACATGCCTCTCCATCCATTCCACCCATTTGAGTGATGTGGGGTTCCATCACCTTATTAACTGGATGGGGGAGGTTTGGTGAAATTTCTATGGGCATGGGTGAGCACATTTTGTCATCCCTATCTAGTAAGACATAGGATTCTTAACTAAAGAGTTTCTTTTGTACTAAAAACTTCCTTGCAATGGTTACTTGGCTCCAACAATCATTTATAAAATCTAGAAAGTTTTTCCTTAGTACATGTAATTTGATAATTAAAATAAATTTGACCATGAAAACTTTATGATTGAAAACCAAGGATGGCGCCAAATATATAACTCCACCACACTAACCATATACTATTATCCTACATAACTTCATTCTACCCAAAAGAATTTTATTGTTCAACATCTAAAAGTTTATACAAACATATCTCTAACTTCTAATCATAAGAGGGGATAAAGGTTTTCTAGGACACACAAACAACTGATACCAGAACCTAATAGGAACGACGCTCATCATTTCTCATGTCACTCTTAAACACAAACTTCATTGCATCATCTCAAGACCAAAGCAGTTCATAAAATTGTCTATCAAGTACAAGAATAAATTAGGGTTCCTTCTTCACTTGATGGTTTACAAACATAGTGTTATCATAACACAACGTGAACTTATATATTCAAACTACCATCATCTCATTCACCAGGTCATCTAATTACACCTTGGATATGGGAGAGGTGAGCTCCTAAGAAAATTATACTAAACTAATAACTTCCATCCACCAATACTCATGCATGAAGCATACAAGCTCGTCAAGGATGGTATCTAGCCCCTGGATAGATGGTCTTGAGGAATAGATATGCTAAGATACTCCACATTGAGGGTAAGGAATTCTTAAGCATATGTGAGCTCATTCAAAAATTTAGGTAATAAAAAGGGAATCATCTCCATTATAAAATTTAATCAGGCTTTGTGTCTGTCATTCATGCATGAGAGAGTATTCCAGATATGTCAGAAAAATAACAAAGAAAAGAGGTTTAAGGTAAGAACTAGGGTTAATACTAGTTTTGAGTGTTCAAGTCAACTTACAATTCATACTTCTCAATCTAACTACCTTGAAAACATGGTATAGTACTCAAACGCTATAAGAGTCAACTATTACATGGTGGCATTTCCACCTTCATAAAGATGGTAGGGTGATTTGGGTTACTCAATACTAAGTCTTCACCATGTTAGTAGTTTAGGAGTGGAAGTGACCAATTTAGTCAAGGATGGAAAACCCTAGTTGGTATGCCATGACTCATGAATAGCATATCAGTATCCCACATTGGGTTAGCTATCTAATGAAGGAGAAATGTGGGATAACTTGAAATAGTCAAGTCACGAATTGCTTAGGCTCTAATAGAAATTTGTGAAGAGTGGGACCACGAGGGGATCCATTGAAATGGTATGATACAAAGAGCCATGTAAAGATAAAACACATAAAAATATCTAATACAATGTTAGATGATAATTCACATAGATTTGTTCTCATCTTAAAAGGTGACATTACAAAATAAAAATGTAACACCTAATAAAATATAAGGATAATTTCATAGGAAAACACATCCATTCCAAGCTATCCTTAAGTCCATGTCTTGCATGTGATGTTCCTCAGTCCATGCTCTCCAAAGCTCCTACACTTGGGTGGTTTTGGGAACAATGCCTAGCAAAAGACAACAAAGGTATGCGTCAGAAAACTTCTAAATTTGTGCATTTAAATAATATTTGGGCACTATCATGGATTATAAGTATAAAAAGGGGGCATTTCCAAGAAAATAGGGGGATATCAACATATTGCATCTTCCAAAAGAAATAATCAAAAGAATGAAGCATTAAAAAGGAATAGAGCATCATAAAGTGTCTTACCATTAATGAATCCACAATATAACAAATAAACCAATTTCATGCTTATATTAGTAGATCATATATCTAAAATAGGACCATAACACCATTGGATTATGGCCTAAACAAAAATAATAGTGGAAAAGCACAACACAGGAGGAGTATGTTCAACCTAATTTATAAATGGTTGTGTACAATCACCAATACTCTAGATATATAGTATAGAATCCAAGATGCATAAATTGAGAAGAAACATAGATAGTTCAATCATATTTTAGTTACCAAGTAGCAAGGTAAGTGGGGTCATAGACCTTATGTTCAATGAAATCAGATAAACAAATAGTGAATCAAGAAATTTCAAAATGAAATAATAAGAAGATTCAAATAAAGGATAACTACCCCCATTTTAGGAAATTAGGAATTATATTCTATTAAATTACTAAACATAAATAGTGATTACACATACCTGATCTTCTTGACTAGTCGTTAACTCAATTGATATACTTGGTCCCTGAATTTGAATATTCATCCTAGGAGAATATTATGTATGTTATTCCAACCAAAGATAACATGTGTTTATATTCCTATACTATATCTCAATATTTTTATTATCTAGTCCATATCACCTAATGACATATTAGGGTTTTTAATCTTATTAAGTGAACATATAATTTATTAGATATCTATTTCTAATTCTAATATTTGATTGAACTTATAATCTATTAGATATCTTTAGTCATATAGATCTTATTATCTCTAGATTACATATATATTTGTGTAATAATATGCATTTGTTTTGTTTAAGCCTCATAATGTCACATCCCTCTTTATATCATATAGTTCAATTTGCTCAACTAGGTCAAACATATTCATTATATGAGATACAATTGGATAAGAATACCCTTATTAGGTATATCTAGGGTATGAAAAAAAATCTTTTATAAACACTACTCATTTTGTGATGACCGCTGTCAATCCGACAGCTAAATCGTCACAATAATTATGCAGAATAACCATTAGCAGCAGATTAAAAAAATCACTAAAAATTAAAACCATTTTGCAAAGAGATCCATTGCCAGGAAACTCTTAAGTAAAGAACCAAAGCAATATATACATCATGGTTCACATTGTACATACATTGTACCATCTCATCTCGAGGATATCATATACCAGTTGCTTTGCCCAAACATATACATAAGCAACATAAAACCTCAAGGCATACAAGCCAAAATCTCATATCATTTATAAAACCATTATGTACTAACTCCCAAGGACCTGAGAGTACAGAGACGACACATAGGACTTCTATCTATAAGACATGACATACAACACAGTCTACATGAGTTGTTACTACTATCGCTATTGCTATTGTCCTCCCTCTGCAGTACAGTCTCTACCTCCTCGTCCGCGTCCACCTAAAAAGTTGGGACCAATGAGGTGAGACAAAAGTCCCATCGAGAGATATAACTCTCCGCCAACAACATTATTATCACATGTAAACAGTATAAAATTGAGCAGAAGATCTTTTATATTAATAATCGGGATTAATCACTATTTATAAGTAGAATAGAGCAATATCATATTTTAAATAAATGCAACTATCTATGATAGAGAAATAAATCATCTATTCACTTAATAAGGAATACGAAGAACACATATAACATCTATCCATTTAAGATGTTTAAAAGTAGTGTAACATCAACCAATGTTTTCATATTCAATCCTTAATCAAATATGCTACATGGTTGATTACATATTTACAATCACACTTATGCCCTAAGGAGATGAGGTATACCGCTCATGATCCAATTGACCACAACTACATAAATCATCGATACCATACAAGGTCAAAGGAAGAGCCAGATTCCAAGACCTCACCTATCTCGATTAGCACGAGACCATTGGCACTGACATCACGTGTCAAACTGCAACTAGCTTTCCAGGGTATAGTGGCATCTTCACTATAGAGTTACAGCCACAACATGCACTCTCTTCAGGGAGACCACACAAAAATCCCCGATATATTAACATTGGATCATGTCATATAGCCATACTCTTATGATGATGAGGGAGACCACACAAAAATCCCTATTTGGACGTCGGGATATTTTTGCCCATAACCCCAAATATTCAAAAATATGATCTCCGAGCTAAACTCATTTCACCATTCATCAAATTCTGACATTGAATGGATCTATGACCAGGGAAACTACATGATAAGGTTCCACTTGATTAATTAGGTGCATTACAGAATCTTTTAGCATCAACCAAGTTACAAGCATGAATTATAATAGATGCTACAAAGAAAGGTGTAATACATTTATCAAGTACTTTCATAATATTTAGAACACATTGAATGCATAACACTCGGGATCTCAGTCCCTTATCACATTACTGAGGATTATCATCCCTTAACATTATCATCATCATGATTGCTAAATCTAGGTATTCAAACCCTTAGTTTGTCACTAAACATTGTCACCTCTTATCAGGTAACTATTACCTCTAGGTCCTCAGACCCATGTATACATTATACTTGTTGCACAAGTATTTCACATGGCTCACAAGGCCCTTTTAATCTGTACCATATGAAACATCATAGCTCATACCTAGATATGCTCATCATCTCATGATACCTGCATGGTTAGTATTTCATGATAAAAAAATATTAACTACATATCATCACCATGCAATACAAGAGAAATACAACATTCTCATTATTAGGGTTACGATTTCCCTTTTTAGCCAATTATAGTTTCAAGTTCATATTATCAAGAATTAAAACCCTAATCCATAGCTCCACACATATTACAAGCATACATTGATATCATAAGTATCCAATCATACTTGTTTATTCTCATCATTTATCATTAAATGAGTATCACACAAAGTATGTGTTTCTCTCTCATCCTCACTAGGATATTGATTACATCATACTTTATTAAGTTGGCTCAACCCTCTTCTCAAGGTACATTGGCCTAAACTTTTCAAAATGCATTAAACTCTTTACATCTTAATGTATCATTTGACATAACACACTTAATGTGTTACTCAATCAAGTATATCAGATTTGAGATGCTTACCTCCATATTAGTTTTGAGGTGCTTCAACCATATCGAGCTAGAGGTGTATGCTCACTACCATATCATCCAAGAGGTGTGTGCTTACCACCATATCGTCCAAGAGGTGTGTTCTTACCACCATATCATCCAAGAGGTGTGTGATTATCACCATATCGTCCAAGAGGTGTGTGCTTATCACCATATCGTCCAATAGGGGTGTGCTTACCACCATATCCTCCAAGAGGTGTGTGCTTATCACCATATCGTCTAAGAGGTGTGTGCTTACCACCATATCGTCCAAGAGGTGTGTGCTTATCACCATATCATCCAAGAGGTGTGTACTTACCACCATATCGTCCAAGAGGTGTGTGTGTGTATGTGTCACTTATATCGGTTTACTCAAGTGTAGGGTTTTGCATATCGGGTTAGACCCTTATGCTCATACCTTTTCAAACCTTTAATGTATCAACCTACCATGTGTTGAGTGATAGCCTAGAAAACTTATTAGTCCTTTTTCAACCAACCCAAATGTTCAAAACGATAGGGGTGTGGGGTTCCAAGGTATAACATATTTCATATCACCATATTGGGTTTCATTACCATATCGGGTTAGAGGTGCTTCAACCCAATATTGGTTTGTGCCATGATGATACCATCATAATCAAGCTCTAGACTTTTGTCCCTTACTATTCTAGTTCCTGGACAATAGTCCTTTGCAACTATTAGAACTCATAGAATCATCAATCATTCAAGGAAAATCGAAATTGAAAGTATATCAACAAGTATAGCAAGATTGAAGGTGAATAATAACATGATTGGGTTAAAGTTATATAACCTGCCTCAAGAACAACTTCAAAGCTCCAAGCTCCAAAAATTCACGTTCCCAAGGTTGAAGATAAACTTATCAAAGATCCAAGACTTGTTCACAACTCCTCTATATGCAAAGAATCACCATAGATAAGAACTTGGTGAAGAAGAAAAGAAAGGAAGAATCACAACCTGAGATTCATGCTTCAACCAAGGTTGAAGATGACCATGGGTTCACCTTAATCTTAAGGCTCGAGCTCCTCCTTGCTACTCAACTACTATGCATGATATCTAAGAGAAAGAGATTTGTAGAATTTAAAAAGTTTCACTAGTAGGTGAAAGGAGTGGTATATATAATTGAGGCTCATGAGAGAGTGTGTATAAGAGGTGTCATCACCTTATACTACTAGGTGACACATGTTCATGCATGAGTTGACAGATGTCCATGCATGCACACATATTTATCTTGACATGAAAAACTCTTGGGAATAATCTAGGGATAAGATTTCATCCATTAGTTATCTTGTTGAACAAGATATTTCAACCCAACATCACTTTATTCACAAATCGATGCAATTTTCCAAGGAAAGTTGTAAATCAATATCCATCACCTTATTGAGGTGATTAAATCATCATGGACTTTTCCAAGAGTTGAAAAAATGATAAGGGACCTCCTATATGGTTTCTTGGCTGATAGGCACTCCCATATAAACTCTACAACTCAATACAATTAATTTTAGGGTTTCAACTATATAACTCTTCTTAGTCTTTTCATCACTAAGAATACCATCACTCAAATATGAGTCAAACATGGTGCCTATTTCTTTATCTCTCCTCTAGATTATGCTAAGATAGAGTTTGGACACTCTAGAGGTGGTAATTTGCATATCAACCCTACATTTTTGGTAAATTGCAATTGACACCAAAATTGGTACACAAGGCACACACATTATTCAAACAAGCTCCAACTTGGAACTTAGGATTTCCACAAGCCACTCCTTAGCATCACTCTATATTATATTGATAAAGCACTTGAGGCATGTTCAACATGTGACATATTGCAATATAACCCCTCATCTTGGGTAAATTGCAATTTACACCCAAACTATCATATAATGCAAAAATAGTTTGTAAATAAACTCAAACTTGAAAATTAAACTCTCCTTGAGTCTTAATTACTTTTCAAAACATTAAAACTAGTTTATAAATAACTTACTTAAGCAAAATTTCTAGGGTTATGGCATAACCCAAGTCAGGAATGTTACAATTATCAACCCCTAACAGGGATTTCATCCCTGAAATCTCAAAAGAAAATATAGGGGTACTTCCTCCTCATTTCTTCCTCCAGCTCCCATGTGGCTTCTTCAATGCCATGATGATGCTAGAGAACTTTCACAAGAACTATGTCTTTGTTTTTCAACTTCTTGATTCTTCTGTCAAGAATCATCATTGGACCTTCCACATAGGATATATCTTCATTCAATTCTACCTCTATAGGTTGCAACACCAACTCTGTATCAGGATGACACTTTCTCAGCATAGATATATGAAATGTTGGATGTAGTCTATGTATCTCTGGTGGAAACTCCAACCTATAGGCTACCTTTAGAATCCGTGTTGTCACTGGATAAGGTCCCATAAATCTAGGAGCTAACTTACCATTTTTACCAAATCTGAGAACACCTTTCCAAAGAGAGACCTTGAGATACACCGTCTCCAACTTGGAATTCTAAAGGTCTACGTCATTTATCAGCATATGACTTTTTTCTATCCTGTGCAACCTTCAATTGTTGTTGTATTGCTTTAATCTTTTTAGTTGTCTGTTGCACTAATTCAGGACCCAGAAGTTGGTATTCTCCTGTCTCATACCACATAATGGATATCTACAATGTCTACCATATAATGCTTCATATGGTTCCATATCCATACTTTTCTAATAACTATTTGTGATAGCCCCCTATCACACAGACAACGAAATGCCATGTGAAATCATGTGGAACATCCATAAACCACATGTTACCAGAAATACAGGTTAATTAAAACTGATTGTGGAAAGTAGATAAATAAAGAAACTATTGCATCCAGATCCTTATCCTGCAAGCAAACATGTTATATAAACATACATAAACCTTGATATGTTTCCATAGTTCATAGGATCCAACTATCACATAGACACAAAGAGTTCACCACCTATTTATATACATAATAGGCCATACCAAGCCAACAACAAGATAAACAAGCTACATCAGCTATACATCATGAAACGTCGTCAAAACACCTCCAAGGACCTGAGAGTACAGGGATGACTCTAGGACTCTACTACAAAACAACCAAAATAGAAGCATATCTATCTCTTACCTACTACTGTTCTTCTTGCTGCTCGGTCGCAACCTCACGACCACCACCACGTCTAGCACGATCACCTAAAAAGGTTTAAAACCAACGGGATGAGACACACAGTCCCAGTGAGAAACATAACCCCCGCTGAAACTATAAAACCTCAAAGAAGAGCTAGAATAGATAGAACATGTAACTGATATAAGAAGATCGTATATGAACAGCATACTGAGCAGAACTAACTTGTTATAACATATTACCAAGATATCCGAGAGGAATATAACCGGATATTTCTTTATGGAACATGATTGACAAGATAAGCTTTATAAGAACTTATCACAAGATATGAGGAATGTACAAATAATTGCAAGATATAACTAGGGAAACTATACAAATAAGGCCTCAACCAATGTTCCATGTTTTGCCTTAAGCAATGCATACTATATGGCTAGATTACAATTTTATTATGCCCCAAGGAAGTGAGTCGTACAGCTCAAATCCAACCTTCGGCTGTAAAGCCCAAAACTGGTTCCATACAAGGTCAATGGGAGAGCCAGACTCCATGACCTCACCTCCTCGTGGTCAGTGCACGATATCCAAAGCAGGATTGCAGTCTCTTGCTTAAGTGGCCTCAGCCATAGGGTTAGCTCCGCAGGCTACCCTTTTCTCTAGCCCGCCTTGGTAAAGGTCTCTATGCTAGCATACCTTGATCCATGGGTGTATTCACCATGCCCTACAATACTAAGCCATGGGCCTATTCACCATGCTCTATAACACTGAGCCATGGGCCTGTTCACCATGCTCTATACACATCCGCAGTTGCACTCTAATTCTCCTATTTTCGGCTAGGAGAAACCCTGCATATTCAACAATATGCGCTCCAGGTAATCTCGTAGGATAAACCTGTTTCACCATCACCAGCTACTAACGATGATGGATCTATGGCCAGGGAAAACTATATGAAAGGTTCCTATGTAATTAATTAGTGTATTTTAAGTGGATTGCGAGATTCAACCAAGTTATGTAACATGTAAACTATAACACAAGTAAGCAACATAGATCTCATTATCATGTGTCAAACTATCACTGCTAATCTCAAAGCCATCAAAATCATCATGATCCATCACAAGGATCCAACATTACATGTTACCACTTGGCCTCTTGCCAATCATCTAGATCCATCTCTAGGATCAACATCACAGGGACTCAATCCCATCATCAAGGCACACATTGCCATCCCATGGGTAACACCCATCATATATCACTGGGTTCATCATAATTCTTGATGTTCCACATCATGTTACTATCGTGCCATTACCATGGCCTCATCAAACAAATGTTACCTGTAGGGTTAGTGAAGACACAACAGAGAAATGATGCTTATACAAGGAACATGTACAACTTCTTACTTTATTATGATAGTTGACGTGGCTTATATTATCGCACTAACAAACTCACTTAGGGTTGAAATCCCTAAGTTTTTAACCAAAACAACGTGCAATAATACCACTTGCAAGCGGACAGGTCTTATCACAGCATAGTTGAGGATCGAATCCCAAGGGACAATGTTTTTAAGAATCTTTCTCTAGTCGAATCTAGTTGAATCAAGACTAATATTTAGAACAAGGTTGGTTGATTTGAGTTTAATTAAACTAAATGCAAGAAAAGTAAAAGAGCAGGATTAAAGGTTGATTAAAGATTAATGATGGAAATCACTGGGATGGTCCTGGGTTTTGCCACCACTACTCATGCAATCACATTTAAAACATCAAACATCCAGGCAAGATATAACTATTCAAATAGAGCTGTTGCAGAACCCCCTGTATGGGCGTCAGGTCCGCATATGCATCACCTTAGGTATCAGATGTCTCGTCACTATCCAGATCACATACTTACGGCTCCGAAGATACATAAATCCAAATGAAGCTGTGGGCCCCCTATACAGGCATTATGCACACAAAAGTGTCACCGTGGGCTAGATGGCTCATCACCACACGGATCATACACTTACGACCTCAAGGAATCCGATTCTATTTCTAGTTTGGGAGTCAACCGTGTTAATCGACATTCAAAACCTACGCATAGAAGTTCTCGCAACATAGGAAACGAACAAGATATATGCAAGCAGGTGATCAATCCACAAGCACTCATCGACGATTAACAATGAAATGAAAGATTATATACATGCCATGGAGTGTTTAACAGTGAGATATGAAAGCATGGGCAGCGGGGCTAATCCCCGCACCCCAGCGAAAGTAAACTACTCACTCATGGTGAGAGGAGCAAGAAAAATAAGAGAAAGAGAAGATTCCTCCATGAGCATGGTGAAGAAGATGATCACAGCTCCGTGGAGGAACAGTCTTCTACACAAGGTTGAGGCAGATCTGGATGAGGAGGGAAGAACACCACAGAAGACAGGGCAGATCTTCTCTCTCCACATTCTCTTTCTTCTCGCAGACCTTGCTTGTAGCAGGAGGAGCATCTCGTGGACGAGATGGCAGCGTAGAAATGGCGTAGACATAGTAGATCTAGACCCAGATCTAGATCTAGATCTGAACGAGGTGGCTTGCAGATCTGAGTCTTCACTCCAGATCTGGGTGAACAGGCTGCAAAACCACCATGGGGGCAGGTTCTTGGCTATGGAGATCGTCACCATAGGCCCAGGACAGACCTGCAGCCTAACGATGTCTGGAGATGATGCCCTAGATGACTGGAGTCATGTCCTATTTATAGGCAGGCTGGGCACCGTCTTAAAATCGCGACCTTATCATTTCTACAACGGGTCACGGCTTTTGTCATGGTCGCGGCATTTGTCGTGGTCACAGCATTTGTCGTGGTCGCGGCATTTGTCGTGGTCGTGACATTTGTCGTGGTCGTGACTTTTGTCGTGGTCGCGGCTAGCAGTCGATTGGGAGGAGAGACCAAGGATAGGATGGAGGTAGGCAAGTCGTGAGGAGGTCACTGCAGGCAAGAGTTGTGACCGTGGGCGTGGCTAGTTGCCGGTCGCGATTTAGGTAAGTTGCCCGCAGTTAGGGTATAGAGGGCCCGCGGTTCATTTAGAGGGGAGAGACTGCAGCAGATGCTGGAGAGGGATCGGCTACTGTGCCGTGTAGTCCATGTTGAGGCAAGGGTAGCTTGAACTATCCGCGGTCGTGGAGGCTATCTCCACGGGTCGCGGTTCAAGGCCGCGGGCAGAAGGAAAGCAACCGCGATCGCGGTTTGTGCATGAGGGTGGTCGTGGTTGCAAAGGCGGATTGCCACGGTCGGGATCAGTAGCAGGTCATGGCCACGGGAAAATGACCTGGTCGCGATGTAGCAGAGCTCCCTTAGTTGTGGCTATTCTTGGATGTGGTTGGGCAGTTGTGGACCGCAGGGAAGATCTCAAGCAGAGTCATGATTGTGGAAGGGTAGAACCACAAGTGCGATCATGGAATCGCAGACAGGTGGCTTAGCAAAAGATCGCGACCAGGCTCTGAATCGTGATCGCGATTAGGTCATGTTGGGAGAAGAAGGGGACCCACTAACTACTGCTGCTACCAAGCGTGCTCGAACAGACGAAGGACCAAAATAGAGTATTGGGCCGAGAAGACAAGGCCCAAATGCTCAAAGTGACCTGCACAGAGGTGAAAAAATTCAATAAAAATAGAAGTAAAATCAATTAAGTCAATATAAGTTGCATATGAAAAGATAAGGCCAAAAAAAGCTCATTAAAATAATTAAACCAAGTCATCTCGCATATAAGAAGATAGAGTTAGTAAAGGCGAATAATCAGGGCAAAACTGGGCCAAACGAGGTGATTAGACTCAGATGAAATTGCATTCATCAAAATACCCCGAACTTAAACATTGCTCATCCTCGAGTAACACAAAATCTAAAACACTCGCCGGATGAATACTTTCAACTCGTGTGATTGCCTCATCTTCACATCATGATTATTTCTTTTTTGCTTGGTATGACTAAGTGTCTCATCATCCTGAGATCACAGAACACATTTTACCATATCTTCGTTTCCGAGTTCACTTCCTCTCTACTTTTTCCAAAATCAAGCATGTCAGAGAGTTTCGTAAGAGTCCAGAGATACCCACAGAACAACAAGTGTGCACCTGATCTAACACTGGTGTTTTTAGGATGTTGGTGAGAGTAGGCATTCATTGTGCCAGTAGGCAGAAAAGGGAGTGAAGGGTGGTATGGATGGAAGAAATAAATCTCTCCTCTATTTGACTTGAGATTTTTATTATATGATTTGCAATTTCATTGATTGCATTTTTTGTGTGCGAATCTCTCCTCTATTCGACTCGAGATTGCATTTCTTTTTGTGTGCGCTTAGGCATCTTTTCTTGGTGATACACCCCTATTTCGTAGTGAGGGGTATGGAAGAAGCGGAAAGAGAGAGAGGGTGTGCCACCCCGAACTTGGGGTTTGGCACTATATTGGCTATTTTTGTTTGTTTTTGATGAACGAAGGGATAAGAAGATGATAGAAGAAGTGTAGAAAAGAGTTCAGATCAGAATGCAACTTGATTTACAATCCAGTGCACTGGGTTGTTCTCCTTATCATACTCTCCTCAAATAATGACTTGATGAGGATCCGATGGAGATTCCATGATATTGTTCCACTAGTCAGATAGGAAGCACAACGTGTTTGATCCCTCTCAGTTTGACAAATACTTACCATATCTACTTATCATGATGTTAGGATTCATAAGCTTCACACGGTGATTTCTAATCATAGGCTAGTTTCAGAAATTGTTCTCCTTGAGGCTTCACTTTGAATAAGGAGGGTATAATGATTCAAAACTGCATGGGAAAACAGGATAGTCGGCTAGGTAATGGCTTTGATTGAAACAAAAGCATCACAACTTCATCAAGTTTCTATGCAAATTTCTATGAAAACTTTTTGAAAATTTTGAAAATTTTTGAAAAAATTGCTCAAAATTGCGACAACATTTCAACGATGAAATCTTAATTCTGGAACGGATAGGAGAGGGTGGAAAGTAAAGTACGTACCACCCACCCTCCACCCCGAACTTAGAAATTTGCTCGTCCCGAGCAAGCTCTAAATCCGAGATGGAGGGGTAAACTCGTGCCGGTTGGTCCACCAGATGCTGTTGCATTCCTTTCGGCGACGCGTCCTCCATCTGAAATCTAAAAAATGGAACCTATCAGAACTTAAGACTGCATCTTGCGATGCATTGTCTATCAGGTGCAAAATTTTCTAAAAAAACAAAATTAAAAGTAAAAGCTAAGTTAAAGATCAGGTTGCCTCCAGACAAGCGCCTTTGTTTTACGTCGATGGCTCGATGTGATTTCTTTAGTTTTTTGGTAGGTATGTCGGTTTGGACAGATTCATCAATTCATCAGTGCTAGTATCAGCTGTGGTGAAATATCACTTCAAGCGTTGGCCATTTGCCACAAAATCACCTGACTTCTCACTCCATAAGGTAAATGCACCATGTGGATAGATGCTTTTGACAATGTATGGCCCAGATCATCGAGAACAGAGTTTTCCTGGGAATAACTTCAGTCTCGAGTTGAACAGCAAAACTTGGTCTCCCACTTGAATGTCCTTCCTCTTTAGATGACCATCATGCCAAAGTTTCATGCGTTCATTGTAGATTCATGCATTCTCATAAGCTGTCATTCGAAGTTCATCCAACTCTTGAAGTTGTAGAATCCTGGCTTCGCCTGCTTTCTTCATGTCAAAATTCAGTTGTTTGATTGCCCATCATGCTTTATGTTCTAGTTCCACGGGAAGGTGACATGATTTTCCATAGATGAGTCTGAAGGGTGTTGTTCCAAGAGGAGTTTTGAACGCGGTTCGGTAGGCCCAGAAAGCATCATTGATTTTCACTGACCAATCCGTTCGGTTGCGTCCTACTGTCTTTTCCAGGATAGCTTTGAGTTGACGGTTCGAAACCTCTACCTTCCCACTTGTTTGTGGGTGGTAGGGAGAAGCTACTTTGTGTGTTACACCATATCTTCTCAACAACGCTTCAAGGCTTCTTTCCAGAAAATGAGAACCTCCATCGGTGATCACAGTGCGCGGAACTTCAAAACTAGGGAAGATGATCTCTTTGAACATTTTAATGACAGGTTTTGAATCGCTAGTAACCGTTGGTATGGCCTCTACCCATTTGGAGACATAATCAACCGCGACTAGGATGTAGGAAAATCCATGTGAGGATGGGAATGGACCCATGTAGTCCACTCCCCAAACATCAAAAATCTCAACTTCTTGCCATAGCTTAAGTGGCATCTCATCTCTTTTCGTAATGCTTCCCGTTCTCTGACATTTGTCACATGACAGCACAAAGTTATAAGTATCTCTGGATATGGTTGTCCAAAAGAAACCACATTGCAAAATATTCAAAGAAGTTTTCTTAGAACTCATATGGCCTCCAACTGGGCCTGAGTGGCATTGTTCTAAAATAAGTTGGGCTTCTCCCTCAGCGATACAACGTCTGTAGAGACCATCAGCATAGAGCTTGAAGAGGTACGGTTCGTCCCAGTGATATTTCTTCACATCATGCATGAATTTCTTTAGAGCATTTCCAGTACACTCAGGGTGGATGACACCGGCGGCAAGGTAGTTCACATAGTCCGAGTACCAAGGATTGGCTTCTGAGACTTTCATAAGCTGGTCATCTGGAAGAGAGTCGTTAATTGGTATCTTCTCAATTTCTAGAGTGTGGATACGACTTAAGTGGTCTGCTACAACATTTTCTTTGCCTCTTTTATCTCTAATCTCAAGATCGAATTCTTGCAATAGGAGAATCCATCTTATCAACCTTGGTTTTGCATCTTTATTTTTTAGAAGATAACGAATAGCGGCGTGATCAGTGTAGACAATCACCTTTGAACCAATGAGATAGGATCTAAACTTATCAAAGGCATATACGACTGCTAGGAGTTCCTTCTCGGTAGTTGTGTAGTTCCTCTGAGCTTCGTCAAGGGTCTTCGATGCATAATAGATGACATGATGTTTCTTCTCTATACATTGGCCCAGAACGGCACCCACAGCATAATCACTAGCATCACACATAATTTCGAATGGGTGATCCCAATCCGGGGCTCGAATGATGGGTGTTGTTGTAAGGGCATGCTTTAGGTTGTTGAAACTCTTGATACACTCTTCATCAAAATGGAAATCAGCGTCCTTCAACAACAAGTTTGTCATGGGCTTGGTTATCTTGAAGAAATCCTTGATAAACCTTCTATAGAAGCCTGCATGACCAAGGAATGTGCGAACTTCTCTTACATTGGTTGGGATAGTGAGTTTAGAAATCACTTCGATCTTTGCTTTGTCGACTTCGATTCCTCGATTACTGACCCTATGGCCGAGGACAATACCTTCTTTCACCATAAAGTGACATTTCTCCCAATTAAGCACTAGATGTGTTTCTTCACATCATTTGAGGACAAGGGAGAGGTGCCTTAGGAATTAATCATATGAATCTCCATATACGGAGAAATCATCCATAAAACTTCCATAATAGTTTCGGTTAGCCCGGCAAATATGGCTGCCATGCAACGTTGGAAGGTTGCAGGCACATTACAGAGTCTGAATGGCATCCTTCTAATGGCGTATGTTCCAAAGGGGTAGGTAAACGTAGTTTTCTCTTGGTCATATGGATGTATAGGGATTTGATAAAATCCAGAGTAACCATCGAGATAGCAAAAATATTCCTGATGAGCCAATCTCTCTAAGACTTGATCTAGGAAAGGCATCAGAAAATGATCCTTGTGTGTGGCTTTGTTCAATTTTCTGTAATTGATGCACATCCTCCACCCGATTACTTCATTCCATATCACAGTAGTGCCACCTTTCTTTGGAACAACATGTACATGACTCACCCAAGGTGAGTCAGATATTGGATAGATGATTCTGGTAGTGAGCAACTTGATGACTTCGCGGCGGACCACTTCTTTCATATTAGGGTTCAACTTCCGTTGATGCTCAATAGTTGGCCTGTGGTCTTCTACCATAGGGATTTTGTGCATACAAAGCGCTTGACTGACCCCGGTGAGATCGCTCATCTTGTAGCCGGTAACTTTCTTTCTTTCCTTTAATTCTTTCAGGAAATTATCTTCTTGTTCGGTCATTAGATCAGAGTTTATAATAACTGGACAAACCTTGAGATCATCCAAAAACACATATTTAATTCCCTTGGGTAGGGATTCATTTCAGGGGCTTCAGGCTTCTCACATGGCTTTTCAGATACATTCACAACTTTGAGTTCCTCGAACTTGGCTTCATGATCTTCTTCTACAGAGTCAAGGTGAAGGATACAATCCTTAACTTGTTTGTTGATGAAAATTTCGACAGATGGGTTTGTTAGTGCCACTTCTAAAGGATCGTCTTGTTCATATTCCTCTCGTGTAAGGAGAGACATTTGCTCAATGCAATCAATCAGATAGACTTCTTCCTGCATGCTCGGTCTTCGCATGCTTTCAAAAACTTTGAACTCGAGGGTTTCTTTCCCTAGTCTGAGCAACAAGGTACCTGCTTCAACGTCAATCAAAGCTCTTGCAGTGGCGAGGAATGGACAACCAAAGATAAGAGGGTATCTGGCATCTTCTTTTATGTCCATGATGACAAAGTCACAAGGGACATAAGAGTCGTTTCCAACCTTGACAGGGACATCTTCGATGATTCCTAAAGGAAGAGTCATAGAGTTATCTGCAAGTTGAATGGTCATTCCAGTTGGGAGTAATTCTGCAAACCCTAGCCTCTTACAAAGGCTAAGTGGCATGATAGAAATGCTAGCACCGAGATCGGCTAATCCCTTCTTACATGAAGAGTCATCGATATGGCATGAAATCCCAAAGGATCTGGGGCCTTTCTGCTTCTTGGGAATCTTGCTCTAGATGATATCGGAAGTGGTTGTTGCTAGCTTAACAGTCTCGCATTCTTCAGTTATGTACTTCCTTTTGAGGAGAGACTTTAAGTAATTAGTCCAGGCTGGTATCTCGGCCAGCGCATCTAGAAAGGGTATATCTACATGAAGCTTCTTCATAGCTTCTTTAAACTTGTTGAATCGAGTATCGAGCTTTGTCTGCTTTAAATGAGCTGGGAAGGGAGGACGGGGCTTGTATACAGGCACATCCAACTCAAATGAGTCTTCTACCTCTACAGTCGATGGTTCCTCCAATCTTGCTTTGTCTGTCTTATCAGTGGTTGGTTGTTCCTTTGGTTGAGACTCAGGTATTGTAGAGTCTTGGACATTCACAAAGTCATCATCATTCGTTTCCACTATTGGTATCTTAACAGGGGGGTTAGAATAGTCTTTTCCAGACCTGGTGGCGACGGACTTCAATTGCTCAGGATGTTTAGGGTTGCTTTCGGGTTGTCCAGCAAAGACTCCAGCAGGTGGCTTCATGCTACCCGCAAGTTGAGCTAGTTGAGATTCAATAGCCTTTTGATGGGCTTGCAGGTTAGCTATCATAGTCTGTTGTGACTACAACATCTTCTCAATAGCTGACAATTTGTCATCAGGATGGATGGGACTGGCTTGTTGCCCTTGTTGTTGCTGTTGATAGGGGACTTGGTTGGGGTTCTGAAACTGAGAATTGTTCTGATAATTGTTGTGGTTTATATTCTGGAATCCTAGCAGGCCTTGTTGTTGAGTATTTGAACCAAGTTGTTGCGAGTTCTCCGCTCCAGAAGGATTCCCATATTGAAAACCTGGATGGTTCCTATTCTGATTCGGATTATAGTACCCTTGACCTGGGATAGTGTTGACGGCATTCAGATTTTCCATTTGACCATTATCTACTTGGGCACATGTATTGCTCAAAACAACATCATAGAGAATGTTACAGGCTAGAGTAGAATGGTCAGTTCCTTTGCATGCTTCACAGAAGAGTGAGGCGGACTTAACTTGCTCTTGTTGTCGAGGGGGCGAACGTCTTCTTTCATAAGCTACGAGAGATGATTCTAGATGGTCTTACTCGGCGACTAGGAGTTTGAGAGATTCAGTGATAGACTTGTACTCGGGTGTTGCTTCAGCCATAGCTACCTTCAGCACTCCTTTTCCCACAGGTCTTCCCCAGTTGGCTTGGTTTTCAGCTCCAAGGGTGACAACCTTCCATGCGCTATCATAACTCTGATGCATGAAGTTTCCTCCAGACGAGGAATCCAGAAACCTCTTGATATCATCGTCCACACCTCTATAAAAGATTTCAATGAGTTGATTCTTGGGAATGCCATGATGTGGGCACTTGCGTAGAAGCTCTTTGTATCTTTCCCATGCTTCAGTTAGGGATTCTCTAGGGGCATGGGTGAATTGCGTTATTCGGCCCCTAATTTCATAGGTGAGAGAAGGTGGATAAAACTTTTCCAGAAAAACATTTTGAAGTTGTTCCCAAGTGGTGATGGGTTCACATTGCAAAGAGTTATACCAACTCATAGCTCTATCATCAACAAAGTACTTGAAGAGGCGGAGTCTTATGGCATCATCTGTGACTCCATTTTTCTTTGTCATGGTGCATAAGTCTATGAATCTCAGAAGATGTTCTTGACTATACTCTCCTTGCTTACCATAGAAAGGACTGTTTTGAAGCAACGTAACCCAATGTGCTCTTATCTCAAAATTCAGAGCGTTGATGGGAGGAGGTTGCACTGGGTGACGAACGTCCATAGCTTTAGGGATCGAGAATTCTGTAAGGTCCTTTTGTAACTCTGCTTGTTGAGCTGCTGCTTGGGCTGCTTGGATTTCTTCTTCGACTGCAGCTCGGGCTTCTTTCATAAGTCTATCTCTTTGTGCATTAAGGGCTTGATCAACCCTTCGAGCAATTTCCTCCTCTTGAGCCATTCTTTCCTGGTTCTCTCTGTACTGACGGTGAAAGGTTCTGTCTATCTCAGGGTCAAAGCTAGCAGAGAGTCCGGGACTGTCTGAGCGGCGCATACACTAGACTTTGTGGGTACCTAGGATGGAAAGATATTTTGCTTGTGAGATGGACGGAGAAGAACCAAATTCAAGTTTATATGATCGATAGTATCAAAAGTAAAAGAAAAACCTAAATTAGTCTCAAAAGAACTAGATTTAACTAGACGATTCCGTTGTCCCCGGCAACGATGCCAGAATTTGATGTGGCTTATATTATCGCACTAACAAACTCACTTAGGGTTGAAATCCCTAAGTTTTTAACCAAAACAATGTGCAATAATACCACCCGCAAGCGGATGGGTCTTATCGTAGTATAGTTGAGGATCGAATCCCAAGGGACAACGTTTTTAAGAATCTTTCTCTAGTCAAATCTAGTTGAATCAAGACTAATATTTAGAACAAGGTTGGTTGATTTGAGTTTAATTAAACTAAATGCAAGAAAAGTAAAAGAGCAGGATTAAAAGTTGATTAAAGATTAATGATGGAAATCACTGGGATGGTCCCGGGTTTTGCCACCACTACTCATGCAATCACATTCAAACATCAAACATCCAGGAAAGATATAACCATTCAAATAAAGCTACTGCAGAACCCCCCGTACGGGCGTCAGGTCCACATAAGCATCACCTTAGGTATTAGATGTCTTGTCACCATCCAGATCACATACTTATGGCTCTGAAGATACAAAAATCCAAATGAAGTTGTGGGCCCCCTATATAGGAATCAGGCATATAGAAGCGTCACTGTGGGCTAGATGGCTCGTCACCACACGGATCATACACTTACGACCTCAAGGAATCCCATTCTATTTCTAGTTTGGGAGTCAACCGCGTTAATCAACATTCAGAAACTATGCATAGAAGTTCTCGCAACATAGGAAACGAACAAGATATATGCAAGCAGGTGATCAATCCACAAGCACTCATCGACGATTAACAACGAAATGAAAGATTATATACATGCCATGGAGTGTTTAACAGTGAGATATGAAAGCATAGGCAACGTGGCTAATCCCCGCACCCCAGAAAAAGTAAACTACTCGCTCATGGTGAGAGGAGCAAGAAAAACAAGAGAAAGAGAAGATTCCACCATGAGCATGGTGAAGAAGATGATCGCAGCTCCATGGAGGAACGGTCTTCTACACAAGGTCGAGGCAGATCTGGACAAGGAGGTAAGAACACCATGACAGACAGGGTAGATCTTCTCTCTCCACCTTCTCTTTCTTCTCACGAACCTTGCTTGTAGCAGGAGGAGCAGCTCGTGGATGAGATGGCGGCATATAAATGGCGTAGACACAGAAGATCTAGACCCAGATCTAGATCTAGATCTGAATGAGGTGGCTTCCAGATCTGAGTCTTCACTCCAGATCTGGGTGAACAGGCCGCAAAACCACCACGGGGGCATGTTCTTGGCTATGGAGATCGTCTCCTTAGGCCCAGGACAGACCTGCATCCTAATGGCGTCTGGAGATGATGCCCTGGCTGACTGGAGTCGTGTCCTATTTATAGGCAGGCTGGGCACCGTCTTAAAATCGCGACCTTGTCAATTCTACAGTGGGTCGCGACTTTTGTCATGGTCACGACATTTGTCGTGGTCGCGGATTTTGTCATGGTCGCGACATTTGTCGTGGTTGCGGCATTTTTCGTGGTCGCGGCTTTTGTCGTGGTCGCGACTTTTGTCGTGGTCGCGACATTTGTCGTGGTCGCGACATTTGTCGTGGTCGCGGCATTTGTCGTGGTCGCGGCTAGCAGTCGATGGGGAGGAGAGACCAAGGATAGGATGGAGGTAGGGAAGTCACGAGGAGGTCACTGCAGGTAAGAGTTGCGACTGCGGGTGTGGCTAGTTGCCGGTCGCAATTCAGGAAAGTTGCCCGCGGTTAGGGTATAGAGGGCCCGCAGTTCCTTTGGAGGGGAGAGACTGCAGCGGATGTTGGAGAGGGATCGGCTACTATACCGTGTAGTCCAGGTTGAGGCGAGGGTAGCTTGAACTAGCCGCAGTCATGGAGGCTATCTCCACGGGTCACGGTTTAAGGCCGCGGGCAGAAGGAAAGCAACCGCGATCGCGGTTTGTGCATGAGGGTGGTCGCGGTTGCAAAGGCGGATTGCCGCGGTCGGGATCAGTAGAAGGTCATGGCCACGAGCAAATGACCTGTTCGCGATGGTGCAGAGCTCCCTTAGTCGCGGATATTCTTGGATGTGGTTGGATAGCTGTGGACCGCGGGGAAGATCTCGAGCAGAGTCACAATTGTGGAAGGGTAGAACCGCGGGCGCGATCATGGAATCACGGACAAGTGGCTTAGCAAAAGATCGCGACCAGGCTCTGAATCGCAATCGCGATTAGGTCATGCTCGGAGAAGAAGGGGACCCGCTGACTGCTACTGCTACCAAGCGTGCTCGAACAGACGAAGGCCCAAAATAGAGTATTGGGCTGAGAAGACAAGGCCCAAATGCTCAAAGTGACCTGCACAGAGGTGAAAAAATTCAATAAAAATAGAAGTAAAATCAATTAAGACAATATAAGTTGCATATGAAAAGATAAGGCCAAAAAAGGCTCATTAAAGCAATTAAACCAAGTCATCTCGCAAATAAGAAGATAGAGCTAGTAAAGGCGAATAATCAGGGCAAAACTAGGCCAAACGAGGCGATTAGACTCAGATGAAAATGCATTCATTAAGAGTCAACCATGCAACATAGATGAGTGTATCAAAGTACAACATTTCTATATATATGTTTAGCGTAACAACCTCATATACCAAACCATAACAAGCATTAGGGTTATCAACCGAACACATGGTACAACCCTCATGATAGGTGTATCGGGTAAGGAACAACCCTCACCAAAAGCATCTCAGGTAAGGGATAGCCCTCACCAAAGGTACAATGGTTACAACCAACCTATCCAACTGTGTTGGCCAACACTATCGGCCAACACCCAACACAGGAAACCCCTACACCGGGCAACACCCAGCAACTGGTAACGGGTAGCTCTCAACCTGTGATGCCCAAGCATGCAACACCCCATGACGGGCAACACGTTGCAACAGACTGTCGACAACATCATCCATATCGCCCATCACAAAGATAACTTATCAAAACCATATCGGTCAAAGGAACAAAGAAGCAACGACTATAAGCACTCTATGAACCAGCCTATGACACCCAAGAGACACACCATCATAATGGGCAAGAACCCATCGCCATGCTATGTCGGGTGATGCCATTGACAGGCAACAACGTGTCGGGCAATACCTCGCAGCAACGCGTCACAACAGGCAACACCCATCTCGCCCGACACAACAACATAACAACCACCTACTATATCGGCCAAAGAAAACAAAGAGGCAGCAAGCTACCCTAACGCCCAAAGTAGCTCTAACGTCCAGGCTAGGTTCATACATATCGCCCAAGGGTTAGAGCTCACCTCACGACTCAAGGAAGGAGGGGTGTTGCTCAGTCACCATGGCATGGCCTAACCATGTCATCCAGGGTACTCAAGAGAACATATCAGGCACACACCATATCGCCTAAGAGCATATCAGCCAACAAAATCTAGGGGTAAAGATCCATGATGGTCAAAAGATCAACAAGACATCCATCAAGCATATCGCCCAAGATCAGCCCTAGAAAAAGGATATCGGGCACCACCTTACACAAAACGATCCTGGGCAGCAAGACATCTTGGGTTGTCAAGGATGTCGGGTAGCAAGGGATATCGGGTAAGGGTCCAAAGGCCATATCAGGTTGGTCATCTTCAACCTCAAGACATCCACCAAACCCTAAAGATCAAGAGAGTTGGCTCACCTCTCAACAACCAAGTGAGAGGGGTTTTGCACAACTTCCATCACATATTGGGCAGCAAGGTGGGTCATCACTATATCGGCCAACCCTCCATCCTCAACAAGGTCAACACCGACCAAAGGCTCACTTCTCAAGTCCATGGTAAGAGAGGGGTATCGCCCAAGCAACTAGAGCATAGACTCACCTCTCAACAACTAAGTGAGAGAGGGGTTTTGCCTACACAACTAGAGCTTGATCTCACCCCTCAAGACCAAAAGGAGAGAAAGGAGTTTTGCCCCAAGAACACACCATGGATTTAGGAACCCTAGGCTCACCTCTCAACAACTATGAGAGAGGGGTTTTGCCCAAAGAACCCTAATCCAATGGTTCGGCCAACAAGGTCCAAGGACACATCTAAACAACATAACCATGTCATCATATCCCACACGTCAAGGAACATACCAGAGCAAAGATATTATTAACAAGATAAGCATGGACGGTCAAAATAGCATATAATCAAAGCATCATGATAAGAAGGTAGTATAGTTAGGGTTAGGAGTTATGTAACCCACATCAAGCACACTCCTCAAGCTCCAAATCTCCAAGCACCAAGCTTCAAGCTCCAAGACACCACCTTCGGCCAACACAAAGAAGAACAACTTGTAACCACCATGGCCGAAGAGAAGGAAGAAGAAGAATGTGCCAAGGATAGGGAGAGATACTCACCACAAGAGAAGGAGCAAGGCACATCTAGGGTTTTGGCCACCACTAGAGGAAGAAGAAGACTCCACCAAGGAGATCGGCCACCATGCTCTACCAAGGGGAGATATCGGCCACCAAGAAAGAAGGGAAGCAACTAAGGATCTAAAGGGATCCCAAGCTAGCAAAGAAGGGGGTATATATGCAAGGGGGTTAAGTGGGCATCCACTAGGAGATTCCTCCACATGTGCTCGCCCAAACCACCACTTATCCAAACTATGCCACCTTGCTAGCACCCCAAACCACTTTCTCATGACTTGCCACCAACTTGCAAAGCAACGACCACTTGTCCAAAGATGGTGACACAAATGAGGCTAGGTGGAGGGGTGTGTGTATCGCCCAACATGGCAACCCATCACACCCACCATCACCCTCTGGCTGATACGCCTCCCTTACCCGACACACCATGGCCGACACAAGGCACCAAGCTCTCCCTTGCCTGACACACTCAAGAAAGGAGGGAGGGCTTCAAGCCCAACAACAAGCCCAAGCTTAAACAAGCTCAAATGAGGCCCAAAACAACTCAAGCAAGGCACCCAACCCATCCTCTCAACCCTAGAGGATGCAAGGAGAGATAAAGATATCTCTCAAGGTGACAAACTTGCACACCAACCCTAGAACTTGGGTAATTTGCAAGTTGCACCTCAACCTCTCAATAAAGCAAAAACAAACCCTAATCACAACTCAGGTAATTAGGCAGGCATCTAAGAACAAGGTTTAGGCAAAGAAAATAGGGTAATCCCAGAATGAAGACCGGGGTCCTTTCAAGTCATAAATCTCTACAAAAGGATTTTGTCCCCGAAATCCAAAGAGAAAAGTGAGAGATACTTCCTCCTCATCTTTTCCTCAAGCTCCCATGTGGCTTCCTCAACGCCACGATGATGCCATAGAACCTTCACAAGAACCAAGTCCTTCCTCTTCAGCTTCTCCACTCTTCTGTCAAGGATCATCACTGGACCTTCTTTGTAGGACACATCTTCATCCAGCTCAACCTCAACCGGCTGTATCACTGTCTCTGTGCCTGGATGACTTTTCTTCAGCATACTAACATGGAACACCGAATGTAACATGTGCAACTATGGCGGTAGTTCTAACTTATAAGCTACCTTGCCAACACGTGCTATTACCGGATATGGCCCCATATACTTGGGAGCCAACTTTCCTTTCTGACCAAACCTCAGCACGCCTTTCAAGAGATTTTGAGATGCACCTTGTCTCCCACCTGGAATTCTAGAGGTCGTCGACGATTATCTACATACGACTTCTGTATGTCCTGTTCCGCTTTCAACTATTTTTGTATCACCTTGATCTTCTCTGTTGTCTGATGTACTAACTTAGGACCCAAAAGTTGATACTCTCCAGACTCATACCAACACAGAGGATATCTACACTTCCTGCCATATAAAGCCTCATAAGGTGCCATGTCGATACTCTGTTGGTAACTATTGTTTTAGGCGAACTCTATCAAACTGAGATGCATGTCCCAACTACCTAGGAATTGCAAAATACAAGCTCGGAGAAGATCTTCCAAAGTTTGAATAGTCCTTTCAGACTGTCCATCTGTCTGTGGGTGGAAAGTGGTACTGAACCTCAACTGCATTCCCAATGCTTTGTGCAACTGTTCCCAAAAATGACTCATGAACTGGGGACCTCGGTCTAAGACTATCATTGCGGGCACACCATGCAAACACACAATCTCATCCACATACACCTGAGCAAGCTTTTCTGCTGTGTATGTTGTCTTCATAGGTATAAAATGAGCAGACTTCGTCAACCTGTCCACTATCACCCAAATGGAATCCTGATTTCTAGCTGACCTTGGTAGACCAACTATGAAATCCATGGTTATATGATCCCATTTCCATTGTGGTATCGGCATGGGTTGCAACGTACCTGCTGATTTTTGATGCTCAGTCTTAACTTGCTGACATATCGCACACTTAGCCACAAACGAGGCCACGTCTCTCTTCAAGCCAGGACACCAATATAGGTCCTTTATATTGTGATACATCTTGGTGACACCTGGATGCATAACATACATTTATGTGTGTGCTTCCTCAAGCACTAACTTTCTCAGACCATCTACATCAGGAACCATCATCCTATTATGATAACAAACTAGTTCATCCTCAGACTCATGGAAGCCATCACGCTTCTTGCTGCCAAACTCTGATCTGATCAATTGAACTATAGCATCTGCCTATTGTGCTCCTTTGATCTGCTGTCTCAATGTAGGCTTGACTTGCATATGTGCCAACAGTCCTACCAACAAGGATACCTCCAACTATACATTCATCTACCGCAAAGAGACGAACATATCCCATCTATGGCATATCAAAGAACTCAACTGTGCCTTCTTTGTAGGAAGAGAAGAAGACTTCTTACTGAGCGCATCTGCTACCAAGTTTGCCTTACCAGAATGATACTCAATGGTGCAATCATAATCACTGATCATCTCCATCCAGAGATGCTGTCGCATGTTCAGCTCACTCTGCAAGAAGATAAACTTCAGATTCTTATGATTCGTAAAGATCTAACACACTTCCCCATAAAGATAGTGTCTTCAAATCTTTAACTCATGGACCATCGCTTCCAGCTCCAAATCATGTGTCGGATAACTCTCCTCATGTTTCTTAAGATGTCACGAAGCAAAAGAAACCACAAGATTTTCCTACATCAGCACACAGCCTAAGCCTTTCTTGGAAGCATCATAGAAAACAACATAGCCTTTCCCAGGCTCTGGTAGCACCAACACTGGAGCACTAGTCATCTTTTCCTTCAAGTTCTGAAAAGCTTGCTGACAACGATCATCCCAAATAAAAGGTACATCCTTCCTGGTCAACTTCATCAATGGAAATGTGATTACACTAAAGTTCTTTATAAACCTCCGCTAGTATCCTCCTAAACCCAGAAAACTACGAACTTTAGTCAGCATATTCGGTTGCTCCCATTCTGTGACTGACTCCACCTTCTTGGGTTCTACTCTAACTCCTTCTACTGATATTACATGACCAAAGAAAGTCACTTCTTTCAACCAGAACTCACACTTACTGAACTTGGCATACAACTGATGCTGGCGAAGGAGAGTCAACACTTTTCGAAGGTGTTGTTCATGTTGTTGATTATCTCGACTATAGATCAAGATGTCATCTATGAAGACCACAAAAAACTGATCTAAAAACAAATAGAATACCCTGTTCATTAGATCCATGAAAGCAGTAGGTGCATTGGTTAGCCTGAACGGCATAACCACAAACTCAAAGTGACCATACCTCGTCCTAAAAGCTGACTTTGGTATGTCATCCGCCTTGATCCTCAACTGATGATATCCAGATCATAGATCGATCTTCGAGAACATTATAACACCACGCAACTGATCAAATAGATCGTCTATCCTCGGCAAAGGATACTTGTTCTTGATCCAAACTTTGTTCAACTGTCGGTAATCTATGCACAAACGCATCGATCCATCCTTCTTCTTTACGAACAGGACTGGAGTACCCCACGGCGATGTGCTCAGTCTGATGAAACATTTATCTAGAAATTCTTGTAACTACTTTTTTAGCTCTGCCATCTCAGCTGGAGCCATCCTGTATGGTGTCTGAGCAACTGGTTGTGTCCCTGGCACTAGATTGATCTCAAAGTCAATCTCTCGAGGTGGGGGAACACCGAGAAACTCATCGGGAAACACATCTACAAACTCTCAGACAATAGTCACCTCCTCAAGGCTAGGACCCTTCACTTTGGTATCCGCAACATGAGACAAAAATGCTCTACAACCTTGTCGCAACAACTTTTCTACCACCATAGCTGATACCAAACATGTCGGAAGAATCTTCCTATCTCCCTAGAAGATCCACTTCTCACCATCCTCAGCAAACACCACTTTCTTGGAACCACAGTACAACACAACCTTATACCTCTCTAGGGTATCCATCCCAAGGATCACATCGAATCCATGCATATCAAGTGGTATAAGATCCACTTGTATGTTGTCTCCCGAAAAGGATAGAACACAAGATGGACACACCTCTTGAAGCATCGAGGAACCATCAAGAGGGGTTTCTAACAACAAGCTATGTTTCTTACAACTAATAGGTAAAACATAGCTATCAAGCATACTATGAGTGATAAAAGAGTGCGTAGCACTCAGGTCAACCAAAATAGATATAAAGCAAGAAGAAGACAAATCAGAATGAAATAACTCCATATGACCTGCCACCACTCGGGGGTTGACTATCACCTCCGGCTGACTCATAGCATAGAATCGAGATGTTGCTTGTTGTCCACATCCCCTACTTCCTTGAGCAGACGATCCTTCTTGCGATGCTTGCCTGCGTCCTCACCCTCTGGCGCCATTAAATTGTTGTTTATCTAACCCCTATTGATTCTATCTCGGCAACTGTGTCACTTCGACATCTCTCCTTGGGCAATTTGACTTCAAATGCCATGTCTGTCCATAGAGATAGCATGACCTATCCTCTAACTATGGCCTAGATGGCCCTGTCACTGCTACTGAAGCTGTGTTGTAAGCTCTGGATGGCGAATAACCATGCCCTCTTCCTTTACTTGGTGACCACTGTGATGGTGCACTAGAACCTTGCCTCACAGAAGGTGTAGAAAACCACAGCTTCTTGAATCCATCAAACCTCTACCTCTGGAACTGAGAAGGCTTTTTCTTGGACATGGTTTCTCTCATCTCCTTGACTGACTGTTCAATCCTTTAGACAGACTCCACAAACGTGGCAAACCGCTCCTGGTTTTCTAAAGAAGCAGTAGGTGTCGTCACCTCAGCACTCAGACCTTTCTCAAACCGCCTGATTCTCTCATCATCTGTCGCCGCCATGTGAGGACAAAACCTCAGTAGGTCTATAAACTTGGCTTCATACTCGGTGATGCTCATCGATCCTTGGCTCAGACGCTCAAACTGGTTGATCTTCTCCTCTAGATATGTCTTTGGGAAGTATCGACCCACGAACTCCCACCGGAAGACATCCTAACAGATCACCTCACCAGGTTGCTTCTCCTCCTCTATGGCCCACCAGTGGACAGCACTACCTTTCATAAGGTAGATAGTGTACTTGACTTTTTCTGCTTCAGGGATTTCAAGAATCCGAAAGGCCTTCTCAAGACATGTCAGCCACAGATCTGCATCTGCTAGATCAGCCGTTCCAACATAATCTAAAGCTTTGACTCAGCAAAGCCACTCAAAGGTCTTCCCAATACTCGAAGATTCACCATGGGGAGCTTGTGCTCTTGGCGGAGGCACTGGCAATCTATCCACCATGTGATTCATCGTTGCCATTACATGTCCCATAAGGTGCTGGTAGACAGGATTCTCAAGAATGGCTGGGTCGATTTGGGGGACCTCAGGCACCCGATCTTCATGTGCATGCAAACCAGCTCCATTAACAGATGTAGCATCACTGCTCTTAGCATCATGTTCTTCATGATTCCCAGACATCTTTAAGCTTTATCTTCTGCTGGGGGCAGAAGGTTATTATGAGAAAATCTGGGAAAATCATAAGAACAAACACAAAACCTAGTCCTAGATCACTGTAGACTCAGCAAACCTAGAGCTCTGATACCAAACTTATTGTGACATCCCGCTATCACACAGACAACGAAATTCCACACGAAATCATCCGGAACATCCATAAACCACATGTTACCAGAATTACAAGTTAATTAAAACCAATTGCGGAAAGCAGATAAATAAAGAAACTATTGCATTCATATCCTTATCATGTAAGGAAACATGTTATATAAACATACATAAACCTTGATACGTGTCCATAGTTCATAGGATCCAGCTGTCACATAGACACAAAGAGTTCACCACCTATTTATATATAGAACAGGCCATACCAGGCCAACAACAGGAAAAACAAGCTACACTAGCTATACATCATGAAACGTCATCAAAAAACCTCCAAGGACCTGAGAGTATAGGGATGACTCTAAGAATCTACTACAAAACAACCAAAATAGCAGCATATCCATCTCTTGCCTACTACTATTCTTCTTGCTGCTCGGTCGCAACCTCACGACCACCACCACGTCTAGCACGATCACCTAAAAAGGTTTAAAACCAATGGGGTGAGACACACAGTCCCAGTGAGAAACATAACCCCCGCCGAAACTATAAAACCTCAAAGCAGAGCTAGAACAGATAGAACATGTAACTGATATAAGCAGATCGTATATGAGCAGCATATTGAGCAGAACTAACTTGTTATAACATCTTACCAAAATATCTGAGAGGTATATAACCAGATATTTCTTTATGGAACATGATTGACAAGATAAGCTTTACAAGAACTTATCACAAGATATGAGGAATGTACAAATAACTGCAAGACATAACTAGGGAAACTATACAAGCAAGGCCTCAACCAATGTTCCGTGTTTTGCCTTAAGCAATACATACTATACGACTCGATTACAATTTTATTATTCCCTAAGGAAATGAGCCGTACCCCTCAAATCCAACCTTCGGCTGTGAAGCCCAAAACCGGTGCCATATAAGGTCAATGGGAGAGCCAGACTCCATGACCTCACCTCCTCGTGGTCAGTGCACAATATCCAAAGCAGGACTGTAGTCTCTTGCTTAAGTGGCCTCAGCCACAGGGTCAGGTCTGTAGGCTACCCTTTTCTCTAGCCCACTTTGGTACTAGTCTTGGTGCTAGCATACCTTGAGCCATGGGTCTATTCACCATGCCCTACAATATTGAGCCATGGGCTTGTTCACCATGCTCTATAACACTGAGCCATGGGCCTGTTCACCATGCTCTATACACATCCACAGTTGCACTCTAATCCTCCTATTTTTGGCTAGGAGAAACCCCACATATTCAACAATATGTGCACCAGGTAATACCACAGGATAAACCTGTTTCACCATCACCAGCTACTGACGATGATGGATCTATGGCCAGGGCAAACTACATGAAAGGTTCCTCTGTAATTAATTAGTGTATTTTAAGTGGATTGTAAGATTCAACCAAGTTATGTAACATGTAAACTATAACACAAGTAAGCAACATAGATCTCATTATCATGTGTCAAACTATCACTGCTAATCTCAAAGCCATCAAAATCATCCTGATCCATCACAAGGATCCAACATTACATGTTACCACTTGGCCTCTTTCCAATCATCTAGATCCATCTCAAGGATCAACATCACAGGGACTCAATCCCATCATCAAGGAACACATTGCCATCCCATGGGTAACACCCATCATATATCACTGGGTTCATCATAATTCTTGATGTTCCACATCATGTTACTATCGTGCCATTACCATGGCCTCATCATACAAATGTTACCTATAGGGTTAGTGAAGTCACAAAGAGAAACGATGATTATACAAGGAACATGTACAACTTCTTACTTTATTACGAGATTCAACCATGCAACATAGATGAGTGTATCAAAGTACAACATTTCTATATATATGCCCAGCGTAACAACCTCATATACCAAAGCATAACAAGCATTAGGGTTACCAACCGAACACATGGTACAACCCTCACAATAGGTGTATCGGGTAAGGAACAACCCTCACCAAAAGCATCTCGAGTAAGGGATATCCCTCACCAAAGGTACAACGGTTACAACCAACCTATCCAACTGTGTCGGCTAACACTATCAGCCAGAACCCAACCCGGGCAACCCCTATACCGGGCAACACCCGACAACTGGTAATAGGCAGCTCTCAACCTGTGACGCCCAGGCATGCAACACCCCATGACGGGCAATGTGTTGTAATAGACTATCGGACAACATCATCCATATCTCCCATCATAAAGAGCTTATCAAAACAATATCAGTAAAAGGAACAAAGAAGCAATGGCTATAAGCACACTACGAACTAGCCTATGATGCCCAAGAGACACACCATCATAACGGGAAAGAACCCATCGTCACATTGTGTCGGGTGATGCCATTGACGTCAACACCATGCCAGGCAACACCTCACAGCAATGCGTCACAGTAGGCAACACCCATCTCGCCCAACACAACAACACATCAGCCACCTGCTATATCACCTAAAGAAAACAAAGAGGCAGCAAGCTACCCTAACGTCCAAAGTAGCTCTAACATCCAGGCTAGGTTCATACATATCGGCTAAGAGTTAGAGCTCACCTCATGACTCAAGGAAGGAGGGGTGTTGCTCAGTCACCATGACATGGCCTAACTATGTCGTCCAGGGTACTCAAGAGAACATATCGAGCACACACTATATCGCCCAAGAGCATATCGGCCAACAACATCTAGGGGTAAAGATCCATGCTGGTCAGAAGATCAACATGACATCCATCAAGCATATCGCCCACACTCAGCCCTAGAAAAAGGATATCGGGAACCACCTTACACAAAACGATCTCAGTCAGCAAGACATCTTGGGTTGTCAAGGATATCGGGTAGCAAGGGATATTGGGTAAGTGTCCAAAGGCCATATGGGGTTGGTCATCTTCAACCTCAAGACAGCCACCAAACCCTAAAGATCAAGAGAGTTGGCTCACCTCTCAACAACCAAGTGAGAGGAGTTTTACACAACTTCCATCACATATCAGGCAACAAGGTGGGTCATCACTATATCGGCCAACCATCCATCCTCAACAAGGTCAACACCAACCAAAGGCTCACCTCTTAAGTCCATGGTAAAAGAGGGGTATCACCCAAGCAACTAGAGCATAGACTCACCTCTCAATAACTAAGTGAGAAAGGGGTTTTTCCTACACAACTAGAGCTTGAGCTCACCTCTCAAGACCAAAGGGAGAGAAAGGAGTTTTGCCCCAAGAACACACCACACACACCATGGATTTAGGAACCCTAGGCTCACCTCTCAGCAACTAAGAGAGAGGGGTTTTGCCCAAAGAACCTTAATCCAATGGTTCAGCCAACAAGGTCCAAGGACACATCTAAACAACATAACCATGTCATCATAGCCCACACATCAAGGCACATACTAGAGCAAAGATATTATTAACAAGATAAGCATGGGCGGTCAAAATAGCATATAATCAAAGCATCATGATAAGAAGGTAGTATAGTTAGGGTTAGGAGTTATGTAACCCACCTCAAGCACACTCCTCAAGCTCCAAAGCTCCAAGCACCAAGATTCAAGCTCCAAGGCACCACCTTAGGCCAACACAAAGAAGAACAACTTGTAACCACCATGGCCGAAGAGAAGGAAGAAAAAGAAGGTGCCAAGGATAGGGAGAGATACTCACCACAAGAGGAGAAGGGGAAAGGCACATCTAGGGTTTTGGCCACCACTAGAGGAAGAAGAAGTCTCCACCAAGGAGATCGGCCACCAAGCTCTACCAAGGGGAGATATCAGCCACCAAGAAAGAAGGGAAGCAACTAAGGATCTAAAGGGATCCCAAGCTAGAAAAGAAGGGGGTATATATGCAAGGGGGTTAAGTGGGCATCCACTAGGGGATTTCTCCACATGTGCTCACCCAAACCACCACTTTTCCAAACTATGCCACCTTGCTAGCACCCCAAACCACTTGATCATGACTTGCCACCAACTAGCAAAGCAACGACCACTTGTCCAAAGATGGTGACACAAATGAGGCTAGCTGGAGAGTTGTGTGTATCGCCCAACATGGCAACCCGTCACACCCACCAGCACCCTCTGGATGATGCGCCTCCCTTGCCCGACACACCATGGCTGACACAAGGCACCAAGCTCTCCCTTGCCTGACACACTCAAGCAAGGAGGGAGGGCTTCAAGCCCAACAACAAGCCCAAGCTTAAACAAGCTCAAACGAGGCCCAAAACAACTCAAGCAAGGTACCCAACCCATCCTCTCAACCCTAGAGGATGCAAGGAGATAGAGAGATATCTCTCAAGGTGACAAACTTGCACACCAACCCTAGAACTTGGGTAATTTTCAAGTTCACCACAACCTCTCAACAAAGCACAAACAAACCCTAATCACAACTCAGGTAATTAGGCAGGCATCTAAGCACAAGGTTTAGGCAAAGCAAACAGGGTAAGCCCAGAACGAAGGTCTTGGTCCTTTCACTATTGTTGTAGTCAAACTCTATTAAGCTCAAGTGTAAGTCCCAACTTCCTACAAATTGAAGAACACAAGCCCTAAGCAAGTCCTCCAAAGTTTGTATAGTCCTTTCAGATTGTCCATCTGTCTGAAGGTGAAAAGTTGTGCTCAACTTTAATTGTGTACCCAAGGCTTTATGTAGTCGTTCCCAAAAATGACTTGTAAATTGGGGACCTCTATCAGACACAATTGTGGCTGGAACTCTATGTAACTGCACTATCTCATCTATGTAGATCTGTGCAAGTTTTTCAGCAATATAGGTTGTTTTAACAGGAAGAAAATGTGTTGACTTAGTCAACCTATCAACTATCACCCAAATCGAATCATGAGGGTAGACCAACCACAAAGTCCATTGTCATGTGATCCCATTTCCACTACGGTATAGGTAAGGGTTGCAATGTTCCTACAGGCTTCTGGTGTTCTACTTTAACTTGCTGACACACTGGATGCATAACAAACTCAGCTACATCCTTCTTCAAACTAGGCCACCAATACATATCTTTTAAGTTATGAAACATTTTAGTACTCCCTAGATGCATTGCATACATGGATGAATGAGCTTCATCCATAACTATCGTTCTTAACTCATTGGCATCTGGTACTACCATCCTACCATGGTAATAGACTACCTCATCCTCTACCTCATAGAAATCATCTCGTTTCTCACTACCATACTCTGACTTAATCTGCTGAATCGTTGTATCAGCCTGTTGTGCCTCTTTAATCTGTTGTCTCATAGTAGGTTTCACATGCATCTCGGCCAACAATCCAGCTAACAAAGATACTTTTAACTATATATTTATTTGTCTCAAAGAGACAAACATATCCCATTTAAAGCACATTAAAGAATTCAACTGTGCTTTATCTATGGGTGGAGATGAAGATTTTCTACTTAGTGCATCTGTCACTACATTAGCTTTTCCTGGATGATAATCAATTGTACAATCTTAATCCTTGATTAATTCCACCCAACGGTGTTGTCTCATATGCAAATCGTGCTGTGAGAAGATGTACTTTAAGTTTTTATGGTCTGTGAAAATCTAACATGTTTCTTCATAAAGACAATGCCTCCAAATCTTCAACGCGTGGACCACTATAGCTAACTCTAGAACATGCGTTGGATAATTCTCCTCGTGTTTCTTAAGAAGTCAAGAAGAAAAAGAAACTACATGATCACTCTACATCAACACACATCCTAGGCCATTCTTAGAGGCATCACAGAAAACAATGTCTCCCTTTCCCTGCTCAGGTAAAACCAACACACGTGCACTAGTCAACTTTCTTTCAACAACTGGAAAGAACGCTGACACTTGTCATTCCAGATAAAAGGAACCTCCTTCCTGGTTAACCTAGTTAGAGGTAATGCTACAAAACTGAAGTCTTTATTAAACCTTCTATAGTAACCTACCTGACCTAAGAAACTATGAATCTCAGTTGGTGTCTTGGGTTGTTCCCACTCTAAAACAGACTCCACTTTTTGTGGATCAACACAAATTCCTAAAGCATATAGGATGTGTCCTAGGAAGGGATTTTCTGACAACCAGAACTCACACTTACTAAACTTAGCATATAGCTTGTGCTATCTCAACAAAGTCAAGGCTTGACGAAGGTGTTGTTCATGTTGTTGACCATCTCTACTGTATATCAGGATGTCGTCTATGAAGACCACTATGAACTGATCAAGGAATGGCCAAGAGATTCTATTCATCAGCTCCATGAATGCAGCTGGTGCATTAGTTAGTCCAAACGACATAAATACAAACTCATAATGATTGTACCTTGCTCTAAAGGCTAACTTAGGTATGTCACTCTTATTGATATGTAACTGATGATGTCCTGACCTTAGATCTGTCTTAGAGAACATTATTGCACCATGCAAATGGTCAAACAGATCATCTATCCTTGGCAAAGGATGTTTGTTCTTTATAGTCACCTTGTTAAGCTGTCTACAGTCTATGCATAACCTCATAGACCCATCCTTCTTTTAAACTAAAAGAATTGGATCACCCCATGGAAAAGTACTCAGTCGAATGAAACCTTTCTCAAGCAACTCTTGTAACTATTTCTTGAGTTCTTCCATCTCAGCAGGCGCCATCCTATAAGGTGTTTGGGCTATGGGTTGCATACCTGGGATTAGATTAATCTCAAAATCAATCTCTTAAGGTGGAGGAATATCTGGAAATTCTTTAGGAAACACATCTTTGAATTCCCTAACAATAGGAACTTCAAGAAGACTAGGACTTTCTACTTTGGTATCTACCACATGTGCCAAGAATGCTTCACATCATTGTCACATTAATCTCTCAGCTACCATTGCTGATATTAGATAGGTTGGAAGAATCATTCTGTCCCCCTGAAAGACCCATGTCTCATAACTGTCTGTGAACATAGCTTTCTTGGAACCACAATCCAAGACAACCTTATACTTTTCTAGGGTATCCATCCCAAGAATTACATCAAAATCATGCATCTCAAGTGGTATAAGATCCACCTGAATGATGTGTTCTAAAAAATAAAGAACACAGGGAGAACATACCTCCCGCAACACTTTAGATCCGACTAACAAAGTTTCTAATAACAGATTATCTGTTCTACGACTGACAGTCATATTACAGTCATGAATCACTTCTAAAGTGATAAAGGAATGTGTAGCACCCAGATCAATCAAAACATATATGAATTAGGATGAAGACATATCAGAATGAAACAATTCCATCTGACTGGTCACGACTTGTGGATTGACTACTCCTCCGGCTGATTCATTGCATAGAATCTCTATGTTTCTTGTTTTCAACTTCGTGCTCTATTGTTTGGTGCAGATGAACCTGCTTGGGAAGCCTGGCCACATCCTTGTGTACCACTGATAAACTGTAGCCTCTGAGAGCCTTGTTGGCCCTGCCTCAGTGGTTGGGTTACTTCCATGTCTCTAACTGAACAATCCATTATCATATGTCCTATCTACCCACACTTGAAGCAGTTTCTATCTTGCTGTGGTCCATATGGTCCTGTTATTGACAATGATGCCATACTATGGCCTCCACTTGGAAGAAAACTATGGCCTCTACCCTTGCTTGACATCCACTGCATCTATACATTGAACTTCTGTGGTGTTAATGGTGCAGGAAACCTTGATATCTTGAAACTTCCAGACCTCTGTCCCTAGATCTGGGTAGGTCCTTTCCTACTGTTAGCCTCATGTTTCTCAGTCATGGACCTCTCTGTCTGCCTAACTGACTCCATAAAGGTGGTAAACCTCTCTCTATTCTCTAAAGCAGCTACAGTTGTGGATAACTCAGGGTTCAGACCCTTCTCAAAATATTGAATCCTCTCCTCCTCTGTAGTAGCCATGTGTGGATAAAACCGCAGAAGATCCATGAACTTAGCTTCATACTCACTAATCTTCATTGGTCCTTGCTTAATACGATCAAACTATGATATTTTCTCATCCAGATAAGTCCTAGGAAAGTATCTACTAACAAACTCACATCATAACTCCTCCCATTCGACCTCAACACCTGGTCTTTTCTCTTCTTCGATGACCCACCAATGGCTAACGCTTCCTTTTAAAAGATACACAGCATGCCTAACTTTATCAGTTTCTGGGTTGCTAAGGATTCTAAAAACTTTTTCCAGCTCAGTGAGCCATAAATCTGCATTTGTTGGGTCAGTTGTACCGGCATATTCGGTAGCTCCTACCTGGCATAACCGCTCAAAGGTCTTACCAGACCCATGTCCCTCATTGGGAACTGGTGTCCTAGGTGTTGGTGCTGGCATCCAGTCTACCATATGCATTATTGTGGTCATGAACTGCCTGAAAAGAGCATGAAAGGTGGGGTTTTCTAGCATGGATTCATCAAGATGGGGATTCTCAAGCACTAATTCCTCTCGTACATGATCCCTTGCACCTCCTCCTGGTGTAACAATACTACTCTCAATAGCATGTTCTTCATGTACTCTAGCCATCTTTTAGCTTTACTTCTTCTCCTATATGAGCAGAAGTCACTATAAGATAAACTGGAGGATACTAGAATAGACTCAACAACCTTAATCCTATGTCTCTGTAGACTCAGTGAACCTTAGGCTCTGATGCCAAAACTTGTGACGACTGCTATCAAACTGAAAACCAAAAATTAAACAGAATAACCATTAACAGTGGATTAACAAAAATCACTAAAAATTAAAACCATTTTGCAAAGAGATTCATTGACAGGAAACTCTTAAGGAAAGAACCAAAGAAATATATACATCATGGTTCACATTGTACCATCTCATCTCGAGGATATCATATACCAGCTGCTTTACCCAAACATATACATAAGCAACATAAAACCTTGAGGCATACAAGCCAAAATCTCAGATCATTTATAAAACCATTATGTACTAACTCCCAAGGACCTGAGAGTACAGAGACAACACATTGGACTTCTATCTACAAGACACGAGAGACAACACACTCAACCTGAGCTATTACTATTTTCCATGTTGCTATTGTCCTCCCTCTATATTACAGTCTCTACCTCCTCGTCTACATCCACCTAAAAATGTTGGGACCAATAGGGTGAGACTAAAGTCTCAGCGAGAGATATAACTCTCCGCCAACAATATTATTACAATAGGTAAATAGTATAAAACTAAGCACAGGATCTTTTATATCAATAATCAGGATGAGTCATTGTTTATAAGCAGAATAGAGCAATATCATCTTTTAAAGCAATGCAACTATCTATGATAGAGAAATAAATCATCTATTCACTTTATAAGGAATACAAAGAACACATATAACATCTATCCATTTAAGATGTATAAAAGTAGTGTAACATCAACTAATGTTTCCGTATTCAATCCTTAATCAAATACGCTACACAACTGATTACATATTCACAATCACACTAATGCCCCGAGGAGATGAGGTATACTGCTCATGCTCCAACCGACCAAGGCTACATTAAGCATCGGTACCATACAAGGTCAAAGAAAGAGATGTCTTCCAAGACCTCACATGTATCTATCATTACGAGACCACTGGCAGTGACATCACGTGTCAAACTACAATTAGCTTGCCAGGGTATAGTGGCATCTTTGATATAGAGTTACAGCCGCAACATGCACTCTCTTCAGGGAGACCACACAGCAATCCCCGGTATATTAATATTGAGTCATGGCATATATCCATACTCTTATGATGATGAGGGAGACCACACAAAAATCCCTATTTGGATGTAAGGATATATTCACCCATTACCCCCACATATTCAAAAATATACTCTCTGAGTTAAGCTCATTTCACCATTAAGCAAATTCTGACACTGAATGGATCTATGTCCAGGGCAACTACATGATAAGGTTCCACTTGATTAATTAAGTGCATTGAGGTATCTTTTAGCATCAACCAAGTTACAAGCATGAATTATAACAAATGCTACAAAGAAAGGTGTAATACATTTATCAACTACTCTCATAATCTTTGGAACGCATTGAATGCATAACACTCGAGATCTCGGTCCCTTACCACATTACTAAGGATTCTCATCCCTTAACATTATCATCATCATGATTGATAGATATGGGCATTCAAAACCCTTAGTTTATCACTGAACATTGTCACCTCTTATCAGGTAACTATTACCTCTAGGTCCTCAAACCCAGGTATACATTATATGTGTTGCATAAGTATTTCACATGGCTCACAAGGCCCATTTAATCTATATCATATGAAACATCATAGCTCATACCTGGTTATGCTCATCATCTCATGATACCTACATGCTTAGTATTTCATGATAAAAATAGTATCAAGTACATATCATCACCATGCAATACAAGAGAAATACAACCTTCCCATTATTAGGGTTAGGGTTTCCCTTTTTAGCCGATTAGGGTTTCAAGTTCATATTATCAAGAATCAAAACCCTAATTCATAGCTCCACACATATTAGGAGCATACATTGATATCATAAGTATTCAATCATACTTGTTTATTCTCATCATTTATCATTAAATGATTATCACACAAAGTATGAGTTTCTCTCTCATCCTCACTAGGATATTGATTACATCATACTTTATTAAGTTGGCTCAACCCTTTTCTTAAGGTACATTGGCCTACACTTATCAAAATGCATTAAACTCTTTACATCTTAATGTATCATTTGACATAACACACTTCATGTCTTACTCAATCAAGTATATCGGATTTGAAGTGCTTACCTCCATATTGGTTTTGAGGTGCTTCCACCATATCGGGATAGAGGTGTGTGCTTACCACCATATCGTCCAATAGGTGTTCTTACCACCATATCATCCAAGAGGTGTGTGATTACCACCATGTCGTCCAAGAGGTGTGTACTTACCACCATATCATCTAAGAGGTGTGTGCTTATCACCATATCGTCTAAGAGGTGTGTGCTTATCACCATATCATCCAAGAGGTGTGTACTTGCCACCATATCATCCAAGAGGTGTGTACTTACCACCATATCATCCAAGAGGTGTGTTCTTATCACCATATCATCCAAGAGGTGTGTACTTAACACCATATCATCTAAGAGGAGTGTGTGTGTGTGTCACTTATATTAGTTTACTCAAGTGTAGGGTTTTGTATATCGGGTTAGACCCTTATGCTCATACCTTTTCAAACCTTCAAAGAATCAACCTACCATGTGTTGAGTGACAACCTAGACAATTGGTTAGTCCTTTTTCAACCAACCCAAATCTACAAAACGATAGGGGTGTGGGGTTCCAAGGTGTAACGGATTTCATATCACCATATTGGGTTAGAGTTTATTTAAACCCGATATCGATTTGTGCTATGATGATGTCATCATCATCAAGCTATAGACATTTGTCCCTTACTATTATAGTTCATGGACAATAGTCCTATTGATAAATGTATACTAATCCCTTTATTTTTCATCTTTTAGATATCTTTCTAGGATTATTTTGTTATTTACCTTCTTCATTTTGTTATTAATTGAATTAGTTTGGAATTTTCTATTTATTTAGAGTTTTAAATATATTTACTTGTTGTTTTGTTGGAAAATAGCTCATGAGTAAATTCCTCTAGAAGATATTTTTGCACAAATTCCCGCAGTGTCTGACTTTAGTATATACCTTTCACCAAAATTGGAATAACTCCCACATACCAAGGCAAAATTTAATGTGCAAGTATGTGTTGGAAAGAGAATTCAATTATCTATAGGAAAAATATATTTTCGGACCGCTTTCGAATTTATGACTGCCCCAAAAATACGCTCGAAATCGCTGTTGCGGAAAATTACTGCAAAAGGAATGCAAAGCAATCAATTGTTTCCTCTATTGACTAGATCCAGAAAATTAGCAGCCACCGCCGGCCATTTCTGTTGCCCTAAACCTAATGTATACCCCCCATCCTTCTCCTATAAAAGGAGGGGCACTTCCTCCTCCTTGGGCATCTTGGATTTCACTTTTGTACTAGCATTCTCGGAGCATCTCATTCTTATATTCTTCTTCTAGTTCTGCAATAAAGTAATTTTTCTTGAAGCATTGTTCATTCTTAGATTGTTCCTTGACTCTTTTATTCTACTTTTAGATCTAGATATCCTTTTCTCCTTTCTTTAGTCCTGGAGCAAGGAATTAAGAACCTGGCCATTTCATTGTCTCTAGCATAAGGATTGATTTCCTATTTTGGGCTAGACTATGGCCAAGGTACTTTCTTCCTCTGTCTCCCCCTTCTCCTCAACTATGAGTGAGTAGTTCCATATCGAGGCAAAGGGAACAACCCCTTATCCATGGTTTGATCGAATTAGTTTTAATCGATTTCTTTTAGACGGTGATTGGTTTATTAAATCGATAATCTAGCAAAGTAATTACTCGTTAGATGTATATGTTAACCCAGATGGAAATGACCATGGAAATTCGGGTTTATAACGATTAAACCAATTCACATAGAGATTCTGATGTGAGCACAGATTTATCTCTTTTCAGATGACGAACTAGGAAACATGAGCACCAGGACCAATGGGCTCATGTGAAGTTCATCTTTTGTGGGTTTTTGTGATTCACATGTCGTCGCCTATTTGTCAATTAATTGTTAATTCATTTTCTTTCCATGGCTAAGGAGGTGAAAACCCCTAAGCCTCGATTCTCTTCCTTTGATTTCAATCATCGACTATCTCATTTGTCTTAGTTTTTAGTCTTTTTTTTCATAATTGCTTTTTGTGCTAACAACAATCTTGTTTACCTTTTGCAGGGCAAATAATATTTTGTTTAAGTACAATTTAATTTCAGCAATTTCCTTCCTTAGTGTAACCATTCATCACCCAAACCGGTTTTATTTTATGTTCCAAATCTGAAAATACCAAAAACAAATAAATAAGTTATTCAACAATTGGGTTTTTAAGAAACAATATTTAAAAGTTGTCCTTTGGGATTTGACCCTTTCTATACTAGCCTTAACCGGAAAGTTAAAAGGTTTAAACTCTAGGATTAACAATCTTAGAGATTGGTGTGTTAAGAGATGCATATCACCTATGCAACTATTAGAACTCATAGAATCATCAATCATTCAAGAAAAATTGAAATTGAAAGTAGATCAACAAGTATAGCAAGATTGAAGGTGAATAATAACATGATTGGGTTCAAGTTATATAACCCGCCTCAAGAACAACTTCAAAGCTCCAAGCTCCAAAGCTTCACGTTCCCAAGGTTGGATATGAACTTATCAAAGATCCAAGACTTGTTCACAACTCCTCTATATGTAAAGAATCACCATAGATAATAACTTGGTGAAGAAGAAAAGAAAGGAAGAATCACAACCCGAGATTCATGCTTCAACCAATGTTGAAGATGACCATGGATTCACCTTAAGCTTAAGGCTCGAGCTCGTCCTTCCTCCTCAACTATTATGCATGATATCTAAGAGAAAGAGAGTTGTAGGATTTGAAAAGTTTCACTAGTAGGTGAAAGGAGTGGTATATATAATTGCGGCTCATGAGAGAGAGTATATAAGAGGTGTCATCACCTTATACTACTATGTGGCACATGTCCATGCATGGGTTGACACATGTCCATGCATGCACACATATTTATCTTGACATGAAAAACTATTGGGGATAATCTAGGGATAAGGTTTTGGCCATTACTTATCTTTTTGAACAAGATATTTCAGCCCAACATCACTATATTCACAAACCGATACAACTTTTTCAAGGAAATTTATAAATCGATATCCATCACCTTCTTGAGGTACTTAACTCGTCATGGACTTTGACAAGAGTTGAAAAAATAATATGGGATCTCCTATATGGCTTCTTGGATGATAGGCACTCCCATATAAGCTCTACAACTCAATACAACTCAATACAACTTATTTTAGGGTTTCAACTATACAACTCTTCTTGGTCTTTTCATCACCAAGAATACCATCACTCAAATGTGATTCAAACAAGGGGCCTCTTTATTTATAAATCCTCTAGATGATGCTAATAAAGAGTATGGACACTCTAGAGGTGGTAATTTGCATATCAACCTTACATTTTGGGTAAATTGCAATTTGCACCAAAATTGGTACACAAGGCACAAGCATTATTCAAACAAGCTCCAACTTGGAACTTAAGCTTTCCACAAGCCACCCCTTAGCATAGTGCTCTCTATTATGATTATAAAGAACTTGATTCACTTTCAACATGTGAAATACTGCAATATAACCCCTCATCTTGGGTAAATTGCAATTTACACCCAAACTATCATATATTGCACAAACAATTTGCAAATAAACTCAAACGTGAAAATTAAACTCTCCTTGAGTCTTAATTACTTTTCAAAAGATTAACACAAGTTTATAAATAACTTACTTAAGAAAAACTTCCAGGGTTATAGCATAACCCTGGTCAGGGATGTTATACATTTACTCATATGTAGATCTTGATATGTACATGAACGAAATGTATATACCATATATTATATGAAATTAACTAGATTCATGTATGTTCCAAAACCAACATGCCATCTAATGTCATCTTTTTTGACATATGAGTCAATCTACATATATGCTTATAAAACTACAGTCTAGTATTAATACTCTCTTGTACACATTTTAATTCAACCCATCAATTATAAATAAGAATACTTTCTAGTATCATCAAATAGGTTTGTTAAATTAGGGTATTTTGTTCATATACGACACGCACTAGGGTAATAGATAAATCATTATGGATTTTCATGGTAACTATGTTTTGAAATAAGGAGGATTGATTATCATCTAATGTCCTTACTATTGATACTCACTATTTATCTAAGATAACAAACTTGGAGCTCATTTTACATACACGAGTATGATAGAAAGTAAGAGTATGGTAGATCAAGAACCTATCAACACATAACAAAAATATAGTAGGTATCATATTAGTATCTCTAATTTTACATTTAAATTCATTTTAGTAACTAATTTCCTAGGTAAAGTTTACAACAAACTAGTAGGTTTACTATCATACTACATACTCGGGTAAATATTGTAGTTCATATAATTACATGAATTAAAAGGTGATATAAATTAAGTAACTTGTTTAATCAGACTAACTAAGTTTTATACACAGTAAGATATAAAAGTAAGGATGGTTCGTAGGTATTATAGTATTTTAGTCTGCAATGCATGTATGCATGTGTATAATATGGTTACATGTTATAAATTTTCTAACTAGGATTATTCATTATAGTCATACTCTACTCTGAATCAATTTCATCAGTTTCCTTATTGTTCCATTTTCTTAAACATTTATATTCTAAATTGAACAATATGATAGTGATACTGACATATAGTTAGTTGTGCTTCCATTGATTCCTTGGTGGGCAGGCTCCTCTTCATCGATTCTTGATGAGATTTAGATCTGGACCTCATATCATTTCTCTCTTTTCCTAGCCAAATAGCATACTACAAAAGGGTATCCAGAGAATTGGTTCTCTCCATCAATCCTCCTATTATACTTGAGACTACACAAGAGGGGACAACTTGAGGAGTAGCCCCTCAACCTTTGTGTTTCTACTATGGTGGGGGGAAACTAGGTCATTGCTCTGGGTATAGGGGACTTTGTAAGGTTTTCATGTCACTCTACTTAACCTAAGAGACCAACAATGTAGAACATGTTCTTCAATTGTTGCACATGTATCTATCAAGAAGGAGATGATTAGGGAAATGAAGAAGATCTAAAGGTCGGGAGGAGTTGTGCAGAGCTATAACACCATCTTCTTACATTGAGTCTGGAGTTCATTGTCGGGGTGGGGAAACATAGTGGACATTTTACTACTACTAAAACAACCTATGGTCACTACAATAGATGGTGGCTATCCCCTAATTTCATGGCAATTGATGCAGGGTGAGAGGCAGGTGTGGTGGTGGTTTCTTGAGCTACATTTGATGGTGTAGGGAGAAGAAAGAGATAATAGAAGAATAAGAAGGCCATAATTGGAGCTTGGAGTCAACATTGATGACTGTTATGCCTAGTTGTCTGCTCCATCTGTTCATGACACAAAGATGAGGAGGGGGTTGGGGGCATATAGGTTTAACATGGAGAGGTGAGGAAGAATAAGAGAAGAAAGAGGATGATCATTGGCCCTTTGAGAGGATGGAAGATGCATACCATTTAGAGGAGAAACATCTAGTGGAGTGCATGGTTACATAGAGGAAAGGGGAAATAGTAACACATCATTATAGGGAATTAAATTGGAATTTAGGTTCTAAATGGAATGCCAATTCATTATATGTGTGTCAGAAGCTTGTATTTCAATCAATTAAATGGGAGGGTAATACAACGCCCGAATGACTTCAAATTTATCCTATAGGGTAAACAAGATAGGAAATCAATTCTAAAGTCAACTTCATCATTTAATAAACTAGGTAGCTTATTTCTTTGTTTGATTATAATTACTCAAGTAATGCATTTATTCTCCTCTTTTATGTATTTATTCAATTTCTTTCATCAATTAGATTTAGGGTGATGATGGAGAGTTAAAGTAGGGTAAAAAATTATTTAATGGTGGATTTTTATAACCAATTCACAATTCAAGACTTAATTAACTAATTCACCATTAACCTTGTATGAAAGGTTAGTGTATATTTACTGAGCTCATATTCTTCTTAACTAATCGAATTCAATGGAAAAATAAAATAATAGTAAAATAATTAAATTTTGGGCTAAGGAGAAGGAGAGGGTTAACCTATGAACCAAAATTCAAATTGTCACAATTATAAACTAGGGTATGGTACGAAAAACCATTATAAGTTCATAATATTAAAAAATTTCCTATAAGGATTTCACTTTTAGGCATATAGAGTAGGATCTAGGTATATTAGTTAGGATCTAAACATTTCCCCTTTTTTCAAGCAATATATACATGTAAAATGAAGTAGTTAGTAAGAAACCTACCCGTAGAATGTGTATAAAGGAACATTATATTCAACAAAATGTGGATCAGCCTCCAATCATAAATGCTCCAAAAGCTCCACAAAATCTTCATCTACCCAGATCTAGTCTCACCTAGGGCAAAGAGAGAGAAAGATGTGATTTTAGCTCTAGTAAGCTAAAACACTATAGATGACCATGCAGATCAGTCAAAGAATATGAAGGGACAAATAATAGAAATAAAAGATAGAAATGAAGGATGATCATAGATCATTTAGGTCAAAAACTAGGTCATCTAACCTTATTCCAACCCACATGACTCTATTTTCAACATGCATGAACATATGCCAACTCATGAAAGCATGTTTCCATCTCCAGACCAAATATATCAGGCTCAAAGATTGGCTAGTTAGGCTCCTAGTCTCCCTATACGTTCTATGAGGTATCTAATATGCCAAAGCATGCAAGGAGGTCAATGAGTGTGTGTTATATATAGGCATGGGTGAGAAAAGACAAAAATAACCCAATTTAAGTAAGGCTATTGGAGGGAAATAAGAAATAATTTTTAAGGATCTTGGGCTTCAATATATCAAACATGAGCTTTAGAGGATCCACCCTATAGTTGAAATCACCCCAAGGGATGTTGAGATCATCTCAGGAGCTTTTGAGGGTCAAACTATATTGAGGCGCTTCACTACAAGCACCCATTTAGACAACTTCAACTAAACCTATCAAAGCACCAACTTAACTCATTAAAGAAATTTCAATAGATAAGACCGATACATACATGATAACAATTATTTCTAGTTCCCTATATATAAATCCAAGGGAAAAACTATATAACTCAACCATCTACTCACTAACCCCTAGGTTAGGATTAGGGTTTGAGCCCAAGATTGAAACCTCATTAAGTAAAAATTCAAAATTATACAAAGATCATTGGGTTCAGCAAGATTATGTAGGAAAAAGTATCTTACACAATTTAAACTCAAATTAAAATGAGATCCTCAATTCTTGTGAATTTGCATATTAGTCCACAAATGTACATGAAATTACAAATCAATGTAAGCAAATTGCAAATTGAACCAAATTAGAGATTTGACTTAATAAATTGATTCCAAAATTAAATAAATAACTCAAAATGACAATCAAGAAATATTAGAGTGAAATTAGGGTTAGGCCAAATTTAAGGTCTTACAGATATAAACCCCTTACAAGATTTTTTCCCCAAACCCCAAATCTACAGAAGATAGTAACAACTATTAATGTGTAATATCTCACAATAGTAACTAGGAACCACATATATTACCTTATCATCATTAATATATAAACATCATTAATTTATTTTGAATTATCTTTTTATATTCTTTGTAGTTGAGTTTATGTTCTGACTTCTGATGCACCATTTCATGTTTTATCCAAGTTCCTTGATATTTTCTTAAGGATTAGTAATATTTTCATATTTCATTTTCATTTCTTATTATTTCACCATCTTTTTTATGTTTCTTTCCTTATTATAATACTTTACATTCAACCATTTTATGGTATATTCATCATATTATATGTTCATTCTCATGTAATGACTCCTCTTATTAGGTATTTATAATTGAAGTTTCCTATATTAAGGAAATTATGTTATGAGTTCGTGAAACTCATCCAATTATTAGACACTTCCATGCATGAAACAATTTCTTAATCTAACTAATATTCTTTGTCTATTATAGATTCACCATCAAACAATCATCACTTGAATATATCCCACATCATCTCACTTTACCTCTTTATTTCTGCCATGCTGGCTTTGTTCTATGAATGAAACATGTCTTTTCTAAAAAGACTTCCTTATATAAAGTTTGATTCTCAAATTATACACCCTCCATCATAGAAAGGAATCAGAACAACAATATACCCAATTGCCATGTCACAACTTATTATTGGTTCATTGTGGCATCAATCTACTATATTTATGGTTACTTGAAGAAAATATTATAGTTGCCCCTCATTTATGTCACACAAACCTCAAATTTCCACCTTAATTATCATCATATATCCTTGACAAGAATCAATTCTATATCATATTAGGGTTTCTATCTCTTCATCTTTATTCAACTTACTTGTTTCTTATTTATCCTCATGAGGAGCTAGTTTCTTTCAACCTTAACATATTGTTTCCTTTGCAACTTCTCAAATGTCCTCATTATACCATGATCACTTTGCCTAAACTATTTCATAATACTGATGGAATCATCATCCAAAATCTCATTGTTCATACTTCTCATCTGAAATATACTCATCATATGAGTTCTCCTCTTCTTTTACAAATCTATATACTAAATCTTTCTTATGACATTTATTCTACATGAACTTTCTCATATGTATCCATACATTCTAAGCACTACATTAGAACTCACATGACTATTGTACATGACTAACAATCACATATGGAGTCATTTATCCTTAATCTTATCTTTTGTTAGAATATCAACTTTAAAAACAATAAATTCATCCATACAAGGTGGCCTTTCATGTTTCAAGAACTCCATTTTGTATAAGTCATTTAGATAAAGCATCATAGAAATATAGATTTTCCATTCATCATCAAATACTTAAGCTTTATTGAATGAAAACATGGGTATTTATTCTCCATAGTGATTATATTAGTACATTGCATCACTTATTAAGCCATTTTTGGTACTCAGCCCATGTTTACAATCTCTAGACTTAATATGGGTTTCCCATCTCTCATCATATTTTTATATCATTCTTTTCATCATGATTTCTTATCTTAATGTACTCTAGGACTATTTTTCAACTAAATACTTATTTTGACTACTCTAAAGGAGAACAATATCGGAGTTCCACACTAACTAGCCCTCTATACTTATATATCTAGACAAGATATCCCAAGTACTGAGTTGAAGTAGCATTCATGATATTCTTGTAATTTTGATTACTTAATTATCATTATAATCATAATCCCTATCATCCTAGCAGACTCAATTAACTAATCCTATGATACCAAACTGTAAGGAAATGTCCTATTATTCAAACCACAAATTATCACTACTATAAATCCTCAAACTTGACCAAAAATAAAACTAAAAATCGTGAAAACCAAATCAAAAAATTCAAAATAAAGAAGTGCACAATTAAGATCCAATATATAGTTATTAGAATTAAACCTTGCAAGATGTGATGAAAAACCATAGTACTTCTCATATGAATCATTCAAAGATTAGATATGATAGAGAACAACTGAAACCTCTTTATTGATTTCCTCACATATAATTATTAGAATATTTATATTCAGGAAGATGCAATTGCATAAGTCCACTTTTTTTAATTTAAAACCCATAATATTGAAGAAACATTGAAGGAAACAACCTATCACATTCATAATATACTACCTTTTTAACACTTAGTAAAATGAGAGTACATGGATACGCTACAATATACGTATTTCCTATTACATCTTGATCACCACATCCTTTTAGATTCACTAGCATATCTAAAAACTTTATGGAATAACCACATGAGACTCTTAAAGAGTCCCAGTGAGAGGATTACTCTTGCCTGTCTATCAAGATGTATATATAGCGTATTAAAATGAAAAACTAAAATCAAGAGAGACTCTTATTACTCAATTCAATTTCCAATTATCCATATTCATTCATGATTCAAAATATAGACATAATTATTACAAAATATATACCACTCATATAACTATTGTAGGAATTTCGTAATTCAACAATACCAGGATGCTAACAAAATAGGTGTTTGTCATCCATAAACCATATTAGGACACCAAGAAATATGCATTGGTGATTTCTATACATATAAGTATGGAAAATTTAATAAGAATCTGGAATCACATAACTTTACAAGAATGTTGATGAAATAAGTGTTATTCATCAGCTAACTCTATAAGGAGGTCTACTAGATAAGTGTTGGTCATCACATATCTAAACAGAATGTCAATGAAACAAGTCTTAGTCATCACATACCTATATAAGGAGTTTGATGACGGTAGTGTTGGTCATCACAATTCTCTCTTTGAGCTTCCCTTTAGGCCTAACATCTGGGCCACATGCCCTTTAGGCAGTGTTTCAAGCACATATGACTAATTGTTTCCATCATTTATCATTTCACAACCTTATTATTCATCTTATATTTTTATATATATTCAATCATGGATTAGATTTAACCATTGGGACCCTCACTTATCCAAATGATGAAAATCATACCATTTCCTTCAATATATAAACCTCAAGGAATATGCCTTTGTACATATCCCACATCCAAGATCATCATAAAGTGCCACATTTCATATCACACTTAGTCAATGTCATGATCTCATAGGAAGAATATAGATGAAAGTTATGGGTATTCATTCCAGGGAGATAATAATTTCATTAAGAATAACTAATTGTGAAAGTATGGCATCATCCATTAAAGGATCATATTGAGTAGGGATTCCCTCAAGCTACTTCATGAACATGTTATTAGTTGATCCTATTATGTAAGTCATGTCCATTCCTTTATACATACTTCTTCATCCATCTTAATTTTGTATTCATTTAAAAATTTATTGATTTTACCAATATTTAAAATATATAAAATGTCCCATGTTATATGTAAAAGTACCCATATGGTAAAACTCACCACTGTTGTCATAACAATGTCCAAATCACCATCAAAGGCCATATCATGACAAGAAAACAAATATGATTCTCCATCCACATTACACTATGATTATTTTTCATATTGCATCATGAAAGACCATGCAAAATTTCAAATCCAAACTCACTAGTATGTGAAAGCTACACTAAATTGAAGATTAGACATAAAAAGGCAAATTTTAAGCACAAATGGCTACCTTTAGGTATTACATATTAGTCCAAAGAAATCACATAAAGAAAATAAGTTAGAGAGACCAATCATTTATAGACTATATGATCAATAAAACATCAAGGAATCTCGTATAACTTGTTTTCTATCAACATGACATCTGAAAAAGCCACAACATAGCCATTTTTAGTGCAAAATACATGTATTTTTAACTATTCAGCCTTATGGCCAGAAGATGGCACATCATTACCACTAAGAATCATAATTAGAATTTAGAGTAAGGTAATAAAAATCATTTTAAGAGCATAACATTGCAAGACAGTCCATAAACAATGCACTTTTAGGAATATATAGCAAGATCTATGTATATTAGTTAGGATCCAAGTATTTCTCTCTTATTTAAGCTATGTATGTATTATTAAATCAAGGAGAGAGTCAGAAAATCACATAAAAATGTGTAGCATGTACTTACTCTTAAATAGCATGTTATAATCCTCCATACATCATCATTAACCCTCTAAAAGCTCCACTCAAAGCTTCATCTTGCTAGATTCAATTTCACCTAGGTCAAAGAAAGAGAAAGGCGTGAATTTTAGTTCTATGGAGCTAAAAACACCATGGATGAAAACAGATATCACAAAAATAATAATGAGCAACTAATAAAAGAAATTTAAGAAAGAGAGTTTGGATGGAATTACATATAAATTGCCAAAACATTAGACCATCTAGCCTTTTATCTGCCAAAGGAACCAAGATCCTCCACATGCATGAACTTGCAAGCACATGCAAGCCTTTTTCCATCTCTGAAGAAAATATATCAAGCTCCAATATTGTATATATAGTATATTGGTATCCCTATACGTTCCAAAAGGTGTCTAATTTTCCAAAAAATGCAAGGGGTCAATCGATGTGGGTCATATATAGGAATGAGTGAGAAAAAACCTAAACATCCAAAATTAAGTTAGGCTATTGAAGAGAAAAAGAAGGAAAGGCTACTCAGGCTCTTGGAATTTAGTATATCGAAGAAGATATCTAGGGAGTCTTCCATATTGAGTTTCATCACCCCAATGGTTGTCGAGGCGCATCTAAAGAGCTATTGAGGGTCAAAACCCTTTCATCTCTAAAGTTGATTCACTATATGCACCTACCGAGATAACTTCAACAAAACCTACTGAAGCACCAAATTAACTCATAAAATCACCCTCAATATATATCTCTATAGGAAACTTGTAAAAAATTATACTAAAGTTGAGTATATCCCTAGATATTAAATTCCAAGGGATAAATTATCAAACTCAACCGTCTAGTCACTAGACCCTAGGTTAGGATTATGGGTTTGAGCCCAAGATTGAAACCTCATTCAATAAAAGTTCAAAATAAATTTAAAGAAATATTATAGAGGTAGAAATGTCCTTAAATAATTTTACTTAATTTTCAATTAGGTCTGCAATTATGTTGAATTTGCATATTAGTCCAAAAATATACATGAAATTACTAAATCAATGCAAGCAAAATGCAAATTAAACAAAATTAGAAACATTAGTTGATGAATTGATTCTATAAATTAACCAATTATTCAGTTAATACAATCATGTAATATTAGTGTGAAATTATAGTTAAGCCAAGTTCATGGTCTTACATTTGATGTCTAGACTGTAAAAGTGTAGTACACTTCCTTAAAAAAGGTAGAGTACATTGTAGTATAGGAAGTATGGATAAAAATGTTATCGACTGTAAGATTTTAGGGAGAGTTGAGGATAAATTTGTTGAGGAAATATGGAGTGGGCACAATGGAAACAAAAAACTTATTACATATTCCCTAACTAGATGATCACACAAACAACGATGAATAGAAAATATGATGCAAGATATACCTTGTCTTGGAGTAAGGCTAGTGACTCTCCTTGCACACAGATGTGCCTCCTTATGCAGAAGATGTACGACAATCAATGAAGTCTTCCTAGCAAAGAAGCAAAGATTTCCTACCTCTATGTAGTCCACATGGACCAGCAGGAACTCCATCATGATTCATAATCTGGTATGAAGGAGCAGCCCCTTTGTTCATCGATGGGCTAGTGTCAACTTGCTCTCCCTTTCTATCTGTCCCTTTCACATGCTAGGCTAACACATTGCAAGAACATGAAAAGAATAGTTGCAAAAAGCCTTGGACATCACCCCCTTTATATAGGAGTGTTAGATTTAGGATTTTGAAAACCTGGGAGATGAAAGGTCAAAATATCTTGGCTAGACAATTGTTGCGCATAGGCAGTCAGTCGACTAGCCTGTTGGAGATGACATAATAAATCTAATTGCATGATGAAATTGAATGTAATGATTAATTTTTTGACCGACATTTCGACTCCAATTAAACCCTTGGCATCTCCAACACCATGAATATTCATCCCAGTTCAACCATTCAACCCAACCCAATCTGTCGATGTGATCCTTTTGGTTGGTCAACCTAATCCTTTTAGTTAGTTGACTGGACAATTCACTCGACTATGGGGTGATGTTATCTAGTCGGTCAACAAAACTCTTTAGTTGATGGACTGGTAGGTATTGTGTTGTGTGATTTGTATATCATCTTTTCACATGTTATCACACACAAATTTGGTTCTTTCTAGTGTAATTCAGTCTCTTTCATAGTAGTTTTGCCATCTTTTAGTTGTTCTACGTGTCCAATAACATGTATTGCAAATTTGTCACTAAAATGACTAATTTCAGATGTTTTTCTATAGAAACAGTAAAGTGCACGGCGTGCAAACTCAGATGCACGGCGTGCACCGTTCCAGAGAGGATTTATTTGCTGAAGCAGTAAAATGCACGGCGTGCACTTCATAAATGCACGGCGTGCGACATTCCAGGGGAATTCTGTTCTGTTCAGCCACGAAGATGCACGGCGTGCACATTCAAAAGACACGGCGTGCACCTGGAACCGTGAACTGCTGAAGAGGCTCTGGAGAGACGCACGACGTGCAAACCAAAAGTGCACACCGTGCACGTATCAGCTTGATGTACACTGATCAGTCGGTTACAACTGCATTGTAGGTGCACGGCGTGCACCCCAAAGTGCACGACGTGCACCTGGCAGTTTCAGAATTCCGAAAATGCAGAATATGATTTTAAAAGAAAGAGGGAAGTAAAGGGACGGTTACGTTCGTCCATTTGGAGGTTTTCTCTCGTCCCAAAGATAGAGGAGAGCAGAGGAGGGCGATTTGGGAGGAAACTAAGGTGGTTTCTTGCACAAAGAGACCATTTCTTCTTCTCCTTTCTCTGTTTTCTTCTCCAAGGTGCAGCCAAGCTTCCCTGACTCCGAACAACTTCTTGGGAGAGGAGTTAGCCCGACTTGGAGCAGCTAAAGGAAGGGAATTTCATCCTAAAGCCGGAATTCTTGCTCCTTATGGTTACATCTTCAGTTCTTCCTATCTTTTCTTCTCTAAACCATGGCTAACATTGAGAATTCTGTAGAATTTCTGCTGTACATTGTTATGGACGAGTAGATCTCTTTTTCTTGGGCATGGGAGAGTAACTTCCATGCCATAGCATGTAATGAACAAGTAATTTCGTACTAAATGCATTTGTTCTTGTTTCTCTACCATGAAAGTGTCAGTTACTCTTCTTCTTGTGTATATTGTTGGCCGCTTTATATGCATATTTTCTACTTTCTTGCTTAGTTTGAGAAAACAAGTAGGAATGTATGGAGGCACTTCTCTTGGCAACTTTTCTTCTTCTACGAGAGTAGAGAAGAATGAGTTGAGGTTTTGTTTGTGATCATTAATGAATTTCATGCACGAGAGTGCTGTTTGGAGTTATGATCGTTGTATTTGCACCGGGAGGTAAAATGCAACACAACTTTTCCTTGAAATGTGAGCTTATGTATGTTTAGATTATCTTGTTCTCTTGATTGCTGTGGTATGTGAGTGAAATCCTAACGCCCAAGAATCCTTTAGTTCTCTGAAATCGAACTTTCCTTGTGATCCTTGCTTGTTAATTAAGATCTGAAATTCCTGTAGTTAAAATCTAATTTTACACTTTTAGAACAAATCTTTTCTACTCTTTGGAATCGGTCTAGATTGTTGAAGTTTAGTACTATTGCGCTCAATTGAATTACTTAAGCTCCTTGTGTTCGACCTTGACTATACTACCTCCGTATACTTGCGGAGTTTGGTTAAGTTGAGTAAACTATCCATTGCTTGGATTGAAACTCGTTTGTGTAAACAGCCAACAAGTTTTTGGCGTCGTTGCCAGGGAGCTACGGTAAATTAATTGGAGTAGTAAGTGCTGATTAGTATTCGAGACTAGATCATCATTTTCATTTTCAAAATTTCCACATACCTTTTAGTTGTGTTCTCAAATTTTTTTTGTTATTTTCAGGTTGCATGCGTCGCTCGCAACGAGGTCTCCAAACAACTCCGTTGTTAGACCTTGAAATAGAGCGGAGTCTTTCAAGCTTGAGGAGATCAAGGAGAAAGGAACAGTTACTACTAGAGGGTACTCCATCACCACCATCACCATCTTCATCATCATCCACACCATCTTTTTCATCCGTTGAAGGAGCTTCACCAAGCACTTCAACCATGGAAGACGATCGTCCATTGAAGGATTTTGCTATGCCGGTTGCCACCAACATATGTGGAGCCATTGACTTGCTAGCCGTAGAATCGAACAATTTCTCTATTGCTCCTTCTATGATGCAGATGATTCAACAGAACCGTTTTGGAGGTACTGCCAATGAGGACCCAGGTCTTCATATTGCAGAATATTTGGAGTACTTAAACACTTTCAAAATTAACGGTGTATCTGTTGATGTGATAAGACTTATGCTATTTCCTTTTACTCTAATAGATAAAGCCAAGGCTTGGCTTTTGTCTTTACCAAAGAAGTCTATTAAAACCTGGGATCAGCTTCTTAATGTCTTTCTTGCAAAGTATTTTCCACCTAGCAAAACTGCTCACTTGAGGAACCAACTTACAAACTTTTCTCAAAATGATGGTGAGACTCTCTATGACACATGGGAGAGGTTTAAAGACCTTCAACGTCTTTGCCCACACCATGGTCTTACAAATTGGTTACTTCTTCAGACCTTCTATAACGGACTGTTCTACAACACCCGATTGACTCTAGATGCCGCAGCCGGTGGTGCTCTTATGACTAAGTCCTACAGGGAGGCCTATGACATCATTGAAGACATATCACTCAACCACTGCCAGTGGGGAGGTGATAGGGGATCTAAATCATCATCGTCTACTGCAAGTTCTTCAACCCCAAAGCAAGGAGGAAAATACACCGTTGATGTCGTTGATCTCATTGCTGCAAAACTAGATGTTCTTACTCAAAAGTTTGAGAAGCTGACTACATTGCCGGTTCAATCTGCTGAAGCCACATGTGAAGCTTGTGGTAATCCAGGGCATACTTCTTCACAATGTTTTTCTCCCAACACTATGGAGGGAGATCTTGAACAGATTAATGCTATTGAGATGCAGAGGAACAAGCAATATAATCCTTATTCAAATCAATATAATCCAGGGTGGAGGGATCACCCCAACTTCTCTTACAAGAATACTAGCAATGCTCAAAATTTTCAGCAAGGGCAACAACAACCACCGCAGCAATCACAGTTCAACCGCCAAGGTAATCCGCAGGGTTACAACAACAAAAGTTATCAGCAGCAACAACAACCTCAAAATTCCTCTCTTGAAGCTATGATGGAGAAATTCATAAACACACAAACTCAGCAAAATGAAGAGCTTAGGGGGAATGACAAGCTACTTAAAGATGCTATTCTTCAACTCTCCGCCAAAGTGTACAGCATATCCACTCACACAAAGATGCTAGAGAACCAAATAGCTCAACAAGCTCTTTCTCAACAAGGACAACAATCTGGTTCTCTCCCTAGTGTGCCGGAAGTAAATCTGAGACAGCAGGCCAATGCTATCATTCTAAGGAGTGGGGCTGAGATTGAAAGACCTTTGCCATCTAAGGAAAAGGACATGAAGATACTTGATGAAGAAGAGCCTAGTATTCCTATTTGCAGCAAGGAGAAAGGTAAAATTGAAGAGCCACCATCTTTTAAAGCTACTGCACCTTTCCCTCATAGGCTTGTCAACAATAAGGATGATATCAAGTTCAAGAAATTTATGGGCATTCTTAGCAAGTTGCAAGTTAATCTTCCTTTCACTGATGTTATTGCTGAAATGCCTTCCTATGCCAAGTTCCTTAAAGATATATTGTCTAGAAGGAGAAGGGTTGATCAAGTAGAAACAGTTAAGCTTTCCGAACGTGTGAGTTCTATTATTCAAAACCACACTCCAACTATTCCGGAGAAGCTAGATGATATGGGACCTTTCACATTGCCATGCAAGATCAACAATGTCACGTTTGATAAAGGTCTAGTGGATTTAGGGGCTAGCATTAGTCTCATTCCAACCACTCTATGACAGGAATTAGACCTAGGTGATCTAAAGCTAACCAATATGGTTATAGAGTTAGCCGATCATTCTCTTAAGCACCCAAAAGGTGTATTAGAAGATATACTTGTACAAATTGGCAAGTTCTATATACCATGTGATTTTGTAGTTCTTGATATGGTGGAGACTCCCCACAATCCAGTTCATTTTGGAAGACCTTTCTTGCGGACTGCCGGTTGCCTCATAGACGTTAGAGAAGGATAGCTAACTCTCTGTGTGGGTGAAGAAGAGATAGAGTTCTCTATTTCTTATGCCATGAAAGCACCCGCATAAGTCAAAGAAATCTATTTGTTTGACACCGTTGATCCCATAGAAGAGTTTGTTGATGACATGATTGAATTCATGATAAGCTATTGTGATGATGTTATTGCTGAAAATCACGTTTCTAAAAATTCTGAAGCTATTCCTATTTTCAAAGCACAAGCAAATAATGTGGAAGCTCTACATGATGAAGAAAAGGTTGATGAAGGAACAACAAAGAATAAGGTAGAACTAAAGTCCCTTCCACCGGGGATGAGGTATGCTTTTCTTGATCCAAACTCCTCATCTCTTGTTATCATAAATGATGAATTAACCAATGAACAAGAGAATAGATTGCTTGATGAACTACGGTTATATAAAGATGTCATTGGTTATTCTATTGATGATTTGAAAGGCATTCATCCTAAAATATGTATGCATAGAATAAACATGGAAGATGATGCCAAACCAACTATTGAACCACCTAGGCATTTAAATCAAAACATGCTTGATGTGGTTAAGAAAGAAATCTTTAAATTAATGGATGCCGGAATCATTTATCCCATTAGTGACAGCCCCTGGGTTAGTGCTATTCATGTAGTACCTAAGAAGGGGGGTGCAACTGTCATAAAAGGAGATAATGATGAGTTAATACAGACATGCATGGTCACAGGCTGGTGTATGTGTATTGACTACCGGCGTTTAAACAAGGCAACCCGCAAGGACCATTTCCCATTGCCTTTCATTGATTTAATGTTAGAACGCCTTGCAAAGCATTCATATTTTTGTTACTTGGACGAGTATTCTGGATTTTTTCAGATTCCTATCTATCCGCCCGATCAAGAAAAGACCACTTTTACTTGCACCTATGGTACCTATGCTTATCGCCGCATGCCTTTCGGTCTTTGCAATGCTCCCGCTACTTTTCAGCGGTGTATGATGGCGATTTTCTCGGATTTCATTGAAAACATAATGGAAATTTTCATGGACGGTTTTAGTGTATATGGTGATTCATTTAATCAATGCTTGTCAAATTTGTCTTTAGTCTTAGCCAGATGCAAAAAGGTTAACCTAGTGCTAAACTGGGAGAAGTGCCATTTTATGGTACAATCCGGTGTAGTGCTAGGACATGTGGTATCTAATAAGGGTATTGAAGATGACAGGGCAAAAGTTGAAGCTATTGAGAAAATGTCTACCCCATCTCCAGTCAAAGACATCCGAAGTTTCCTTGGACATGCAGGTTTTTATAGAAGATTTATCAAGGACTTCTCAAAAATTGCAAAACCATTATGTTCTCTTCTTACAAAGGACGCAAAATTTGTGTTTATGATGAATGCCAAAAGGCTTTTTCTACACTCAAGGAGGCTCTCATTTCTGCCCCTATCATTCAACCTCCGAATTGGGACGCTCCATTTGAGTTGATGTGTGATGCAAGTGATTATGCTGTAGGAGCAGTGCTAGGATAGCAGAAAGATAAGAAACTTCATGTTGTCTATTATGCAAGCAAAACCCTTAATGATGCACAAATCAATTATACAACTACGGAGAAAGAGATGATGGCCATTGTGTATGCTTTTGAAAAATTCTGACAATACTTAGTGGGATCTAAGGTGATAGTGTACACTGATCATGCTGCAATCAAATACTTGCTGAGTAAAAAAGATGCCAAGCCACGCCTCATCCGCTGGGTATTGCTTCTACAAGAATATGATCTTGAAATCCGTGATAAAAAGGGGACTGAAAACAATGTTGTCGACCACCTTTCTAGACTATCCACAAAGGTTGAAGACTCATTACCTATTGATGATCATCTGCCAATTGAACGACTCTATGCATTGTCATCCGTTCAAGCGCCGTGGTTTGCCGACATAGCTAATTTCCTTGTTACAGGACAGCTTCCATCGGGTTTGACGTTTCAACAAAAGAAGAAGTTCTTTCATGATGTCAAATTTTACTATTGGGATGATCCTTTCTTGTTCAAACATGGGAGTGATGGGTTAATTCACCATTGTGTGATTGAAGAGGAAATTCCTACTATTATTTCTGAATGCCATGATTCATCTTATGGAGGCCACTTTGGAGGAGAGAAAACTGCAGCAAAAATACTTCAAGCCGGTTTCTATGGGCCTACATTGTTCAAAGACGTGAATCTATTTGTCAAGTCTTGTGATAAATGTCAAAGAACTGGAGGCATATCCTGCCGTGATGACATGCCACTCAACTCTATCTTAGAGGTTGAGGTGTTTGATATATGGGGTGTAGACTATATGGGACCATTCCCATCTTCATGTGGATATCAATATATTCTTGTTGCAGTTGACTATGTGTCCAAATGGGTTGAGGCCATTCCAACCCAAGCACCGGATGCCAAATCTGTAATCAAGCTCTTTCAGAAGATCATTTTCCCCCGGTTTGGAGTCCCACGTGCTATTATTTCTGATGGAGGGACACACTTTGCTGAAAGACAATGCAACAATCTTCTCTCCAAATATGGCGTCACTCATAAAATCTCTACGCCCTACCATCCTCAAACATCCGGGCAAGTGGAGGTTTCCAACAGGCAATTGAAGAACATTCTTGAGAAGACCGTTTCTAGTTCAAGGAAAGATTGGGCATTGAAGATAGATGATGCATTGTGGGCATACCGCACAGCCTACAAGACTATCATAGGGACAACTCCTTTCAAGCTGATCTATGGAAAGTCTTGCCATCTTCCGCTGGAGCTAGAGCACCGTGCTTTATGGGCTATCAAACTCTTGAACTTTGATATGAAGAAAGCAGGGGAGAAACGTCTTTTACAATTGCAGGAATTAGAAGAACTTCGTCTTGATGATTATGAGAATGTGAATCTATACAAAGAGAAAACAAGCCAAAAGTACAAAAGCAAATGACATGAAACAAATAACATGGAAAGTAAAAGCTAACTGGGATACCAATATCGTCCGGTTGCTCCATACATGACAGGTACCCGGTTGTAAACTCCGAAAGTTTGATTTAAGCAGTGAGGACACTGCTGATTTCAAGCTTAGGGGGGAGCAATCGGACGGTATTGGTATCCCAATTAGCTTTTACTTTCCATGTTATTTGTTTCATGTCATTTGCTTTTGTACTTTTGGCTTGTTTTCTCTTTTTAGTTGTTGTTTTTAGTTCTTCTTTTTCTGATGGCAAGTCTAATATGATATGAAATTCATCTTTTATATGTGGAAAGAACTCCAATGCTTAACCGTTCATCCTCCTTTAATGAGAAATATCAATTGAAGAAGTTGTAAAAAGCATGCATTCATCAAATGAAACCTTTGGACCATCAACATGTGTTTGATTCTAGTTTATGCTTCTAACCTGAACGTTCATCTTTCACATCCCTGATTGTTTAAAACATGTAATGGTTTCAAATTTTTATGAATAAATCAACTTTACAACATCATTTAGAATACGGGATGACCTTGCCAAGCTCTTAGTGCATATGCAAACTTTCTTTCAATGAAAATTTTTCAAAACAAATGAATGAAATCTAGTTAATGTCGCAATTTAGTTGAATCTCCCAAGCTTTGAAAAAAAATTATATAATTCTTATACCCCATTAAAGATGGCTAATCTTCCCACATATCATGCTAGCCTAGTGTAAGTCTGATCTGGCCACGATGGTTAGGTGGTATGCCTTAAAAGAGGGTAAAATACCCCAACCGACACTCCTGGTGTGCATAAGCCTACATTAGCAGCCGAGTGTCGGAGCCCATAATCATTTGTCATATCATTTCTGGGAAAAGGGGAGTACAACAAAAAATTTCCAAATTTTTAACTAAGATTTCATCTTTTGTCATCCTTAATAATTGAGAGTTGGAGTTGCACATCTACTGATTGCTTGGCTTGGTCATCCAAATTCTACCTAGTGTTGTTTAGTTGATTGTTTCATTGAAATTGATGCCACCCCTGCTGAACTAAAAATCTTTTTCTTGGGTGTTTGAGTTGAATTGATGGCTATGAGCATAAACATGTTGATCATGGTTGGTTTGGTTTTGTGCACATCTTCATTTCATTTGATCTATTCATGTTCTTCACAATTCTTCAGTTGTATTTCCATGCTCTTTTTGCTTAAGGACAAGCAATGGTTTAAGCTTAGGGGGATTTGTTGTGTGATTTGTATATCATCTTTTCACATATTATCACACACAAATTTGGTTCTTTCTAGTGTAATTCAGTCTCTTTCATAGTAGTTTTGACATATTTTAGTTGTTCTACGTGTCCAATAACTTGTATTGCAAATTTGTCACTAAAATGACTAATTTCAGATGTTTTTTTACAGAAACAGTAAAGTGCACGGCGTGCACCGTTCCAGAGAGGATTTATTTGCTGAAGCAATAAAATGCACGGCGTGCACTTCATAAATGCATGGCGTGCGACATTCCAGGGGAATTCCGTTCTGTTCAGCCACGAAGATGCACGGCGTGCACATTCAAAAGACACGGCGTGCACCTAGAAACGTGAACTGCTGAAGAGGCTCTGGAGAGACGCACGACGTGCAAATCAAAAGTGCACGCCGTGCACGTATCAGCTCGATGTACACTGATCAGCCGGTTACAACTGCATTGCAGGTGCACGGTGTGCACCCCAAAGTGCACGGCGTGCACCTGGCAGTTTCAGAATTCCGAAAATGCAGAATACAATTTTAAAAGAAAGAGGGAAGTAAAGGGACGGTTACGTTCGGCCATTTGGAGGTTTTCTCTCGTCCCAAAGACAGAGGAGAGTAGAGGAGGGCAATTTGGGAGGAAACTAAGGTGGTTTCTTGCACAAAGAGACCATTTCTTCTTCTCCTTTCTTCGTTTTCTTCTCCAAGGTGCAACCAAGCTTCCCCGACTCCGAACAACTTCTTGGGAGAGGAGTTAGCCCGACTTGGAGCAGCTAAAGGAAGGGAATTTTGTCCTAAATCTGGAATTCTTGCTCCTTGTGGTTACATCTTCAGTTATTCCTGTCTTTTCTTCTCTAAACCATGGCTAACATTGAGAATTTTGTAGACTTTCTAAATGTACATTGTTATGGACGAGTAGATCTCTTTTTCTTGGGCATGGGAAAGTAACTTCCATGCCATAGCATGTAATGAACAAGTAATTTCGTACTAAATGCATTTGTTCTTGTTTCTCTACCATGAAAGTGTCGGTTACTCTTCTTCTTGTGTATATTGTTGGCCGCTTTATATGCATATTTTCTGCTTTCTTGCTTAGTTTGAGAAAACAAGTAGGAATGTATGGAGGCGCTTCTCTTGGCAACTTTTCTTCTTCTACGAGAGTAGAGAAGAATGAGTTGAGGTTTTTTTTGTGATCATTAATGAATTTCATGCACGAGAGTGCTGTTTGGAGTTATGAACGTTGTATTTGCACCGGGAGGTGAAATGCAACATAGCTTTTCCTTGAAATGTGAGATTATGTATGTTTAGATTATCTTGTTCTCTTGATTGCTGTGGTATGTGAGTGAAATCCTAACGCCCAAGAATCCTTTAATTCTCTGAAATCGAACTTTCCTTGTGATCCTTGCTTGTTAATTAAGATCTGAAATTCCTATAGTTAAAATCTAATTTTACGCTTTTAGAACAAATCTTTTCTACTCTTTGGAATCGGTCTAGATTGTTGAAGTTTAGTATTGTTGCGCTCAATTGAATTACTTAAGCTCCTTGTGTTTGACCTCGACTATACTACCTCCGTATACTTGCAGAGTTTGGTTAAGTTGAGTAAACTATCCATTGCTTGGATTGAAACTCGTTTGTGTAAACAGCCAACATATTGTTAGCTCCAAAGGATATTATCTAGTTGGTCCACTGGACCCTCTAGTTGGATGACTGATATCTCTAATATTATTTAGTTTGATTACCTAAACATTTTTGTAACCAAATTAAATTGTGTCCATAGTTTAAGCTCATTTTCCCAGTGCCTACTATATTTCTGACCCTATAGTATCCATATTATATTGACAGTGATGTCTATAATCATATTATGACTTCACATACAATGACAGGTACCTAGAAATACATCATTGCTACCCAAGTAATTGGATAAGTTGGAGGACAACTTCAACCTAAATTTGTGACTAGTGTTACAATGATCATATAGTCCCTTTGTCACAGATATCTAGATTGAATTCTAGGCATGGACTTGTCATCCTGTTAATATTCAATCTATGTTTCTTGAACTATAATAGACTGTTGAGATGCATGTGAGATCAATATCATGTATTGTATCACATGAGCATGGCCATGTGCTTCACAGTCTCACTTATCAAGTGTCCAGAATATCACTCTAATAGTAGGAACAAAATCCATCTACATCACTCACAATGATCCCCATGTGTCACAATGTACCCAAGTACCATTTGTAAGCAACCCTTATTCAAGGCCATGTTGAATGGTGTTAAATTCCATTGAATGTCATGTGATTATTGTAGTGACTTCATGTCTAATAATTACATTCACTACTGTCACATTTAGACATGATTCTGACTACCATTCAATGGTTTTCATGCTTCATTCTCAAAGAGGGTCTATCTGGTACACCTATTCTCTAGTAAGTATCAATGTGTTAGATTTAATATCCTATATCATGACTAGTGAGATTTAGTCATCAGTAAACACACATTCTAATCTTAAGTGTAATTGTTGTCTATATAGATTTCACAATAATATCTGACTAGGGACCTGACAAGAATGTATATATACTCAAATTATACATATGATCTCATGTTCAGGTCCTTAACCCAAACCATATGTCATCAAGTAATATCATTCTTTAGACATATATTATGTTATATCATCATATCATATTTGAATAAACAAAAATAAAAAATTGTCTTTAATGTTAATCAAGTCAAGTGCATAATATTTCAATACAGTCATCATATGACTGGATCTTAGGGCATACATAACAATAGACTCCCACTTTCACTTAGACCCAATCACTCATTAACTTAATACCAAGTGATCTAACATTACCAAAAATGCTTATGTTGTGGAAGTGCTTTTGTCAATGGGTCGGCAACAATGCTCTTAGCCAATACTTTATAAATCTTCACATCTCCTTGATGTTCAATCTCTAGTATGAGATGGAAATGCCAAAGTATGTGCTTGGAAAGCTAATTCAATCTAATTTCCTTAGATTGTGCAATAGATCCATTGTTGTCACAATGATCTAGTGAAGAAACATATCTTGGTGAGAGCATGAGAGGCATTTGAATAACTTCATGTGTTGATCATATTTTAATAATCCAACTGTATGGATTGAATATATACCAAAATATTTAGCTTTCTGCAAAATTTAATCACCATTGGATTTGTGTAGCATGCACAAGAACAACATAATATTTTTCAACGCTCTATATTGAGTTTCAAAATTTCCATTGGATATTAAATATGTATATCATGTATATGGATGTGTAAATGATATCTGATTGAAGTAATGTTTTTCCTAGGAAGGTAAATAAATTTATGATCTTCACATCCATAAAATTATATTTTAAAAATAATTTGTAACTTTATAGTTATTCAAATACCTCTCATGATCTCACTGTAGCATGTTTCTCAATGGATCACTCCCCCATATATATATATATATATATATATATATATATATATATATATATATATATATTAGATCTACCAGACATTTCCTATCTTATGTGGTATTTAATTGGATATGCACAATAACCATTTTAACATTTGTATCGTGTGTGATATACTAAATGATGAAATAAAATTTGATCATATCGATTAAATTCTAAGAATTGACGTGACTCTGATACCACTATTAGAAAATATGGAGTGATAAAACACAGTAGAAATAAAAAAATTTGTTCTATATTCCCTAACTAGAAGATTTCTCGGACAACTATGTATAAGAAATAGGATACAAGATATACCTTGTCTTGGAGCAAGTCTATCGGCTATCCTTGTACATGAATGTGCCTTCTTATTGAGTTATATAGGAACTGCAGTTGACAATGTTCTCCTAGTACACCAACAAAGCTTCCACGCATCTACATAGTCCTCACGGACAACTCAGAACTCCAAGTTGTGCTTCTTAAATCGACAGTAAGGAGCATCCCTTGCATTCATTCACATGATAGCATCAACTTTCTCTCCTTGCAATCTGTAAAGACATAGTTTCTACTATTAAACATGATAAACAAATACATCAAATGTGTGGCAACGGAAGAAATAAAACTTGACTTTATTCAAAATGTATAAAGAGTACATTATAAAAATTTCCCAAATGGGAGTACAACTTTATACAAGCATAAGATCTAGGTAGAGGAAGACTTAAATTAATACAACTTGTCTCCATAGACAACATAACAAAAGTTTATGCAACCAGTCCAAGCTATCTAGATGTGCAAGATCTCCTTAGCCTTAGGCAGGTTCACCAAGCTTCCATGCGCACTTTGATCCGAATCTGGGTGGTTGGGATCACCCAACAAGAGAAAAATAAAGGTGTATGTGTTATTCAAGAGAAATAGGACAATTAAATAATTTAAAGCATTGCAATATAAAAGATTCTCTACACTAAGAGATTTTAAAAGAAATTAGGCAAGTATAAGAATAAGAGAGAGAAGACTTCCATAATCAATCAACTAAATTAATCACTCAGCATGAATATATTAAGACACAAAGTCATCTCAATGTAGGGTGAGGCCTACCGGACCTCACCAAATGGCAGGGGAACTAAAACCCCAGTGCCTACACAAAGTGGCAGGGGGACTAAAACCCCAGTGCCTAATATAAAATGGCAGAGGGACTAAAACCCTAGTGCCCGACAGGAGGACTAAAACCTCAGTGCCCTATGGGTGGTTAGTACACATGTACACTACATTGTCATTTGGCCTAAAATACATCATGCTTAATAGTTCATTTGGCAGTAGTGAAAATATAAAAGTAACATTTGCATCATAGCATTTGGGAATAAAAACCACGAATAAACCACATGAAGGAGCCAACATAGGCTATAGCAAGATTTAAGCATTTCAAAGTATATGAGCCAACATATGTAGTAGCAAGATTCACATGTTTCAAATGAATGAGCCACAATGGAATTAGAAGCATCAAATAAGTAAAGATCCAAATAAAGGCATTTAGGAGGATATCAAGGCCATCACAAAATGTTTGTAGGGTTGGATAAGACCCAACTGAAGGATTAGGATTGTTTGCACATAGATTTCACATTCATACATTCCACACATATAATAGGAATCACATACACAAATAAATATCACATACACAAATAAGTATCACATACCTTATTTTGATTTATTAACATTACTTTCACCAATCATATTGTTTTCACTTCCATTTTCCCCTAGTTATAAACATTACACATGTATTAGTATATATTAAGGCATAAAGCATAGGAAAAACCCTAATTTTGGAACTTATTTTCAAAACCACGATTTTAGGATCAAAACCTAGTCCAATGGATTAATCACATTCTCCTAATTAAGAAAACATCTTTTATTTCCCAATTTGGAGTTAAAATAGATTAATTACACATTTTAGATCATTTAAGGTGATTAACATGATATTTAAGATAAACTACGAGAAAGAATTCAGAAACATGACTCAAACACTAGAAATTTGGATTCTATTCGAAAAATCCTTTCCAACGACTATTTATTCACATTTTTCTGACCAAGGACCAATTTACTATGAATTAAAGAAACTGGACCAATCAGATTGTAAGAAAAATCCATGTAGGCTAAAAAGGCTTGCGCCAAGGGCGATTGAGCAGAGGGTGAAATTACCAAAATACCCCTTGTGGGTTAAATAGATCTATTATAGTCGTAGGGGCACTCTAGTCATTTGCAAGTATAGTCCATTGGTGAGAAATAAAAGAGGAAGAGAGATTACTGAAAAGCCCATGCTAGTTTAATAAAATAATCAAGGGCGCAGGGGGGCCATGGTCATTGTCTGACCAAGATTGTCCCCGCCCTTGGCCATGGCGAGGGAGCAACCTAGAGCTTGGGCTCCATTGCTCCAATTCACATCTGAGCACAAGACCTTTGACCTAGACTGGGAGTAAACTCCCCATACTCCCACGGACACATAGAACACGTGCCTGAGTTCTCGCGTTCTCAGAAGTGAAGGGACAAAGTTCAAAATGGTCAGGAAATAGGGGAGAACCATCTGAGAAAACCACCGCAAACACGCGACAAAGTAAGCAACCGATATTGGCATTAGCTTCGTAGATCCAAGGCAAGCTGAAGGAAGATCTAGACAAGGGCAGATGAGCACAGGAGCGGAGAAACGCATAGCACCATCAGAGACCCAAAATAGGTCTATACGATCGGGAGTTTCATGCATTCGTGAGGCCAAGCGAGATCACTAAATGAAAGAATAGCGATTGACGATGGTTACCTTGCAACTGATTGCTCTTTGGTGGTCAGGCGAACCATTGTTATACCAAGGTCACCAGAACTAAAGACGGAGTAGGTCAGGGTGCTACAAGGCACTGGGAATTCAATTGGAAGGAGAGGAAGGTTGTTAATGGCCTGGGGGTCCTTCCTGTGGTTATATATAGGCAATGGGGAAGCTGCAGCTCCATCTGCGAACCCATGACAGAGAAGAAGAAGAGATTGGGTTTGGGCATTTCGTCAGTGGTGGGGGAGTCGGAGTGAATTAGGGCTCGCTAGAACCGATGTGAGAAACTGAATGCATCGGAAGTGGAATCGCGTGAGAAGGTGGTCGGATGAGGGCGAGCCGGGTCAGGGAGCTAGAGGGGTGCCACTGCTCTCTTAACCGCGGACAGCCAGAGGTAGGAGAAGACCTCTAGGTCGTTGGATCGACCGGGGGTTAAAAATGAACTGTTACATGTTGGACCACGATGGTATGCACGTGTGACAAGAAAAATAAAATGAACCATAGTGTGACGCCATGAATTAATGATATTAATTCAACTAGTATAGTTCACTATATTAAAAGCTTATAAAATGGATTTGAAGGGTCAAATGAAGTCCAAAAGGCACAAAATTTTAACCACATGCACAACTTAATGTGTAGAATCATTCTATGTTTAGATTCTCATTTTACTCATTATTTGGCCCTTAATAAATATATTTCTCATTAAAGTGTATATTAATATATTAGAATGATTGAGTTATATGAAAAGTCTTCTTTTAATGGATTATATGAGTAAAATTCGAGATATCCAACCATTATTAACTTTAAGAGCAAAATATCACCATTATATTCTATTTTGATATATTATTATCATTTTTTAGGAGAGAGAAAGAAATTAGGTTAATTACACTCATAATTAATTCTATTACATATTTTTACTCATATCTAATCAAAAAAGATATAAGAGGTCCAAATTAACATTATCCACTTATTATCTCTCATAAAACTCCATTTTGCATTATTAGTTCTTAATTATTTCCTTAAGTGGGATATTTGTGCAAACATCCCTTTATTATCATAATTGGGAGCAAAAATGGAATTTCACCATCATTAATGCTCAAATTGCACATTGAGTCCAAAAATGATCCAAAAGGATAGAAAATTTATGAAAAAGGTCTAAATGGACTAGAAGGCAAAGAAAAGCTCAAAATTAGGCAAATTGTAGGAAAGACCCTGGATTTCAGTATGTTACAACACTCCACCCCTTAAAGAGGATTTTGTCCCCGAAATCACTACAAGATGGAAGAGAGGGTGAGTGAGTAACATCCCAACCTTAAACAACTAGGTGGGTATTAAAAGCTCTACACATAAGCCAAGTCTTACTAAGGTTTCCACAAAATCTATAAACTTTTATCCAACACGACATAATCAACATTTTTGTCTTATTATCATAATCTCCCTCATGTGAAACATCATCCTTATAATTCCATCACTTAGATCAAACTTTATTCAAATTATTTTTGAAACAATTACATCTCAATATTATATCAGATGTATTTCCCTCATCAAGGGTTTTAAGCACAATTAGGGTTTACTAAGCCATTTCAACATTAATTAATGTATTAGGTCAAAAAACCTTAATAACATGAATTCATTTTCCAATATCCTCTTAAAACTATCATGTATAATTATCACAAATTATTTTGTAGAAAAGTTAATATTATCCAACAAGTTATTAAGCCTGTAATAATTCCAAATAATGTTCATATTGCACATTGTCATATCATCTTTCATACTCATATTAATGACATCATTAATCATTTTCGTCCATTACACTTCATATTATAAATTATACATATTTTAATTCACATTAGGCATTTATGAATATTTATGTGAATCCAATTATGCATTATCATGTTTGAGTCATTTTATGCATTTTAGTGAATAGGATGTAACACATTAAATATTAATGAATTAATTCATATATCAAGTTATGATGAGGTGTTCATTAGAGAACAAGGTGATATACCTTACATAAATTTATAACTTTGTGACTATAATCCATTTATATGTGTCAAGGTATATTATGTGATGATGACACCTAATGTCACTAATGTATCATGAAAGGCATTAAAGATATGTATATGTTGTCAAATCTAGATGATTACATATTAGGGTTTAGGTCAACATGATCATTACATGTTAAAGCATCCTTAGGTTGCATTATCCACACACATTTTACCATTAGGGTGGCATAGTCAACGTTATGTATATTCACAATTAGTAATGAGTAACTCATTATGATGTGCATCAACAATATGTGAAGGTTCAAGCATATGAACTATCTCTATATGACTTACTACATATTCATGTGTGTATAAACAAACAAGCTGAATTACAAGTATAATGTGTTTGGTAAATTCTTGTTCACATAAGTTATTATGTACATATGTCCACATAGATAGGGTTTCTAACTCTAAAGGTATTTGATTTTGCTTTTAATTGGGATTCCATCCCCCTAAAAAGGGATTTCACCCTCGAAATCATATTTGCAAAACCAAATAGGGTATTAACACCATTACCCTCATTCCACTTCTTAAAAGGGTCAACTAAGTCAAACTAAGCTAAGGGTAAAAGGGTACATAAAATTCAACATTAAAAGGATTTACTAACCAAGCTTCAAGGTGTAACATAGGGTACACTAAACCCTAAACATAGGAGTATAAGGTATTTAAGGATGATTTTTGTGTAAGATATCAAATCATCACTTATGGTTTTCCTAAGGTATTCAACAATTAGGCATCATGCCCAAAGATAGACTATTTCGAGATGTTTGTGTCAGGTCAAGCCAGGCCAGGTCATATGAGCATGGGAGTCCCCGTAAACCAAGCTAGTGGCACAGAGGAAAATTTTGCCAGCCCCCAAGCTCTGACCCTTTCTAGACACCATCACTTCAACTTATTGCTCTAGTATCTTCTCAATAGACAATTCACCCAAAGTTGATAGATTTTATTTCTAATTATGAAATTATAACTCTAATTCAATGTTGGTCAACTCTGAGATAAAAATCTTCTAAAGAAGTTATATGAGGAGAGAGGTTCTATCTAGGAGAGAATTTGAATTAGTCAAGAATCTGACTACCTTGATGCTCTGATACCATGTTGTAAAGACATAGTCTCTACTATTAAACATGATAAACAAATACATCAAATGTGTGGCAACGGAAGAAATAAAACTTGACTTTATTCAAAATGTATAAAGAGTACATTATAAAAATTTCCCAAATGGGAATACAACTTTATACAAGCATAAGATCTAGGTAGAGGAAGACTTAAACTAATACAACTTGTCTCCATAGACAACATAACAAAAGTTTATGCAACCAGTCCAAGCTATCTAGATGTGCAAGATCTCCTTAGCCTTAGGCAGGTTCACCAAGCTTCCATGCACACTCTGATCCGAATCTGGGTGGTTGGGATCACCCAACAAGAGAAAGATAAAGGTGTATGTGTTATTCAAGAGAAATAGGACAATTAAATAATTTAAAGCATTAAAATATAAAAGATTCTCTACACTAAGAGATTTTAAAAGAAATGAGGCAAGTATAAGAATAAGAGAGAGAAGACTTCCATAATCAATCAACTACATTAATCACTTAGCATGAATATATTAAGACACAAAGTCATCTCAATGTAGGGTGAGGCACCTACCGGACCTCACCAAGTGGCAGGGGGACTCAAACCCCAATGCCTATATAAAGTGGTAGGGGGACTAAAACCCCAGTGCCTAATATAAAATGGCAGAGGGACTAAAACCCCAGTGCCCGGCAGGAGGACTAAAACCTCAGTGCCCTATGGGTGGTTTGTACACATGTACACTACATTGTCATTTGTCCTAAAATACATCATGCTTAATAGTTCACTTGGCAGTAGTGAAAATATAAAAGTAACATTTGCATCATAGCATTTGGGAATAAAACCCACAAATAAACCACATGAAGGAGCCAACATAGGCTATAGCAAGATTTAAGCATTTCAAAGTATATGAGCCAACATATGTAGTAGCAAGATTCACATGTTTCAAATGAATGAGCCAAAATGGAATTAGAAGCATCAAATAAGTAAAGATCCAAATAAAGTCATTTAGGAGGATATCAAGGCCAGCACAAAATGTTTTAGGGTTGGATAAGACCCAACTGAAGGATTAGGATTGTTTGCACATAGATTTCACATTCATACATTCCACACATATAATAGGAATCACATACACAAATAATTATCACATACCTTATTTTGATTTATTAACATTACTTTCACCAATCATATTGTTTTCACTTCCATTTTTCCCTAGTTATAAACATTACACATGTATTCGTATATATTAAGGCATAATGCATAGGAAAAACCCTAATTTTGGAACTTATTTTCAGAACCACGATTTTAGGATCAAAACCTAGTCCAATGGATTAATCACATTCTCCTGATTAAGAAAACATCTTTTATTTCCCAATTTGGAGTTAAAATAGATTAATTACACATTTTAGATCATTTAAGGTGATTAACATGATATTTAAGATAAACTACGAGAAAGCATTTAGAAACAGGACTCAAAAACTAGAAATTTGGATTCTATTCGAAAAATCCTTTCCAACGACTATTTATTCACATTTTTCTAACCAAGGACCAATTTACTATGAATTAAAGAAACTGGACCAATCATATTGTAAGAAAAATCCATGTAGGCTAAAAAGGCTTGCGCCAAGGGCGATTGAGCAGAGGGTGAAATTACCAAAATACCCCTTGTGGGTTAAATAGATCTATTATAGTCGCAGGGGCACTCTAGTCATTTGCAAGTTAGTCCATTGTTGAGAAATAAAAGAGGAAGAGAGATTACTGAAAAGCCCATGCTAGGTTAATTGAATAATCAAGGGCACAGGGGCCCCATGGTCATTATCTGACCAAGATTGTCCCCGCCCCTGGCCATGGCGAGGGAGCAACCTAGAGCTTGGGCTCCATTGCTCCAATTCACATCTGAGCACAAGACCTTTGACCTAGACTGGGAGTAAACTCCCCATACTCCCGCGGACACATAGAACACGTGCCTGAGTTCTCGCGTGCTCAGAAGTGAAGGGACAGAGTTCAAAATGGTCGGGAAATAGGGGAGAATCATCTGAGAAAACCACCGCAAACATGTGATAAAGTAAGCAATCGATATTGGCATTAGCTTCGTAGATCCAAGGCAAGCTGAAGGAAGATCTCGACAAGGGCGGATGAGCACAGGAGGGGAGAAACGCATAGCACCGTCGGAGACCCAAAATAGGTCTATACGATCAGGAGTTTCATGCATTCGTGAGGCCAAGTGAGATCACTAAATGAAAGAATAGGGATTGATGATGGTTACCTTGCAACTGATTTCTCTTTGGTGGTCAGGCGAACCACTGCTATACCAAGGTCACCAGAACTAAAGACGGAGTAGGTCAGGGTGCTACAAGGCACTGAGAATTTAATTGGAAGGAGAGGAAGGTTACTAATGGCCTGGGGGTCCTTCCCGTGGTTATATATAGGCAATGGGGAAGCTGCAGCTCCATCTGCGAACCCGCGATAGAGAAGAAGAAGAGACTGGGTTTGGGCATTTCATCAGTGGTGGGGGAGTCGGAGCGAATTAGGGCTCGCTAGAACCGACGTGAGAAACTGAATGCACCGGAAGTGGAATCACGTGAGAAGGTGGCCGGATGAGGGTGAGCCGGGTCGGGGAGCTGGAGGGGCGCCACTACTCTCTTAACCGTGGACAGCCAGAGGTAGGAGAAGACCTCTATGTCGTCGGATCGATCGGGGGTTAAAAATGAACCGTTATATGTTGGACCACGATGGTCTGCGCGCGTGACAAGAAAAATAAAATGAACCATAGTGTGACGCCATGAATTAATGATATTAATTCAACTAGTATAGTTCACTATATTAAAAGCTTATAAAATGGATTTGAAGGGTCAAATGAAGTCCAAAAGGCACCAAATTTTAACCACATTCACAACTTAATGTGTAGAATCATTCTATGCAATTAGATTCTCGTTTTACTCATTATTTGGCCCTTAATAAATATATTTCTCATTAAAGTGTATATTAATATATTAGAATGATTGAGTTATATGAAAAGTCTTCTTTTAATGGATTATATGAGTAAAATTCGAGATATCCAACCATTATTAACTTTAAGAGCAAAATATCACCATTATATTCTATTTTGATATATTAATATCATTTTTTAGGAGATAGAAAGAAATTAGGTTAATTACACTCATAATTAATTCTATTACATATTTTTACTCGTATCTAATCCAAAAAGATATAAGAGCTCCAAATTAACATTATCCACTTATTATCTCTCATAAAACTCCATTTTGCATTATTAGTCCTTAATTATTTCCTTAAGTGGGATATTTGTGCAAACACCCCTTTATTATCATAATTGGGGGCAAAAATGGAATTTCACCATCATTAATGCTCAAATTGCACATTGAGTCCAAAAATGATCCAAAAGGATAGAAAATTTATGAAAAAGGTCGAAATGGACTAGAAGGCAAAGAAAAGCTCGAAATTGGGTAAATTACAGGAAAGACCCTAGATTTCAGTATGCTACAGCACTCCACCCCTTAAAGAGGATTCCGTCCCTGAAATCACAATAAGATGGAAGAGAGGGTGAGTAAGTAACATCCCAACCTTAAACAACTAGGTGGGTATTAAAAGCTCTACACATAAGCCAAGTCTTACTAAGGTTTCCACAAAATCTATAAACTTTTATCCAACACGACATAATCAACATGTTTTTCTTATTAGCATAATCTCCCTCATGTGAAACATCATCCTTATAATTCCATCACTTAGATCAAACTTTATTCAAATTATTTTTGAAACAATTACATCTCAATATTATATCAGATGTATTTCCCTCATCAAGGGTTTTAAGCACAATTAGGGTTTACTAAGCCATTTCAACATTAATTAATGTATTAGGTCAAAAAACCTTAATAACATGAATTCATTTTCCAATATCCTCTTAAAAATATCATGTAGAATTATCACAAATTATTTTTGTAGAAAAGTTAATATTATCCAACAAGTTATTAAGCCTGTAATAATTCCAAATAATGTTCATATTGCACATTGTCATATCATCTTTCATACTCATATTAATGACATCATTAATCATTTTCGTCCACTACACTTCATATTATAAATATACATATTTTAATTCACATTAGGCATTTATGAATATTTATGTGAATCCAATTATTCATTATCATGTTTGAGTCATTTTATGCATTTTAGTGAATAGGATGTAACACATTAAATATTAATGAATTGATTCATATATCAAGTTATGATGAGGTGTTCATTAGAGAACAAGGTGATATACCTTACATATATTGATAACTTTGTGACTATAATCCATTTATATGTGTCAAGGTATATTATGTGATGATGACACCTAATGTCACTAATGTATCATGAAAGGCATTAAAGATATGTATATGTTGTCAAAGCTAGATGATTACATATTAGGGTTTAGGTCAGCATGATCATTACATGTTAAAGCATCCTTAGGTTGCATTATCCACACACATTTTACCATTAGGGTGGCATAGTCAACGTTATGTATATTCACAATTAGTAATGAGTAACTCATTATGATGTGCATCAACAATATGTGAATGTTCAAGCATATGAACTATGTCTATATGACTTACTACATATTCACGTGTGTATAAATAAACAATTTGAATTACAAGTATAATTTGTTTGGTAAATTCGTGTTCACATAAGTTATTATGTACATATGTCCACATAGATATGGTTTCTAACTCTAAAGGTATTTGATTTTGCTTTTAATTGGAATTCCATCCCCCTAAAAAGGGATTTCGTCCTCGAAATCATATTTGCAAAACCAGATAGGGTATTAACACCATTACCCTCATTCCACCCCTTAAAAGGGTCAACTAAGTCAAACTAAGCTAAGGGTAAAAGGGTACATAAAATTCAACATTAAAAGGATTTACTAACCAAGCTTCAACGTGTAACATAGGGTACACTAAACCCTAAACATAGGAGTATAAGGTATTTAAGGATGATTTTTGTGTAAGAGATCAAATCATCACTTATGATTTTCCTAAGGTATTCAACAATTAGGCATCATGCCCAAATATAGACTATTTCAAGCTGTCTGTATCAGGTCAAGCCAGGCTAGGTCATATGAGCATGGGAGTCCCCATAAACCAAGCTAGTGGCGTGGAGGAAAATTTTGCCAGCCCCCAATCTCTGACCCTTTCTAGACACCATCACTTCAACTTATTGATCTAGTAGCTTCTCAATAGACAATTCACCCAAATTTGATAGATTTTATTTCTAATTATGAAATTATAACTCTAATTAAATGTTGGTCAACTCTGAGGTGAAAATCTTCTAAAGAAGTTGTATGAGGAGAGAGGTTCTATCTAGGAGAGAATTTGAATTAGTCAAGAATTCGACTACCTTGATGCTCTGATACCATGTTGTAAAGACATAGTCTCTACTATTAAACATGATAAACAAATACATCAAATGTGTGGCAACGGAAGATATAAAACTTGACTTTATTCAAAATGTATAAAGAGTACATTATAAAAATTTCCAAAATGGGAGTACAACTTTATAAAAGCATAGGATCTAGGTAGAGGAAGACTTAAACTAATACAACTTATCTCCACAGACAACATAACAAAAGTTTATGTGTAACGACCCCGCCTCCCGGTAACCCCCAATTAAGGGAGACCCGAAGGTCAGAGTCATTATCCAATTAACAGGATCAAAGGTTCGACAAATAATCAATAATAATTAATAAACTTTACCAACTAAACTGAAAAATGGTATAAAATAAAACTTTGTTTACCTTTTGAAATCTGGGATTTCTAATCTTCTATCCCTGAAGATACTAATCCTCCCGTGTACGTTACTTTTCGTTTAATTCCACATATGCCACTTTACTGTTTGTTCTTTCCGTTTGTACCTAAAATGCCGACAATCAAAACGTCGGTCAGTATATCGAAATATACTGGTATGTGGAGACAACCAAAATCTTGCACATATGGCTAACAACTTAAGTATTGCAATCAAGGTAATTAACAAGTCAATTTACATCTTTCATGTGACAATCCCCACCGCTTTTTCCCTAACCCTGGATTTGACTTAAGGCCACCTTCTCAATCCCGAGCTTGGTGCCTGGGAGTCACCTCTCATGGTGCCCCTTAGTCTTGCCTCATCAATCACCTTCTCATTCCTGAGCTTGGTGTATAGGGTCACCTCTCAAGGTGCCCATTGGTCTACCCTCCTGGGCCTGACCTTTATGGCATCTTCCATCAGGGTGGCATGTAGGTGCGGGATTTACACATTTATATTAAATGGTGATAATCATAGTCACTTTATAATTGCAATATGAACATCCAAATAGTTTAGTTGCATTCAATGTGATTAAACATTCGGGAATCCATCGGAAAACTAAAACGGTTAATCATAATTAACCACATACCTGATCCAGAGCAACTTGATTGTCCAATCAATAAGGATAAAGAATCAATCAACAAGCAATCAAAAAATATCCTGAAATTAATGCATGACATCCAAGTGTTATAATTTATCCAGAACATTCTAAAGCTAGACTTGGATTCCATCTTAGGCTTTCTAGACCACATTAGGGTTTTATTAAGGTTTTTGTTTTCATGACGCTTTTATCATATTAACTGCTCTCTTAATTCATAAACCCTAATTTCAACATCATAAGCCCAATTAAAGTCGATCATTACTTTTTGATACCAAAATTACCTTCTTTGACCCTTTAAGTTATTTCAATGTCATTAGACTCAATTATCACCTTTAGTTCCTTTCGGATTAACAACTCATAATTTGTTAAGGTCTAATTCCATATGAACTCTATTTAGTATTAATTCTACCTTGATGAAATCGGAAACCCTAATTTCTATATTAAGGTCCATTATCCACAAATTAGGGATTTTAATGCTTGAAATAGCTTAGATTCAGCATATTCCACTTTAATCATGAAATTAGTCAATTAAAGCCATTAAGAGTCGATTTTACCAACATTAGGGTTTCTAGGCCCATTAAAGTATTATTCATGCATATTAAACTCGCAATTAAACTAATTACATGCAAATTCATCCTTTTCCAATCTTAATGATCCTTTTTATCATTAACAGGCTAATATCAACTTTATATACTCATTTAACCCTTTCTAACTCATCAATCATCAAAGGTTAGGGTTTTTCATTGATTAAACTATTGAAGATAGTATCTCTATATACTTTTCGAATTTCATAAGGAATCAGGCTCCAATTATATTTTATTTAGATTCCTCTCGATTTTCTGAGCAAGTTTCATGTATATTGTGTGCCTATCCGAGCTACGGTTAGGGAGATATGATTTTAGCAAAAATACTTACTTCAGACCAATTGGAGGCTGCCACGTAGGCCTTGCCATGCGATGTAATCCGCTTGGCTTGAAACATTTTGAAATGTCTAAACTGCCCCCGGGTTAAGTGGTCGATTTCCTTGGCCAGCAGAGGGCAGAGTCGTCCAGTGCTACCTTGGCTTCTTCTTCCCCGCGAATAGCTCAGGCCGCCGCCCTAGTTGCTGGCCTGCAGTGCTTCGCGGCCTATCTCTCACCTCCTCGAGGCTTGTGCCTTGCTAGGGTTTCTCCCTTGCCTCCGCCCCACACTATCGCAGCCATCCATGCTGCAAAGCATGACCAAGACGCCTGAAATTGTGTGAGGTTTTCCCCGAGTTGCAGCCGCACCTGCTGCAGGTTCCGGCAAGGACTGTGGGTAGACAAAGGCACAGAAGAAGTAGCTAGCCCTTCGAGGTTTGTCGTGGAAGGTCCCTACTTCTAATAAGACTACAACGTAGCCCAGTGTTGCCCTAGACCACGGACATACCCTCTTGGTTAGGGTTTAGATGGAAATGAGAAGAAAAAGAGTTATCATGGCGTGGAATCCTTCTGGATCTCGAAGCAGGCGTTCTATCCTTCTTATAGGGGTGGGTATGAGTCCCTAAGGCGTGCCTCATGAGGACTCAAGTCCCAACTCGAAAGGAAACACGCTATCCTTGGTTGTGAAGCAACCAACTCTCTCTCTCTCTCTCATTAACTTTTATTTCCTTGATATTATTTGTTGCATGGATAATTAGGAATTCGAAATTCCTCTCCCTTATTTTGCTCATTCTTGTCTTTTAATTACTTGGCCTCGAAATTATATTCAAACTTAAGTAGGAAATACTCCTTTCTTCACCAAACCACATAATTCCATTAATTATGTATTCCCATTATCCTTTTATTTTGCCTTTTTAGTATTTTCTCTTTCTTTCCTTTTTATTGGGACTCCTTGGATCCCAAGACATCCCATTATTTCGAAATTCTCTTTATTGGATACTTATTATCCTTCTAGTTGCATCATTATGCATTATTTCACATTATCTTGTTTATTTCTCATTAAAATAGTTCTTTTTGAGGATTTCTCTCTTATTTCTCTTTTATTTTCCTCATTAGTATTCCTTTTATCATCATGAATCCTTGGGATACGAAATCCCATTAAGAATTATCCAATTATATCTCTTTTCACCTATTTTCCCTATTTCATCAATGTTTTCAATTTCTTTATTAACAAGGAAATACTTAATTGCTATTTTCTTTTCTTATTGCCTTTTCTTTGCAACTTCGGACTCCTTGGAACCCAAGGAATCTAAGAGGCACGAAATCCTCTTTGTATTTGCCTTCTAGAGGTTTCCACACCTTTCTTATCTCGAATTCTCAGTTATTCATTAATTAATTGAATATTCTTGTTATTGGGCCCAATGGCCAATAAAGCCCACAAATCAAACAACAAGGCTATGAAATCCATTTATTCAAAATAGATTATTTCATTTATTCATTCAAAAATCTTTAAAATGAGAAATTATATTTCTCAGCAAATGAACCCAAAATTGGGGTTGTAACATCCTTCCCCTCTTATAAGAATTTTGTCCTCAAAATTCCATCAAGCAAGCAAACAAATAGGATAATCCATACTTATGTCCATCAGGGCTACCATGTGGCTTTACCTTATCCATGGTGCTTTCCAAGAACCTTCATCATCTCATATTCTTCCATCTGAGTTCTTTCTTACCTTGGTATATCGTACCCTCATAGGTGACTCAGGACATTTCAGCCTCTCAAAAGATGAATAGGTTCAGGGCTTAACACATGGCTTGGGTACCTCACATAGTGTTCTAGATCGGACTCATGTAGCACATTATACATCATGTTATCCTAAGGGGTAAGGCTAAACACAACCATTTCCATTGATCCATCTCGAATGGACCCATATATCGGGGACTCAGCTTTCTCAGCTATAGCTTAGAGGGGTCAGATTTTCACATCACGTATTCTCCCATAGTGAACTGCATGTCAGTCTGCTTTGCATCAGCTTGTGACTCATGTCACCACTGGGCTCTCTCTCTCAGCCATTGCACAATCAAAGCGACTTCATCTGCACCCACTGTGGATCTTTTCTAACCTTCGCGAGGCCTCCTTCACCAACATCATCTTAATGAAGTGGTGACTGACTCATCCTCTCTATCAGACTTCTTGCATCCCGATAAAGGTTATGGTGGTTAACATCACATCATTAGAACTATCTCTTAGTATCACCCTGAATAAGCACACTTGCTCTCATCAGACCCTCTAGTCTGGATCATACTAACCATTAGTTAGGGGTGATAAACTATACTATCATCAAGCTTGTCATGTACCTACTTCCACTTTTTGGAAGTGAACCTTGGTCAAATCCAAGAACTTTTGAACTTGTATCATGACGTAGTTAAATCATCTCTCTTTCTCTTATGTAGTTCAACAAAACCTGTCTCTTGACAGTACTCCTTCTTTCTCATGTCATCTAGGTAAGGCGATCTACCATAACTCATATTGCATCTTGACCTTCCTTGGTCTAGGGGAGTCTTACCACAACATCCATAGTAATGAACTCCCATTCTCTCTCGGGACTCTTTTATCCTCTATATTGATACACTGGGTTACTGGTGTTCGTCCTTCACCTCCTGGCTTGCATGGCCACATGCTACATGCAACTTTATTTCAGCATTCAGAATGCTAACATCACTTACTATCTTTGTAGTATCAAGTATATCATGACCTCCTGTATTGTTATGATTCCTCAAGCTTGATACCTCAGAAACCCTAAGCCACTCTCAAAAGGGTTTTATTACCTTCCTTATCCAAAGAAGTGTATCTGAGGTTCTATCGCCATCCTTTTACTACATCAAGGACTAAACTGGCCACCCAAACATCCATTAACTTGTTCAACATATCTTATTACATCTGAGTGTTAGCCAAAACACATCTTCTTTCCAAACTTAGGATTAGCCAAACAACCTCAACTTCTCCTAGCTTCCAGCTAAACTAGGTAGCTATATCTCAACCAGAGCATTCATTACCACTCCTTATCCTTAGGTGTTAGTTAATGTCGAAGACATACACCTTCATGTATTCCACTTATCATCTCGTCTTAAACTCTGAGTTTGTCTTCATCAGAGCACTTGGGGTACATCCTCTTGATTATCAAACTCAACTTTGTATCACTTGCAAATTCCACATAGCTCATGATAAAACATCCTCTCAGATGATTTCCTTAATACTCTTAGTGTTTGTAAACCATCCATGTATTATTCTCTCCACAAAGGTATGTTATCATCTCTATCCTCATTCCTCGTAGCAACATTCCAACTCGCAACATCTTTTATTCTTGGTGTAAGGCATGCGTATTGTCCTATCTCTCACTCCCATAACAAAAGGAAATAAGCATTTGGCTACAGTCCAAATACAGAGTTCTTCCTGTTCCAAGAGTAGAGATGGTACATCCCACCTTGCCAGTACACCTTCAAATTTAAGTTGAAACGTGCCACATATCCTCCTGATATCAGAATTACATCCATGGAAAACTGATCCAAAACCTACTTGGGTCACCAAACAATCCTTGGTCATCTCCTCTAGATCTATAGGGTGCCGACACTTTTGGGGTCATCCCTCCTCCCTTATGCATCCAGAGAGTGCCCTACTCATATGCCCTTTAGGTCCCATGAGTTAATGAAGGTGATCAATCTCCTAACCCATGGCCCTCAGACAATGATAGTTGTTACCTCCCGACCCTATGGTCATGTGCAACTAGGGAATTAGGCAACTCCATCTTTCATCGGTCTTATCCCTACCTGACCCTAGGATAGACTTGAGATTCTCTTATAGTACATGTGTGACTTAGAACCTTACCCAAGCCTTCATCATCTCTTTCTGCATTCATGAATGACTTTCATCCCTTCACAGGGGTCATGGCAACCTACCTACCTTGGTCAGGCCCCATACCGGTCACTCCCATGGTAACACGTCCATGCACTTAGAGATGGTTATCTATGGGCCTATAGGTTCATTTTCATACCATGTACTCTTCACTTAGCTTCTCGAGATCCTATGAGACCTCTTTAGGTCACCTCAAAACCGACAGAACTGGTACACACCCTACCAAAGGGTCCTCTCCCAGGATGGGAGGAAACTACAACCAGTGACAACAAGGTCACAACCATCCTTAGGGTTTACATCTGTATGAGCATGCTTAAACCAACAACTACTAAGGCACAAGAGTACCTACAAAACCATGCTAGGTCACACTCGTTCTCTTTCCTCATCACCAGATCAACTTATTTGTGAGGGGTTCATCAAACATACCCTTACCTGAAGGGATTTCCTTTACCTCTACACATGAGGAGTACCATGCTCGAAACTATAGAGACTCAAATCTCAACATGAGCATTGGGTACACTGCTTCCCTTCTTAGGCCTAGGAACCCTGGGTTCGCCTTTGGGTGTCCAACCACATGCTCATTCTCTTAACCAGGAATCCAGCATGTCCAAGGTATGTCATGTACTCCCATGATCTTCCTACTCAAGCAACACTTCAGAGTTGATTCCTCTTCCCGGACAACTACTAGGTATAAAGCCTCACAACTGGTGTCTTAACCTCCTCAGGGTCTAAAGAACTCTCTATCTCATCTAGTAGGTAATCACTTATACCATAGGTACCAGAAGCATCATCCTCTTTCTAGGGTTTGGTTACTCTCAAGCTAACCAAGACATCATCAACCTCCAGGGGTCATGCATAAGGAATCCACTTAGGTCGCATCATTCCTGACTCCCTACTATTCCTCAAGTTTCGGGGTCTTAGGCTTCCAACCGCCTTGTTGGGGTTCTGTTTCCTCTTTCTAGAGCTAAACCCACCTCCAACCATACTAGAGGTCACTTCTCCATGAAGGCTCATGCTCACAAGCATACCCCTTTGTGGTTGAAGCCTATGCTCAACTTATGTTTGGCTCAAGAGCATCCATACCCCTTTCATAATCCATCAATCATGATCTCTTAACCAGGATTTTATCAAGCTATACCCTACTGGCCTAAGCCCATAGGGTAACTATAGGTTCTCTAAAATCATCCACGAATGAGATATCCTTTTCTATAGCATGCACGACCCCCTCCAGGGTTGGGTCGCCAAAGGTACTAGGTCATCTACCCTCTTATGGCATCCCAAAGGCATGACCAACCAAACACCTGGTCAATCATGACATCTAACCCATCATGTCATCTCTCTCTCTAACCTTCACTTGGGGGTTAGGGTTACTATCATCCTCAAAGGATGTACTAGGTCTCTACCTCTAAGACTAACTCTCTCTACTCTTCCTCCTACCAAGGAGGTCTATCCTCACGTCTCTCCTGAGGGCAATGACAACTCGTGTCATACGACCTAAGCATGTATCTATTCCTTTTTTGCTTACTCTATTAAGCTCATGTCCATGACATCTTATTTACATGCTTTTTATTAATTTGGTGGAGGATTCCTTAATCCTTATCAATCTTACCCATACCTCAAGAGGGTGAGGAGAAGAGAGAAAACCATAATCCTTAAGGTCCTTAACAGAATTTGAGTTGAGAAAGGATGAACGAGATGAGAGAGTCCTAAAAGGTATCTTATTTCGATTCATACCCTAAGACTTTGTCCAGGCAGTCACACGGATCCGGGAGTCCTCGTATTCCGACTAGCGGTGCGGAGGAAAATCTTGCCAGCCCCCGGTCGTGATCCTTTTCTAGACACCTCTGTCTTTCGGGTAATCCTCTAATAACTCCCTTGGGTTCTACGGAATTTGTAAAATTTAATAATTATTAAAGATTAGATGAGGAACCTATGCTATGATACCAATTGTAATGACCCCGCCTCCCGGTAACCCCCAATTAAGGGAGACCCGAAGGTCAGAGTCATTATCCAATTAACAGGATCAAAGGTTCGACAAATAATCAGTAATAATTAATAAACTTTACCAACTAAACTGAAAACTGGTATAAAATAAAACTTTGTTTACCTTTTGAAATCTGGGATTTCTAATCATCTATCCCTGAAGATACTAATCCTCCCGTGTACGTTACTTTTTCGTTTAATTCCACATATGCCACTTTACTGTTTGTTCTTTCCGTTTGTACCTAAAACGCCGACAATCAAAACGTCGGTCAGTATATCGAAATATACTGGTATGTGGAGACAACCAAAATCTTGCACATATGGCTAACAATTTAAGTATTGCAATCAAGGTAATTAACAAGTCAATTTACATCTTTCATGTGACAATCCCCACCGTGTTTTCCCTAACCCTGGATTTGACTTAAGGCCACCTTCTCAATCCCGAGCTTGGTGCCTGGGAGTCACCTCTCATGGTGCCCCTTAGTCTTGCCTCATCAATCACCTTCTCATTCCCGATCTTGGTGTATAGGGTTACCTCTCAAGGTGCCCATTGGTCTACCCTCTTGGGCCTGACCTTTATGGCATCTTCCATCAGGGTGGCATGTAGGTGCGGGATTTACACATTTATATTAAATGGTGATAATCATAGTCACTTTATAATTGCAATATGAACATCCAAACAGTTTAGTTGCATTCAATGCGATTAAACATTTGGGAATCCATCGGAAAACTAAAACGGTTAATCATAATTAACCACATACCTGATCCAGAGCAACTTGATTGTCCAATCAATAAGGATAAAGAATCAATCAACAAGCAATCAACAAATATCCTGAAATTAATGCATGATATCCAAGTGTTATAATTTATCCAGAACATTCTAAAGCTAGACTTGGATTCCATCTTAGGCTTTCTAGACCACATTAGGGTTTTATTAAGGTTTTGTTTTCATGACGCTTTTATCATATTAACTGCTCTCTTAATTCATAAACCCTAATTTCAACATCATAAGCCCAATTAAAGTCGATCATTACTTTTTGATACCAAAATTACCTTCTTTAACCCTTTAAGTTATTTCAAGGTCATTAGACTCAATTATCACCTTTAGTTCCTTTCGAATTAACAACTCATAATTTGTTAAGGTCTAATTCCATATGAACTCTATTTAGTATTAATTCTACCTTGATGAAATCGGAAACCCTAATTTCTATATTAAGGTCCATGATCCACAAATTAGGGATTTTAATGCTTGAAATAGCTTAGATTCAGCATATTCCACTTTAATCATGAAATTAGTCAATTAAAGCCATTAAGAGTCGATTTTACCAACATTAGGGTTTCTAGGCCCATTAAAGTATTATTCATGCATATTAAACTCGCAATTAAACTAATTACATGCAAATTCATCCTTTTCCAATCTTAATGATCCTTTTTATCATTAACAGGCTAATATCAACTTTATATACTCATTTAACCCTTTCTAACTCATCAATCATAAAAGGTTAGGGTTTTTCATTGATTAAACTATTGAAGATAGTATCTCTATATACTTTTCGAATTTCATAAGGAATCAGGCTCCAATTATATTTTATTTAGATTCCTCTCGATTTTCTGAGCAAGTTTCATGTATATTGTGTGCCTATCCGAGCTACGGTTAGGGAGATATGATTTTAGCAAAAATACTTACTTCGGACCAATTGGAGGCTGCCACGTAGGCCTTGCCATGCGACGTAATCCGCTTGGCTTGAAACATTTCGAAATGTCTAAACTACCCCCGGGTTAAGTGGTCGATTTCCTTGGCCAGCAGAGGGCAGAGTCGTCCAGTGCTACCTTGGCTTCTTCTTCCCCGTGAATAGCCCAGGCCGCTGCCCTAGTTGCTAGCCTGCAGTGCTTCGCGGCCTATCTCCCACCTCCTCGAGGCTCGTGCCTTGCTAGGGTTTCTCCCTTGCCTCCACCCCACACTATCGCAGCCAGCCATGCTGCAAAGCATGACCAAGACGCCTGAAATTGTGTGAGGTTTTCCCCGAGTTGCAGCCGCACCTGCTGCAGGTTCCGGCAAGGACTGTGGGTAGACGAAGGCACATAAGAAGTAGCTAGCCCTTCGAGGTTTGTCGTGGAAGGTCCCTACTTCTAATAAGACTACAACATAGCCCAGTGTTGCCCTAGACCACGGACATACCCTCTTGGTTAGGGTTTAGATGGAAAGGAGAAGAAAAAGAGTTAGCATGGCGTGGAATCCTTCTGGATCTCGAAGCAGGCGTTCTATCCTTCTTATAGGGGTGGGTATGAGTCCCTAAGGCGTGCCTCATGAGGACTCAAGTCCCAACTCGAAAGGAAACACGCTATCCTTGGTTGTGAAGCAACCAACTCTCTCTCTCTCTCATTAACTTTTATTTCCTTGATATTATTTGTTGCATGGATAATTAGGAATTCGAAATTCCTCTCCCTTATTTTGCTCATTCTTGTCTTTTAATTACTTGGCCTCGAAATTATATTCAAACTTAAGTAGGAAATACTCCTTTCTTCACCAAACCACATAATTCCATTAATTATGTATTCCCATTATCCTTTTATTTTTCCTTTTTAGTATTTTCTCTTTCTTTCCTTTTTATTGGGACTCCTTGGATCCCAAGACATCCCATTATTTCGAAATTCTCTTTATTGGATACTTATTATCCTTCTAGTTGCATCATTATGCATTATTTCACATTATCTTGTTTATTTCTCATTAAAATAGTTCTTTTTGAGGATTTCTCTCTTATTTCTCTTTTATTTTCCTCATTAGTATTCCTTTTATCATCATGAATCCTTGGGATACGAAATCCCATTAAGAATTATCCAATTATATCTCTTTTCACCTATTTTCCCTATTTCATCAATGTTTTCAATTTCTTTATTAACAAGGAAATACTTAATTGTTGTTTTCTTTTATTATTGCCTTTTCTTTGCAACTTCGGACTCCTTGGAACCCAAGGAATCTAAGAGGCAGGAAATCCTCTTTGTATTTGCCTTCTAGAGGTTTCCACACCTTTCTTATCTCGAATTCTCAGTTATTCATTAATTAATTGAATATTCTTGTTATTGGGCCCAATGGCCAATAAAGCCCACAAATCAAACAACAAGGCTATGAAATCCATTTATTCAAAATAGATTATTTCATTTATTCATTCAAAAATCTTTAAAATGAGAAATTATATTTCTCAGCAAATGAACCCAAAATTGGGGTTGTAACATTATGCAACTAGTCCAAGCTATCTAGATGTGCAAGATCTCCTTAGCCTTAGGCAGGTTTACCAAGCTTCCATGCACACTCTGATCCTAATCTGGGTGGTTGGGATCACCCAGCAAGAGAAAGATAAAGGTGTATGTGTTATTCAAGAGAAATAGGAAAATTAAATAATCTAAAGCATTGCAATATAAAACATTCTCTACACTAAGAGATTTTAAAAGAAATGTGGCAAGTATAAGAATAAGAGGGAGAAGACTGCCATAACCAATCAACTAAATTAATCACTTAGCATGAATATATTAAGACACAAAGTAATCTCAATGTAGGGTGAGGCACCTACCGGACCTCACCAAGTGGCAGGGGGACTAATACCCAAGTTCCTATATAAAGTGGTAGGGGGACTAAAACCCCAGTGCCTAATATAAAATGGCAGGGGGACTAAAACTCCAGTGCCCGGCAGGAGGACTAAAACCTCAGTGCCCTATGGGCGGTTTGTACACGTGTACACTACATTGTCATTTGGCCTAAAATACATCATGCTTAATAGTTCACTTGGCAGTAGTGAAAATATAAAAGTAACATTTGCATCATAGCATTTGGGAATAAAACCCACGAATAAACCACACGAAGGAGCCAACATAGGCTATAGTAAGATTTAAGCATTTCAAAGTATATGAGCCAACATATTTAGTAGCAAGATTCACCTGTTTCAAATGAATGAGCCACAATGGAATTAGAAGCATAAAATAAGTAAAGATCCAAATAAAGGCATTTAGGAGGATATCAAGGCCAGCACAAAATGTTTGTAGGGTTGGATAAGACCCAACTGAAGGATTAGGATTGTTTACACATAGATTTCACATTCATACATTCCACACATATAATAGGAATCACATACACAAATAAGTATCACATACACAAATAAGTATCACATACCTTATTTTGATTTATTACCATTACTTTCACCAATCATATTGTTTTCACTTCCATTTTTCCCTAGTTATAAACATTACACATGTATTAGTATATATTAAGGCATAGAGAATAGGAAAAACCCTAATTTTGGAACTTATTTTCAAATCCACGATTTTAGGCTCAAAACCTAGTCCAATTGATTAATCACATTCTCCTTATTAAGAAAACATCTTTTATTTCCCAATTTGGAGTTAAAATAGATTAATTACACATTTTAGATCATTTAAGGTGATTAACATGATATTTAAGATAAACTTCAAGAAAGCATTTAGAAATAGGACTCAAAAACTAGAAATTCGGATTCTATTTGAAAAATCCTTTCCAACGACTTTTTATTCACATTTTTCTGACCAAGGACCAATTAAATATGAATTAAAGAAACTAGACCAATCAAATTGCAAGAAAAATCCATGTAGGCTAAAAAGGCTTGCGCCAAGGGCGATTGAGCAGAGGGAAAAATTACCAAAATACCCTTGTGGATTAAATAGATATATTACAGTTGCAGGGGCACTCTAGTCATTTGCAAGTATAGTCTGTTGGTGAGAAATAAAAGAGGAAGCGAGATTACTGAAAAGCCCATGCTAGTTTAATTGAATAATCAAGGGCACAGGGGCCCCATGGTCATTGTCTGACCAAGATTGTCCCCGCCCCTGGCCATGGCGAGGGAGAAACCTGGAGCTTGGGCTCCATTGCTCCAATTCACATCTGACCACAAGACCTTCGACCTAGACTGGGAGTAAACTCCCCATACTCCCACTGATACATAGAACACGCGCTTGAGTTCTCGCGTGCTCAGAAGTGAAGGGACAAAGTTCAAAATGGTTGGGAAACAGGGGAGAACCATCTGAGAAAACCACCGCAAACACGCGACAAAGTAAGCAACCGCGATTGGGATTAGCTTCGCCGATCCAAGGCAAGCCGAAGGAGATCTCGATGAGGGCGGATGAGCATAGGAGCGGAGAACACATAGCACCGCCGGAGACCCAAAATAGGTCTATGCGACCGGGAGTTTCGTGCATTCGCGAGGCCAAGCGAGATCACTAAATGAAAGAATAAGGATTGACGATGGTTACCTTGCAACTGATTTCTCTTTGGTGGTCAGGAAAACCACTGCTATACTGAGGTCGCCGGAACTGAAGACGGAGTAGGTCAGGGTGCTACAAGGCACTGGGAATTTAATTGGAAGGAGAGGAAGGTTGCTAATGGCGTGGGGGTCATTCCCGTGGTTATATATAGGCAATGGGGAAGCCGCAGCTCCATCTGCGAACCCACGGTGAAGAAGAAGAAGAGACCGGGTTTGGGTGTTTCATCACTGGGGGGAGTCAGAGCGAATTAGGGCTCGCTAGAACTGACGTGAGAAGTTGAATGCACCGGAAGTGGAATCGCATGAGAAGGTGGTTGGATGAGGGCGAGCTGGGTCGGGGAGCTAGAGGGGCGCCACTACTCTCTTAACCGCGGACAGCTAGAGGTAGGAGAAGACCTCTAGGTCGTCGGATCGATCGGGGGTTAAAAACAAACCATTAGATGTTGGACCACGATGGTCCGCGCATGTGACAAGAAAAATAAAATGAACCATAGTGTGACGCCATGAATTAATGATATTAATTCAAGTAGTATAGTTCACTATATTAAAAGCTTATAAAATGGATTTGAAGGGTCAAATGAAGTCCAAAAGGCACCAAATTTTAACCACATGCACAAATTAATGTTTAGAATCATGCTATGCAATTAGATTCTCATTTTACTCATTATTTGGCCCTTAATAAATATTTGCTCATTAAAGTGTATATTAATATATTAGAATGAAGGAGTTATATGAAAAGTCTTCTTTTATCGGATTATATGAGTAAAATTTGAGATATCCAATCATTATTAACTTTAAGAGAAAAATTTCACCATTATATTCTATTTTGAGATATTATTATCATTTTTGAGGAGAGAGAAAGAAATTAGGTTAATTACACTCATAATTAATTCTATTACATATTTTTGCTCATATCTTATCCAAAAAGATATAAGAGCTCCAAATTAACATTATCCACTTATTATCTCTCATAAAACTTCATTTTGCATTATTAGTCCTTAATTATTTCCTTAAGTGGGTTATTTGTGCAAACACCCCTTTATTATCATAATTGGGGGCAAAAATGGAATTTCACCATCATTAATGCTCAAATTGCACATTGAGTCCAAAAATGATCCACAAGGATATAAATTTATGAAAAAGGTCCAAATGGACTAGAAGGCAAAGAAAATCTCAAAATTGGGTAAATTGCAGGAAAGACCCTAGATTTTAGTATGTTACACAATATCTTCCTTTGAAGGGTAAGATGGATGGACTAACATGTTGCAAGAACGTGAGAAGAGTTATTGTAAAAAACCTTAGCCATCACCCCCTTTATATAGGAGTGATAGAGCTATCTCTGGCTACATAGCTTTATTGAATGCAATGATTAATTGGTCGGCTAACATTTTGACTCCCATTAAATTGTTGGCATTTCCAATACCAAGAATTATTCTACCAATTTAAGTAGTCAAGCAAATCCTTTTGATCAAACAACCAAACCCTTTGGTCTATCAAATGGACAACCTATTTAACAGCTAGGTGGTGCTATCCATTTGATCAATTGGTAGGTATTGTTTTCTCTAAAGGATATTGTTTATTCGGTTAACTGAACTCTCCAATCGGTTGAATGATATTGCTAGTGTTATTTAATTTTATTACTTAAAAAATTTAGTAACCAAATAAATCTAGTAAATAGTTAAATTACTTTTTCCAGTGCATCATGTGCATGTGACCTTATATACTCCTTATTACATTAACAGTGATGTCTATAATCACATTATGACTTGAAAGGCAATGAGTGGTATATAGCAACACATCATTGCTACCTAAGTAATTAGATAAGGTGGAGGATAAATTCAACATAAAATTGTGATCAGTATTACAATGATCATATAGTTCTTTGTCACAAATATCTAGATTGACCTTGAGTTATGGACACGTCATCCTCTTAATATTCAATCTATTTTTCTTGAACTAGAGTATACTATGGAGATGCATGTGAGCTCATCTCACATATTGACTCACATGAGCATGGTCATGCACTTCACAATCTCACTTATCAAGTGGCCAGGATGTCACTCTGATAGGAGGTATGAATTTCATCTACATCTCTCACAACAATCCACATGTGTTACAATGTAATCAACAACCATTTGTATAGAAACCCTTATTCAAGATCATGTTGAATGGTGTAAAATTCCAGTGAATGTCGTGTGATTATTGTAGTTACTTTAGGTCTAAAAACTACAATGATCACTATCAAATTGATACATGATTTTGACTACCATTAAGTAGTTTTCATGTATCATTCTCAAGGTGGATTTGTCCAATATACTTGTTCTCTAACAAGTACATATGTGTTTGACTTGATCTCCAATATCATGACTAGTGAGATTTAGTCATTTGTAAACACACACACACACTAGTACATTTTTTACCATGGTTTTAGTTTTCTTAACATAAATTTTTAAAGAAAATCAACACTACATGCCTATAACGTCGACTGGTAAAGCACAAACACCACTATTGGTCAAGTCTTGCTGATTAAGAAAAAACACAAGTACCACTTTTACTATAATATTGGTTTCTTTTTGAAGAACTAACATCTTAGATAGTCTGTAAAATTCAATTTTTTAGGGAGAAAAATTGGTATGTGCCTTGATGAATGCATATTCATCATAATATTCAATCACCATATTGGGCTCATTTTAATTCGATCCATATGATTTCTTCTCCGAACTATCACAATATGCAAAGTTACTTAATTGATGCAATTATCAAGACTATTAATTGAGTTTATTTTGATTTTATACAGGACATGATAAGGTTGAACCATCAACTGGCACCTACCTCCATTTAACCCTAATCAACCTTCAACATCATCATCACCACTACTTGCTTCACTCCACCTTTATCTCCATCAACCATCATCCAAACCAAACAAGTGGGGGGCCACCTTTCTCAGCCCTAGATCTACCCTTACTCAAGATCATCTCATCCCTTGTCTTGACCAATCGGTCTTGACCTAACGGTTTCATCCATTCAGTTTCAACCTATCGATCTTAACCATTCATCCATACAGTCTCAAACCACGAACGTTTCCACACCATCAGATCACAGATCGACGACCCTCATCCATCCAACCACATGGTCTTATCAATCCTTTGCCTAAATAGTTTCATACTTTTTCCCTTCCATACGGTCTCAAGACCGTATAAGAAGCCTCATCTCAAGACCGTATGGGCAGTATCTTACCAAGATCGGTTGCCACCATCATGCTTTCACCAGCAGCACCTCTGAACGAACTTCTACGCCTGCGGCACGACCTGTAGCTAGCCGCTATGGAATCATCTTCCTCTCCTCCATCTTCTTATTCTTCTTCCTTCCATCCCCTCTGCAAACCCTAGCTCCGCAGTGCCCCTGTCACCTGCCGTCGGGATCACCACATCACCTGCAACCTCCTCTGCTCAACCTGCCCACCTCACTGCCCACTTGCAACAACCAGCCAGGGTGCCCTCACCCTCCGCCTCTACCTACAACCCTCACTGCCCACCTCTCCATCGTGCCTCCTGCACGGTCTCAAGACCGGTTGACCACCGCACGGTCTCAAGACCATTCAGCAAATAGAGATTGATAGCAGCAGACCGTTCAGACATCTACAAATCCTAAACTCACATCACATGCACCCTCGGCCACTGATCCATGAAACCGTATGGACAAAGAGAACTTGATCATAAGACTGATCACGGATGACTGCTTGAAGTCAGGAAGGTCTAAAATCATTTGCTTGCGATCGGTCCTCGAGACCATTAAGCCAAGCACAGACCACGAGATCGAGAGAGTATGAATGATTGTCGCAAACCAACCAAACCATTTGGACCCACTAATCCCAAGACCGATTGCTTCCCTAAAGTGCAAGACCGATATAATCCTATCAGTTTCCCAGTACCGGTTAGGGTAGCAAACTGTAAAGGTAGAGATCGTAATCCCAAGACCAATCAGATGCAAAGACCGGTTGGATATCATAGGACTGAAGACCGTATGGATCCATATCCAAGACCATTTGGAGATTAAAGCACAAGACCGTTTGGACATACATACTAAACCGTTTGGGCAAACGTTACCAAACCGTTTGGACCAAACTGAGAGTAGGACTCACACCAAAAATGTGAGGACCAGACTTGAGCCTATAAATAGGACCAGTAGGGTCCTCATTTGGGTACCGGATCTGGGACACCGCCAGGCTGCCTAAACGCTGGTCTGAGCCCGCCACTGTCACTTCACCTATTCCTCCTACTGCAATCAAGGAGACCGAGAAAAAAAAGGAAGGAGGAGTGAGAAAGACTACTCAGTCTGTCTTGGCGTCCCTCGTTCCTCATCTAGATCTACTCCGACACAGTGTAGAAGACTGCATCATCTTCACCGAGCTGCAACCACCTTCTACATCATGCTCATGGTGGAATATTCCCTCTCTCTTGTTTTTCTTATTTCTCACATCATGATCGAGTAGTTCCTTTTCACTGGGGTGTGGGGACTAGCCCCGCTTCCCATGCAAGCATGTTCTCTTATTAAACATTCAATGGCAATGTATATAAATTTCCATTTTGTTGCTAATCATTCATGCTTGTAATTTGATTACCTGCTTGCTTTTGTCTTGTTCTTCCCTATGTTGCGAGTTCTTCTATATGTAGGGTAGGATGTCGATTAATGAGGTTGACTCCCAAACTAGAAATAGAATGGGATTCCTCAAGGTCATAAGTGTATGATCCGTGAGGGGACGAGCCATCTATCCTACGGTGACGCTTTTGTGGCCTAAACATCCCTCAGGGAGGGCCACAGCCTTAGTTGGAATTTGTATCTTCTTTGTTAATCATCGATGTTTGCTTGTATATTAATCACCTGCTTGCTTGTCGATTAGCGTGGTTGACTCCTTGACGAGAACTTCTGACAGGATTCCTTGAGGTTGTAAGTGTATGATCCATGAGGGGATGAGCCATCTAGCCTACGGTGACGCTTCTGTGTGCCTAATGCCTGTATAGGGGGCCCATAGCCTTAGTTGGATTTTTGTATCTTCAGAGTCGTAAGTGAGTGATCCAAATGGTGATGAGACATCTAATACCTAAGGTGATGCTTACGCAAGCCTAACACCCATATGGGGGGTTTTGCAATAGCTCCATTTGGATGGCTATATCTTGCCTGGATGTCTGATGTTTGGATGTGTTTGCATGTGTAGTGGTGGTGAAACCCAGGACTATCCCAGCGATTCCATATCATTAATCTAGATCCGACTTTAATTCTGCTCTTTACTTTCTTATAATTAGTTTAATTAACCACAAATCAACCAATCCTTCTAAACATTAGCCTTAATTGAATTAGACTCGACTAACAAAGATTCTTAAAAACGTTGTCCTTTGGGATTCGATCCTTAACTATACTGTGATAAGACTCGTCTGCTTGCGGGTGGTATTATTGCACAAGGTTTTGGTAAAAGCTCAGGGATTTCAACGTTGAGTGAATTTGTTAGTGCAATAATATTCCACGTCATATTCTGGCACCGTTGCTGGGGACAACGGAATCAGTTAGTCAAATCTAGTTCTATTAAGGTTACTCTAGGTTTTTGTTATTCTTTCAATACAATTGATCATTCACTTGAATTTGACTCTACTCCGTGGAACTCACTTTCGAAACTTTCCCATTTTCAGGAACCACCAAAGACTAGTGTATGCACCGTTTGAACAGTCTCAGACTCTCTACTAGCTTTGATCTAGAAATAGATCGAACTTTTCATCATCAGAATAGAGAAAACCAAGCAAGAATGGCTCAAGAGGAGGAAATAGCCCGAAGGGTAGCTCAAACCCTTAATGTACAAAGAGAAAGGTTCATGCAAGAAGCCAGAGCCACAATTCAAGAAGAAATCCTAGCAGCACAAGCAGCAGAACTGCAAAAGGATCTTAGGGAGTTCTCAATCCCTGAAGTTGTTGATGTACATCACCCAGTTCAACCTCCTCCCATCCATTCTCCCAACTTTGAGATACGAGTGCATTGGATTACCTTGCTTCAAAACAACCCATTGTATGGTAAACAAGGAGAAGATATCCAGGAACATCTTCTAAGGTTTATCGATCTATGTGCCATGACAAAGCAAAATGGAGTGTCTGATGATGCTATTCGACTTCATCTCTTCAAGTATTCTCTTGCTAATAGAGCTATAATTTGGTACAATTCCTTGCAATGTGAACCCATAACTACTTAGGAACAACTTCAAAATGTCTTCCTGGAAAAATTTTACCCTCCTCTCACCTATGAAATTAGGGGATGAATAACAATGTTCACCCAATCCCCTGGAGAAACCCTAGCTGAAGCATGGGAAAGATACAAAGAGCTTTTACACAAGTGTCCCCACCACGGAATTCCTAAGAATCAGCTTATTGAGATCTTCTATAGAGGTGTGGATGATGATATCAAGAGGTTTTTAGACTCCTCATCTGGAGGAAACTTCATGCGAAAAAGTTATGATAGCGCATGGAGGGTTGTCACCCTTGGAGCTGAAAATCAAGCTAATTGGGGTAGATCTGTAGGCAAAGGAGTGTTGAAGATAACTATGGCTGAAGTTATTCCAGAATACAAGTCTATCGCTGAGACCCTCAAACTCTTAGTTGCCAATCAAGACCATATTGAATCATCCCTTGCTGCATTTGGAAGAGGACGTTCACCCCCTCAACAACAAGAACAGATCAAGTCATCTTCATTATTTTGTGAATCATGTAAAGGTACTGATCATTCCACTTTAGCATGCAATGTTCTCTACGATGTTGTTCTAAGCAATGCATGTGGCCAAGGAGATAATTGTCAAATGGAAAATTTTAATGTTGTCAACTCCATCCTTGGTCAAGGATATTACAATCTGAATCAGAACAGGAACCATCCTAGTTTTCAATATGGAAATCCTTCAGAAGCGGAAAACTCACAACAACTTGGTTCAAACAATCAACAATGTGGCCCACCAGGATTCCAATATAATCAACAACAAAATTTTAGGAATCAAGGAAACTTTATGTGTAACTTTCATAATAGGAACTACAATAATTATCAGAACAATTCTTAGTTCCAGATTCCCAACCAAGTCCCCTACCAACAACAACAAGGGCAACAAGCCAGCCCCATCTCACCTGATGACAAGCTATCGACAATTGAGAAGATGTTGCAGTCGTAGCAGACAATGATAGCTAACCAGCAAGCCCATCAGAAGGCTATTGAATCTCAACTAGCTCAACTTGCAGCTAGCATGAAGCCACCTGTTGAACCTTTACTGGCCAACCAGAAAACAATCCTAAGCACCCAGAGCAACTGAAGGTTGTCACCACCAGGACTGGAAAAGACTATGCTAATCCTCCTATCAAGACACTTGTGGTTATTATAGACGAGGATGAACTGATGATTGTTCAAGACTCTAAAACACCTGAGTCTCAACCAAAAGAACCAGTGATTGCTGATAAGACAGATGAGGAAAGTTCTAAAAAACCTACTACAAAAGAAGAAGAAGAAGCAACACCAGAACCTGATATCCCTGTATACAAGCCTCGTATACCTTTTCCAGCTTTTCTAAGTCAAACGAAGCTTGATACTCGTTTCAAAAAGTTCAAAGAAGCTATGAAAAAGCATCATGTTGATATTCCCTTTTAGATGCTCTGGCTGAGATACTAGCCTGGACAAAGTAATTAAAGTCACTTCTAACAAAAAATATATATGACTGAGGAATATGAGACAGTAAAGTTAGCGACAACCACTTCGAAATCATCCAGAGCAAGATGCCAAAGAAATAGAAAGATCTGGGATCTTTTGGAATCTCTTGCCATATCGATGATTCTTCATGTAAGAAGGGATTGACAGATCTTGGTGCTAGCATTTCCATCATGCCACTTAGCCTCTGCAAAAGGATAGGGTTTGTTGAACTGCTCCCAACCGACATGACAATACAACTTGCAGATAACACCGTGACTCTACCCTTGGGAATCATTGAGGATGTCCCTGTCAAGGTTGGCAAAGATTCCTATGTCCCTTGTGACTTTGTCATCATGGACATAAAATAAGACACTAGATACCCCCTCATATTTGGACGTCCATTCCTCGCCACTGCAAGAGCCCTAATTTATGTTGAAGCGGGAACCCTACTGCTCAGATTAGGTAAAGAAACTCTTGAATTCAAAGTTTTTGAAAGTATGCAAAGACTAAGTATGCAAGAAGAAGTCTACTTGATTGAGTGCATAGAGAAAATGACACTACTTAAGCAAGAGGATTATGAACAAGATGATCCTTTAGAAGTGGCTCTAACAACCCCATCTATTGATGAATAAATAAAAGATTGTGATCTCCAACTCAACACTACCAAGGAAGATCTTGAAGATAAATTTGAGGTACTCAAAGCTGTGGATATTACTGAAGACTCATGTGAGAAACCACAAGCTCCTGAAATGAAGCCCTTACCTAAAGGATTGAAATACTTGTTTTTAGATGAACTAAAGGTCTGCCCAGTCATTATAAATTTAGATCTAACAGCGGAACAAGAAGATAAACTCTTGACAGAATTAAAAGAAAGAAGGAAAGAAATAGGGTATAAGATGAATGATCTCACTAGGGTCAGTCAAGCATTGTGCATGCACAAAATCCCTATGATGGAAGATCACAAGCCAACCATTGAACACCAAAGGAAACTTAATCCAAATATGAAAGAAGTTGTCTGCCTTGAAGTTATAAAGTTGCTCAAGACATGAATTATCTATCTAATTTCTGATTCACCGTGGGTAAGTCTTGTGCACATTGTTCTGAAGAAAGATGGGACTACTGTGATACTCAATGAAGACAATGAACTCATTCCCACTCGAACAGTCACTGGGTGGAGGATGTGTATTGATTACAGGAAGTTGAATAAGGTGGCACGAAAGGATCATTTCCCAATGCCTTTTCTTGACCAAGTCCTAGAAAGGTTGGCCCACCAAGAGTATTTATGTTATCTTGATGGTTACTCTAGATTCTATCAAATACATATACATCCAGTTGACCAAGAGAAAACAACCTTTACTTTCCCTTTGGAACATATGCCTTCCGAAGGATGTCGTTTGGTCTCTGCAATGCACCTGCAACTTTCCAACGTTGCATGGCAGCTATATTCGCTGGTCTAACTGAGACTATCATGGAAGTCTTTATGGATGATTTTTTTGTATATGGAGATTCTTATGACTCGTGCCTAAAGAACCTCTCCCTCATCCTTAAATGGTGTGAAGAAGCACATCTTGTGTTGAATTGGTAGAAGTGTCACTTTATGGTAAAAGAAGGGATTGTCCTTGGCCATAGGATCAGTAACTGAGGAATTGAAGTGGACAAGGCCAAGATCAAAGTAATCTCCAAACTCTCTATCCCAACTAATGTAAGAGAGGTTCGCACGTTCCTTGGTCATGCAGGCTTTTACAAAAGGTTTATCAAAGATTTCTCTAAGATAACCAAGCCAATGACCAACTTGTTACTACAGGATGTTGATTTTCATTTTGATGAAGAATGCATCAAAACTTTCAACAACCTGAAGCATGCTCTTATGACAACGCCCATCATCCGAGCTCTAGATTGGGATCACCCATTTGAAATTATGTGTGATGCCAGTGATTATGTTGTGGGTGCTATTCTAGGGCAATGTATAGAGAAGAAACACTATGTGATCTACTATGCATCGAAACCCTCGACGAGGCTCAGAGGAGTTATGTAACTACCGAGAAGGAACTTCTTGTAGTCATGTATGCCTTTGACAAGTTTAGATCCTACCTCATAGGTTCAAAAGTCATTGTCTACATAGATCATGCTTCCATCTGTTACCTCCTAGCTAATAAAGATGTTAAACCCAGATTAATAAGATGGATTCTCCTCCTACAAGAATTTGATCTAGAGATAAGAGATAAGAAAGATACAGAGAATGATGTAGAAGATCACCTCAGTCACATCCACACTATGAATACCGAGAAGATCTCAATTAACGATTCTCTTCCGGATGACCAACTAATGAAAGTTTCAGAAGCTACCCCTTGGTACTCATACTATGTGAACTACCTCGCCACTGGTTTCATCCACCATGAATGCACCGGAAATGCACTGAAGAAATTCATGCATGATGTGAAGCAGTATCACTGGGATGAGTTGTACCTCTTCAAGCTCTATGTTGATGGTCTTTACAGACGTTGTATCACTGAGGAAGAAGCCTAACTCATTTTAGAGCAATGTCACTCAGGCCCAGTTGGAGGCCATATGAGTGCTAAGAAAACTGCTATAAAAGTTTTGCAATGTGGTTTCTTTTGGCCAACTATATCCAAAGACTCCTACAACTTTGTTCTATCATGTGACAAATGTCAAAGAACATGTAACATTACGAAAAGAGATGAGATGCCACTTAAACTATGGCAAGAATTCGAGATATTTGATGTTTGGGGTGTGGACTGCATGGGCCCATTCCCATCTTCTTACGGATTTTCCTACATCCTAGTCGCGGTCGATTATGTCTCAAAATGGGTTGAAGCCATTCCAACCATTACTAGCAATTCCAAACCCATCATCAAGATGTTCAAAGATATTATCTTTCCCCGATTCAGTGTTCCACACATTGTGATATCCGACGGAGGTTCTCATTTTCTTGAAAGAAGCTTGGTAGCATTGCTGAAGAAATATGGTGTAACACACAAGGTAGCCTCGCCCTACCATCCACAAATAAGTGGACAGATAGAGGTTTCTAATCGTCAACTCAAGGCTATTTTGGAAAAGACAGTAGGCCACAACTGAAAAGATTGGTCAGTGAAAATCAATGATGCATTGTGGGCCTACTGAACTGCTTTCAAAACTCCTCTTAGAACCACACCATTTCAATTAATCTATGGAAAATCTTGACATTTGCCTGATGAACTAGAACACAAAGCATGTTGGGAAATTAAACAACTGAATTTTGACATGAAGAAATTGGGCCAAGCCAGGCTTCTGCAACTCTAGGAGCTGGAAGAAATCCGGATGACAACTTATGAAAATGCACGAATCAACAAAGATCATACGAAACTTTGGCACTATGGTCATCTGAAAAGAAAGGATATAAAAGTGTGAGACCAAGTTCTCCTATTCAACTCAAGACTGAAGTTATTCCCAAGAAAAATCCATTCTCACTGGTCCGGACCTTACATTGTCAAGAGCATCTACCAACATGGTGCTTTCTCTTTATGGAGTAAAACGTCAGGCACATTTGTGGCAAATGGTCAACGATTGAAGAGATATTTCACCTCTGCTGACACAGGCTCTGAAGTGATGCTAGATCTCACCAATCCAACATATCCACTATAAAAGTTGAAGGAATCAAGTCGAGCCATTGACGTAAAACAAAGGCACTTGTCAGGAGGCAACCTGATCAATAAATTTGTATTAGGTTTTAATTTTGAATTAGAATTTTTTCTTAATTTTGTTTTTACTTTTTAGATAATTTTGCACCAAATAATAATTGCATCATGAGATGCTATCTTGAGTTCTGATTTATCTTCATTTTTTATATTTTCAGATGGAGGATACACACTTATTGGAACGCAACCACATATGGTGGTCTAACTAGCATGAATTTTCCCCTCCATCTCGGATTTAGAGTTTGCTCGGGACGAGAAAAATTCTAAGTTTGGGGTGGAGGGTGGATGGTATGTACTTTACTTTCCACCTTCACCCATCGATTTCTGACTAAGATTTCATCGTTGCATTTTTTACCAAAACTTTCAAAATTTTCAAACAAAATTTTCAAAATTTTTAAAATAGTTTTCAAAAGAAATTGAACAGATACTTGATGAAGTTTTGACACTTTTTGTTTCATGAAAAGCTATTTCCTAGCATTCTATGCATTTTGAATCACTATACCCTCCTTATTCGAAGCAGATCCTCAAAAGGACCACTTTTTGAAACAAGCCTTTTGATTGAAATCATCTTGTGAAGCTTATGATTCCTAAAATCATGAATCCTATGCAAAAATGACGAGTGTCTGTCGAACTGATAGGGATCAAACATGTCGTGATTCCTAACTAACTAGTGGAACAATAACATGGAATCTCCACCGGATCCTCATCAAGTCATTTTTTAGGCAGAGTACGATAAAGAGAATGACCCGGTGCACTGAACGATAAATCAAGTGGCATTCTGATCTGAACTCTCTTCTACACTTCTTCTATCATCTTCGTACCCCTCCATTCATAAAAAAGAAACAAAAATAGCCAAAATAGTGCCAAACCCTAAGTTCGGGGTGGCACGCCACTTCCCTCTACATTTTCTTCTTCCATACCCCTCACAAAGTAATAGGGGTGTACCACTAAGAAAAGATGCCAAAGCGCACACAAATAAATGCAATCTCGAGTTGAATAGAGCAGAGATTCGCACACACAAAAATGCAATAAATGAAATTGCAAACCATATAATAAAAATCTCGAGTCGCATAGAGGAGAGATTTAATTCTTCCTTCCATACCACCCTTCCCTCCCTTTTCTACCTAAAGGAACAATGAATGCCTCCACTACCCTGAAAAATAGTAGTGTCATATTGGATGCACACTTGTCATTCTACGAGTATCTCTAGACTCGTACAAAACTATTTGACGCACTTGTTGTTGGAAAAAGTGAGGAGGAAGTGATTTTGGGAAACAAACTCAGGAATGAAGATATGGTAAGACGTGTTCAGTGGTCTCAGGAAGTTGAGATGTGTAGTTATACTGAGTAGAAAGAAAACAATTGTGATGTGAAGATGAGGCAACCACATGAGTTGAAAGTATTCATTTGGTGACTGTTTCAGATTTTGTGTTACTCGAGGACAAGCAACATTTAAGTTCAGGGTATTTTGATGAATGCATATTCATCATAATATTCAATCGCCATCTTGGGCTCATCTTGATTCAATCCATCTGATTTCTTCTCCTAACTATCACAATATGCAAAGTTACTTAATTGATGAAATTATCAAGACTATTAATTGAGTTTATTCTGATTTTATGCAGGACATGATAAGGTTGAACCATCAACTGGAACCTACCTCCATTTAACCCTAATCCACCTTCAACATCATCATCACCACAGCTTTCTTCACTCCACCTTTATCTCCATCAACCATCATCCAAACCAAACAAGTGGGGGCCCACCTTTCTCAGCCCTAGATCTACCCTTACTCGAGATCATCTCATCCCTGGTCTTGACCTAACAGTTTCATCCATTTAGTTTCAACCTATCGGTCTTAACCATTCATCCATACGGTCTCAGACTGCGAGCATTTCCACACCATCAAATCACAGATCGACGGCCCCCATCCGACCACATAGTCTTAGCCATCCTTTGCCTAAATGGTTTCATAATTTTTCCCTTCCATATGGTCTTAATACCATATGGGCAGCCTCATCTCAAGACCGTATGGGCAGCATTGTACCAAGACCGGTTGCCACCATCATGCTTTCACCAGCAGCACCTCTGATCGGTCTTCTACACCTACAACATGACTTGCAGCTCGCCGCTATGGCATCGTCTTCCTCTCCTACGTCTTCTTCTTCTTCCTTCCGTCCCCTCTGCAAACCCTAGCTCCACATTGCCCCTGTCACCTACCGTCAGGATCACCTCATCACCTACAACCTCCTCCGCTCAACCTGCCTGCCTCGCCGCCAACCTGCAACAACTAGCAACGACGCCCTCGCCCTCTGCCTCTACCTGCAACCCTCACTGCCCACCTCTCCATAGCGCCTCCTGCACGGTCTCAAGACCAGTTGGCCACCACACGGTCTCAAGACCGTTCAGCCAATAGAGACCGATAGCAGCAGACCATTTGGACGTCTACAAATCCTAAACTCACAGCACCTGCACCCTCGACCACCGGTCTGTGAAACTGTATGGATGAAGAGAACATGATCGCGAGACCGATCTGGGATGACCAGTTGAAATCAGGAAGGTCCAAAACCATTTGGCTGTGATTGGTCCTCAAGACCATTAAGCCAAGCAAAGACTGCGAGATCGAGAGAGTATGAACGATTGCCGCATACCAACCAAACCGTTCGGAGTTGTTGATCCCAAGACTGGTTGCTTCCCTAAAGTGCAAGACTGATAGAATCCTATCAGTTTCCCAGTACCGATTAAGGTAGAAAACTGTGAAGGCAGAGATCATAATCCCAAGACCGATCAGATGCAAAGACTGGTTGGATATCATAGGACTGAAGACCGTATGGATCCATATCCAAGACCGTTTGGAGATAAAAGCACAAGACCGTTTGGACATACATACTAAACCATTTGGGTAAAAGTTACCAAACCATTTGGACCAAATTGAGAGTAGGACTCACACCAAAAATGGGAGGACTAGACTCGAGCTTATAAATAGGACCAGTAGGGTCCTCATTTGGGCATCGTATCTGGGACGTCGCCAGGTTGCCTAAACATTGGTCCGATCCCGCCACTATCACTTCACATGTTCCTCCTACTGCGATCAAGGAGACCGAGAAAAGAAGGAAAGAGGAGTGAGAAAGACCATCTGGTCTGTCTTGGCGTCCCTCGTTCCTTGTCTATATTTTCTCCGACATGGCGTAGAAGACCGCATCATCTTCACCAAGCTGCAACCACCTTCTGCATCATGCTCATGGTGGAATCTTCCCTCTCTCTTGGTTTTCTTATTTCTCACATCATGAGCGAGTAGTTCCTTTTCTCTAGGGTGCGAGGACTAGCCCCGCTTCCCATGCAAGCATGTTCTCTTGTTAAACATTCCATGGCAATGTATATAACTTTCGATTCCGTTGCTAATCGTTCATGCTTGTAATTTGATTATCTGCTTGCTTTTGTCTTGTTCTTCCCTATGTTGCAAGTTCTTCTATATGTAGGGTAGGATGTTGATTAATGAGGTTGACTCCCAAACTAGAAATAGAATTGGATTCATTGAGGTCGTAAGTGTATGATCCATGAAGGGACGAGCCATCTAGCCTACGGTGATGCTTGTGTGGCCTAAACATCCCTCAGGGAGGGCCACAACCTTAGTTGGATTTTTTATCTTCTTTGTTAATCGCCGATGTTTTCTTGTAGATTAATCACCTACTTGCTTGTCGATTAGCGCAGTTGACTCCTTGATGAGAACTTCTGATAGGATTCCTTGAGGTCGTAAGTGTATGATCCGTGAGGGGACGAGCCATCTAGCCTACGATGACACTTCTGTGTGCCTAACGCCTATATAGGGGCCCACAGCCTTAGTTGGATTTCTGTATCTTCGGAGCCATAAGTGAGTGATCTGGATGGTGAAGAGGCATCTGATACCTAAGGTGATGCTTACGCAAGCCTAATGCATGTATGGGGGGTTTTACAGCAGCTCCATTTGGATGGTTATATCTTGCTTGGATATCTGATGTATGGATGTGTTTGCATGTGTAGTGGTGGTGAAACCCGCAACCATCCTAGCGATTCCATATCATTAATCTAGATTCAACTTTAATTCTTCTCTTTACTTTCTTGCAATTAATTTTAATTAACCTAAATAAACCAATCATTCTAAACATTAGTCTTACTTGAATTAGACTCGACTAACAAAGATTCTTAAAAACATTGTCCTTTGAGATTCGATCCTTAACTATACTGAGATAAGACCTATCCTCTTACGGGTGGTATTATTGTACAAGGATTTGGTAAAAGCTCAGGGATTTCAACCCTGAGTGAATTTGTTAGTGTGATAATATTCCACATCATGCCTTTTGCGTCGATTGCACAAAAATCTACCAAAATGATCTTCCCACAAAATAATGATTTCCTCTAAAATACTCTATCTTTGACTGCACTCTACAAAAACTAACATCATAGATCATGTCTAGTACAAAACATTTTACCTTTAAAACTCTTGTGTTGTAGGTTTTTCTAAAAGAATCAACAACAAAGGGTTTCCGCCACGTGTCCTGTGAATATATTTCCCCCCAAATTGGAATATGTCGTCAGTTTTTTACTAGAGACCAATGATAGAGGTCTTAGTGAGGTTGGAGTTTTTTAATAGGGATAAGTACATATTGTGTTAGCTTTTTGTTGAAAACTAATGATAGAGAATGAACTATGCTATCGAATTTTCTGAGAAACCAACGACAAAGGTCTTAGCAAGCTTGTAGTTTTTTAATAGGAATAATTACATATTGTGTCAGTTATTTTGTGGATAACCGATGATAGAGAATGAACTCTAGTGTCCAATTTTATGAAAAAAATATGACACATATCTTACCAAGATCGGTATTTTTTAATAACGATAAGTACATATGACGTCAATTTTTTGGTAGATAACCGATGACAAAGAATGAACTATTGACGCAACCCTATTTTATGGCTTCATCTTGTGTCTTTTTGTATCTTAATCACATCTAAACATAGTAGAATGCAAGTTAAATCCCCCAATATGAATATTATTGTCAAATGCACTTATGGACATTCTTTGCATACTTTTTAGGTACTTGGATCGTGCTTTGGATGGATAAGAGAGAAGGAAAGAATTCTAGGGTTCCTCCACCCATGGAGGGGTCCAAAGAAGACCCCAAAGCTCCCTCAACCTACTCCTAATGGCCAAGGGTCGACATCAAGAAAATAAGTCCATTGATCATGAAGTTCCAAAGTGAAATTGCCATTGAAGACCCAAGCACAGTCATGGTGCCAAGGAACGGTCATGTTGGACAATGCCAAAGTTACATTGTCAACATCAAATTTGTAAAGTTGCAGCAACACTACCACCACAGCTGTGCTACCCAGCATGGTTGTTCTACTAAACCCCCAAAATGGTCATATTGCCAAAGATGAGAATGGGCATGTTGGCTAGAATGACCTCCATTTCACCTCCCCTACCACGGTCGTGCTACCCAACACGACCGTTCTACCTAGCCCTCACCATGGCCGTGCTGCCCAGCATGGTCGTGTTACTAGCCTTCATTTCACCAAAATTATTATGACATTTTCCACCTCCTACAACGGCCATTCCCAACCACCACGGCCATTCCTACCCTTACCCACCATGGCCGTACTTCCCAGCATGAACGTGTTGCCACCTAATCCCTAGCCATTTCTATACCATTTTTCCAACTATAGCCCTACTTACCCTAGTGCTTCCACCACCACCTATATATACATGGGTGGCAGCCACAGCACTAGATTAGATGCCATTACTCTGCCCTACCAACTCTAGAGCATTCATTGCCTCCTTCCTTGCATTCAAGCCATCCACCCACCATTTTAACCTCATATCCACCATAGAAACCTAGTTTTCTACCATAATCCCCTTCATTTCCATGCCCTTCACCCACCTTAGAGGAGGAAGGTCATTCTACAGCAGCTAGGAGGTGACAAAGGAGAAGCTAATTCACACTCCATGGACTCCTATCTCTTTCTTCTCATTTCTTTTCTCTTTTGCTTGAGCATGTCTAGCTAAGCCCCTAGTGGTGGGCTGTTTGGGGTTAAAATGTGACTTTGATACCATGTAGGGGGGAAATAACATGTATTGAACATAATTTCATTCTAAGATGATTACATCTTGCTTATATCTAATTTCCCATTATCTTGTATGTGGTTTGTGCTTATAAACATAAATTACTTATTTTGTGATGCTTGATGACACATAACTTCTAGGAGGAAATGGAATGTATGTGGCAATCTTAGGAATGACTCCTAGGTCCAATTAGTTGATCCCTAGCTAGCCCCCTTTGTTCCTACATACATCTCCCTTCTTCTATAAGTGAGTGTGAGATCTAAGTAGCTAGTGTAAGTGTGATTGGTGCAATTGCTTAGAGCTTCCTAAAGGCTAGATGGGAAGTAATATGAGGTGAAACACCCTCATCTCTACTCTCATTCCTACCCTTGGATCTCAATTACCCTAATACCACTTACCCTAGAAACCTAGACTTGCCAAGTCTTATTAGAATTACATCTAGACCTAGTTCTCTAAGTAGTAGTATAGGGTATATTCTAATAGAACTTGTCTTGTTGTTTGGTTTGGTGATCTACATTGATGTTATGAGATTTACATGTTATGTTAACCTTCCCCCAACTAATATCAAGTTGCATTCCCAAATGGCCCACCTATCCATCATATTGATTAAAATCCACCCTTGCCTCCTTAGCTTGTTAATGCTAGCCTAGTCAATTGCCTTTGTTAATTCTTAGATAATTGTTTAGTTCTAGATAGTTAGTTCTTTCTCAAGTAGTTAGGGCTCCTTTGAGCTTGTTTGTGTTAATTTAGATAGCTAGTGATAACTTAGGTTGTTACTTGTATTATTGCTTAGCTTGCTTCTTAGTTGATAACTTGCCTTGCTATTGTAGTGTCACTCTTTGTTCTAGTTTAGTTATTTGTCTTGCCTAGTTTCTTAGTCCTAACTTGCTTAAGGTAAACTAGGGTTTTTGTTAACTTAGTTTCTTTCTTAATCTTTCTTTCTTGAAATAATAGTATAATAAAACCAAACCCAACTTTAAACCCTCAAACCCTAGACTCCTCTTTAGGAACATAGTTAACACAAACCTAGCTCTAGTACCCCCTCTATCCCTAAGGATCGGCCCTAATCTTACCACTAGACTATACTACAGAATGACCCTGTGCGCTTGTGAGTACGTATGATTAGTTGATCCTATGTGTTGGACTAGGTCCATATACAAATTTTGAGAGATCTATGTGTTTTTCCCTTAGGGTTGCATCTAATCACCTTTAGTTGGCTAGTGTGTGGCCTTAAGAAGATTGTACCAAGCTTTCTGGCATCGTTGTTGGGGATAGAGGTGCTCTGCCTAGCTAGGTAGTGTAGGTTAGTCTTTTCTACTACCCTCATCATTGCTATTTTTATTCTTTGTTTACTTTTTCATATTGTCTTTATAACTTGGCTTTAGTTACTTGTTTGTGTATTGTGCAGGTGACAGTTGTGCATGCATAATACACATTCAACTTGTACTGACTTCGTACTATATGACCCCGAGATAGGTAGAAGGAGACACCAAATCCACCGCAAACAACACCGACAAACTGAGATGGGTGACCATGAAGCTAAACTACCTCATGGAGATGCTTAACCACAACCTAACCGCCCTCTCCATGAATACCTCACCCCGGGGAACTACAACTCCCCAATTGCCACCCTAGTTTACCAAATGTTGGGTCAACAATTCTCCGTTCCACCCGCACTTCTTGGACTCCTTCCTACTTACTATGGGATGGAGAATGAGAACCCTTACTACCATATCGATGCCTTCTTTGAAACTAGTTCCACTTTACGTACACCCGCCACCACCGATGACTCAATCCACAGAACCCTTTTCCCCTTCTCGTTGAAAGAAAAAGACAAGGAATGATACATCTCAAAGCTTGAGTTGGTGACATGGGATGCGGTAAAGAATTAGTTTCTCAAGAAGTTCTTCCCGATTGCCAATCTGACCCAAATGTGAAGATGTATCACCTCTTTCTCATAAAAAGAAAATGAACCCTTCCATGAGGCGTGGGTAAGGTTCCAAAAGCTCCTATGTGACTGCCCCCATCATAAGGTACCTTTGTGGCAGCTGGTTCAAGCATTCTATACTAGGCTAGTGGAGTTGAGCCAAAACAATGTTGATTCCTCAGGTGGAGGCACCTTCATGGCAAAGTCACCTGAGGAGTCATGGCCCTTGTTTGAGCACCTTGCTAAGAATTCTCTCCATTGAGATTCTACTAAAGGGGTACATTGTGACTGGAACTACATCCCTCCACCTCCTCCCGTAGTTCCAGCCCGGGCTACAACCAACCCCGACATGATGAAAATGATGGTGGATATGATGAATATGATGAAGAACCAAGTTGGTGGTTCTTCTAGCAAATCCACTATGGCAATTGATGTTGAGGAAGAATAAGTGCACAATTTGCATGCCTTTGGAAACCGAAACAACCAAGGCCCAATGTCCAACTCCTATACTCCCAAGTGGAGGAATCATCTAAACTTCTCATGGAAACAACAAAATGAGGAGGGGCAAGGGCAGCCAAGGCAACACCAAGAGCCCAAGTACAGCTCCAAGTTTGAGGAAGAGGTCCTAGGAAGGTTGAGGAACCTTGATGAAGTGAAGAAAGAGGTGTCATCTCAAGGACAAAATAATAGTTGCCTTGAATAAACGCCTGATCAAGTCTCCCTTTCACTTGCCCGCCGTGAAGAGGGGAGGCTCCCGTTTCAACCCATGGACAACCCAAACAATGATGGTGGTTATGTGAGAACTACTCAAGGTGCTTATGTCCCACCACAAGGCCAAGTACCCCCACTTAACTAGTACCAAGGACCACCACATCCATATGCTCCTCCACCTCAACAACCCCACTTACAACTATCAATATCCTCCACCTCACTCATACCAACAGCCCCCTCCACAATATCTCCCCCATTCACCACAACAACCACAACCCCAACCACAATCTATCCTTTAAAACCCAAATCCACCACACTCAAGGCCACCACCACCTCAACTGCCACAGCCAACTCCACAAGCTTCCTCTTCCACTACCCATGATCATGTGAAGGCAATGTCAGTTTTGAGGAGTGGTAGGACCTTGGAGCAGCCACATGGTACTTCTATTGATAGAACAACTAGTGATGATAGGGTTGATATTGTGATCAAGAATGTTGATATTGAGATTCAGGCTGATGATACTGTGATACTAAGGATTGGTACCATGATACTAAGAGTTGATATCGTGATTCAAGTGATACCGCTTGATGATATTGTTGACTTGAGTCCGTTGGGACCACAACTCCCTCCATTCCCCGATGCACTTGAAGAGTCATCCACCGAAAGAAGGAAGAAGAAACATACTGAGGACATCATGGAGACCTTTAAGTAGGTCAAGATCAACATTCCTTTGCTTGACGTGATCAAGAAAATTTCATCTTATTCTAAGTTCTTAAAAGACTTTTACATATTTAAGAGGAAGACCACAGGAAGGACACCAAGGGAGGTCAAGCTCACTGAGCAAGTGAGCTCAATTTTGCAGCACACAGTGCCAATGAAGAGAAAATATCTTGGTACTCCCATCATCTCATGCTCCATTGGAGCAAACCGCATAGACCAAGCTCTTCTTGACTTGGGTTCTAGTGTAAATTTGATGCCTTATCATGTGTTTGTTGAACTACAAATGGGACAACTGGGTCCCTCTCACTATACCTTGCAGTTGGCTGATAGATCTATGAAAATGCCTAGAGGGCGTGTTGATGATGTGTTGGTCAGACATCATGATGAGTCCTCCACATTCTTTCCTGCTAATTTTATTGTCTTAGACATGGAAAAAGACTTGAGTAAAGTGCATATTGTCTTGGGGAGATCCTTCTTATCCACAGTTGATGTAGTGATTCTTGTGAGGACTAGCACCATGTATGTGACTTTCATGCACATGAAGATCCGATTGAACATCTTCAAGTCTTCTACTAAAGTTGAGGTGATAGTTGCTACAGAAGAGGATTGTTATCTGATTGAGTTTCTTGATGAGATAGTAGAAGAGTGTCTACCTACATGGATTCAAACCTCCACACAAGGGAAAGGTCTATAGCTCATTGTGGAATTTCTTAAAGATGATGATGATGAGGATGAGGAAGAAGAGTTGGCCTTAGTGGCTGCAAGTGAAAACCTCTCGTCCATTTTTGAACCATTGAAGAATTCCCTTGAAGAGCCTCCCATTCATAAGCTCAAGTCTCTCCCTAAAGGATTGAAACATGCATTCTTAGGCTCCAATGACACTCTCCCAGTGATCATTTCTTCTATTCTTTCTTTGAAGCAAGAAGATGCATTGATGGAAGTTTTATAGAAGAACATTCAGGCCATCGGATGGTCCATAGCTGATTTGAGGGGTATTGACCCTTCTATTTGTGTCCATAGAATCTACCTTGAGGATGATGCTAGAACAACTCATCAAATGCAAAGACGATTGAATCCCAAGTTGAAAGAGGTTGTAGCAAAAGAGGTCGTGAAGCTACTTGATGTCGAAATCATATATCCCATTTCAGATAGCCCATGGGTGAGTCACATCCAAGTTGTACCCAAGAAGGGTGGGATCACAGTCGTCGAGAATGAAGATGGGAATTGATGCCTGTGAGAGAGCAATCCAAGTGGAGGATCGACATGGATTATAGAAAATTAAATGAAAAGACCAAGAAAGAGCATTACCCTCTCACATTCCTTGATCAGATCTTAGAGAGATTAGCTAGACAGAGTTTCTATTGTTTCCTTAATGGGTACTCCGATTATTTCCAAATTGTTGTTCATACTTCCGATTAAGAGAAGATAACTTTCACTTGTCCAAGTGGTACTTTTTCTTACAAGAGGATTCCATTTGGGTTGTGCAATGCACCTTCGATATTTCAAAGATGTGTAACATCCATCTTTGCCGATATGCTTGATTCGTCACTTGAACTCTTCATGGATGACTTTTCTGTGTTTGGTAAGACATTTAATGAGTGTTTACGTCACCTAGAATCTATTCTCAAAAGGTGTGTCAAGGTCTATTTGGTTCAATCTTGGGAGAAAAGCCACTTCATTGTGTCCAAAGGCATTGTTTTGGGTCACCAAGTCTCTAAAGCCGGAATAGAAGTTGATAAGGCCAAAGTGGGCCTGATCTCCACTCTCACCATTCCTTCCACCATAAGACATGTCTGGTCCTTCTTGGGGCATGCGGGTTTCTACCGTCGATTCATTAAAGACTTCAATAAGATTTTGAGGCCACTTTGTCATTTGCTTAAAAAAGATGTGGAATTCAATTTCGATGATAAGTGTGTTGAAGCTTTCAACCACTTGAAGAATAAGCTTGTCTCTACTCCTATAATGCAACCCCCAAATTTCTTCTTGCCATTTGAGATCATGACTGATGCATCGAAGTGGGGGCAGTGTTGGGCCAAAGTATTGGTCAGATTCCACATGCCATTTATTATGTAAGCAAGACTCTTGATGAAACTAGGAACTACACTATCACAGAAAAAGAGTTTCTTGCCATGATTTTTTCTCTTGACAAGTTTCTCTCTTTTGTCTTGTAAAATACGGTGGTGGTTTATACAAATCAGGCAGCCTTGAAGTACCTTATGACAAAGAAAGATTCTAAGCCAAGATTGATCTGATGGATTCTATTGCTCCAAGAGTTTGATCTAGAGATTGTTGATAAAAAGGGAGTAGACAATTTTGCAGCTGACAATCTATCCATCATTGAAGCATCATATGATGATAGGAACTGCATCAAAGAAACAATGTCGCATGAGCAGCTCTTCTTACTTTCATCCACCCAAAGACCATGGTATAAGAACATATCTAACTTCTTAGCTAGTGGAAGGATACCGAGTACTTGGATAAGGGAGGAGAGAAAGAGACTTTTTCTATGGTGAAGAACTATGCTTGGGATGACCCACATCTTTTAAAATATTGCCCCGATCAACTCATTAGAAGATGTGTTCCAAAAAGTGAGCAGAAAGAGATCCAAGCAAGTGCCACTCTGGTGCATGTGGAGGACATTTTAGTGGGAAACGTACAGGTGCCAAGATTCTTCAAAGTGGATTTTATTGGACAACTTTGTTCAAAGATGCTCATGAGTTTTGCAAATGTTGTTTGAAGTGCCAAAAGTTGGGCACTATCTCAAAGATGGACATGATGCCTCTATCACCCATTCATGTGGTTGAGGTGTTTGATATGTGGGTAATTGATTTCATGGGTCTGTTTCCTCCCTCCTTTGGATATGTGTACATCTTGGTGGTCATCGATTATGTATCAAAATGGTTTGAAGCAATTGCTACTAGAACTAATGATCATAAGGTGGTGTGTGATTTTGTGAAGTCAAATATCTTTAGCCGGTTCATATTGCCAAGAGCCATGATTATTGATGGCGGCAGCCATTTCATCCATCACACATTTGAAGGTTTGCTAAAAAGATAGGGGGTAAATCATTGTGTGGCTACTCCTTACCACCCTCAAATGAGTGGTGAAGTCAAGTTAGCGAATCGGGAGAGAAAGCTCATTCTTGATAAGATGATTAGTTCGGACCGTAAGGATTGGTCTTTACATCTCAATGAGGCTTTGTGGGCATATAGGATTGCATCTAAAGCTTCGATTGGTATCACACCATTTAAGCTTGTTTATGGAAAAAGTTTCCATCTACCGGTGGAAATGCAACACAAGTCTTTGTGGGCATTGAAAGCCATGGATATGGATGCAAACACAGCCGGGTTGAAAAGAAAATTATATCTACATGAGCTTGAGGAGATGAGGCATGATGCCTATAAATTGTCCAAAAGCTTCAAGGAAAGAACTAAGTTTCTTCACAATAAGATGATCAAGAAGAAGGATTTTGAGCATGGGAAATGGGTATGGTTTTACAACTCTAGGATGAAGTTCTTTCCCAAAAAACTTCAATCTAGATGGGAAGGATTGTATCTCATCAAAAATGTATATCCATCTAGAGTTGTTGTGATAAATGAGAAGGATGGAGCAAAAGAGTTTACCGTGAATGGACAAAGATTAAAAGCAATGATTGAAGTAGGTCATGTTAGAGCCAATCAAAGTTTTGATATTGTGATGTTAGTTAAGGAATATCAACTTGATGAAGAGATGTTCTTGAATCACATGAGAGGGATATTTACTTCATAGCTGCTCTCAAAATTCCGCGAGGTTGATCGAGTTTAAGAATCAGTAAGCCAAGCTGAAGGCGTAAAATTTAGTGCTAGTGGGAGGCAACCCACTTGGGTTTCAGAACTTTTTCACTCATCCTTCACTTTTTGATACTTTTACTTTGTTTTTACACAATTTCAAGAACACACACGCAGACTTGTGCTAGATAGTTTTGTTTTAGTTTTTATGATATGACAGGTGATACAGGTGAAAGTTGAGAAATGAGGAACATTTCAGTGAAAAATCATTGATACAACATCAAGTGGATCGATTAGGTTGATTGGATTATGAATAATGGAATGATTTGATGATTTTGAAATATTTTTAAATTTGGAGGACCTAGCACGGCTGTGCTGGAATGGAACATTCATGCTGGCAAGCCATGTTTCAATAGGGAAAACTAGAGTTTTGGGCACGAGCAAGACGACCGTGCTGGCAACCTGCCAGAATGATCGTGCTGGACAGAACGGCCATGTTGGCCCAGGCCCAGTACTTACGTTGCTTAATTTTGCTCGAGCTAGCATGACCCAAACCTTATTTCTTCAACCCATAACAGTCGTTCCGCGCAAGGAGGTGATTAGGGAAACCCCCAATCACCCCCAAATCACTTCCTCTTGCTCCCAAACTCTAGATTTGAGCTCCCTTTGGCCCCCAATCACCTTCCCCTACCTCAAACTCCAATTTCCACCCTCCATTACCATATATTTCTCCATCTCCAAGAAGATTTTGCCCCTACAGCACAGAAGTGTGTTTCTTGTTGTTCTTGCTCATTTTCCACCAAAAATCATTGCAAAGATAAAGAGCACGGGCAAAGCAAACAAAAAAGGGGTAGAGAAGACCATGAACATCCTCAGTGGAGGAAAAAGCCGCACCAAACGGGCCTCCAATGTCAAACTACCATCCCGCAGTGCTTCGTCACCATCTAATTCCATTTTGCAATCACTCTGATGGTCAGCATCGACAAGTGCCTCCCGACATCGATCCTCCTCAAGTGGCCACATGTCAGATCCAAGCTACAGCAACCCCAACAAGGAGGAGGAGGAGGAGGAGGAAGAAGAAGAAGAAGAAGAGATGGAGAACATCATCAACTCGGTGGATATTGATGCACAACCCTAGAAAGGAGGGCCAAGAAGTCTGTTGTTGTGTCGTCTTTACGACTACCTCCACACCCGACTCTGGCAAGATGCTCCACTTTGTCAGTACAACCACGCGTTGCTCAACAACCCATCAGGCGTCAGTAGGTGATTGAGGAAGAAGATGAAGATGCACCCATTCAGGTGGTGCCCTTGAACTTGGACACAAGTTTGGGGTCACACACATATGAGGAGGAGGAGGGGGCAGATGACACTGAAAGTGAGGAGATGGAAGACGATCCAGTGGACTTCTTGTCCAAGCTAGAGGAGGATAATTTGAAATGGGTTGGGAAGAAGCCCGAGGAAGTTTCATATGGGAGAGACACATCTAGGTGAGTGTTCACAAGGACCCTTCATCCTGAGTGCACTACTAGGAGGGTGATTCCCAAAAGATATTCTTACCACAACACCATGTAATCCCTAGGGATGCATCTTATCACCAAGGATTTCTTAGAATCATGTGGATTGTACAAATTATTGACCACTGTGGAAGAAACATACTTGGAGATGACTCATGAATTCTTTAGATCTCTAGAGAAGTTGCAATATCAAGGGGAGGATGCAATCCTTTTCAGGCTCAATGACTCCACTCATGTAATAAAGGAATCCAACCTCAACAAGATTTTCGCACCAACACCAGAGATAGCTCAAAAGTTTGATGGGGGCAGATTTGACAAAAGTGGGAAATGCAACTATTCTAAGATGTTGGAAGCATTCATTGGCCAAAGCTCCTTTGCATCAAGAAAGTAAAAAACAAGTAAGATTCACAATCCCGCTATGAGATATATTCATAAAGTCATCGTGAACTCTATCTTTGCCCTATATGACAACCAAGGTTTTTGTTCTCAAAAAAACTTATTTGTGATGTCGATAATGGTGAGTCATGGTTATGTGAATCTCGAGATGATGATGATTGATCACTTAAAAACAATTCCCTCCAAGATGAAGCTTCCCTTCATAATGGGAGGGATTGTGGCCACCATAGCAAAAACACTTGATTGTGACTTCCAGAACTTCACAAAGGCAGAAGGGGCCAAGTTGATTAATTTGAACTATCTTGCAAGGTCTCAGATGATTTCCATAAGAGACAAGAAGATCATTTACAACATGAACCTCGGGCACCTGGCCTCACTCTAGATCTACCTTACCATTTTATTGTTCTTCTTGAGGATATCATGCCATTGAAAATCTGCCAGCACGAATTTCTAGTTGGGAAGGCATGTTCCCTAGAAAGGACTACAACGACATGATAGTGGACTTACCATAGTGTGCAGGAGGGACAAATGTGCCCGAGTAGCCATGTCGCACAAGACAGATACATGAGGACTTTGATGCGCAGCCACCTCTAACAAATGCATACGACATGTCATGCACAGTTGGAGGCAATTCAACAGACACAGTAGGCCATGTGGTTAGATCAGCAGTAGATGCATCATCAGGTCAACCACATGTACCAGTATCAGCATGTGCAGGTGCAGAGAAATCCCCAATGAGGGGAGGATTTCTGGGGAGGACGATCTAGATACCAGGATACATACCTGCCTCCACAGGTGGACTACTGGGGCCACTATTACCTGCACTCACTTCCACAGGCCGGCCCAACATAGGATCCCACACCACCAGAGTAGTGACATCTACCCTATCACTCATAAGCTTTAGTTTCATGTTGAAGACAACATGATTTAAAAGTTTGGGGTGGTAGGGTGGTATGCCTCCTTTTCTTAGCTTATTTTGTTGATGTTTGTATCACCTAATCTTTGTTTGCTTGACATTTCTCTTTTTAGTTTAGATCTCCTTTTGTTTGCATCCATGCATACATGTAGTTCAATTTCATGTATTTTTGTGTTATTTTTCAAAAAAATTGCTCTTTTTGCTCTTCCATGTCGTGCATTGCATTTCCATGTAGATTTTGGTAATTTTTGTGTGTTTTAATTAGGATTTGCTGCTTTATGCTTTAATTTCCCTAAAGTTAAATTTAGATGTGATTGAATGCAAATTGGCACCATTTTGGCCAATTTTTCCCAAACTTGAATGTTCTTGCCTAAAAGCATGTTTTAACTTAATCTTCACTTTTTGAAATGAAAATGTTGGTTTTTGACAAATGCATGCCACTTTCTTAGAGTTTATTGCTGTATGGACTTAATTGCTAACTTTTTACATGTGCATCACCTCTCTCAAGTTTGTGAATGTTTTGGTTGAATTGTGAATTAAGCAAGCTATGAATGCTTAGAGCCTATGGAATCACATGATATAAATGTGAATCTCATGTTGTTCACTCATGTGGTGTGATATCATTTGATGAAGTGTTGGATTAGTTATTATGTAGGAGATTTTATGTTGAGTACTACACTAATGACACCCCTTTGACCCGATTCTTCTGTCACTATCTTCATACCTCTCCGCCTCATGAAAGGATGCCTTATTGCACATATTTAGCCTTGGCCACCTCCAAAAGCTTGGGGTGACCATATCTACACCCCCCCTCACTCTCCCCACTATATGCCCTATCTACACCAAGGGCAAAAGAAAATAAAATAAAATAAAAAAGTAAAAATAAAATAAAAAAATGCTCATGTTTAAGAGAATCTAAATAAAGAAAAGATGAGTGTGTAAAATCACTCCAATCTCTTACCACAATCATTTCTTCCTTTTTCATACCCATTGAGCTAAAAAACATCAAGCCTATCTCACTTTACCCTTTCTACAACCGTGTGGGTCATTTGATGTGGTTTGAAGCATAAGATTGAATGCATGAAAGTGAAACAACACTCCTAGTCATCATTGATTAATGCCAACATGAAATGGTTTACCGGAATTACATGAAGGGCATATGGAAAGCTTTTGTATTCTATTCTCTATATTTGAAGTTTGTATGATCAATGCTCTTTTCATGATTGGTTTGTGAAAGTGAAGAGGAGAGAGGTGGAACACATGCACTTAGTTACTTCTAAGACCATTTAGTCAATAACTTTTACAATGTATTTATCACTCTTGTTTATTGAAAGAAAACTAAAGAGAGAGATTAAGTTGGAGCATACTTGAGGACAAGTATGTTTTAAGTTTGAGGTGGTGATACAGCCCTATTTTAGGGTTTCATCTTGTGTTTTTGCATCTCAATCACATCTAAACATAGTAGAATGCAAGTTAAATTCCTCAATATGCATATTATTGTCAAATGCACTTATGGATGTTCATTGCATACTTTTCATGTACTTGGATCATGCTTTGGATGGATGAGAGAGAAGGAAGGAATTCTAGGTTTCCTCCACCCATGGAGGATTCCAAAGAAGACCCCAAAGCTTCGTCAACCTACCCCTAATGGACAAGGGTTGACATCAAGCAAAGAAGTCCATTGCTCGTGCAGTTTCAAAGTGAAATTTCCACTGAAGACCCCATCATGGCCATGGTGCCAAGGAATGGTCGTGCTGGACAATGCCAAAGTTACAGTGTCAACCTCAAATTTACAAAGCTATAGCAACACTGCCACCATGACCGTGCTACCCAGCACGACCTTTCTATGAAGCCCCCAAAATGGTTGTGCTGCCCAGCATGGCCATGCTGCCAAAGATGATAATGGGCACACTGGCTAGAATGACCTCCATTTCACTTCCCCAACTACAGTTGTGCTACCTAGAACTGCCGTTCTACTGAGCCCTCACCATGGACGTGTTGCCCAGCACGGTCGTGCTACCAGCCTTCATTTCACCAAAATTATTTTGACATTTTTCACTTCCTATAATAGTCATTTCCAACCACCACGACTGTTCCTACCTCACCCACCATGATTGTGCTGCCCAACACGGTCGTGTTGCCACCTAAACCCTAGTCTTTTCTGCACTATTTTTCCAACTATACCCCTACTTACCCTAGTGATTCCACCACCACCTATATATACATGGGTGGCGGCCACAATACTAGGTTAGTTGTCGTTACTCCCCCTACCTACTCTAGAGAATTTGTTGCATCCTTCCTTACATTCAAGCCATCCACCAACCATTTTCACCTCATTTCCACCATAGAAACCTAGTTTTCTAGGTTTTCTACCATAATCCCCTTCATTTCCATGCCCTTCACCCACCTTGGAGGAGGGAGGTGTTGGTATGTATGCACATAGAGCCAGTAATATGATGATTGTAATGGCATACTTTGTAAATGATTTGAATATTAATAAAGGCAATTTCCATCTATATGTTTAATTTGTTTTGAGATAACGATATAACATGTTAGATGTCTAAAGAATTGTATTACTCAATGACGTATGTCTTCAGGTTGAGGACCTAAACAATGAGATCATATGGATGTTAAGAGTATACATTCTTGTTATGTTCCTAGTCAGTTGTTATTATGGAAATAACCATAGACATCAATAACACAAAAGACTAAAGTGTGTGTTGGTTGATCACAGAATCTCATTAGTCATGATATATGATATCAAACCAAGCACATAGATATATGTTAGAGAATAGTGTATCAGACAGACCCACCATAAGAGTGATGCATGAAAACCACACATGGTTAGTCAGGATCATCTCTTATTGTATTGGTGGTGAGTCTGGTGACTGTGGTTCTTAGACCTAAAATCACTACACTCATCACATGTGGTTGGGTACACTTTGACATCATCAAACATAGTCCTAAAACATGGGTTGTTATAACGGTGATGATTGGGTGACTTTGACACATATGGACTTGACTGTGAGTGATATATATAGAATTTATCCCTCCTAAGGGAGTGTGATATCATGGCCACTTGAGAAGTGAGACTGAGAAATGCATGTACATGCACATGTAAGTCAATATATGATATTGAGCTTACATATATCTCAGACAGTCTACTCTGAGTCAAGAAACATGGATTGAACATTTGTAGAGGATGACAAGTCCATGCCTCGAGTTCAATCCAGATATCACCAACAAAGGAACTATACATTCATTGTAACACCAATAATAGATTGTAGGTTGAAAGTTGTTCTCCAACTTTCCTTTTCACTTGGGTAGCACTGATGTGTGACTAGGCACCACTCTGTGCTTGTGATGTCATAAGTTAGTTATGGACATTCACTGCCAACGTGAAATGGAACCTATAGGGTCACACACATAGGATTAACCTGGAAGAGGAGTTTATCAATGAATTATATTTAGATTGATTACTAACATGTTTAGGTACTCAATTAAACATTCAATCAATAGACTTGACTCAGAATCATAAAGTTCAAGTGTTGAGCCAACTGATTAGAGTGTCAGATTGATTGAGAACTACATTGACTGAGTTCTGCACAACCTAGACCACCAACTGACCGGTTCCCTGGGTGAACCGATCGGCTCATGGTCAATGAGACAACCAGTTCACACTGGTGAACCAATTGGTTCACTTGGACCAAACGAGTAGTGTTGGATTTTCCCAATTTGTGAGAAAAGATTTTCATTTCACTTGTTCAATTCGATTGGGACAAGAATCAATCTTTGCGTTAATTAGAAACGAACAAGGAAAGTCAATTGTGGGCAAGTCTGGGAAGTGAAATGACTGGTTCACTGGGTGAACCAATCGATTCACATGTATAAATGACCAGTTCAGTTATGAATTGATTGACTCACCTTCCCAAACGATCGGTTCAGTTGTGAAACGAACGGTTCGCCTACCGCAGTGCAATCAAATCATGGAAAATCCAAACCCTTCTACTCCTGTACAGACTGGGAACCCTGACCCTTCCCTCTACTATAAATAGAGGGGCATAGGGGGTTTCTCAGAATACACAACTCAAAACATTAGTTCCTCTGCAAATTTGTTATCCTCTCTAGTTGTGGTAACTGAGAGAGCCCAAGCAAGTTATACCCATCTAGGGAGGAACAACAACGGAAAGACACTGCAGAATAGTGACTGGTGGTGGGAGAGTGTGTCGGTGACAAGTACACCGACATAAGGAGACAACTCCTTCTAGTCTATCCATCAAGATGACTAGAGTTCTCGATAGTCCATGTGGACTATCTATAGAGGCAAGAGATTTCTGCCGCTCAAGAGGACGATTGTCAACCGCAATCTGGGTCAAGACCAGGAGTAGCACAGACACAGTCAAAGACTAGGTGGTTGAAGACTGCACTAATTGTGAGGTATAATTGTTGAGCAAGCCTCTGGACTAGGTATATCTTGCTAAAGCATCTTTCCTATTGCATAGTTTTTGATGTGATCTGCTGGTTATGGGTATGTGGTTAGATAAAACAAAATTGTTTATGCTACATGTTATGTCCCACAAAACCCAATAGTGGTATCAGAGCCATGTCAACAAACTATGTTTTAGGATTAATTGATATGATCAGATTTTAGTTTTTCGCCATTTATTTATTGCATGTGATGTGAATACTTTAACTGGCTAATGTGCATATCTGATTAAATACCACAAATTCCTATATACATATATAATATGGTATATATATGCAATCGATACGCATCACCCTAAAATGGTTTTGATGGTGGATGTGTAGCGTGATTATGGCCTATAAACCCCTATGTGTGTGCTTGGATGGTTGTGGTTGTTTGCATCTCGGTCTGCATACTGAGTCCTTTCTTCTATTCCGTATGTAACTCGAGATAACTCGAGCCTTTTCTTCTACCTTTGCTCCCCCCGAATGTAACTCGGGGTTTCCCAAAGAAATATGTAAAAGTGTGATAGTTTTATTTCCTGTTATATCGAAGAATGGAGGGTGCCCAGAAGAGAAGTTTAGGGACCGAGATGACCAGATGATAGTGCGAGATGGTCAGTTGATGGTATGAGTCGAACAGTTGGTGGCCTAACAAGGAGCAAGATGACCCGACGAACTGGTCGTCTGGAGGATCCAAACGATCAGTTGGTGACAACCAACCGACTAGCTAGGAGGTGAGCCGATCAGTCATAGGATGAACAGATCAACCCAGAATAGCCTGAGCACAGATCTTCATCAACTACAGGTTGTTGCATGTGATGTAGACCTAGATGACCATAATTCCTTATGGCTCAAGGAATTACAAATAGGATGGCCATAATCATCACTTTATTTCTTTATATGTTTACTCATGGGATGTAGCATGTATATGATATGTACTATAAATGTGGTGATTGGATATGTATATATATATATAAACATCAAACCCCTCAAATATAAATATTAAGTTTAAGATACCTTCTAAAAGCAACACACATGAAAAGCTTGATCGACTAAGTGTGTGCACACCTTCGCGTGGTGCACTGTCTATCTCGTAGAAGTGTGATAGTGGGTATGTGGGTCTACCTTCACAGGGTGCATACTCATTGTGTTGGCTTCTGGGAATGGACTTAACAAGGTGATCTTAATAGGATTAACCACCTTGAGGCATGTGGATGTTCTTGACAAAGAGTTGTGCATAGCATCTATCAAGAGTTGCATATGATGCAATTGACAAAAGTTGCCTACCTGAAAGAATCTAGTTGTAGGTGATAGCCCTCGCTGGTCCATAACTTAGAGGAAGTCAGGATCTTGCTCACTAGAAGGTTGTACATTACAATATTCTAAATTGATACATGAGGGTTATCAATTTGATCAAAATAGTGGGAGTGATAATCAATTAAAGACCTAATTAATATCGTCAATTTTATTCAAATCAAATCAAATCAAAAGGAGTTTTGACAAAATGCAAATGTTTTCTCTTATAGAATCAAATGGCAAAGAAATCATTGTTGAAATCAGACAATTTAATTGAGATAAATTTCCATAACTGGTTAAGGAGTATGAGAAGTGATCTGCATATTCCTAAGATATCGATGGTTGTAGAATCCGCTCAATGTATGCCTAAGGCATTGTTTGAATGCAAACTGACAGAGGGAGATCGAGTTAGACCCCATGTTCTCAATATGATTGGGCATATAGAACATCTAGAGAAACTCAAATTTCCTTTGGGTCAAGAGTTGGACACATATATGATTTTGTAGTCTTTGCCAAAATCATATAGCATGTTTATCAAGTATTAATACTTGTGTAACATGGCTAAACTGTTGTCAGAGTTGCTTGATATTTTGACACATGTTGAAGCACAAATGAAGAAGGATAGTTCCATGATAGTGATTAGTGGAATGGAGTCCAAGGACATAGGCAAGGCAGAGAAGCGTTCTCCCACCAAGATGAAGCCCAAGTCTTCTGCACTCAAAATATGGAGAGGATTAAGGGAATCAAGGAAGATGAAGTAAGAGATAGAGATCTCTAATTCTGATGTATATGTAATTGAGATTAACTTTACTACTTCTTCATCATGGGTACTTGATACCGGATGTGGATCACACATTTTTTCAAATGTGAAAGATCTAAAAAGTAGTAGGCCTTGAGCGAAAGGCGAGGTTGAACTACATGTTGCTAATGAAGCAAGAGTTGATGCCAGTGCAGTAGGAACCTATGAGTTATCTCTACCAAGTGGGATGATAATAGAGTTACATAACTTCTATTATGTACCTTCCATTAATAGGAATTTCATTTCTGTGTCTTGTTTGGACAAGGATGGATTTGAATTTCTTATTAAGAATGGAAAATGTTCCATTTCTGAAGATAGGATCTTTTATGGAAGTGCCCCAATGTCTTATGGTATATATTTGATAGATCTACAGACAAGTATATACAACGTAAACACCAAAAGATAAAAACTCAATGACTCAAATAAAACATACCTTTGGCATTATCATCTAGGGCACATAAATCAGAATCGCATATCTAGACTCCATAAAGATGGATATATGGACTCTTTTGATCTTGAATCATTAGAGACATGTGAATCTTGTTTATTGGGCAAGATGACCAATTGCTCCCTTTTCAGGAAAAGGTGAGAGAGAAGTGATCTATTAGGACTCATACATACTGATGTATGTGGGCCTTTTAGAACAAGTGCTAGAGGTGGGTATCAGTACTTCATTACCTTTACTGATGACTTCTATAGGTATGGCTATGTTTACTTGATGAAACATAAGTCAGAGACCCTTGAAAGGTTCAAGGATTTCATGAATGAAGTACAGAACCAACTTGGAAAAAATATTAAGGCACTTCGATCCGATCAAGGTGGAGAATACTTAAGCCAAGAGTTTGAGGACCTTCTGAGAGCCCATGGTATTCTATCACAATAGACTCCAACTGGACCACCACAGCATAATGGTGTGTCAGAAAGAAGGAATCACACATTCTTCTGAGGCCCAACCACCATGAGCGGCGCCCAAGCAGCAAGGAATGACGTCCCAGCCAGTCTGAGCCGCAGTTGCTGCAATTGCGGCCGAGAGCCACCTTGGGCGTGAGGCAACACCAAGGAATGACGTCGTTAGCTTGTCATTGAGGTCCAAGCATGAAGCAACATCGAGTGATGCCCAAACTAAGGAGTTGTGTGTGTGTCATGTTTGAACCAGGGCTGTCCTAAGGTAGAAGACGACCCCGTTGACGCCCGAAAATGGACTCTGGATGGATTACCAGTTGAATTTCGGTTACCTCAACCCGTGGTGAGTAGAATATCACTTCAAAATGCAAGTATAACTCAAATAATCAGACGTTTTGGTTGAAATCGGTGTTATTCATGGATGTCAACGTTTACCCAGGTGTCGGGCAGTGTCGGCGTCTCTTAATTTCTAAATTGCACAAATTTCTTAGTTATGCTTGCACGACACTAGTTAGTTGATTGATGAGTGTGATTTAGATTAGTGAAATTACACAATTGATCAAAACCTAAATTGCTTAGTTAAATGTTGAAAATAGTAGCACATGACCAATAACAGAACGGTTTGGGTATAAACCCAGGTTGTACGGTTTTAATAATTTAATAGATGCATGATTTCAAAGAAATGACGATGACATGATAATGTCAATGGAAACCTAGTTGCACACTCCCTATTATATTTAATGTGTGTGGTTCAGTCTTAACACGAATTGACACGTTTCTCAAAGAAATCATTTGAAATTCTCAATTAATATTAATAATTCATTCCATGACAAGTAATTAACTTTTATCAGTGTATTAAGAAGCTCAATTGCATGATTCCAGTGTATATGTGCCAAGTTTACATGTATTCCGTTTATTTAAGAATTTTAATCTGCTTGCAAGTACAGTATGTGGATTATTTAGTATTTTTCATTGGTTTGAATAAACTGCTTTGTCAAATTTAGAATGATATTCATGTCATGTTGTAAAGTTCAAGTAAATAGACACGGTACCATAGAGATACCAGAGTCGAGTATAAGTAAGAGAAATGCAAAATCTAGTAAGAGTCTTCCAAGATTAGTGAAATAATAGATTTTAGGGCCCTGACACCGTAGAATCCCAATGAGAGGTTTGTGCCTTAGGGATGGAATGACCTATCCTGGCGGTGTGTCCAGTATACGGGGGTCGAAACGTACCAACAGGTGGTACCAGGGATGAAGCCCTAGTGGAGTTCTCCTTAAATTATAGTTTGTAGTGTCCAACATCAACTAGAAGTCATGGTGACACTAGAGTATAGAAAAGCCAATAGGTGGCTTGACTCTCTGCCTGTGTGCTCAGGTTAGAGGAGGAGTCCAGTTTACAGCAAAATAGGAGTGTCGAGGCCAGAGAGCTAGTTTCCCTATTGCAAACTAAGAGAGTAGTCAGACTTAGCTATCCCTGGGTGTCAGCTAAGTCTTGTACGGTGGGATCGTAGTTTGCTATGAGTCTTCATATGTAGAGTACACTGCATATGATCAGGGCATAAGATAAAATATGTTCATATAGGTTCATAGAGTTTCTTATAAGTTAAAGAGTTAAGAAAGATTTGAGTTAGTTGCAGAGTAGTTGTCCTTTAAATGAAATTTTAGTATTCTCTGTTATTTAATCATATCTACAGCTTTGCAGCAGTTGTTATCTTAATAAAATGTTGACATCTCTTGTTATTTAAATTATATTTCTTAGATCTACTTAGTATAGTATTATCTTGTATTTTATTCCAATTAATAAACAATAAAATGAGTTATCTGTGATGGTTGGGTGAAATTCTATTCACTGAGCCAGTAGCTCACCAACCTACTGAAGCATTTTTCAGTTCAGCGTTAGCATGAGGAAGTTGAAGGATCCCATCACCCAAGTTCTTAGAAGGTAGTTTTTAATTAGATAGAGGTCTCTTAGTCCTTTCCCCTCAGTCCTTGGGCATGTGGTATGGTAGTGAGAGAATGTAATGTAACATGTAAACTAGTTTTAAGTTATCTGTTATGTTTTACTTTCTGCATGAACAATGTAATATGTCATGTAAGTTTGTTTTTCTTCCAAGTAAGGTTAATGGTAAGTTGCTTCCACAGTTTTATTATGATCCGACATTATTCAAGCTATTAGGTTTTTCCTTTAAGTTAATTCTAAGTAACTAAGTAAAGAAAAGATTAAGAGTGGTTTACCGAGGGTGACTCCCCGGTCACCGGGGTCATTAGAGATGGCACGGGGATTGGGGCATCACACATCATGTACGCAATGTTGTGCACATGTCCCGATGTCTCGTATGTACTCAGCATGACGAGTAGATACCAGTCAGATCCCAGAGATGCTCACTAGACAACCATGAAGAACATCCTAAAGTACTTGAGAAGGCCTAAGGATTAGTTTCTTGTCTACGACAGTGAGGAAGAATTGGTGGTAAAGGGTTACATCAATGCAAGCTTCCAAACTGATAAAGATGATTATAGATCAATTAAACATTCAATCAATAGACTTGACTCAGAATCATCAAGTTTAAGTGTTGAACCAACTAATTAGAGTGTCATATTGATTGAGAACTGCATTGACTGATTTCTACACAACCTGGACCACCAACCAACTGGTTCACTGGGTGAACCGATCGGCTCATGGTCAGTGAAATGACCCATTCACACTAGTGAACCGGTCGATTCACTTGGACTAAACGAGCAGTGTTGGATTTTCCCAGTTTGTGAGAAAAGATTTTCATTTCACTTGTTCAATTCGATTGGGACAAGAATTAATCTTTGCATGAATTAGAAATGAACAAGGAAAGTCAATTGTGGGTAAGTCTGGGAAGTGAAACAACTGATTCACCTATCCAAATGACCGGTTCAGTTATGAACTGATGGGCTCACCTGCCCAAATGATCAATTCAGTTGTGAAACGATCGGTTCGCCTGCCGCAGTATAATCAGTTCGTGGAAAATCCGGACCCTTCTAGTGTCGCACAGACTGGGAACCCTGACCTTGCCCTCTACTATAAATAGAGGGGTACAGGGGACTTCTCAGAATACACAACTCAGAACATCAGTTGTCCTCTTTGGTTGTGGTAACTGAGAGAGCCCAAGTAAGTTCTACCCATCCAGGGAGGAACAATGAGGGAAAGACAACTATAGAAAAGCAACTGATGGTGGGAGAGTGTGTCGGTGACTAGTACACTGACAGAAGGGGACAACTCCTTCTAGTCTATCCATCAGGATGACTAGAGTCCCTGGTAGTCTGTGTGGACTATCTATAGAGGTGGGAGATTTTTGCCACTTAGGAGGATGACTGTCAACCGTAGTCTGGGTCATGACCATGAGTTGTACATATGTCGTTGAAGACTAGGTTGTTGAAGACCACACTAGCTGTAAGGTATTATTGCTATGCAAGCCTCAGGACCAGGTATATCTCGCTAAACCATCTTTCCTGTTGCATAGTTGTTGATGCGATCTGCTGGTTATGGGTTTGTGGTTAGATAAAAAAAATTGTTTCCGCTGCCTGTTCTGTCCCACAAAACCCAACAGGAGGTCATTCTACAGTAGCTAGGAGGTGAAGAAGGAGAATCTACTTTGATATCCATGGACTCCTATATCTTTCTTCTCATTTTGTTTCTCTTTTGCTTGAGCATGTCTAGCTAAGCCCATAGTGGTGGGCTGTTTGGGGTTAAAATGTGTCTTTGATACCATGTTGGGGGAAAATAACTTGTATTGAATATAATTTCATTCTATGATGATTGCCTCTTGCTTCTATCTCATTTCCCATTATCGCATGAGGTTTGTTCTTATAAACGTAAATTTCTTGTTTTGTGATGCTTTATGACACTTCACTTCTAGGAGGAAATGGAATGTATGTGGAAATCTTAGGAATGGCTCCTAGGTCCAATTAGTGGATCCCTAGCTAGCCCCCTTTGTTCCTACATACATCTCCCTTCTTCTACAAGTGAGTGTGAGATCTAAGTAGCTAGTATAAGTGTGATTAGTGCAATTGCCTAGAGTTTCCTAAAGAGCTAGATGGCAAGTAACATGAGGTGAAACACCCTCATCTCCATTCCCATTCCTACCCTTGGCTCTCAATTACTCTAATACCACTTATCCTAGAAACGTAGACTTGCCAAGTCCTATTAGAATTACACCTAGACCTTTCTTTAACTAGTAGTATAGGGTATATTCTAATAGCACTTGCATTGTTGTTTGGTTTGGTAATCTAGATTGAAATATGATATTTGCATGCTATGTTAACCTTCCCCCAACTAATGTCATGTTGCATTCCCAAACGGCCCACCTATCCATCATATTGCTTAAAATCCACCCTTGCCTCCTTAGCTTGTTAATGCTAGCCTAGTCAATTGCCTTTGTTAATTCTTAGCTAATTGTTTAGTTCTTAATAGTTAGTTCTTGCTCAAGTAGTTAGGGCTCCTTTGAGCTTGCTTGTGTAAATATAGCTAGCTAGTGATAACTTAGGCTCTTGCTTGTCCTATTGCTTAGCTTGCTTCTTAGTTGATAACTTGTTGTGCTAGTGTAGTGTAGCTCCTTGTTCTAGTTTAATTGTTTGTCTTGCCTAGTTTCTTAGTCCTAACTTGCTTAAGGTAAACTAGGGTTTTTGTTAACTTAGTTTCTTTCTTGCTCTTTCTTGCTTGCAATTGTAGCATAATCAAACCAAACCCAACTTTAAACCTTAGACTCCGCTTTAGGAACATAACTAACACAAACCTAGCTCCAGTGCCCCCTCTAACCCTAAGGATCGACCCTAATCTTACCATTACTCTATACTACAGCACGATCCCGTGCGTTTGCGGGTACGTGTGATTAGTTGAGCATGTGCGTTGGACTAGATCCATATACAAATTTTGAGAGATCCGTGTATTTTTCCCTTAGGGTTGCATCTAGTCACCTTTAGTTGGCTAGTGTGTGGCCTTGAGAAAATCACACCAACTACGGCTTCAATTTTTCTTTGCCAACCAACGACTAAATATTTAGTCGTTTGTTTTACTAGAAAACATTGACTAAGGTTTTGAATTGATTTTCGTAGTAGACATGTGGCTCCACCAAGTATGAAATATTATCTTTTAACATACATTTTGGAGTTATTTTTTGCTATATAAATAGAAAAAGAAATCATATATTTCTTGGGGTTGGTTAAATTTTTTTTATTTCAATCCTTGAAGAAATAATTTGTCATAATATCCACCAAGTTGATGTCATCACATTCAAGCACAAGAGAAATCAAATCATCTTTTATGTAGGCCGAACAATCATTTAAGAAATGTAGGTACAAGGAAACTTTAAACTACAACTCGTAGAAGACTAAACCATTTGTTTATAGGCTATCAAAAATTTGAGATGCTGACAAATGGCACAACTTCCTTTCATCCTTACCCGTGTGTCAAGCTTCTTATTTGGTATAGATGATTAGTTTGTATTTCACGTTGCTTTTGTTAGCTCTTCTGGTTAGTATCTTCTATTCTTCAGCAAGCATTGAACCCTATGTAAATAGTCATAGAAATGAAAAATTAATATATGAAGAATTGGAATTTTATTATAGCCAACATAACTAAAACTTGGCTCGTGCAAGAAAAGTGTTGCATGCCTTGTTGACAATCTCCAAACCGCAATGAGGAAGGCCAGTAGCATTTCGTCCATCCCATATAACATATGAATGATTGATACAAAATTGTATTTAGCGTTTGGGTATAAGTCATGAATTGTATTGGACACAATTTAGTGCATTGCACCCTCAACCACTAACTGATGCACTGGCTCATCCATTAGAAGCTTGTACTTTCTACTTTATAGTTTGTGCCAAAATTTCATACACATTCGAATTAGTAAGATATCATTTACAGTGTATAAAATATGTCAATGTTAAAAAATTATATAAAATATATCAATTTTAAATCTTGTATGAAACATATCAAGGTCAAAAGCTTACTTCATGTTGCAGTAGGCCCTTCAGGTTGCACATAAGGCACATCAGGTTGTGTAGTAGACACTTCATTATCCTGGTAACTACCCCGGAGGAATCTATTGTCATCAGAGCAGATGGTCCTGCTTGAAGGTCACTTCCATGGGTCGTCATATAGTCTGTTATTGATTTTTCTTTAGCTAATTGTAGTACGAGAAGATGGGTCACTATGTGCAAAATGTATTATTGTTTGGAGTTGGACTACTATTTGTACTAAGATTTCTAATTACAACTACATGACATGGAAGCCTATATATGGAGGCCATTAGATCTTCCAACATTTGAGTGTGATCCACCCACTTGTTTTTTGTTGGTGATCTTATATGGTAGAAGAGAGTTCTCTCGAGGATGACAGAGAGTTAGTAAGTTTACTTTGAGGTAAAGTAGCAGTTGGTCGTCGAAGACACATCCTGTGCATCTACGATGTGGCTCTCTAAAGGATGAGAGTCAGAGATGATCAACTATTTTATCATGAGGTGAAGTAGTAGTTGGCAGTTGATAGTCTATTAATGTTGCACTGACAATAATGATATATTTGTCCCATCAGCGGACGACATGCATATGTTGTCTCCAGCCCAGAGTGCTTATGTTTGGAGGCGACACGCCGTTGTTCTAGTTGGAGGAGCCAGCTAAAATGAGTGTTGGCATTGTCACATGCAAAGGTTGCCCAATGAGCGATACAAAGACATGTGTGTGTTTGATCCCTAGTAGCGACAATCGTGAGTTATCTTTGTTCTTAAGTGGGGAGCTACTGAGAATTAGAGGTAACTAAATTTAAAATGTGTTGGTTGTAGTCTTTATAACATACTGTTGATTGGCCGGTATTGCTTAATTTTTTATATTCTCGTTGGAGGGATATTTTCCATGTTAAATATAATGCCTTTAATTTTGCAAAGAAATTTTCACCGATCGACCTCAATTCCTAACAACTAGCGACAAATATTCTAAACTTGGATATCACTCTTAAAGTCCAATTATAATTGCATTAACGAATTCCAATATCGAGTAAGAACAGCCCGACATAATGACTAAATCACTAAGAACTACTTGTATGTCCGTCTACCATTTCCTCCGCAGTCGCCCCCTTGTCATTTCCACGCAACCTTTGCTGCCTAACAACTAGCGATATATATCATAAACTTAGATATCGCTCTGAAAGTCCAATTATAATTGCATTAACAAATTCCAATATCAAGTAAGAACAACCCGACATAATGACTAAATCACTAAGATACTTGTATGTCCGTCTACCAATTCCTCCGCAGTCGACCCCTTGTCCCTTCCACATAACCTTTGCTCCATCATCTATACTCAGCCCCCCAAACTGCACAATTTTGAACAGTGTTTGGTTATAAGACAAAATAATATATAAAAATTGCCTGCATCATATGGCCCGTCCCGACACATTCTGTGGATTCCGTCGCGTTTGTTGGAAAAAGGCAGTGTTTTGGGCCATTGCATCGAATCACGCCGCAAGCCCCACCTTTCATGCTGCTTCGTTTGTGAGCCCGGCACCCAAAACTAAGGCCGACAGACTATGCTCTCTGAAGAATGATGGACGACAATTGTGTGAAATCTATCATCTCTTTAGAATGCAAGGTTTTGCTCCAATCCTTTTGTCGGGTAAGGAATTGAGGGTCGGTTTCCTTTGTGTCAACTAGACTGAAGTGCAGTAGTGGATGATTCTCTTATCCCATAAAAGTGGTGAAGGGATCAGGTCATTCACTAGGGCAATCAGCCAACTATCATCAGTTCTAACCGACGTCGTGTTCGATTCCCGGTTTATATTCCAACAGAAAGTGGGCTACTTATGGAATATTTAGTGCTGTCCAAATTACATTGATCTGTGACTGATGCTGATAATGTGACTGCATATCGTTCCCGTTTTCTGGTTTTTAGAAACACCAGAAGCCTGAAAGAAAGCGATTCAATTTTATATTTACCTTTTCTTGTTCCATTTGTTCAAATCTAAACATCTTTTCTTGTGAATTTCTTTAACTTGACACCAATCTGGATAGCAACAATACACAGTAAATTTATTTGAATTGCTCGCTTTTATATTCACAAGCTGAATCAAACAAATATTCAGGCTTGACTGACTACACCTTAAATGCTCATATTTTTCTCTATATTTGTTGTACGTCTGCTGCAAATCTTGAAACATATATTAAGCTTGGAAATTTGAGTTAAGTGTATATCCATTGCAATTGTTTCTTTTTTTGTTTCTTATGGCTTGTCCAACTAGTATTGAGTTTCCCGATGTCAATTACATAGGATGATTAAAACTACCTGATTATATGATTTACGAGCAACATTTTCACTTTTTCACTTAAATTTATTCCACATGCATCACCTCATTACTTCAAAATGTTTCCATTTTAAGATTAAAGTTATATGTCCAGCACAGCTCGTTATGTCTATCACTGTATCCGTCAGCGAATTAGCTCTCACAATACATGAGAGCAGAGAGCGTAACAAGTTAGCCTAGCGCTGTGCTATCACCCGTTTATCCACCATTTATCATGTATGGTAGAATAAAGGTAAGTAATTTTTTTACGCGCTACCCGCTAATCGACCAACCCATTCACCCGATGCTATACTGAGTGGGGTAACCATTTCCCATATTCGTTCACAAAGGTGACCCTGTAGGTCATATTATAATTATCTAGTTACATAATATGTAAGCTTTAACCCTACTGGAAACCAGCATAGCAACCACCACCACCACTCCTTCCCTTTCTTACCTCTCTTGTTCCTCCTCTTTGAGCACGAATGGTCCACTTATTGGGATTAGGAATATAATCCAGCACATGCCCCAGTGGGATTTGGACTTGGGAGGGTTGGTTTGTGCTACCAATCCTAATAAGAGTCAAATTTAAGAAGAAAAGACGATGGTTCCCTATCTGCATCATAGAGTTGGACTAGGAGTGGGTCTATGATTTGGACAATGATTCCTGGTTGCAACCATATGCATGGAGGCATATAAATAGAGGTCATGGGGGAGGCCATTGAGATCATTCCATCATCCCACTGGTTGAGGTGTGATCCCTCCAGTTGCTTGTTGGTGCCTTCTGTGGTAGAGGGTGTCAGAGAACAAGAACAACTGGATGAGATCTCTTAGTTCAATAAGAGAGGGTCAACGACTTTGTCTTGAAGCAAAGTAGCGGCTGACAGTCAGTGACACATTGGGTGCACTGACAGAGAAGCTCTCTTGGTTGATAAGAGAGGGCTAGCGACTTTGCCTTGAAGTAAGTAGCGGTTGGATGTTACAGTGTTGCCATAGTGGCAACGGTCCGACCCAGTCAATGGTCGCAGTGGCATCAAGTAGTCCCCAGCAACGACGACGGCCTCATGAGGAGATCAAGTAAAGAGGGAAGTTTTGTACACACTGAGTGTGATTCTCTTCTTCCTCATCTTTGTTCTCGTTTGGGGAGGGCTACCTGGATTTAGGGGGTAATTAAATCAAGGCAGTGTGAGTTGTAATCTTAATTATATAGTGCTTGTTGGCCGGTATTGCCCTGTAGTTTTTCTCTCCTTGTCTTGGGGAGAGTTTTCTATGTAAAATCTAGTTTTTCTTCTTTGGGTTTATACGCTTGTCGGTAACGCTTCCGCAATAACTTTTCATCACATTCGGGACTGTATCGGTACAACATCCCCAACAAGTGATATCAAAGCGCAAGCTGCAGATACTAGTCCAGATGGGAAAGGATGAAGATGGGACAATGATAAAGTTGACAGGTTCAAATGGGCAGATTTGTAAACCCAAGATGGAGGATATTCTCTATTGTAAAGATCTATATGATCCAATAGAGGAACAAAAGCCAGAGACTACGTCTGATGCAGATTGGAAAAAGCTAAACAGAAAAACTGTCAGAACAGTGCGGAAGTGGCTTGACATATCTGTGTTCCATCACGTCTCAAAAGAGACCAATGTCAAAGATCTGTGGGAAAATCTCAAGAAATTATATGAGCGGAAGACGGCCACAAATAAAGCTTTCTTGATCCGAAAGTTGGTGAACCTCAAGTACCGGGATGGTACAAGCATTGTCGAGCATATGAATGAATTCCAAAGCCTTGTAAATCAGTTGGGGTCCATGAAGATGGTTCTTGATGTTGAACTCAAGGCTCTACTTCTTCTAGGATCGCTACCGGACAGTTGGGAGATACTCGTAGTGACAGTCAGCAATTCTGCACAGGAAGGCAAGTTGACACTTGACCAGGTGAAGAACAGTCGTCTGAATGAAGAGACTCGACGGCGAGCCTCATGTGATAGCAAATCAGAGTTACACATCACAAAGGGTAGGAGCACTGACAGAGCGAGAGACTGTGGCAGCTCTTAGAGCCTCAGTGAGTTCTAGGACTGCGCGAAGTCTCGTGGTAGGTCCAAGTCCAAGAATAGTAGATGGTTCTTCCATTGCGGAAAGACATGTCATTTCAAAAGGGACTTCAAGCTCTAGAAAAGGAAACAAGGGTCTGAAGTCAAATACAAGCAAGATGATGATAAAAACACCACAGTGACAATATCAAATGACAGGATTGATGAGGACGATGTGGTCTTTACAGTCCAGGAGCAGTGTTTGCATGTTGATGAGGACGGTTCAGAGTGGGTGGTGGATACTGTATCTTCTTACCATGTTTCACCATGTGAGGAGTTCTTTACTTCATACAGGAAGAGGGACTTCGGCAGAGTGAACATGGGAAATTCCAGCTTCTCTAGAATTGTCAGGATTGGAGACATTTGTGTTCAGACAAGTGTCAGTTGCACGCTCACACTGAAGGATGTTCGTCACGTTCCAGATCTGCGGTTGGGTTTGATTTCTGGTTCTTTCTTTGATAGAGAAAGTTGTCATCTTGATTTTGGTGGTGGCAAATGCAAGATCACTAAGGGGGCTTTGGTTATTGTACGGGGCAAACTGTCTCGTACATTGTACAAGACCAAGCTTAAAGTGCTTAGAGACGGCAGTATACATGCAGTTGAGGATAACCACACAGATCGATGGCACAAACGGTTAGGGCACATGAGTGAGAAGGGCTTGAATCTTCTATCCAATAATAGGTTGATTCCTTGTGGCAAGGACAATGGTCTCAGTTCATGTGACGCATGTCAGACAGGAAAGCATCAGTGAGCTTCTTTCAAGATAAGTTCTGTGGTGAAGTCAAAGCTTCTATAGTTGGTTCATTCAGATGTCTGCGGTCCGTTTGAGGTGGCTTCACTGGGTGACAATAAGTATTTTCTCACATTCATTGATGATGCATCTAGGAAGGTGTGGGTTTATTTGTTGAAGACCAAGGATCGGGTCTTATAGTGTTTTCAAAAATTTCATGCCATGGTGGAACGGGAGATAGAAATAAATCTAAAGTGTCTCCGTACAGACAATGGAGGAGAGTACACCTCCAGGGAGTTCCACGATTACTGCACCCAGCATGGGATACCTCATGAAAGGATAGAGCCTGGCACACCACAACACAATGGTATATCTGAAAGGATGAATCGTACCATAGTGGAGAAAGTTAGATGCATGTTGAAGACTGTAAAGTTGTCAAAGACATTCTGGGGTAAGGTAGTACGTACTGCCTGCTATCTGATTAATCGATCTCCATTAGTTCCTTTGGGTTTTGATATACCTGAGAAGGTATGGATAGGTAAGGATGCCTCTTATGCTCATCTGTGAGTATTTGGGTGCAAGTCTTATGCACATGTTCCAAAGGAAAAGAGGCAAAAGCTAGATGATAAAGTGGTGCCATGTATCTTTCTTATCTATGGGGATTAGCAGTTTGGGTACATGTTATGAGATCCAGTGAAAAAGACCATGACCAGACACAGAGATGTGACTTTCGATGAGAGTCAGACAATAATAGAGCCTGAGTTTGATGATGCAGAGGATGTGGGATCAGGTGACAGTTCTTCAGACGATGAGTATGAGGATGCTTCAGCTTCTTCACAGGTGCAGTCTTCTGATGATGAAGAAGAGCAGCATAATCACCTTGATCAACAGAGTGATAGCACATCGATTTGTCCAGTTCCAGATGCACAGATGAGTGATTCAACTTCACAAGCAGAGACTTCTGGGTAGGGGGAGCAGTATCAGGATCAGTCAGAGTCCTCAGAGTAGTAGTTGAGGAGGTCTGACAGAGTTCGTCATCCTTCATCCAGATATCCGACATCTCAATATATCTTGCTTACTGATCAGGGGGAGTCAGAGACTTATCATGAGGCACAAACTTATAGAGATAAAGCACAGTCACATCAGGCGATGTAGGAGGAGATGTCTTCTTTGTAGAAGAATGATACCTATGATTTTGTGGTGCTTCCCAAAGGCCAAAAAGCACTAAAGAACAAGTGGGTCTACAGGATGAATAGAGATGACAGCAACAAGGATCAAGCTTTCAATGAGAAGCTACATGGAGATGGGAAGCATCATCAGAGTATTTCTGAACCTTGATACAGAAGGTCAAAAATAAGGTTTTCATCCAGGATGGCTTGGTATACCAGTCAGGGGGAGTCAGCAAAGTTCCAAGTGTGGGCATGGAGAGAGAAGCGGCACTACCAGTATACTTCTTCTCAGTTGCTTAGGAACAGAGTGAAGTCAGGATTGGACTTCACTAAGATGGATGAAAATGATAGGATGTTGACATGTTCGAGGAGAGTGGATCCATCACAGGTGGTGATGAGGTCCACAAGCTGCTCCAGATGATCGCTGAAGACCACGTCTCCCTCATGGGTTGGAGTGGGAGATTGTTGGGATTAGAAATATAATCCAGCCCATGTCCTAGTGGGATTTGGACTTAAGAGAGGGTTGGTTTGTGTAATGACCCCGCCTCCTAGTAACCCCCAATTAAGGGAGACCAAGAGGTCAGAGCCGTTATCCCAATTTCCAGATCAAAGGTTCGACAAATAATCAATAATAATTATCAAATTCTACTAAACTAGACTGAAAGGCTGTAATAAAATTAAGCTTTTCATACCTTTTTCAAAAGCTTGGATATCTACTTCTATCCATATGGAATCTATTCTAACTAATCCTCCTTTGCACTTTAATTCATATTTAATTCCACAACTGCCACTTTACTGTTTGTTCTTTTCACTTGTACCTAAAATGCCGACAAACAAAATGTCGGTCAGTATAAAGCTGGTATGTGGGGGAAACAATAATTGTGCAATTAATAACAACATATTGCAGTCAATTATGGTTTAACAACCAACTTTATATTTCAAATATAACTGTGCGATCCACACATATCCTATCCTCTGTGTTGTCCTTGTAATGGACCTGGATGCTACCTTCCTTTTGGTAGATCCCCGTTAAACCCCTCATGATCCCACCTAATAGGTGAATTAGTTTCTAGGGTTGAGTCACATGGCACTACCCATAGGTAACCCACTCCTTAACTCATGGCGTGCTTTAGAGTCTCACGACACTACATGTGGGTAGCCCAAGTTCTAACTCATGATAGCCTAGACCTTACTCTAGGTTACCCTTTTTAGCATTTGCAAAGCCACAGAGGAGGATCCAGATCTAAGCCAGTTATATATACATTTATAGTGATAGTCATAGTCACTCTATAGTTGCATGAAATAAAAGGCATCCAACAGTTATTTTCAAGCAACAGATAAAGACGTTCAGAAATTGTCGTGAAACTAAAGCGATTATTCATAAGTGTAACCACATACCTATCAGGGTGATTTTGAGACAGAATAATCCATGCATGCAAGAAATCCAAGCAAGCAAGCACACATATCAAGATCATGAAATAATTATACAATTTCCTTTTATTACTCATGTCATCAAGATCTGTTAAATCTAGCTCACTTCCTAGGGTTTCTAGGACACATGATCATGAACTTGGTGTCGTTGTTGCGCGTTCTCTAGGACACATATTCGATGGTGAAATGGCTCCTTGACACCGTGGTACACCAGGATCCCATCGCAACCCCTCTGGTCCCCATGGTTGCATCATGCTCATGATGCTACTTGGGGTTAGGGTTTGAATAAGAAAACAAAGAAGAAGAAGGAGAAGAATAGAGAGCACTACGTGATATCTCTCTTCCCTTCGAATCGGGGCTCTGCCCTTTTTATAGGGGTGGATATCCATGCCCCAAGACATTCATCAAGAGGAAGCAAGTCCCTATCCTAATAGGAAACATATTCCTTAAATAAGAAGAAATCTTCTCTCTCCTCATTACCTTCTTAGATATTCCTTGCTCTTTGGGTATTAGGATTTTGAAAATCCTCTCACTTATTCTCTTTATTCTTGCTTTTTAATCCATTGGCACGAATTTCTATTTTCTTTTAATAGAAATTACTTCCTTTTTTAATAATACCCCAAAATCATTCATTATGCATCATATTATCATCTTATTTGATATTATTGGTATTTTCTCTTTCCTCTTTCTTCATTGGGGCTCCTTGGACCCCAAGAAACTCCAAGATTTCGAAATTCCTTCATAAGGATACTGATTATCCTTCTAGATGCATCAATATTCATTATTTCACATTATCTTATTTATTTCTTATTAAAATATCTCTTTTTGAGGATTTCTCTTTTTCTTTCTTTTTATTTTCCTCATTGGCATTCCTTTTAACCTTAAGAATCCTTTGGATACGAAAATCCACCAAGGATAATTCAATTATACCTCTTTTCACTTATTTTCCACATTTTATCTTTTCAATTTCTTTCTTAATAAAGAAATATTTAATTGATCTTTTCTTTTCTTATTGCTTTCTTTTTGCAACTTTGAACTCCTTGGAACCCAAGAGACACGAAATCCACCTTTGAATTATATATATATATATATATATATATATATATATATATATATATATATATATATATATATATATATATATCTGCCTTCTAGAGGTTTCTACATTTTTATTTTCCCCATTTCTTATTAATAATGGAGTTCCTTTTGTCTCTTCCTTGTTATTGGGCCCAATAGCCAATAAAGCCCACAAAACAATCATCAAGGCTATTGTAAACGAAATCCATTTATTCAAAACAAATCATATCTTTATTTTTTTCAAATATCTTTAATATGAGAAATCACATTTCCCACCAAATGAACCCCAAACTGGGGTTGTAACATCCTTCCCCTCTTATAGGAATTTTGTCCTCAAAATTCCATCAAGCAAACAAACAATTCAGGATAAGACTTTTACATGTTCATCATTGGCCCCTATGTGGCTTTTCCCTATCCATGGTGCTTCCAAAGAACCTTTATCATCACATATTCCTTTGTCTGAGTTCTTTCACCTTGGCATCTATAAACCTCATAGGTGACTCAGGTCATTACAGCCTCCCTTGGGGCTCACTAGGCTCATTGTTCCGCACATGGTCTGGGTACCTCACATAGGGCTCTAATTTGGACACATGAAACTCATCACACATTATTTCATCCTGAGGGGTAAGGTCAAACTTAACCTTCTCCACCAAACCATGTCAAAAGAACCCATGCATCGGGGACTCAGCTCTCTTAGCTATAACTTAGAGAGGTCGGATTTTCATGTCACATATTCCCCCACAGTGAACTGCATGTCAGTCTACTTTGCATCAGCTTACAACTCATGTTGTCTATGGGCTCTTTTCAGTCATTGCATGATCAAAGAGACTTCATCTGCACACACTGTGGTCCTTTCTTGACATTTGTGAGGTCCCTTCACCAACATTACCTTAATGAAGTGGTGACCGCCGCAACCTCCCTTGTAGAGCTTCTTTACATCCCGATACTGGCTATGGTGGTTATCATCACATCTACCAAAGACAAGAACTGTCTCCATGTATCACCCTGAACGAGCACACATACTCTCATCAGACCCTCTAGTCTGGATCATACTAACCATTAGTTAGGGGTGATAAGCGGTACTAACATCGAGTTCTTCATGTACCTATTTCCACTTTATGGAAGTGTATCTTTAGGTTATACTCAAGAATTTTTTAACTCGCATCATGGTGTAGTTGAACCATCTCCTTCTCATATGTAGTTCAACCAGATCTGTCCCTTGACAGTACTCTTTATTTCTCATGTCATCTAGGTAAGGCAATCCACCATAACCCATATTGCATCTTGACCTTCCTTGGTCTAGGGGAGACTTACCACAACATCCATAGTGGTGAACCCCATTCCCTCTCAGGGACTCTTTTATCCTCTATATCGATACACTGGGTTACTAGTGCTCATCCTTCACCTCCCGGCTTGCATGGCTACATACCACATGCAACTTCATATTAGGCATCCAAAGTACTATTGTCACTTATTATCTTGGTAGTACCACGGTATATGGTGATCTTAAATCATGATCTCCTGTATTGTCATGATTCCTTAAGATCGATTCCTTAGAAACCCTAAACCATTCTAAATGAGGTTTCCACAGCTTCCTTCTCAGAGAAGTGCATTTTAGGTTCTACTACCATCCTTTTATTTCATCAAGGAGTAAGTTGGCTAACCAAACAACCATTAACTTGTTCAACAGATCTTGTTCCATCTGAGTGTTAGCTTATCTCTTTTCCAACTTAGGGTTAACCTAACAACCCCTTCTAGCCTCTAGTTAAACTAGGCAGCTGCATCTCATCCAGAGCATCCATTACCACTGCACATCCTTAGGTGTTAGGTAACGTTGAAGACATACACTTTCATGTATTCCACTTATCATCTCATCTCAAACTCTAAGTCTATCTTTATCATGAAAACTCTGATTTCCTTCTCTTGATTTTCGAACTCAACCTCATAGCTTATGATAAAAACATCCTCATAAGATGACTACCTTATAACTCTTACTATTGGTAAACCATCCATGTATCATTCACTCCATGAGGGTATGTTATCATCTCTATCCTCATACCTCTTAGTAACATTCCAACTCACATTACCTTTTATCCTTGGTGTATGGCATGCGTATTGTCCTATCTCTCACTCTCATAATAAGAGGAAATAAGCATTTGGCTGTAGTCCAAATACAGAGTTCTTCATGTTCCAAGAGTAGAGATGGTACATCCCACCTTGCCAGTACACCTTTAAATCTAAGTTGAAACATGTATCTTAAACCTCTATATCACAAACATCTCGATATCAAAGTTATTTCTATAGAAAACTGGTCTTGAACCCACTTGGATCTGCACACATCCCTTGGTCATCTCCTACAGGTCTATAGGGTGTCGGCATTTTTGGGGTCATCCCTCTTCCCTCGTGCATCCAGAGAGTGCTCTACTCATATGCCATTTGGGTCTCATGAGTTCATGAAGGTGATCAATCTCCTAACCCATGGTCCTCAGACAATGATAGTTGTTACCTCCCGACCCTATGGTCATGTGCAACTAGGGAATTAGGCAACTCCTACTTCCATCGGTCTTATCCCTACCTGACCCTAAGATAGACTTAGGATTATATTATAGTACATGTCAACTTGGAACCTTACCCAAGCCTTCACCATCTCTCTCTCCGCATTCATGGGCTAACTTCCATTCTTTCATAGAGTCATGGCAACCTGCCTACCTTGGTTAGGCCCCATACCAGTTACCTCCATGGTAATACATCCACAGGCATTTAGAGATAGTTATCTATGGGTCTACAGGTTCATTCTCATACCATGTACCTTTCACTTAGCTTATCAAGATCCTATGAGACCTCTTTAGATTACTTTAAAACCATCAAGACTGGTATACACCCTACAAGAGGGTCTCTCTCCCAATATGGGAGGAACTACCTCTTGACAACAAGGTCACAAACGCCCTTAGGTCTAGGGTTTACATCCACATGCTTAACCCTAGAAAGCTATTAAGGCACAAGAAGACCACCTACTAAACCAGGCTACGTCATACGGGTTCTCATTTCTCAACATTAGATCAAGATCGTACCTTCCCATATCATCAACTTGGTTGGGAGGAGTTCGCCAAACATACCATAAACTTAAGGGGTTTTCCTTTCCTCTCAACATAAGAAGTACCATGCTCGCCTCTATAGAAATTCAACTCTCATCATGAGCATCAGGTAAACCACTTCCCCTCTTAGGCCTAGGAACCCTAGGTTTACCTTTTGGGTGTCCAACTGCCTACTCAACCTCTTAACCACGACCAAACATGTATAAGGCATGGCACACACTTCCTGTCATCCTTCTACTCGAGCAACACTTCAGAGTCGAGTCCTCCTTAAGGACAACCAACAAGGTACAAGGCCTCACAACCTATTACTAAACCTCTCCAGGTCTAAGGAACTCTTCTTCTCATCTATACCATAGGCACAGAGGTACCAGAAGACTCATCCTCTCTCTAGGTTTTGGTTCCTCTCATGGCAACCAAGACAGCATCAGCCTCCAGGGATCATGCATGAGGCAACCCCTATCATCCATTTAGGTTGCATCATCCTCAACTCTCTACTTTTCCTCATATCTCGGAGTCTAGGCTTCTGACCTTCTTATATGGTCCCTGTTATCTCTCTCTAGAGCTAACCCTACAAACAGCCTCACTACCAGAGGTCCTCTCTCCATGAAGGTGGATCAAGCTCACAAACATACCCCTACATGGGTGATACTTACGTTCAAACTTATGTTTTCTCAAGCTTATCCCTAGCCCTTTAAGCTTATCTCATCAGCTATCCAACATACTCCCTTGGCCAAGATTTCAACCTGTTGCTCGCATTATTGGCGTATTATGGGTGCTTACTATGACATGCTCATATAATCTCATGGGGTTTCCATAGGTTCTTCTCTAACCTCATCAAAGAAGGAGCTATCCTTCTCTCTAACATGCATGACCCTTCCCAGGGTTGGGTCGCCAAAGGTACTCAGTCATCCAACCTCTCGTGGATCATATGACATCCAAGGCATGTCCATCCAAACACCTGGTCTACTAAGACATCTAACTCATCATGTCATCTCTCTATCTAACCCTCACTTAGGGTTAGGGTTAACACCATCCTCAGAGTATGTGCCATGTTTCTACTTGTAATGGAGATCTCTACCTCCAAGACGAACTCTCATTACTTATCCTCCTGATAAGAAGGTCTAGCCTCAGGTCTCTCCGGAAGGCATGACAACTTATATCATATGACCTAAGCATATATCTATTTCTTTACGCTTAATCTATTAAGCTTATGTCCATGACATCTTATTTACATGTTTTTTATTAATTTGGTCGAGGATTCCTTAAACCTTATCAACCTTACCCATACCTCAAGAGGGTGAGGAAAAGAGAGAAAACCCTAATCCTTAACATCATTTGAGTTGAGAAGGGATGAACAAGATGAGAGAGTCCTAAATGTATCTTATTTCGAGTCAAATCCTGAGACGTTGGCCAGGCAGTCACACTGTTCTGGGAGTCCTCGTATTCCGACTAGCGGTGCGGAGGAAAATCTTGCCAGCCCCAGATGTGATCCTTTTCTAGACACCTCTGTCTTTTGGAAAATCCTCTAATAACTCCCTTGAGTTCTACAGAATTAGTAAAATTTAATAATTATTAAAGATTAAGTGAGGAACCTTCACTCTAATACCAAATGTAACGACCCTGCCTCCCGGTAACCCCCAATTAAGGGAGACCAAGAGGTCAGAGTCGTTATCCCAATTTCCGGATCAAAGGTTTGATAAATAATCAATAATAATTATCAAATTCTACTAAACTAGACTGAAAGGCTGTAATAAAATTAAACTTTTCATACCTTTTTCAAAAGCTTGGATATCTACTTCTATCCATATGTAATCTATTCTAACTAATCCTCCTTTGCACTTTATATCATATTTAATTCCACAACTGCCACTTTATTATTTGTTCTTTTCACTTGTACCTAAAACGCCGACAAACAAAACGTCGGTCAGCATAAACATGGTATGTGGGGGAAAGAATAATCGTGCAATTAATAACAACATATTGCAGTCAATTACAGTTTAACAACCAACTTTACGTTTTAAATATAACTACGCGATCCACACATATCCTATCCTCTGCGATGTCCCTGCAGTGGTCTTAGATGCTACCTTCCTTTTGGTAGATCCATGTTAAACCCATCATGATCCCACCTAACAGGTGAATCAGTTTCTAGGGTTGAGTCACATGGAACTACCTGTAGATAGCCCACTCCTTAACTCATGGCGTGCTTTAGAGTCTCATGGCACTACACGTGGGTAGCCCAATTTCTAACTCATGATAGCCTAGACCTTACTCTCAGTTACCCTTTTTAGCATTTGCAAAGCCACAGAGGAGAATCTGGATCTAAGCCAGTTATATATACATTTATAGTGATAGTGATAGTCATAGTCACTCTATAGTTGCATGAAATAAAAGGCATCCAACAGTTATTTTCAAGCAACCGATAAAGACGTTTGGAAATCGCCGTGAAACTAAAGTGATTATTCATAAGCGTAACCACATACCTATCAGGCTGATTTTGAGACAGAATAATCCATGCATGTAAGAAATCCAAGCAAGCAAGCACACATATCAAGATCCTAAAATAATTATACAATTTCCTTTTATTACTCATGTCATCAAAATCTATTAAATCTAGCTCACTTCCTAGGGTTTCTAGTCCACTTTTAGGGTTTCCATTGAAATTAGGGTTTCCCTTCATCTTTTACTATTTTAAACCCTAATCTAACGCAATTGATCACAAACCCTAATTATCTCAACATCTAATCCTCAGTTTTGGATTAAAGGCATAATTAACCATTAAATAAGTCCATTAAGCCTCTTTTACATTAAAGCTACCATTTTTTATCCTTTTTGTCCATGACAAGATCATTATGCTCATTTATCATCAATTCACAGTTCATTATGGTCTAATTCACATATAAATCTACTTGTCATTAATACTACCTTTATCCATTAGAAAACCCTAATTATTACATTAAGGGTATTTATCCACAATTAGGAACCTTTATACTTGAAATAGCTTAGAATTATCATATCTCAACTTTATTCACAATTTTGAATAATTAAAACCATTATGAGTCACATTTACTAATATTAAGGTTTCAAGGCCCATTAAAGCATATTTATGCACAGAAAACTCTAAATTAACCAAGTACTTGCAAAGTTCATCTTTTTTTATTGTAATGTATCTTTTCACGATTAACATGCTAATATCAACTTTAATCATCCATTAAACCCTACTAATTACATTAATCATCACAAAATAAAGTTTCTTAATCTTTAATTCATTAAAGTTGATAAGTTACACTACTTTTCGAACAGCATGAGGAATTAGCCTTTAAAACCATTTTTAATGAATTCCTCTCGTTTTTCTGAGCAAAATACATATATTATTTGCTATCATCGAGTTACCAACATTTAGTTATGAATTTTGCAAGGTTTACCATTTTGGACCAATCAGAGGATGCCACGTCGCCTCTTCTCCATGCAATGCAGCGATTTGGAAAACATAACAAATTGTCATTTATACCCTTGGTTAAGTGGACGACTCTTTAATCCTTCCGAGGGCAATACCTTCCAACACCCTCCAGGTTGTCTTCAACCTCGGGCATCCCTACCTCGCCGCCGTTGCAGCCTTGCGTGGGCTCTCTCTCTCGCTCTCTGGGATGTGATCCTTGCCGAAAGTCGCTCCTCTACCTCCGCCGCTCCCTGGAGCACACGAGGCACCCTCAAACCTTGGCCACGGTGGCCGTTTTCCCGCTCGCCAAGCCATGCACAGCGGCCATCACTGTAGCCTTGGTGTCGTTGCTGAGCGTGCTCTAGGACATAGATTCGATGGCGAAATGGCTCCTTGACACCGTGGTACACCAGTCTCCCATCGCAACCCCTCTGAACCCCCTGGTTGCATCATTCTCATGATGCTAGTTGGGGTTAGGGTTTGAATAAGAAAACAAAGAAGAAGAAGGAGAAGAATAGAGAGGACTACGTGGGATCTCTCTTCCCTTCGAACCGGGGCTCTGCCCTTTTATAGGGGTGGATATCCATGCCCCAAGACATTCATCAAGAGGATGCAAGTCCCTATCCTAATAGAAAACATATTCCTTAACTAAGAAGAAATCTTCTCTCTCCTCATTACCTTCTTAGATATTCCTTTCTCTTTGGGTATTAGGAATTTGAAAATCCTCTCACTTATTCTCTTTATTCTTGCTTTTTAATCCATTGGCACAAATTTCTATTTTCTTTTAATAGAAATTACTTCCTTTTTTAACAATACCCCAAAATCATTCATTATGCATCATATTATCTTCTTATTTGACATTATTGGTATTTTCTCTTTCCTCTTTCTTCATTGGGGCTCCTTGGACCCCAAGAAACTCCAAGATTTCGAAATTCCTTCATAAGGATACTGATTATCCTTCTAGATGCATCAATATTCATTATTTCACATTATCTTGTTTATTTCTTATTAAAATATCTCTTTTTGAGGATTTCTCTTTTTCTTTCTTTTTATTTTCCTCATTGGCATTCCTTTTTACCTTAGTAATCCTTTGGATACGAAAATCCACCAAGGATAATTCAATTATACCTCTTTTCACTTATTTTCCATATTTTAACATTGTTTTCAATTTCTTTCTTATTAAAGAAATATTTAATTGATCTTTTCTTTTCTTATTGCTTTCTTTTAGCAACTTTGGACTCCTTGGAACCCAAGGAACCCAAGATACATGAAATCCACCTTTGGATTATATATATATCTGCCTTCTAGAGGTTTCTACATTTTTATTTTCTCCATTTCTTATTAATAATGGAGTTCCTTTTGTCTCTTCCTTGTTATTGGGCCCAATAGCCAATAAAGCCCACAAAACAATCATCAAGGCTATTGTAAACGAAATCCATTTATTCAAAACAAATCATATCTTTATTTGTTCAAATATCTTTAATATGAGAAATCACATTTCCCACCAAATGAATCCAAAATTGGGGTTATAACAGTTTGTGCTACCAATCCTAATAAGAGTCAAATCCAAGAAGGAAAGAGGATGGTTCTCGATGTGCATCATGGAGTTGGACTAGGAGTGGGTCTAGGATTTGGACAAGGATTCATGGTTGCAACTACATGCATGGAGGCCTATAAATATAGGCTCTGAGGGAGGCCATTGAGATCATCCCACCGGTTGAGCTGTGATCCCTCCAGTTGCTTGTTGGTGCCTTCTATGGTAGAGGGTGTCATAGAAAAAGAACAATTGAATCTCTCTTGGTTGAATAAGAGAGGGTCAATGACTTTGCCTTGAAGCAAAGTAGCAGTGACAGTTGGTGACACATTGGGTGCACTGACAGAGCAGCTCTCTTGGTTGATAAGAGAGGGCCAGTGACTTTGCCTTGAAGCAAAGTAGCAGTTAGCGGTTACAGACACAGTGTTGCCATAGTGGCAACGGTCTGACACAGTCAGCAGTCATAGTGGCATCAAGCAGTCTCCAGCAACGACAATGGCCTCATGAGGAGATCAAGTAAAGAGGGAGGTTTTGTACACACTAGGTGTGATTCTCTTCTTCCTCATCTTTGTTCTCGTGTGGGGAGGTGTAACGACCCCGTCTCCCGGTAACCCCCAATTAGGGAAGACCGAAAGGTTAGAGCCATTATCCAATAACCCGGATCAAAGGTTCGAAAAATAATCAATAATAATTATTAAATTCTACTAACTAAACTGAAATCTGGTAGAAAATTAAAACTTTGCATACCTTTTAAAACTTTGGGAATCTATCTATCCAAGCTTGAATTTACTCTATCCAATCCTCCTTGCACTTTATGTTTAATTTTCACAATGTGTCACTTTAATGTTTGTTCATTGCAAGGTTGTACCTAAAATGCCGACAAACAAACGTCGGTCAGTATATCAAAATATACTGGTATGTGGGGACAACCAAAAGTTTGCACATATGGATAACAATCTAATTATCACAATCAAGTTAATTAACAAGCCAATTTACACTTTTTAGTATGACATTCTCCACCGCTTTTGCCTTAACCCTGGCATACCCACCTTAGGGTTTCTTTCGCCAATGACTTAAGGCCACCTTCTCAATCCCGAGCTTGGTGCCTGGGGGTCACCACTCATGGTGCCCACTAGTCATGCAATATCATAGGCCACATTCTCATTCCCGAGCTTGGTGTCTGGGGTCACCACTCATGGTGCACATTGGTCCACCCATCTGGGCCTGACCTTTGGCATATTCCATTAGGGTGGCATGTAGGTGTGAGAATACATACTTCTATTATTAATGTGATAATCATAGTGACTTTATGATTTGCAAGTATGAACATCCAAACTGATAATTTGCATTCAATGTGATTAACCATCCAAAAAATCCTCGGGAAACTAAGGCGGTTATTCATAATTAACCACATACCTGTACATGTAGATTTGAGACAGAGTAGTCCAATCAATCCAATCAAGCAAGTACAAGATTCATGTAATCACATCCAATTTCCTTTTTATCAAAATCTATCCAAACCATCTTGCTACTTATGGTTTCTATCCCTATTTAGGGTTTACTTTGCAATTAGGGTTTTACTTCCCTTTACTTTTTATAAACCCAAGTTTTCTCATCTATCCTTCATGAAAGTTATTAAGGTCACCTTTTACAAACACATAATCCTAATTCCAGATTAATACACAATTAACCATCAATTAAGTCCATTAAGCCTCTTTTTCATTAAAACTACCATTTTCATCCTCCTTAATCTATGACAAAGTCATTATATTCGTTTATCATCACTTCATAGTTCATTATGGTCTAAATCACATATGAATGTTATTTATCATTAATCCTACCTTTTATCCACTCGGAAACCCTAATTTCCACAATAAGGGTATCTATCATGATTAGGAACTTAAATGCTCGAAATAGCCTAGGATCATTATGTCTCATCTTTATTCACCACTTTGAATAATTAAAGCTATTAAGAGTCGAATTTACCAAAATTAGGGTTTTAAGGCCCATTAAAGTATATCCATGCACATGAAACTCTAAATTAACTAATTACGTGCAAAATTCATCTTTTTCTATCTTAATGTATCTCTTTATGATTAACAGGTTAATATCAACTTTAACCATCAATTAAACACTACTAATCACATTAATCATATCCAAATAGGGTTTCTTAATCACTATTACACTAAAGTTAACAACTTCCATTACTTTTCGAATTGTAAGCAGAATCAGGATTTAATTATATTTTTAATGGGTTCCCCTCATTTTTCTGAGCAAAATTCATGATAAATTTTTATTATCCTAGCTACTATTAAAGAGTTATGATTTTAATAAAATCACTTACTTCGGGCCAATGAGGAGGCGCCACGTAGCCTACTTCATGCAACGTTTCCTTGTTGCTTTGGGAACATTTCAAAAAGACCAAATTGCCCACGGTTAAGTGATGGCTTTCTTTAGAACGCAGAGGGCAGAACCGTCCAGAGTGCCTTTCCCTTCTTCAACCTTCAGCATCCTGACGGCTGTCGCCCTAGTCGCCATGTGCTGGGCTTCTCAAGCATGCCTCCTCCTTCATGGGCCCCACGGACCTCCGTCGATGGCCGCCTCAGCTTCCCTAGCCCTAGTCGCACCTAGGGCACCGCCCAGGTCGCAGTTTATTCAGCTAGTGCACGAGCACTGGTTCTTCCAATCATGGACGCCGTTGCAGCCACGTAGTTGCTGTTGCGTGAAGCCGGGGTCGATGGGGCGGTATCCAAGCGACGCTGGGTGGTCCTGGAGGTCTCCTGCCTCAAGCAAGACCACCAAACACACCTACGTTGCTGCAGAGTAAGATCCATACCCTCGACTAGGGTTTACACATAAGGAAGAAGGAGAAGAGGTTGTTTTGCATGGGATCTCTCTCTGGACCTCGACCATGGCTTTACCCCTTTATATAGGATGGAGTATGAAGCCCTAAGGCGTGCCTCATGAGGTCCCAAGTCCCAAACTCAAAAGGAAACACACTTTCCTTGGTTGTGAAGCAACCATCTCTCTCTCTCCATTATCTCTTATTTCCTTGATATTCCATGTTGCATGGATAATTAGAAATACGAATATCCTTTCTCTTATTCTCTTTATTTATGCCTTTTAATACATTGGCCTTGAAATTATATTTTCCTTAAGTAGGAAATACTTCCTTTTAATAATACCATGAAATTCATTAATATAGTATCACTTTATCCTCTTATTTTGCAATTTTGTTATTTTCTCTTTCTTTCCTCTTTATTGGGGTTCTTTGGACCCCAAGAAACTCTAATATTTTGAAATCCTTTTATTGGATACTCATTATCCTTCTAGATGCATCGAAATGCATTATTTCTCATTATCATGTTTATTTCTTATTTAATATCACTTTTTGAGGATTTCTCTTTATTTCTCTTTGATTTTCCTCATTGGTATTCCTTTTATCATTAGGAATCCTTGGAATAAGAAATTCCACCATGAATAACTCAATTACACCTCTTTTCACTGGTTTTCCACATTTTACCATTGTTTTCAATTTCTTTCTTAATAAAGAAATACTTTATTAATCTTTTCTTTTCTTATTGCTTTTCTTTGCAATTTTGGACTCCTTGGGATCTAAGGAATCCAAGAGGCACGAAATCCATCTTTGGATCACATTCTTTTGCCTTCTAGAGGTTTCCACATATTTCTTTTCTCGATTTCTTAATTAATTGAATTTCCTTGTTATTGGGCCCAATAGCCAATAAAGCCCACAATACAATCATCAAGGCTATTGTAAATGAAATTACATCATTATTTGTCCCATATGAGAGTTTAGATTTCTCATCAGATGAACCCAAAATTGGGGTTGTAACATCCTTCCCCCTTTATAGAAATTTTGCCCTCAAAATTCCATCAAGCAAGCAAACGAATAGGATAATCCCTTCATATGTCCATTATGGCTCCCATGTGGCTTTACCCTTTCCATGGTGCTTCCCAAGAACCTTCATCATCTCATATTCTTCCATCTGAGTTCTTTCTTACCTTGGTATATTGTACCCTCATAGGTGACTCAGGACATTCCAGCCTCTCAAAAGTTGAATAGGTTCATGGCTCAACACATGGCTTGGGTACCTCACATAGTGCTCTAGATCGGACTCATGGAACACATTTATTCATCACATTATCATGAGGGGCAAGGCTAAACACAACCATCTCCACCAATCCATCTCAAATGGACTCATATATCGGGGACTCAGCTTTCTCAGTTGTATCTTAGAGGGGTCGGATTTTCACATTATATTCTCCCACAGTGAACTGCATGTCAGTCTTCTTTTCATCAGCTCATGACTCATGTCACCCTTGGGCTCTCTCTCAGCCATTGCACAATCAAGCAACTTCATCTGCACACACTGTGGTTCTTTTCTAACCTTCGCGAGGCCTCCTTTGCCAACATTATCATAATGAAGTGGTGACCGACACAACCTCCTTATAGAACTTCTTGCATCCCGATAAAGCTATGGTGGATAACGTCACATCACAAGAACTGTCTCTATGTATCATCCTGAATGAGCACACATGCTCTTATCAGACCCTCTAGTCTGGATCATACTAACCATTAGTTAGTAGTGATAAACTATTCTATCATCGAGTTCTTCATGTATCTACTTCCACCTCATGGAAGTGAATCTTTAGGTAATACTCAAAAACTTTGAACTTGCATCATGGTGTAGTTGAACCATCTCTCTCTTATAAGTAGTTCAACTGGATCTGTCCTGTGATAGTACTCTTTCTTTCTCATTTCATCTAGGTAAGGTGATCTACCATAACCCATATTGCATCTTGACCTTCCATGGTCTAGGGGAGACCTTCCACATCATCCATAGTGATGAACTCCCATCCCCTCTCAGGGACTCTTTTATCCTCTATATCTATACACTGGGTTACTGGTGTTCATCCTTCACCTCCTAGCTTGCATGGCCACATGCTACATACAACTTTGTTTTAAGCATCCAAAGTACTATTATCACTTACTATCTTCGTAGTTTCACGGTGTGTGGTGATCTTAAAATCATGATTTCCTATGTATCATGATTCCTCAAGATTGATTCCTCAGAAACCCTGAACCACTCTCATCAGGGTTCTATTACCTTCATATCCAAAGAAGTGCATCTGAGGTTCTACCACCATCCTTCCATTTCATCAAAGCCTATGTTGAATAGCCATTAACATATCTCGTTACATCTGAGTGTTAGCCAAACACATCTCCTTTCCAGACTTAGGGTTAGCCTAACAACCTCTTCTAGTCTCTAGCCAAACTAGGCAGCTATATCTCAACTAGAGCATCCATTACTACTTCACATCCTTAGGTGTTAGGTAATGTTGAAGACATACACCTCCATGTATTCCACTTATCATCTCATCTCAAACTCTAAGTTTGTCTTCGTCAAGAAACTCTGAGCTCATCCTCATAGCAACGTTCCAACTCACATCATCCTTATCCTTGGTGTATGGCATGTGTAATGTCCTATCTCTCACTACTATAATAAGAGGAAATAAGCATTTGGTTGCAGTCCAAATACAAAGTTCTTCCTGTTCTAAGAGTAGAGATGGTACATCCCACCTTGCCAGTACACCTTTAAAACTAAGTTGAAACATGCCACTTATGCCTCTACATCACAATCATCTTTATATCAAAGTTAATTCCATGGAAAACTGATCTCGAATCCCCTTGGGTCCACACAATCCTTGGTCATCTCCTCTAGGTCTGTAGGGTTCCGGCACTTTTGGGGTCATCCCTCTTCCCTTATGCATCTAGAGAGTGCCCTACTCATCTGCCCTTTGGGTCCCATGAGTTCATGAAGGTGATCAATCTCCTAACCCATGGCCCTCAGACAATGATAGTTGTTACCTCCCGACCCTATGGTCATGTGCAACTAGGGAATTAGGCAACTCCTACTTCCATCGGTCTTATTCCTACCTGACCCTAGGGACAGACTTAGGATTCTATTATAGTACATGTCCGACTTAGAACCTTACCCAAGCCTTCAACATATCTCTCTGCATTCATGACTAACTTTCATCCCTTCATAGGGGTCATGGCAACCTGCCTACCTTGGTCAGGCCCCATATAGGTTTCCTCCATGGTAACACATCCACATGCACTTAGAGATGGTTATCTATGGGTCTACAGGTTCATTCTCATACCATGTACTTTTCACTTAGCTTCTCAAGATCCTATGAAACCTCTTCTGGTTACCTCAAAACCAACAAAACTAGTATACACCCTACCAAAGGATCCCTCTCCCAAGATGGAAGGAAACTACAACTCTTGACAACCAGGTCACAATCGTCCTTGGGGTTTTGACCGGCCTAAATCACGCGTCCTAAATTTGGAGGCGGATTGGAGGTAGTCGAGCTTTCGTATTTATAACCTGAATCCTTCTAGGCCCCCGCAACTTTGTTTACGGGGTCGAAGTAGATATACGAGGTCGAACACAGGGACAAGGGTGGTAGTTTTGAGAACCCATAATCGACACGCTACTCTCTGGTAGGTGTAAAGAGATAATAAATTCCCAAAAGGGAAATGGCAAGTTGTCACAAACAAAGTAAAGAAAACTATTTCCAACTGGAGCTACAAGAAAGATTTAAGGTTTTAGTCATTTAGCAGTTTTTAGGGGTCTTCATGCAACAGAAACAGAAAGATAAAACTAGAGCTAGAGCAAGGTATGAAGGATAAGACTTTAGTAAAACAAGCGGTAGCAGGAACATCCTACACCCCTCCTCTCAGAGCGGGTACCTCTAACCAAGCATCAACACCCCTCTCGAGGTTGCTGGACTTAAGTTAGAGTGGAATGTTACTGAAGCAACTCCATTCCAGGCACTCTCGTACTCCAGAATCGGTCCAAACACCAGAGCCACAACACAACTATCGAAGTTGTTGCGATGGGAAAACATGATGTGGTAGCTAAGCGAAACGCGATCCAAACGTGCAAGCTAGAGTTCAGATATCAAACATAGCAGTCATCCAACATTTTGCACCAAGCATAGAGCAGCAAGTAATTAAGTTTTCCATTCCCATAAACAATAAAGGTCTTAATACATTGCATAAGAATTAAATAATAGAATTTAAAGATATGTGTCGCCTTCTTGATGTAGAAGGACGACAGGCTACTGCGGCTCTCTAGCCCGATATCGGTCAGGGGCCTAGCCCGATACATCAGTGTCGGGTGACACACCCTCTCGGGTGGGACACCGTGACGGCCGACTGTATCGCTCAAGGACCCTGGCCGATACGCTCATGTCGGGAGGCGCACCCTCTCGGGTGGCACGCATGACGGGAGAAGCGTATCGGGTTCGATATCGTGTCGGACATGGAGTGACGCGTTCTACTATCGGGCACTTGTGTCGCTTGTCCACGTTGGCCGATACCGGCCTGCAGTGTCGCTCGGGACGGTCCTAAGTGAACTATCCCCTCCCTCTCGGGACGGGGAAGATCTCACCTAGAGTTGTCCGGCACAAACACTCAGGCACGATACTTTTGCTCTCGCAGCTTCCTCCGAAGATTTGCTCAAGGTTCTAACTGTCTGAACTGTCTTTTCGGCTTTCTGTAGCTGCTATTTATAGGCAGCGGTTGGGGGAAGTATGGTGCTCAAAGCTCCATGTGTCCTCCTTATTCGTGGGTCGGTGGACGGCCGATATAGGTATCGCTCAGCACGGGGGTGTTGGCTGTCGGTCACGTGATGGGCGGTGCCTGCCGGTGGGTGGCCTGTGTCGCGTGACAAGCTGGTGTTGTCGTGGCGAGCTCGGCTCCCGGTCGGGTAAAAGACGTTTTGTCTGTCAGTTTCTTCTCGCGCGGCGTCCCCATATCGCACGTCGTTGTGTCGCTCCACCCTGTCAGGCAGAGGTTGTATCGGGCGTCAGGAAGGTCGATGCAGTTTGGACTTATTTGGGGGTCGGGACGGCCTTATTGATGATAAAACGGACCAAAATGATGAAAAACACTGCAAAAGATGGAAGTATTGGATTAAGAGCGTGATTTGGCCAATTATTACAAAAGTGCTTATAAAAGAGAGGAAAATAGCAGAAAAGGGCAGTTTTGATAATAGAATAAAGGGCAAAAATATCAAAAAAATTGGTGTTATCAACTCCCCGAAACTTAGCATTTTGATTGTCCTCAATAAATATTTAAACTTTGTTTAGTGATGCTTCTTCTGCTCGGAGTAGCTTTTAGGCCAAGAGGTGAAACAAGAATCGCAATGCCTTAGAGATAATGTTGTCTTACTTCGAACAAAAGACTTTGTTTTTTCTTCCTTATTGTTTAAGTAGGATTCTTCTCTACAGCTTCGGTGAGACTTTGTTGTATGATTCTGAAGTTAGCTTACACACCAAACAGCTTTATTTTTGGGGCAGAAAGTTGTGTATAGGATAGGCTAAGGATTTTTGGGGTTTTTCTTGTTTCCCATCAGTCCATCCAGGTAAGGGTCTGTTAGCGGGCAAGTGGTCCCTGCAGTCCAAGCCAGTTGGCTTTAGAGTAGTGATTTCACATCCTACGTACCATTGCCCCGGATCTACCATGCCTAAAGATGGGTACTTTTGAAAAACAAGTGTATATATATATATTTTTTCTTTTCTTTTATTGGGCACAACTCTCATGTTTTTATTCACACTCATAAGGCTTCTTTCTCTTTTTGGGATTTTCATTGGGTGAGGGAAAACAAAGAGATTTCTGCTGTTTGGGCAGCTTTTTCCTTCTCCATACTCGTCTCTTAGCTGTTTGTGAGATTATTATATTTTTCGAAATTTTTGGCATGGCAAAACATAATCTTTTATTCGTTTGAGGCAACATTATCAAAAAGATATAACAAAACTTGTATCTCGTTAAGCACATAGAAAACAAACTTTGCAAGAAGGCGCATTAGGTTTTTCACTATTATAGCAACTTTGTACATGTGCATGGGGATAAAAGCAAAAATTTTCAAAAAATCTTATATGATCATGGCATTTTATGCGAGCATGGGTACATGTACATACACATGATAAAGAGCAAGAACAAAAATGGCACAAAGGGTGGAGGTGAAGAAAATTTTTATACCTCCTTCACTGGTACATGAGTACCCCCCCAAACTTACTCCGCACTCTGTCCCATAGTAGCGAAGAATATAGGGTGAGGTCATGTTAGCCCAGTGAAGGTTATCTAGCGGGTTCGCTTGTGCCTTGTAGAAGCTGCAATATGCTTCTTTGTTGCAGCCATTTTATTTCCCCATTTGGAAGCAGCCGGAACAAGTGCAAAGCTCTCAAGAAGGAAGCTCGAAGCTCGTACATAGTAGTTAGAGAGCTCTTGAAAACACTTGTGGATACTTCCCCTTTTTAAGAAGATGAAACCAGAATGCCCAGATTCCATTCGGAGGCCACCGGCAAAAGACTCGTGTTGTCTCTATAGATGGTCCTAAACTACCGCAGAAGACAGACTATGATAGGGAAGTGATCCTCCTCTAGAGCTACCAAATCAAGAAAAATCCACCCTCTCTCTATCTTCGATTGTTGATGGCTAGCTGCCTCAGGATTCTGACGTTTCTGTCTGACAATTGTTGCTTCAGCTCGGCTGGAGGTTTGCCTTGTGTGAGCCATCCCTGTTATCAAGTCCAGTTGTCATCTAAATGTTAGGTCGGGGAAAACTGGAATGATGATAAGACTTAACTTATTTCAAAATCCGGGTATTGTCCATTAAAAGAAAACACGAGATGATACAAGATTGGACGATACTAAGGGAGCTGCGCGGCACAACAAACTACCCGACACAGGATGGGCATGTCGGGCGATACAGTCGCATGAAAACATTTTCCCGATAGGTCATCTCAGAAGAAAACATGTCGCCCGATATGGCGTATCGGGCAAACACTATCGGTCGTTGTGTCTTGCTGAACCGTGTCGGGCGATATACAAAATCGACTAAGCTCATAAACTGGAGGCAACAGCGCCCCCGATAAGATGCGTACGATAAGAAAACTCATGTCGGGCGGTAAGTCTATCGGGCTATACCCTTGCTCTTTGGAACCATCGCCCGATACAAGGGTGAAGGCAAGTTGGCCGACACGTGAGCAAAAAGGTATGTTACTGTATGTGGTACAAGTGGATAAAAAGAGTAAGTGTATTGCCCCGACACGTTGAGCCCCCCTTGCTATATATAGCAAACTCAGCTGGGGGTAAAACGAGCATTTCTGGGGTGTGCATCGTCCGTTTGAGACTTGTCGTCCCTGGGGCGACGGTCTCATCAGTCTAATTAAGGGCATTTATTCCCATGCACGATACGGTTATCACTCGGGAATACCATCTATCACGGCCCTTGCGGTGCCCAAGAAACTGCAGCCCGATGACTGCACGCCAGCTGAGCTGCTGCTCGACATGGCATAAAAGAAGGCTGCTGAAACTAAAGCAAGGCAGAGAAGAAGTAATTGATGGGCAAAACATCATCGGTTTAGGGTAGAGTCCCTGACCTCAGACAAAAGTGCTCCTCAAAGCTTTGTAAAATGCAGCGATGGCCCATAAAACATAAGAGTTGGTACGCCCGACGCGTGCGCTGATTCGGGCCTTATTACAGTCCATAAAGTTTGTTTTTACAAGTAATAAAAAAATGCATCCTACTCTACGAAAGAAAGAAAAACTCAGGCTACCTCCCAAGGAGCGCTGAAGTTTGCGTCGCCAGCTCGACCGGTGTAAGCTCTTCACGTTCGGCCTTTGACACTACCCATATCCTGCAAGTCGATTTCTGCTCTCCTGACAAAATCTTCATCTTCATAGAATCTCTTTACTCTGTGCCCATTCACCTTGAATACCTTGGTCGGATCGTCTTTTTCGTACAGCTCCATCATTCCTGATGGGTATATCTTTGACACAACAAACGGTCCCGACCATCTTGTCTGTAACTTTCCAGGGAAGAGGCGAATGGAGGATTTAAATAATAGGACTTTATCCCCTTCGCTCACATCCTTTCTTCTCAGGTGAGCATCATGCCACACCTTCGTTCTTTGTTTGTAGATTTTTGCATTTTCATAGGCGCTCATCCTCAGCTCTTCGAGCTCTTGAAGCTGCAAAAACCTCTTTTCTCCTACTTTTTCGAGGTCCATGTTTAAGAATTTGATCGCCCAAAGGGCCTTATGCTCCAGTTCCAGGGGCAGATGGCAGGATTTTCCGTAGATAAGTCTGTAGGGGGTGGTTTCGATGGGTGTTTTGTAGGCGGTCCTATAGGCCCATAGTGTGTCGTCAAGCTTCATAGACCAATTTTTCCTCGTTCGGCTGACAGTTTTCTCAAGGATCTGCTTGATTTGCCTGTTGGAAACTTCTACCTGCCCTGACGTCTGTGGGTGGTAGGGTGTAGCGATCTTGTGCTTCACTCCGTACTTACGTAGGAGCATTTCAAATTGTCTTTCTCCAAAGTGCGACCCGCCGTCGCTTATTACAGTGCGCGGTACATTGAACCGAGGAAAGATCGTCTTCTCCAATAGCTTGATTACCAACTTGGCATCGCATGTTTGGGTTGCTACTTCTTCCACCCACTTCGATACATAATCTACTCCCACTAGTATGTATTGATACCCTCGGGATGGAGGAAACGGCCCCATGTAATCAATCCCCCACACGTCGAAGATTTCTACTTCGATCCATCTCGCCATCGACATTTCATTCCTCCGCCCTATATTCCATGTAGATTGGCACTCCTTGCAAACTTTTACAAATTGTGCAGCATCTTTAAATAGCGAGGGCCAGTAAAAACCTGACTGTAGCACTTTTGCAGCTGTTCTTTCGCTACCCAGGTGTCCACCATAGGGGGAGGTGTGGCATTCTATTAGGATATCCGCGGTTTCTTCCTCTGGGATGCATTTCCTGTATAAGTTGTCAGCGCATCTTTTGAACAGGAGTGGATAATCCCAGTAGTAGTTTTTAGCGTCTGTGAATAGCTTCTTTTTCTGATTGTAGGTAATGTCAGGAGGCAGTTCCCCACAAGCAAGATAGTTGTAGATATTTGCAAACCAGGGCAAGTCTTCTGCTTTAGCTTCTGCCAACATAAGGGCCTCATCGGCGTAGTCGTCATTGATCGGTTGTCCCCCTGGTCTTTCAGCTACGATCCTAGAGAGGTGGTCGGCGACCACATTTTCTGCTCCCTTCTTGTCGATAATTCCGTGGTCGAACTCTTGGAGCAACTAGGCCCACCTCAACAGTCTGGGCTTCACGTCTTTCTTTTGCATTAAGTATTTTATGGCCCCGTGATCTGTGTATACCTTAACCTTAGCTCCGATAAGATATGACCTGAACTTATCGAACGCGAAGACGATCGCGAGCATCTCCTTTTCAGTTGTTGTGTAGTTTACCTGAGCCTCGTCCAATGTGCGACTAGTGTAGCAAATCACATGGTGCTTTTTATCTTTCTTTTGCCCCAGGACTGATCCAACCACGTAATTGCTAGCGTCGCACATCAGCTCAAAAGGTAAATCCCATTCTGGCACTTGAAGGATGGGTGGTGTTATTAAAGCGTTTTTCAGGGCCTGAAAAGCACTGAGACAATCGTTAGAGAAAACAAATTCAGCATCTTTTACCAGAAGATTGGACAGCGGTTTGGAAATCTTCGAGAAGTCCTTGATGAATCTTTGGTAGTATCCGGTGTGCCCGAGGAAGCTTCTCACTCCTGTCACGGACTTTGGTGGAGGAAGCTTAGATATCGCTTCAACTTTGCTTACGTCCACCTCGATCCCACGCCTTGAGATCTTATGCCCTAGAACGATGCCCTCCCGCACCATGAAATGGCACTTTTCCCAGTTTAGGACCAGGCTGTTCTCCTCGCACCTTTGAAGAACCAATGATAGATTTTTTAGATAGCTATCAAAGTCCTTTCCATATACTGAAAAGTCATCCATGAAAACTTCTATGATATCTTCTAGAAAATCTGAAAACATCGATATCATGCATCTTTGAAAGGTGGTAGGGGCGTTGCAGAGTCTGAAGGGCATCCTTCTGAAAGCGTAAGTGTCGTAGAGGCAGGTGAATGTTGTTTTCTCCTGATCGTCGGGTAGGATGGGTACCTGATAGAATCCTAAAAAGCCATCAAGAAAACAAAAGAAATCGTGATGTGCTAATCTTTCAAGAACTTGGTCAATGAAAGGTAGCGGAAAATGATCCTTTTTTGTATCCTGATTAAGCTTTCGGTAATCGATGCACATCCTCCATCCAGTGACGGTCCTAACTGCCACCTCATCGCCCTTTTCACTCCTTACCACTGTCATCCCGCCCTTTTTGGGTACTACGTGAATCGGACTCACCCATTTGCTATCGCTGATCGGGTAAATGATCCCCGCATCCCTTAGCTTGATTACCTCTTTCTTGACGACTTCCTTGAGCATCTGGTTCAGCTTCCTCTGGGATTGAGTCGGAGGCTTGGCGGATTCTTTCAAGTTGATGCGATGCATGCATAAGGCGGGGCTAAGGCCTTTGATGTCCTCCACTGAATATCCTATAGCCCCCCTATGGAGACTCAACTCCTCAAGGAGTTGGTCCAACTGGTTTTTCGGAAGTGCGGCGTTTACGATGACAGGGTTTCTCTCTTCTTCATCTAAGAATTCATATTTCAGACCTTCGGGCAATGGTTTCAACTCAGGCTTTGCTCTGGGTGCCTTCTCTTGAGGCTCCTTTTCGAGAGAGGCATACTTCACGGACTCCACCACCTCATCTCTTTCGTGTAGATCTTCGTCGGACAGGTCAAAAAGGTCGAGATACTCCGCAATTTTAGGATCTTCAAAGCCGGAATCCTGACAGCTTATAGCCCTCGCAAGGGGGTCCACTATCCGGATGTCCTCCTCTATCTCCTTGCAGAATTTATCGTAGCAGTCCGCAAAACATGCGGATTTAGATAGGGAAGGACCCCTCATGGCTTCTTTCAGCTTGAAGTCCAGGTGGTCGTCTCCGACCCTCAGCGTGATAATCCCCTCAGAGACATCAATCAACGCCCTCCCTGTCGCCAGAAAAGGGCGTCCAAAGGTAATCGGGCAGTGGGGATCTTCTGTTGTATCAATTACGACTAGGTCGCAAGGAATGAAGAAATTACCGACCCTGATCGGCACATCTTCAACAACGCCGATTGGTCTCTTGAAGGTATGGTCTGCCGGTTTGATCCTCATATTGGTATGAACCATGTCGGTTAAACCCAACCTTTGTGTGAAGCTCAGGGGCATGAGGCTGATGCTTGCCCCTAAATCGGCAAGACCTTTTCGCTCGACGTTGTCTCTGATGGCAAACGGGATCGTAAAAGCTCCAGGGTCTCTTCTTTTGTTTGGCAGGTCAGGCTTCACGAAGGCTGAGGAAGCAGATGCTAGGTGCAAGATCTCAAACCTCCCTCCTCTTCTTTTCTTTGTGATAAGATCCTTGAGGAACTTGGCGTAGGTCGGCATCTCCTCCAAGGCATCAAGGAAGGGGACTTCAAGATGCAGTTTCCTGATCGAGTCCATAAACCTTTCGTGACGCTTTTTCTGATTTGCCTTGATCAGCTTGTAAGGAAACGGCAGCCTGGGAGCGTAGGGATTCCTCCCACCAGATGGCTCATCAGAAGGCTTATATGCAGGCTCTCGAGCTTCTTTTTGTCTACCTCTGTCCTCAGCCGGAATTGCACTCTCAGGCCTTGGCTCAGGCTCCGGTCTGGTTTCATCAGTGCGCTCCACCATCTTCCCAGACCTAAGTACTACCATTCTGGTAGTTTCAGGGCAGGAGAGTGTCTTTCCTGCAGGGTCCTTTCTCAGAGAGGCCATCCGGGTCAATCGTTGATCGACTTCATGCTGGCGCATCTATAGACTCGCCATCTGGTGTTGCATGGAATTCAGAGCTCCAGGACTGGCTAGCGCTCCCTGTGTCAGCTGGTTGATGATAGTGTCTTGTCTTTTTATGTAAGCGAACAACTGACCAACCAAGCTGGGTTGGTGTGAAATCCCATCTCGGCCTTGACGTTCACCCTTAGACAGAGATTGCTCACAGCGAGACATTGTGCCCGAGCTCGATTGAAGAGATCACCGTTTTACAGAGTTCCTGAAATGGCACGAAAGATAAAGTCAGAAAATAGAATTATAAATTTTTATGCAAAGGATAACAATAAGAAAAAGAAAAGGAGTGTTGTCAAACTCATTTCTAAGCTTGAGGAACGGGAGTGTAGTTAGTGGATTCGGATTCATCAACAGTGCCGTTTTGCCTTGTCCCCGGCAACGGCGCCAGAAAGTTGACCGGCCTAAATCGCGTGTCCTAAATTTGGAGGTGGATTGGAGGTAGTCGAGCTTTCGTATTTATAACCCGAATCCTTCTAGGCCCCCGCAACTTTGTTTACGGGGTCGAAGTAGATATACGGGGTCAAACACAGGGACAAGGGTGGTAGTGTTGAGAACCCAGAATCGATACGCTACTCTCCGACAGGTGTAAAGAGATAATAAATTCTCAAAAGGGAAACGACAAGTTGTCACAAACAAAGTAAAGAAAACTATCTCCAACCGGAGCTACAAGAAAGATTTAAGGTTTTAGTCATTTAACAATTTTTAGGGGTTTTCATGCAACAGAAACAGAAAGATAAAACTAGAGCTAGAGCAAGGTACGAAGGATAAGACTTTAGTAAAACAAGCGGTAGCAGTAACATCATGTACCCCTCCTCTCAGAGCGGGTACCTCTAACCAAGCATCAACACCCCTCTCGAGGTTGCTGGACTTAAGTTAGAGTGGAATATTACTGAAGCAACTTCGTTCCAGGCACTCTCGTACTCCAGAATCGGTCCAAACACCAGATCCACAACACAACTCTCGAAGTTGTTGCGATGGGAAAACACGATTTGGTAGCTAAGCGAAACGCGATCCAAACGTGCAAGCTAGAGTTCAGATATCAAACATAGCAGTCATCCAACATTTTGCACCAAGCATAGAGCAGCAAGTAATTAAGCGTTTCCATTCCCATAAACAATAAAGGTCTTAATACATTGCGTAAGAATTAAATAACAGAATTTAAAGATATGTGTCGCCTTCTTGATGTAGAAGGACGACAGGCTACTGCGGCCCTCCAGCCCGATACCGGTCAAGGGCCTAGCCCGATACATTAGTGTCGGGCGACACCCTCTCGGGTGGGACACCGTGACGGCCGAATGTATCGCTCAAGGACCCTGGCCGATACGCTCATGTCGGGCGACGCACCCTCTCGGGCGGCACGCATGACGGGAGAAGCGTATCGGGTTCAATATCGTGTCGGGCATAGAACGACGCGTTCTACTGTCGGGCACTTGTGTCGCTCATCCACATTGGCCGATACCGGCCTGTAGTGTCACCCGGGACGGTCCTAAGTGAACTATCCCCTCCCTCTCGGGACGGGGAAGAGCTCACCTAGAGTTTCCCAGCACGAACACTCAGGCGCGATACTTCTGCTCTTGCAGCTTCCTCCGAAGATTTGCTCAAGGTTCCGACTGTCCGAACTGTCTTTTCGGCTTCCTGTAGCTGCTATTTATAGGCAGCGTTTGGGGGAAGTATGGTGCTCGAAGCTCCACATGTCCTCCTTATTCGTGGGTCGGTGGACGGCCGATACAGGTATCGCTCGGCACGGGGGTGTCGGCTGTCGGTCACGTGACGGGCAGTGCCTGCCGGTGGGTGGCCTGTGTCGCGCGACAAGCTGGTGTTGTCGTGGCAAGCTCGGCTCCCGGTCAGGTAAAAGACATGTCGTCCGTCAGTTTCTTCTCGCGTGGCATCCCCATATCGCGCATCGTTGTGTCGCTCCGCCCTGTTGGGCAGAGGTTGTATCGGGTGTCAGGAAGGCCGATGCAGTTTGGACTTATTTGTGGGCCGGGACGACCTTATTGATGATAAAACGGACCAAAATGATGAAAAACACTGCAAAAGATGGAAGTATTGGATTAAGAGCGTGATTTGGCCAATTATTACAAAAGTTCTTATAAAAGAGAGGATAATAGCATAAAAGGGCAGTTTTGATAACAGAATAAAGGGCAAAAATATCACAAAAATTGGTGTTATCAGGTTTACATTCACATGAGCATGTTAACCCAGCAGCTACTAAGGTACAAGCATACCTACCAAACCATGCTAGGTCACACTTGTTCTCATCCTCAACATTAGATCAACTTAGTTGTGAGGGGTTCATCAAACATACCCTTAACTTAAGGGGTTTCCCCTACTTCTACACATGAGGAGTACCATGCTCGAAACTATAGAGACTCAAATGAGCATCGGATACACTGCTTCCCCTCTTAGGCCTAGGAACCCTAGGTTCTCCTTTGGGTATCCAACTGCATGCTCAATCTCTTAACCATGAATCAAGCACGTCCAAGGTATGTCATGTACTCCGATGATCCTTTTATATGAGTAGCACCTCGGAGTTGAGTCATCCTCAATGACAACCAACCAGGTATAGGGCCTCACAACTTGCCACTAAGCTTCTTCAGGGTCTAAGGAACTCTTCATCTCATCTTAGTAGGTAAACTATAGACACAGGTTCCAGAAGCATCATCATCTCTTTAGGGTTTGGTTCCTCTAAAGGCAACCAAGATATCATCATCCTCCAGGGATCATGCATGAGGCAACCACTATCATCCACTTAGGTCACATCATCCTCGACTCCCCATTGTTCCTCATATTTTGGGGTTTTAGGCTTCCAATCTTCTTTCCTGGGGGTCCTTCTCTCTCTCTAGAGCTAAACCAATCTCTTTATGAGAGGTCCTTCCTTCATGAAGGATCAAGCTCATAAGCATGCCCCTACCTGAGTGGAGCCTATGTTCAGCTTATGTTTGCTCCAAGTTATCCATAGCTCTTATCTCATAAGCTATCATGGCCAGGGTTTCAACCTACTGCTTGTACTACAAGACCTACTCTGGGTGCATGTTATCCCCTACTTGCATAAGCCCATAGGGTTTCTATATGTTCTTCACTAACCTCATCAATGAAAGAGCTATCCTTCACTCTATCATGCACGCCCCTTTCCAGGGTTGGGTCGCCCAAGGTACTAGGCCATCTAACCTCTCATGGCTCATATGACATCCAAGACATGTCAATTTAAACACCTGGTCTACCATGACATCTAACTCTTCATGTCATCTCTCTCTAACCTTCACTTAGGGTTAGGGTTAACATCATTCTCAAAGGATGTGCTAGGTCTCTACTTTTAATGGAGGTCTCTACCTCTAAGACTAACTCTCTCTACTCATACTCCTGGCAAGGAGGTCTATCCTCAGGTCTCTCCTGAGGGAAATGACAACTCGTGTCATATGTCCTAAGCATGTATCTATTCTTTAGTCTGCGCTTAATCTATTAAGCTTATGTCCATGACATCTTATTTACATGCTTTTCATTAATTTGGTGGAGGATTCCTTAGACCTTATTAACCTTACCCATACTTCAAGAGGGTGAGGAGAAGAGAGATAACCCTAATCCTTAAGGTCCTTAACATAGTTTGAGTTGAGAAGGGATGAACAAGATGAGACATTCCTAAAGGTATCTTATTTCGATTCATACCCTAAGACTTTGGCCAGGCAGTCACACAGATCTGGGAGTCCTCGTATTCTGACTAGCGGTGCGGAGGATAATATTGCCAGTCCCCAGTCGTGATCCTTTTCTAGACACCTCTGTCTTTCGGATAATCCTCTGATAACTCCCTTGGGTTCTACATAATTTGTAAAATTTAATAATTATTAAAGATTAAGTGAGAAACCTTCGCTCTGATACCAATTGTAATGACCCCGTCTCCCGGTAACCCCCAATTAAGGGAGACCGGAAGGTTAGAGCCGTTATCCAATAACCCGCATTAAAGGTTCGAAAAATAATCAATAATAATTATGAAATTCCACTAACTAAACTGAAATCTGGTAGAAAATTAAAACTTTGCATACCTTTTAAAACTTTGGGAATCTATCTATCCAAGCTTGAATTTACTCTATCCAATCCTCCTTGCACTTTATGTTTTATTTTCACAATGTGTCACTTTACTATTTGTTCATTTTGGGGTTGTACCTAAAACGCTGACAAACATAACGTCGGTCAGTATATCGAAATATACTGGTATGTGGGGAATACCAAAAGTTTGCACATATGGATAACAATCTAATTATCACAATCAAGTTAATTAACAAGCCAATTTACACTTTTTAGTATGACATTCTCCATCGCTTTTTCCCTAACCCTGGCATACCCATCTTAAGGTTTCTTTCACCAATGACTTAAGGCCACCTTCTCAATCCTGAGCTTGGTGCCTGGGGGTCACCACTCATGGTGCCCACTAGTCATGCAATATCATAGTCCACCTTCTCATTCCCGAGCTTGGTGCCTGGGGTCACCACTCATGGTTCCCATTGGTCTACCCATCTGGGCCTGACCTTTGGCATCTTCCATCAGGGTGGCATGTAGGTGCGAGAATACATACTTATATTATTAATGTGATAATCATAGTGACTTTATGATTTGCAAGTATGAACATCCAAACTGATAATTTGCATTCAATGCGATTAACCATCCAAAAAATCCTCGAGAAACTAAGGCGGTTATTCATAATTAACCACATACCTGTACATGTAGATTTGAGATAGAGTAGTCCAATCAATCCAATCAAGCAAGTACAAGATTCCTGTAATCACATCCAATTTCCTTTTTATCAAAATCTATCCAAACCATCTTGCTACTTATGGTTTCTATCCCTTTTTAGGGTTTACTTTGCAATTAGGGTTTTACTTCCCTTTACTCTTTATAAACCCTAGTTTTCTCATCTATCCTTCACGAAAGTTATTAAGGTCACCTTTTACAAACACATAATCTTAATTCCAGATTAATACACAATTAACCATCAATTAAGTCCATTAAGCCTCTTTTTCATTAAAACTACCATTTTCATCCTCCTTAATCTATGACAAAGTCATTATATTCGTTTATCATCACTTTGTAGTTCATTATGGTCTAAATCACATATGACTGTTATTTATCATTAATCCTACCTTTTATCCACTCGAAAACCCTAATTTCCACAATAAGGGTATCTATCATGATTAGGAACTTTAATGCTTGAAATAGACTAGGATCATTATGTCTCATCTTTATTCACCACTTTGAATAATTAAAGCTATTAAGAGTCGAATTTACCAACATTAGGGTTTCAAGGCCCATTAAAGTATATTCATGCACATGAAACTCTAAATTAACTAATTATGTGTCAAATTCATATTTTTCGATCGTAATGTATCTCTTTATGATTAACAAGTTAATATCAATTTTAACCATCAATTAAACCCTACTAATTGCATTAATCATATCCAAATAGGGTTTCTTAATCACTATTACACTAAAGTTAACAACTTCCATTACTTTTCGAATTACAAGCAGAATCAAGATTTAATTATATTTTTAATGGATTCCCCTCATTTTTTTGAGCAACATTCATGTATAAACTTTTGTTATCTAAGCTACTATTAAAGAGTTATGATTTTAACAAAATCACTTACTTCGGGCCAATGAGGAGGCACCATGTAGCCTGCTTCATGCAACATTTCCTTGTTGCTTTGGGAACATTTTGAAAAGACCCAATTGCCCACGGTTAAGTGATGGCTTTCTTTAGAACGCAGAGGGCAGAACCGTCCAAAGTGCCTTTCTCTTCTTCAACCTTCAGCAGCCCGACGGTTGCCACCCTAGCCGCCACGTGCTGGGCTTCTCAAGTGTGCCTCCTCCTTCCTGGGCCCCACGGACCTCCGCTGATGGCTGCCTCAGCTTCCCTGGCCCTAGTCGCACCTAGGGCACTGCCGAGGTCGTAGTTTGTTCGACTAGTGCATGAGCACTGGTTCTTCCAAGCATGGCCACCGTTGCAGCCACGTAGTTGTTGTTGTGTGAAGCCGGGGTCGATGGGGCGATATCCAAGCAGCTCTGGGTTGTCGTGGAGGTCTCCTGCCTCAAGCAAGACCACCAAACACACCTACATTGCTGCAGAGTAAGATCCATACCCTCGACTAGGGTTTACACGTAGGAAGAAGGAGAAGAGGTTGTTTTGCGTGGGATCTCTCTCTGGACCTCGACCAGGGCTTTACCCCTTTATATAGGGTGGAGTATGAAGCCCTAAGGCGTGCCTCGTGAGGTCCCAAGTCCCAAACTCAAAAGGAAACACACTTTCCTTGGTTGTGAAGCAACCATCTCTCTCTCTCTCTCTCTCTTCATTATCTCTTATTTCCTTGATATTCCTTGTTGCATGGATAATTAGAAATACAAAAATCCTTTCTCTTATTCTCTTTATTTATCCCTTTTAATACATTGGCCTTGAAATTATATTTTCCTTAAGTAGGAAATACTTCCTTTTAATAATACCATGAAATTCATTAATATAGTATCACTTTATCCTCTTATTTTGCAATTTTGGTATTTTCTCTTTCTTTCCTCTTTATTGGGGTTCCTTGGATCCCAAGAAACTCTAATATTTTGAAATCCTTTTATTGGATACTCATTATCCTTCTAGATGCATCTAAATGCATTATTTCTCATTATCATGTTTATTTCTTATTAAAATATCACTTTTTGAGGATTTCTCTTTATTTCTCTTTTATTTTCCTCATTGTTATTCCTTTTATCATTAGGAATCCTTGGAATACGAAGTTCCACTAAGAATAACTCAATTACACCTCTTTTTACTAGTTTTCCACATTTTAACATTGTTTTCAATTTCTTTCTTAATAAAGAAATACTTTATTAATATTTTCTTTTCTTATTGCTTTTCTTTGCAATTTTGGACTCCTTGGGATCTAAGGAATCCAAGAGGCACGAAATCCATCTTTGGATCACATTCTTTTGCCTTCTAGAGGTTTCCACATTTTTCTTTTCTCGATTTCTTAATTAATTGAATTTCCTTGTTGTTGGGCCCAATAGACAATAAAGCCCACAATACAATCATCAAGTCTATTGTAAACAAAATTACATCATTATTTGTCCCATATGAGGGTTTAAATTTCTCATCAGATGAACCCAAAATTGGGGTTGTAACAGGAGGGATACCTGGATTTAAGTGTAATTAAATCCAGGCAGTGTGAGTTGTAATCTAAATTACATAGTGCTTGTTGGTCAGTATTGCCCATTGATTTTTCTCTCCTTGTCTTGGGGAGAGTTTTCCATGTTAAATCTGGTTTTTCTTCTTTGGGTTTATACTCTTGTCAGTAATGCTTCCGTAATAACTTTTCATCACATCTAGGACCGTATCGGTACAACATCCCCAACACCACTTCTCCACCCTTTCCACTCCTTCCACATCAAGCCTGATTTCTTCTGTGTCTCCATCCTCTTACTTTATATTCTCCTGTTACCCCTTCTTCTCATGAAAAATGCTACTTGAAGTTAGTTTTTGAAATACAATCTAGACTTCATTGTCATTTTCCTAAATTGTGGAACAATTAGACTGATGGGATGATGAGCGTCTAGATGGAATGACACTGCAAAAAAAGAGAAAAAAAATTGAAGGAGGGAAATAGTGGGAAATAACACATTATGTGACTGAAAATACATTATTATATACATGAGCACAAATGGGAAGAAGTAGTGGGAAGAGAGAGAAAGAGAAATTTGGAAGGGAGGAGAGAAGTAGTAGAAAAACATATTAATATGTGATAATAAATACATTGTAATATATGTGAAAAGTAGAGGAGAGAAGTAGTTAGAAAAGAGAGAGAGAAATATGAAAGAGGAGAGAAGTAGTAAATAATAATGTGTTTTCATTTGTAATCTATTTATGGTTTGGTGTCTTGTTATCTGGTCCAGTGTCTTGTTATTCTCTAATGCTCCTCATTTCACTCCTCACTTCCCTCGTCATATATGTTCTCTCTCCCAAATTCATATGTGCACATGTGAACACAAATGGAGGAGGGGAGTAACACATTAATATGGAATATATTAAACAATATAATACACATGAATACAAATGGAGGAGGATAGTAGTATTAAGAGAGAGAAAGATAAAAATAGGAGGGATGAGAGAAGTAGTTGTAAATAACACATTAATATGTGACAAACAACACATTAAATACAAAAGAGCACAAATGAAGGAGAGAAGTAAGGGGAAGAGATAGAAAGAGAAAAATAGGAGAGAAGGGGGAAGTAGTGAGAAATAACACTTTAATATGTAGAAAAAAGCACACTATAACATATGTGAACATGAATACATGGGGGAAGTAGTAGGAAGAGAGAGAAAGAGAAAGAGAAAAATAAGAGGGAGGATGTAAAGAACCCACCCCTCAGTAACCCCCATTTAAGGAAGGCTAAGAAGCTGGTGTCATTATCCCAAAAGCTAGATTTGTAAATAATCAAAAGTAATTAATAAATTATACCACAACTAAGCTCAAAGTAGGATAAAAAGAATTCTTTTAACATACCTTTCAAAAATAAGAGTTTGAAACTTTACCCAAAATAGAGTTCTATCTAACTAAATCCCCAAATCTTTAATTAACTTTATTCTTCAAATGCCACTTTAAATGTTCATCCATTTTCATGTATTCCTAAAACACTGACAAATAAAACGTCAGTCAGTATAACAGATTATACTTATACATGGGGGAGACAAAATCATGCACATATATTGTAACAACATAACCACATCAAATTATTTGTTACCAATCAAGATTTACATTTTCTTTATAACTTCCCAACCATCTTACCCATCCTCTGGTATACCCTCTCTTAGGGTTTAGCCCCTGCAATGGACATTAGGCTACCTTCTCCATCCCGAGCTTAGTACCTTATTGGCCACCTCTCTAGGTAACATGTATTCTTCCCATCCAGGGCTTGAACACCTATGATCTTCCCTCCTAGGCTTGGTCTCTTATCATCATAAATCATAAATCTAGAGGTGGCAGTAGGCTCAGTCAAGTCATAAGCAATATATGGTGATAATCATAGTCACTTTATAGATTGTAGGAATTTAAGTCATCCAAGCATTTAATTTTAAGCAATCGGTAAAACCTCAGAAATCACTATGAAACTAAAGAGATTAGCCATAAGCGTAACCGCATACCTGATTCGAGTCACAAAAAGATGCAAGATATCCAATCCAATTAAGAATCACAATCAAGCAAATCTTGATCCTGAAAAGCATGTATAATGCATAATCATCACAATCACATCCCAAACAACTCCTTATTGACTTGGGACTCCTTTCTAAGGTTTCTAAGTCTCATTAGGGTTCTTGAGATCAATTTCTCAATCCTTATCCTTTTTAGGTCAACAAATCCTAAAATAGCTTCTACACATAAAACCCTAATTACTCAAATTATCCACATTAAGGGTCTTTTATTCTCAATTTGGCTTAGGTTCATCGTATTTCTATCTTATTCATGGATTTTCAAACACACAACCATTAAAATTCATAATTACCAAAATTAGGGTTTCTAGGCCCATTAATGTACTTTCATATACATGGAATCCTAAATTAAGCCAATTATACACCAAGATCATCCTTTTCGATCTTATTAATATTAAACTCAAAATATTCAGGGAAGATCATTAAATCTAATTATCATCAAATCTTAGGGTTTTTCTTCAATTCTATTTTATTGAATTCTACGGATTTTTCTGATCAACTTTCATATATAACATGTATTAATCCAAGTTACCAATCATTTATTACAATAAAAACAAGATAATTATAAACTAGCCAATCAAAGCAGGACACCTCATCAAGGCAGACATTAACCCTTCCAGTCAGGACAGGCCCAGAGCCAATTGGCTCATGCCATCACGACAAGCCGCACCTGTGTGGCCGATTTAGGAAATCGACAAAAGACAAAAAGGGTCCTTACCTTCCTGTAGAGGTGTCGGGGCAGAGGGGTCATTTCTATAGCCTCCTCCTTCAACCTCCGCTCACATGTGCTTCATGAACCAGGGTCTGAAGCTGGTCAACTAATGGGTTGACCTCAAATTCTTGGACGTAGGGGACACAAAAAGCCTCTTTTCCAGACCCAGGAAAATCTTCCAGTGGTCTTGTGTCCGCCAAAGAGAGCAAGGGAAAGGGTGGCAGAGGAGCATCCATTGGTGGCAAGTAGGGGATTCAGGACAGATCAGTGAAGGGCTTCGAGTGGGGTTTCTCATGCCCTGGCTCCCAGGGTTCGTCCCTAGATCCACGGGAGACTTCTGAACCTTTTATAGGCATCATATCTCAAAGATCTTAGTGTCTGGTTCCAATGGAGTTCATCTTTGAGAAGGATTTGGTGAAGTCCTAAATACGCACACAAATAGCAGAAGGAAGGGATTAGAAGGTGCAGATTCATCTCCTAAACCTAATGGGAGCGGTTCCAAACTATCTCATAGACCAGGGTGAGAGAGAATCGGGGAGAGGAATCATTGGTATTGTAGTCGGTGTTCCTTGTTTGGGTAGGAGGAAGATGATCCACGTTCATTGGATCATGGATCGAACAGCCAGCAGGCCACGCAAAATCAAAGGGAAACTTAGTCCCAAATTGTATTTATATTGTAAATTTTAATTAATTTATATTTCACTTTTGGAAATCTTACAAAAATCATCTCCTAAACTGTTTTCTTTTCGATCCCAAATTTTAAAGGAAAGTTCATAATGACTTAAACTACTTGTGTGCAAAGTTTGAGACTCAAATTCGAAAGTATGAGAGACTTTTCTTCATATACAAATAATCACTTAATAAGGCATATTTTATTCATATTTTCTCTCTCTTTATATTCTATTTCCTTTATTTGGATTCCTTTTACCATTACAAATCATGTGACTTCAAAACCTAATCCATAATGGTTGATCATACAACTTTCCAAAGAATTTCACATAATTCTCATTATTATCTTCATTTCTTTTCCTATTTATGCATTATTTGATTTCTTTCAACTTTTCTTTCCATTTTTCACATTGGACTCACTAACTTATTAGGATCCACGAACTCACATATACAAAGGAAACATTGCAAAAGAAACCCATTTATTCAACATAAATCATCAATTTACATACATGTACATCTCATTGGAAAAATTGCACTTCAATCAATATAAACCCAAAAATTGGGGTTGTAACATCCTTCCCCTTTTATAGGAATTTTGCACTCGAAATTCTACCAAACATACAAACAATTTAGGATAAGACTTTTCCATGTCCATCTTCCGCCCTCATGTGTCTTCATCCTCTCCATGGTTCTTCCAAAGAACCATCTCTATCCTTTACTCTTGATCTCTCTCACCTTGGTATCTTATACCCTCATAGGTGACTCAGGGTAAGTCAACCTCCCTTGGAGTTCAATAGGTTCAATGCTTGGCACATGGCTCGGGTACCTCACATAGTGCTCTAGATTTGGCACATGGAATACATCATGCATCATATTATCCTGACGGTGTAAGGCTAAAAACAAAAAGTAGTTTCACCAATCTGTTCCAAAATCTATTAACCCATGTATCGGGGACTCAACTTTCCTCTATTCTTAGTTATAGCTCGCAGGGGTTGGATTTTCAAAACACATGCTCATCCACTGTGAATTGCAAGTCAGTCCACTTCACATCAGCACAGGACTCCTGTCGACCCTGGGCTTTCTTCATCCATTGCTCGATCAAAGAAACTCCATCATCATACACTGTGATTTCTCTGACCTCCACAAGATCCTCTCACCAACATCACCCTAGTGAAGCGGTGACCAACACAGCCTCCCATAAAGAGCTTCATACATCCCAATATTGGCCTTGGTAACCGTCATAACAAACAAACTCATCTATGGGCAGGTACTGCTCCTATTATCCACCCAAATGAGCACATATGCTCTCATCAGACCCTCTGAAGTCTGGATCATACATTCTTGACTGTCCATCATTCAGGGGGTGATATGTTATGCCAAACTTCAAATTGGTATTGAGTTCTTCATGTGCCTGCCTCCACAACATGGTATTGAACTTAAGGTCGTGCTAAAGAATATTTGAACTCAGATTACCGTGTAGTCAAATTATTTCTCTCATATATATAGTTCAACTAGATCTGTCACATTAGCAATGGTTTTCAAGGCAAGGAATTGTGCAGACTTGGTAAGGTGGTCTACCATAACCCATATTGCACCACGACCTCTCTTGGTCTAGGGAGATTCACCATAAGGCCTATGGTGTCCTGCTCCTATTCCACTCAGTAATCTCCAAGTATCTATAGCAATCCACTGGGTCTCTGGTATTCAGCCTTCACCCTCTAACATGTATGGAAAATGCCCACATGCACTTTTATATCCCTCTTTCTTCCACGACTTCAAGGTACCACTACAAATCGTAACCATCTTGGTAGTAATGCGGTGTACTTAAATCATGAGCTTCTTGTATGCCATGATTCTTCAACGGGAAATCCTCAGAAACCCTAAAACACTCTAGTAGTGGATTTCTCCACCTACTCCTCCTGAGAGGTGTATCTGAGATTCCTCTAACAAACCTTTCATCTCATCAAGCTCTGGGTCTAGTCTTCTAATGGTTTTTGGGTCCACCTAGCACCTTCTTCCATCCTTCTCCATTGGTTAGACAAGACAGTTGTACACCTCAGCTATGTTTTGGCTAAGAACATCTATTACCACATTAGCTTACTTGTGTTCTAGATGATGGTGAAGACATGTTCTTTCATATATTCAACTCGTCATCCATGTCTTGGGTTTAGGTCTGTCTGAGTCAGGTAAACTTCAAGCTCTTGTATCCATCACCTCAGTTACCAAACCCAATCTGTAACTCTTAGAATCCAAACTGCTCCTGACAAGTACATCCTCATATGATTATTACCTTAGTTCATCTATGCCTTCATACCATCTTTACAAAATACTCTCAAAATGGTGTGGTACTTTCTCTATCCTCATTCATCATAGAAAGGTTTCAACTTATATCACCTTTATCCTTAGTATGGCATGCATTCTGTCCTATCTCTCACACCCATAACAAGATGAAATAAGCATTTGGTCATAGTCCAAATACATAGTTCATCCCATTCTAGTAGTAGAGATGATGCATCACACATCGGCATTACACTTTCCAGTCTAAGTTGAACATACTTCACATGACTCCACACCATACATATCTCGATTCTATGTTTACACCCATGGGAATACTTTTCCCATCACCTTTAGGTCTTAACATCACTCTTATGTACAATCCTTAGTCATTTCCTCAAGGTCTCTAGGGTTCTGATACTTTTGGCGTGATCTAAACCTTATGCATCTAGGGAGTGCCTCTCACATTTACCCCTTAGGCCCCATGAACTAATGAAGGTGGCCAACCTCCTCACCCATGGTCCTCAGGAAAAGGTAGTTGTTACCTCCCGACCCTATGGTCTTGTGCATCTAGGGAAATGGCAACCCCTACTTCCATCAGTCTTATTCCTCCTTGACCTTAGTATTGACTTAGGATTCTATCATAGCTCGTGGCTCCTTTGTTGATACTCGAGCACATCTCATTCTTGAATCCTCACCCGAAACTCCATCATCTCGCTGGGCACTCATGGTTAACCTTACATCCCATCATAGGAATCATGGCCACCTACCTAACCCGGTCTGTCCCCATACAGGTTACCCCTATGGCAACATATCCTTATGCCCCTTAGAGATGGTTATACATGGGTCTATAGATTCATGGTCATATTATGTGCTCTTACACTTAGATCATCAAGCTCTTATAAGTTACCTCTCATGGTTACCTCAAACCCAAAAAAGAGTTGGTACTCACTCCTACATGAAGGGTCCCTTCCTAGGATAGGAGAAAACTATCACTTAATATCAACAAAGGTCACACAAGTTTTGTGCATCCAGGGTTCATACCACCATGTATATGCATAGATCCTATCATGAAACATATGCATGTGTCTAGCAAGTAGACAATCTATTAAACCATTTCTAAGTTCCTTGGTATGTCATACTCGTCCATCATTCCTCCAGGTTGAACCATGTCATATACCCATATGTAACCAACCGGTGTGACTAACTCATCAATCATATACCTCAAATCTAATGAGGGGTTTCCCTTTTATACCAACGCATGAGGGAGAGTTTCATGCTTAATTCCTATGAACTCACTCAGCCTCATGACCATTTTGTGCACCTAGTACCGCTACTTCCCCTATTTGGTCTCATATTCCCAGGTTCACCCTTTATGCATCAGTTATCTAAACTACATGCTCAGCTGCTCAAACATGTACCAAACCCATGTATGATATGGCATATACTTCCTAACACTCTTCCACATGAGTAACCATTAAGAGTCCTACACAACAACAACCAAGTGGGTGCGAGGCCTCACAACTTGTTACCACACCATACCTCTTCAGGGTCTTTGGAACTCTCTTTCCTACACCTAAAAGGTAGGCACTGATAGCATCCATATATCTGTACAAGAAGCCTCTTTCTATCTTCTAGGGTTTGGTTCCTCTAAGGGCACCTAAGATACGACAACGTCTATGGATCATGCATGAAGCAACTCCATACATCTACTCAAGATCGTTTATTCTAGGCCACATCATACCAAACCTCATCATGGTTCCTTATATCCCATAGTCTTGGTCTCCAACCTCTTCCATTTGGGTCACACTCTCTCCCTAGAGCTAACTTTATAACCGGTCACGCCACTGGAGGTTCTCTCTTTGAATATGGTTCAAGCTCTTAAGGATACACATATATCCTTGCCTGGATGAAACATACTATCAAAACTTATGTCCGGCAAAAATTATCCAAAGCTCTACATGCCTATCTCATAAACTATCAGGCATAATACTTCTGGCTTAGGTCTAAAACATGTTGCCAGCCTTGTTGTCACTTACTTCTATGTAGATGTATGCTTCTTTCCTGATCATATATGCCTGTCAGGGTTCCTATACGGTCACCACTAACCTTCTGAATGAGGGTGCAATCCCTCATCCCTAACAGGCACGACCCACCCAAGGTCAGATCACCAAAAGGCAATAGGGGTCCATCAACCACTCATAGTCTATGTTCCTCATGTGTACCCAAAACCTCTACATAAAGAATGCATGTCTAACCCACGTACTTGCATGTATGGTCAACTAAGGTATCCAACTCATTGTGTCTTCTCTTCCTCTCCTACATGCTTCTTCCTCCAAGGATAACCCTCTCCTCATCTTCCTACGAGATGGTCTAAAATCACCGTTCTCCTGAGGGGTATCCAAGGGCACAGCAACATGGCCATGCCACTTAGGCACGTAACTAACCTCAGTCTAAGTTTCATCATTGAAAACTTCTATCCATGACATCTTGCTTACATGATTTTTATTATTTGGTGGAGGGTTCCTCAATCCTTGGTACTCTTAACCCTCAACTCGGGAGGAGGTGAAGAGAGAGAAAACCCTAAGCGCTTACAATTTCTCTATGAAAATAGTAGAGAAGGGGTGAAAACATATGAGAAGACCTAGAGGTATCTTATTTTGAGTTAAATCCTCAGATTTTGTCCAGGTAGTCACACAGATTCTGGGAGTCCTCATAAACTGACTAGCGGGGCAGAGAAAAATCTTGCCAGCCCCTGCATCATGATCCTTTTCTAGACACCTCCATATTTGGAAAATCCTTTAGTAACTCCCTTGGGTTCTAACGAGTTTGTAAAATATAATAATTACTAGAGATTAGGTGGAAAACCCTGCTTTGATACCAAATGTAATGACCCCACCCCTCAGTAACCCCCATTTAAGGAAGGCTAAAAATATGGTTCTATTATCCCAAAATAAAATCAAATGGTTTTGCAAATAATGAAAAATAATTAATAAATTCTACCACAACTAAGCTCAAAGCAAGATAAAAAAAATGATTTTAACATACCTTTCAAAAATAAGAATTTGGAACTTTACCCAAAGTATAGTTCTCTCTAACTAAATCCTCTAATCTTTAATTAGCTTTATTCTTCAAATGCCACTTTAAATGTTCATCCATTTTCATGTATTTCTAAAACGCCAACAAATAAAACGTCAGTCAGTATAACAGATTATATTGGTATGTGGGGAAACCAAAATCTTGCACATATATTGAACAACATAACCACATCAAATTATTCATTATCGATCAAAATGTATGTTTTCTTTATAACTTCTCAACATTCGTACCCATCTTTTGGTATACCCTCTCTTAGGGTTTAGTCCATGCAATGGACATTAGGCTACCTTCTCCATCCTGAGCTTGGTACCTTATGGGCCACCTCTCTAGGTGCAATGTAGTCCTTACATCTAGGGCTTGACCACCTATGACCTTCCCTCCTGGGCTTGGTCTCTTATCATCATAAATCATAAATCCAGATGTGGTAGTAGGTTCGGGAAAGTCATAATAAATATATGGTGATAATCATAATCACTTTATATATTGCAGGAATCAAAGTCATCCAAGCATTTAATTTTAAGCAATCAGTAAAGCCTCAGAAATTGTCGTGAAACTAAAGATATTAGCCATAAGAATAACCACATACCTGATTTGAATTCACAAAAAATGCAAGATATCCAATCCAATCAAGAAGTACAATCACGCAAGTCAAGCAACCAATCAAGCAAATCTTGATCCTAAAAAGAATGTATAATGCCTAATCATCACAATCACATACCAAACAATTCCTTATTGACTTGGGACTCCTTCTAAGGTTTCTAAGTCTCATTAGGATTCATTAGGGTTTCTTCGATCGATTTCTCAATCATTGTCCTTTTTAGGTCAACAAACCCTAAAATAGCTTTTCTACACATAAAACCCTAATTACTCAAATTATCCACATTAAGGGTATTTTATTCTAAATTTGTCTTAGTTTCATCATATCTCTGTCTTATTCATGGATTTTTCATACATACAACCATTAAAACTCGTAATTACCAAATTAGGGTTTCTAGGCCCATTAATGTACTTTCATATACATGGAATCCTAAATTAATCCAATTATGTACCAAGATCATCCTTTTACATCTAATTCTTCCTTTTGTTAAAAATGTATTAATATTCAACTCAAAAAATTTAGGGAACATTAAATCTAATTACCATCAAATCTTAGGATTTTTCATCAATAAAACCATTAAAGATGATAACTTTATATACATTTCGAATTTCAAGTATATTTAAGATTCAATTCTATTTTTATTGAGTTCAATGAATTTTTCTGATCAACTTTCATATATAACTTGTATTAATCTGAGTTGCCAATCATTTACTACAATTAAAATGAGATAATTATGAATTGGCCAATTAGAGCAAGCCACCTCATCAAGGCGAACATTAACCCTGCCAGTCAGGACGGGCCCAGAGCCAATTGGCTCACACCATCAGAGAAAGTCACACCCGCCTGGCTAATTTAGGAAATCGATAAAAGACCAAAAGGGTCCTTACTTTCCTGTAGAGGTGTCAGGGACGAGGGGTCATTTCTACAACCTCCTCCTTCAACCTCCGCTCGCCTGTGTTTTGCAAACCAGGGTCCAAAGCTGGTCAACCTATGAGAACCTATTACACTAAATAAGATTACTCAAAATATAAAACACAATTGATCACTAATTAATCACATACCCAAAAATATGGGTAAATTAAAACCAATTTCAACGTCAGCACCCACTCAGAAACATTTGCATGAGACCAACATCTTTCTTATATCCATACTATGCCAAGAATTTGATACAAATTGTTCTATCACCTTAGACACAACATATATACACAGGAGAACAATATTTGTATATGCCACACAACATATATTAGCATGCTAACAAAATTCTGATTCGTTTGAGACACCATATACAAACTTTTCCTGCCTGGACCTGAGAGTACAGGGATGACTCTAGGATACACTAGACATCTAATCAACTTTCTCAAAGATTCATTACTGTAGTTCCTCTTTACTTACACGGTTCTTTTGTCATCACTACTGATTACCTAAAAAGATGTGGCGAACCACAAGGGTGAGACCCATGTCCCAGCAAGAGATATAACCTCTAACAACATTTATTGATTCTAATAGTTTTAGGTAATGAGACAGTTTAAGCAGTTTAATTATATGTACCAAATAAGATCAACAACACTGATGATTAACAAAATACATAAAGGATCAGATAATAACTATCTCCATTAGCTAGAATATTCTCATATCCCTAATAACAATATAAGGAGTCTAGCAGCATGAGCATCTCTAACATCATGAATAAATCTAGTATCATATGCATAGCTAACAACATCAGCATGTCTAATAGGTTAAACATATCAACATCATAAGAAGATCTAACAACATAAGCACAACTATTTGGATAAGCATGATTAGCAATATATGCATCTCTAGTTACAAAGGCATGGCTAGCATGCTAAACATAACTAATAACATGAGATAGATAGCATCATGATTATAATCAGTAGTAGAAGTATAGTTATCAACACAAGCATAGCTATTGTATGTATGCATCTACAATCTTAAGCATATCCACAACCTAAGTATATCGACTATCTATTAATTACACTAAGCATCATCTTATGTAAAGATAACAAATAAGGTTTATCATCCAATGTGAAACGTCATGTATAATCCTAAACAAATATGCTACACGATTGTATTACATCTTTTATTACGCCCTGGGGAGTTTTAGTTGTACCACTCAAAGTCCAACTGACCACCGCTTGGTCACAATCAGTTCCATATAGGATCTAGGAAGAGTCAGACTCCAAGATCTTATCAATACTCGATCAGTATGAGTCTGCGCCGTAGTGACATATAGTTAAACTGCAAAATAGTGACATATAGTCCTGTAACTAGCCCACCTTAGTACAGGTCACAACACTAGCTTCTAGGGTATTCAAACCCAATCACTGAGGTACAAACACAGTTGTCCTCTAATCACATCATGTTATAATCACTGAGACCCGACCAAAGTCACTCTCAAAAGGCGGATTAGGTATGACTGTAGCCATCCTCCCGAAACACTTGGTGTCAGGATGACAAGCACCCTGCATACTCAATAGTATGTGCTCTGAGTTTCCCTTAGGAATACTCGTTTCACCATCCAGCAAGTTCTGACACTGAAGATGGTTCTATGGCATAGGGCACTACATGATTAGAGTTTCACTTGATTAGTTATCTCCAATTGGGTGAATTAAGGCTACATCAAACAAGTGGACAAACAAACCCTAATTCACTTCTATCAAATATTGCTATATAACAATTTCAGAAGATATAAAAGATATGAGACATATTGTTCATCATCTCATCATTACATGATGCTATTCACTTGCCATTCATGAGACTGCACTTGTCATCATACTATCACAGGATATAAATCCTTTTCACAATATCACAGGGTATCAACCCTTATCAACACAAGAGGAATACACCTCATTTAGGGCTCAACCATGCCCCAAGGTCATTAAGACCATCATACTATTCCCTACAAGATCATCATTATTATTCCATGCCTTATAATAAGGCTCAACAACATCACTTATATATAATACACCATATCAGCATAATATTGCATTAATGATCTAGGAGATATTCATAAACCATCATATAAGTGTTATATTAACATTAAGAATATTCCTTTATTACATCAACATGCAAGGAATCTAGATATGTTTAACCCTCATCATATTCATAATGCACATGTTTAGCATAAGAAAGTATCAACCATGTGGCTATGATAACCATCAATTAACATATTAAGGTTATGATCATATTAAGGAGGTTATTTCACCATCATGCCATCATATAAGTAGGTTAAATATGAATACTCATATTTATCTATTTTCATTAGATTTAGGTTCAACAAGATATATTAGATCAATGTTGCTAATCAACACTCATACCCAAACCCTAACTCCCGTCATCCTCATTGGATCATGGATGCATAAGGTGAAGCATCACCATCACATTCCATACTATTCTCAAGTATGAACCCACACATAAATCAAGGTGTAACCATCGGGTTATAGAATACTAGGGTTTCAACAACAATAAGAGAGTACTCCATGATTGTATTAATTATTCAAGGACTATTCATACCCAATTACCATCATTTAGTTATATTAAAGCTAGGTACAACAAGCTATACCTCATTAGGGTTACCCATCAATTCATTATGGTGATTATAAATTATAATCATACGATGGCAAGGGTAAGACTACAAGTTTAAGGCATTGAACCATCAAATTCTCATCATCATAATCATAACATTACACTACACGCTTCACCCAAAACAATGGGAATATTGAGGCATCAACTTCTAACCATTAAATGTTGAAAAGGTAAAGCCATTGGTCATTTACATAAGTAAACATCTTGAACAAACCACCTACGAATTCATTGAGTTGTGCTCTAAAAAGAGTCACCATCTAACCCTAGACATCCCTTGATTAACAACATAAAAAGTTCCATTGAGAGTAGGGTAAAACCCACTAGTGATTGTTTATTTAAAACAAGTTGTCACTAAATGAACTTATTAAGTTGATCTCATAAAGGAAATCATTTAAATCACTTTATTAGGACCAACATATTACATTTAGGCATCATTCCAATTTATTGGATGAAGAATCATTAGATCTTAATCATTAGGTCAAGTTCATATATTAAAACCATCAATTGGAGTATAGGTCTGACCATTGCATAAAATGACCCTAGAAACCATTGGTTTAAGGCTTAATTGATGCTAAAACTACATGATTAACTCACCATAGGTTGTGGAGGCATGATCCACCATCATTAGTTACCATTACGAAACCATAGGTTGTTAGATCAGCACTTAATTCATTAATCACCATCGAATATCAAACAAATATCACCATTGATTGATAGCATCATTAGGGTACTTAGTTGTTAATCACTAAGCTTCTAATTACACCAACAACTGACCTAAGGGTTGAACATCAGTTGACACCCTTTGTCACCACCATCAATTTTCATGATGACAACACCATTGGTTGTTGCAATGGTACCACCATTGAGTCATGTGTTTATAGAAGAAATCAGCTTTAAACCCTAAAATTGATCATTGGTTGATAGGTATTTAGCACCATCGGTTATCAAAACAACCTGATCCAAGTCATATTATACCTTAGGAATAACGTCCACATGATCATGGGTTCATCTAGAACTCAAATCAGAATAGGGAACATTATAAAAATTGAATCCAAGTCAAGCATAGCTTTTTAGTGCATGGATCATCATTTAAAAGCAAGAACATGAGCTACCAAGCTTACGGTAAGAAATAAACGTAGAGGAAGTTATTAAAATTGCCTCTAATTAGAAGATAAAATACCAAATAGAAGAAAACATGAGCAGGTAGGGTAGAAAATCCAAGCATAAGTTGTGAACTCGTCCATCTAGCACATTTCTTCATCAAATGAGCAAACCCTAAGCATAAGGAGCAAGAAAGGTAGGGTTTTAGAGCTTTAGAGAAATTTCTACCATGTAACAACAAGGTTCCAACCTGGAGAAAGGTAGGAGGAAGGATAAAAAAGAAATAAATGGAGGAAATAATGGGATTCTTACTCTTTTAGGTCAAGATCACTAGAAGCAAGCTTTTTAAAACCCTAAAAGGAAGTCAATTGCAACCCTAGATTCTTTTTCCAAGAAGATTCCCTATTTCTTCTTCCTTGGACATGAAATTCGCAAAAGAATAGTGGAAGAAAGAGGTTTGTAGAAGGATGGAAGTGGTGTAGATAAAATGGCTCATTTGGGTGCTTAGGGATAAGTATATGAAACTTTATGATAAAGAAAAAGAAAAGGTTGAAGTTCTAGTATCTTTCCAAGTGTCCATGGCCTTAAACTATTAAGAATATACAAGCACACACACGAGCAGCTCCCCCAGCATCCATATAGAGCTAGTTATCTTTCCTTACTCGAATTTCCAAGCCAATCAAATAATTCATTAGTTGATAGCTACTAAAGGTAGCACATCCATGAAGGGGTAAACCCTAAAATACCCTTGGAGAAAACACCTTCAAACCAAAGTTTAACCAGGAGCCCCATGGCTCAAAAAGATAAATAATGATAAGATAACATATAAAAAACATAATTCATGTGACAAATTGCAAAGAAAACCTCTCAATTGGGTAGATTGTAAAAAAGTCCAAAACATGCATAAAATTGCATAACTTGCATAAACATTGTTCAAATTAGACCAAACTTGAAACTTAAGCTTGCTTTATGATTAGAAAGCATATAACAAGGTTATATTAAGGTTATAAGAATTAAATTATGATAACGAAGTGTGTTCAACACTTTAACCAAGGTTAGGGGTCTTACACAACCGATGGGTTGACCTTGAGTTCTCAGACACCGGGGGCACAAAAAGGGTGCATCCCTCTGCGCCAGACCTAGGCAAATCTTCCGGTGGTCTCATATCGGCCAAAGAGATTAATGGAAAGGGTGGCAGAGGAGCATCCATCGATGGTGAGCAGGGGATTCAGGACAGAGTAGAGAAGGGCTTCGAGTGGGGTTTCTCACGCCCTGGCTCCCAGGGTTCGTCCCTAGATCCACGGGAGACTTCTAAGTCTTTTATAGGTGTCGTATCTCAAAGATCTCAATGCCTGATTCCAATGGAGTCCATCTCTGAGAAGGATTTGGGGAAGTCCTAAATACACATGCAAATAGTAGAAGGAAGGGATTAGAAGGTGCAGATTCGTCTCTGAAACCCAATGCGAGTAGTTCCATGCTATCTCGTAGACTAGGGTGAGAGAGAATCGGGGAGAGGAATATTGTAGCTGGTGTTCCTTGTTCAGGTAGTAGGAAGATGATCCACATTCATTGGATCATGGATCGAATGCCCAGCATGCCACGCAAAATCAAAGAGAAACTTAGTCCCAAATTGAATTTAAATTGTGACATTAAATAATTTCCTTCTAACTTTAGGAAATCATATAAAAATCATATCTCCTAAACTGCTTTTTTATCCCAAATTTTAAAAAAAAGTCCATAATGACTTAAACTACTTGTGTGTAAAGTTTGAGACTAAAATTCGAAAGTATGAGAGACTTTTCTTCAAATGCGAGTTATCACTTAATAAGGCATTTTTTATTTATATTTTATCTCTCTTTCTCTTCTATTTCCTTTATTTGGATTCCGTTTACCATTATAAATCATGTGGATTCAAAACTTAATCCATAATGGTAGATCATACAAATTTCCAGAGAATTCCACATAATTCTCATTATTATATTAATTTCTTTTCCTTTTTATGCATTATTTGATTTCTTTCAACTTTTCTTTCCTTTTTTCACATTAATCTCACTAACTTATTGGGATCTATGAACTCACATATACAAAGGAAACATTTCAAAAGAAACCCATTTATTCAATATAAATCATACAATTTACATACATGTACATCTCATTTGATAAATTACATTTCAATCAATATAAACCCAAAAATTGGGGTTGTAAGAGAGGAGGGAAGTAGTAGGAACTAATTTGTATTCATTTCTAATCAATATGTAATCTCTATTAGGTATCCTATATCTCTAGTCCAATTTCTTATTTTTCTCCCACCTCTTCATTTTCCCCCCACACTTCCCTCCTCTTGTGTTCTCTCTCTCGCATAAGTTGTTGGTATGCATGCCCAAAGAGCCAATCATATGATGATTCTAAGGGAGTAACTTGTAAATGATATGATAAATAATAAAAGAAATATTTCAATTGATTATGTTTTATTTAGTTATGGGATAACGATGTTACATAATAAATGTCTAAAGAATAATATTACTCAATGACGTATGTCTTGAGGTTGAGGACTTGAGCAATGAGATCATACATATGTTAAGAGTATATACATTTTTGTTATGTCCCTGTTCAGTTGTTATTGTGGAAGGTTAATAGACAAAAATAACACTTAAGACTAGTTGTGTGTTGGTTTACGATAGAATCTCATTAGTCATGATATATGATATCAAACCAAACACATAGATACTTGCTAGAGAATAGTGTCTCGGATAGACCCACCTTGAGAGTGATGCATGGAAACCATAGAATGGTAGTCAGAATCAGCTCTCATAGTGATGGTGGTGATTTTCATTCTTAGACCTAAAATCACTACACTCATCACATGTTGTTTAATTTACTTTGTCATCATCAAGCATGACCTTGAATAAGGGTTTCCATAAAGGTGATGCCCAAATGCATTCTAACACATGGGGAATGATTGTGCGCAATGTAGATGGGATTTGTCCCTCCTATATGAGTTTGATATCCTGATCACTTGATAAGAGAGACTAAGAAAATAATGGCCATGCGCATGTGTACAATATATGATGTTGAGTTCACATATATCTCAGATAGTCTACTCAAGTTCAAGGAACATGGATTGAACGTTGAAGAGGATGATGGTTCCATGCCTCAAGTTCAATCTAGATATTAGAGACAAAGGAACTATACAATAACTATAACATCAATCATAGATTGTAGGATGAAGTTGTTCTCCAACTTTCTGAATTACTTGGACAGCAATGAAGTCTTGCTAGATACCAATCATTACTTATGATATCATAAATTAGTTATGGACATTCACTACCAAAGTAACTTGGGACCTACAGGGTCACACACATAGTAATGCACCTAGAATAGGATTTTATTCATGAATGATGTTTAATATTGATTTCTAAAGTGTTAGGTGTTCAATTTAAAACAATATTGGCAATCCAGACTAAAACAACATATTCAACAAGTGAACTGGTCGGCTCAGGTGCATGAATCAATAGGCTCAGGCTCTGAACTGACAATTTGGTAGATCAATGAAATTGGATCAAGGATTGATGTTGATGTCATGTTGAGCATAAATCAAGTATTAATTGTCAAAATAGTTGCAAATAGGAAACATAGTGAATGACCATTTCAAGTGTTGAATCGATCATCTCATGAGTGAATCGTCTGATTCAACATTCATAGGTTTTGGAAAATTCATGTCCGTCTCTTCGACACCCACACAGACTGGAAACCTTGACCCTAACCCTCCTATAAATAGAGGGGTATTGGGGGCTTCTCAGACACAACAATAAGCTCTGACAATTGTTGTCTTCTCTGGTTTTGATAACTAAGAGAGACCGAGCAAGTTCTACCCATAAAAGGGAGGAACAACAAGGGAGAAACAATTGTGGGAGAGCAAGTTGACACTAGCACATCAACTAGAAGGGGCAACTCCTTCCTGTTCATTCATCAAGAATGACAAGAGTTCACGGTGGTCTGCGTGGACTACTCTAGAGGTGAGGAGGCATTTTTTCCCGCTAGGATGACACTGTCAACCGTTGTATATGGTGTCTGACTAGGAGGCTGACAACGAAATCCGTCCAGGTGTGACTTGAAGAAAGGAGCATGCTACTACAAGGGAATTGTCTCTGGACTTGCTCTAGGACTAGGTATAACCTTGCAACCCTCTTTCCTATCTCATAGTTGTTGACGTGATCTACTATTTATGCGTAATATGGCAAGTAGTATCTTTTTTCTGCTATCATATCTGATGTCTACAAAGATCAATTGGTCAAAGGGTTTCAAAAAAGTTCAAGGTGTTGACTATGAAGAAACTTTTTCTCTAGTTGTCATGGTTAAGTCCATTGGGATCATGCTTACCATTGCAACTTATCATGACTATGACACTTGCCCAATGGATGTTAAAATTGTATTCCTTAACAAGAATTTTATAGGGGATGTGTATATGACACAACCCGAGGGTTTAATAAACCCAAAGGATACAAATAAAGCCTATAAGATACACAGGTCAAATTATGGATTGAAGCAATCATCTTGGAGTTAGTATCTTTGATTTGGAAAAATAGTCAAAGAGTTTGTCATTAGTAAAAATGAAGATGAACCATGTATTTACAAAAAGGTTAGTGGGAGCATGATTTTATTCCTTATATTGTATGTGGATGACATACTATTGATGGGGAATGACATACCTAATTCATAGATGGTAAAGACTTGGCTTGGAATACATTCTTTATGAAGGACTAGGGTGAAGCATCTGATATTTTAGGAATTAGGATCTATAGACATAGATCTAGAAGACTTCTTGGAATAAGTCATATGACATACATTGACAAAGTGTGGAAGAGGTTCAACATGGAGGAGTAAAAGAGAGGAAACATGCCTATGTCTCATGGCATTTCTATCTCTAGAGTTCAATGTCCCAAATTGTGTGAAGAAAGAAAACACATGAATCAGACCCATATGCATCAGAAATTGGATCTATCATGTACACAATGTTTTGTACTCACCTTGATGTCTCATATGCCTTGAGCATGACAAGTAGATGTCAGTCAGATCCTGATGATGCCCACTGAACAGTCATCAAGAACATCCTTAAGTACTTGAGAAGAACTAAGGATCAATTCCTTGTCTACGGTGGTGAGGAAGAGTTGGTGGTAAAAGGTGACACCGATGTGAGCTTCCAAAATGACAAGATAATTATCAATCACTATCAAGATTTATGTTTTGCCTAAACAATGGTGTTGTAAGCTAGAAGAGTTCTAAGAAAGAGACAATTGCAGATTCTACAATAGAGATCGAGTATATTACATCTAATGCAGTAAAGGAAGTTGTATGGATTAAGAAGTTCATTTCTGAACTTGGGGTGGTTCCAAGAATCAGTGATGCAATTGAGATATATTGTGACAATGGATCTATTGCACAAGCTAAGGAACCCAGATCGCATTAGCATTCTAACCACATACAAAGGCAGTTCCATCTCATGCGAGAGATCGTACAGTGAGGAGATGTGAAGATTTTCATAGTGCCAACTGAAAGCAATATTTGTTGACCCCTTAACAAAAGAAGTGTCACAACAGATGCATGATGGTCATGTTAGATCACTTGGAATTAAGTTTATGGATGCGCAAGTGGGAGTATGTTGGTATGTATGCCCAGAGAGCCAATCATATGATGATTGTAATGGCATAACTTGTAAATGATGTGATTAAAAATAAAGGCAATCTTCTAATTTGTTCTATTTAATTTAGTTATGAGATAATGATATTACTTAATAAATATCTAAATAATGATATTATTCAATGATGTATGTCTTCAAGTTGAGGACCTAAACAATGAGATCATAAGGATGATAAGAGTATATAGATTCTTGTTATGTCCTTTAGTCAGTTTTTATTATGGAAGGCTAATAAAAATCAATAACACTTAAGACTAGAATGTGTGTTGGTTGATGAAAGAATCTCATTAGTCATGATATATGATATTAAACCAAACACACTGATACTTGTTAGAGAATAGTGTATCAGACAGACCCACCTTGAGAGTGATGTGTGTAAACCATGAAATTGTATTTAGAATCAGCTCTCATAGTGATGATGGTGATTGTGGTTCTTAGACCTAAAATTACTATACTCATTGATGTAATTTTTCATCATCAAATGTGACCTTGAATAAGGGTTTTCATAAAGGTGATGATCAATGCATTGTGACACATGGGGCATGACTATGAGTGATGTAGATGGGATTTGTCCCTCCTATAGGAGTTTGATATCTTGGCCACTTGATAAGTGAGACTGAAAAAAGCATGTCCATGCACATATGAATGGATATATGATGTTGAGTTCACATATATCTCAAACAATCTACTCAAGTTCAAGGAACATGGATTGAACATTGAAGAGGATGACAATTCCATGCCTCGAGTTCAATCTAGATCTCAGAGACAAAGGAACTATACAATCACTATAACACCAATCATGAATTGTTGGTTGAAGTGATTCTCCAACTTTTCAAAATATTTGGGTAGCAATGATGACTTGATAGAAACCAATCATTTCTTGTGATGTCATAAATTAGTTATGGACATTCATTACCACTTTAAACAACCATTTCTTGTGATGTCATAAATTAGTTATGGACATTCACTGCCAACGTAACTTGGAACCTATAGGGTCACACACTTAGTAGTGAACTTGGAATAGGAGTTTATTCATGAATGATGTTTAACATTGATTACTAAAGTGTTAGTTATTCCATTTAAAACAACATTGGCAATCTACACTCTAAAAAGATTGGTTCAACAAGTGAACCAATCAGCTTAGGTGCATGAATCAATCCTTTTAGGTTGTGAACATGTCGTTTGATAGATCAATGAGATTGGATTAAGAATTGATGTTGACATCATGTTGAGCATTAATTGAATATAAATTTCTAAAACAAATGAGAATAAGAAACATAGTGAGACAACATGTTCAAGTGTTGAACCGATTATCTCATGAGTGAACTGACTGGTTCACTGGTGAAGCGCCCAATTTGATGTTCACATGTTCCAAAAAATTATGAAATTCCTTCTCTCTGACTCCTAGATCGACTGGAAACCCTGACCCTGACCCTCCTATAAATAGAGGGGTATTAGGGGCTTCCTAGACACAATAATAAGCTCTCACAATTATTGTCTTCTCTAGTTGTGGTAACCAAGAGAGCCTGAGCAAGTTATGTTGGTATGGTATGCCCAAAGAGCCAATCATGTGATGACTGACATGGCATATACCATAAAGGATTTTATTAATACTCATAAAGGCAAGCTTCCAATTCATTATGTTTCATTCAGTTATGAGATAATGAGGAAACATTCTGAATGACTAAAGAATGACAATATGTAATGATGTATGTCTTAAAGTATGTGACTTGGAGAATGATATCATACGAATGCTAAGAGTATGTACATTCTTTTTATGTCCCTAGTTAGTTGTTTGTGGAAGGTAGATAGACACCAGTAACACATAAGACTGGAGTGTGGGTTGGTTGATGATTGAATCTCATTAGTCATGATATGGAAATATCAAACTAAACACACAGATACAGGATAGGGAACAATGTATCTGACAAACTCACCTTGATAGTGATACATAGAAACCATCAATGGTGGTCATAGTTATCTCTCATAGTGAAGGTGGTGATTGTGATTCTTAGACCTAAAATCACTACACTCATCACATGTCGATGGGTACACTTTGACATCATCAAACACGATCTTGAAATATGGTTTGTTACAACGATGACGATTAGGTGACTTTGACACATGGGGATAGACTATGAGTGGAAGAGATGGGATTTGTCCCTCCTACTAGAGTATGATATCCTAGCTACTTGATAAGTGAGATTGGGAAACACATGTGCATGCACGTGTGAATCAATATATGATATTGAGATCACATTAACTCAAATAGTCTGCTCTTAGTTCAAGGAGCATGAGAAGAGGATGATGAGTCCATGCCTCGAGTTCACTCTGGATATCAGAGACAAAGGAATTATACAATCACTAAAACACCTTATACAAATTGTAGGTTGAAGTTGTTCTCCAACTTTCCATTCACTTAGATAGCACTGAAATGTGACTAGGCACCACTCTTTGCTTGTGATGTCATAAGCTAGTTATGGACATTCACTGCAAACATGATATGGGACCTATAGGGTCACACACATATGAACTCATCTAGAAGAAGAGTTTAATCTTGAATGATGATTGGACTGATTATTAAAGTGTTTAGGTCTCAATTCATGCAACAGATCAGCTGACTGCACCCAGGTTGATTGTCTCATAGGATTGATGGTCATTTGGTGTAGCTAAACGAGCGTCTATTGTCTGGGTCGTCATGCTGATCCAAAATCAAATTGGCTATTTTCTACCCAAACTAATGTGTGAACTGACTGGTTCATTCTGATGAACCAACCAGTTAGGCTCAGCTCCCCAGACGATCTCCTGGGTGATCCAGATGACTCTATCACATGTGTGAGATCGCTCAGTTAGGCTGGAGGAAGTTTATAGATACTTTCATGAATTGTTTTGATTGCATAATACTTGTGGTGCAAGAAATTAATGTTTACCATTAATGGAAAACAAATTATCAATTCTCTATGCGAGTGGGAAACTTTCAGATGACCATTTGGCAGTACGAGACGACTGTCTCGCGATGCTAGACGACCGTCTAGACTACCAGACATCTATTTCCTATCTCGCTGGTTCTGAAAATTCAATATTTTTTGTGCCTTCCACTCCCGTACAGATCTTGAATAGACTGGGAACCTTGACCCTAACCCCACCTATAAATAGAGGGGTATTGGGGGCTTCTAAGATCACAACAAGAACAACAACTGAGAATCATTTGCTCTGACAATTTATGCCCTCTTTGGCTTTGGTAACCAAGAGAGCCAAAGCAAATACTACCTGACTAGGGAGGGATAGCTATGGGAGAGAACAACTGAGGATCATTGTTAAAGGAGAGCAAGTTGGTAATGAGTATGCCAACGGGAGGGAAAACTCCTTCATATCTATTTTAGTTGTAAAAAAGAATTCTAGTTGATCTGTGTGAACTACTCTAGAGACGGGAGTCCTTTGGCTGCTTCTAGGAGAGAAAAGTTGGCATGTAGTCTGTGGCGAGACCTTAGGAGTCACTGTAGAAGCTATTCTGTTCATTGTTAGTGATAAAGACCAAGAGCTGCATAGCCACCGTCCAAGGGCAACTTGAAAATAGTTGCATTGAAGTGAGTTTTTGTTGCTGGACTTGCTCCAGGACCAGGTATAACTCACTAAACCATCCTTCCTATTTCATAGTAGTTGACGCAATCTTGTTGTTATGGGAATACAGATAGATAATTTTTTTGTTTCCGTTGCTATACTTTGTTCCCATATTTTGCAATAGCGGTAATTAGAGTCACATCAATTTACTATGTTTTAGGATAATCAATTTGACCAAGTTTTAGTTTAATCTTTTATTTATTGCATACAATGTGAATATTTAAACTATCTCATATGTGTATCTGATCAAACACCACATAATCCCAAACTAATATATATATATATATATATATATATATATATATATATATATATATATATACATATATATATATATGTAGTTTACACGCGTCGCCATAAAAAACATTTTGATGGTGGATATGTAGCATGGTTATGGTATAATCCCTAAATTTGTGTGTGGTTGGATGGTATGGTTTTATTCCTATTTATCTTGGTTTGCGTGCCAAGCCTCTACCTCCTTCTCAATGTAAAGTTAATTCTTTCCTACCTTGCTCCCCTTAAATGTAACTCAAGGTTTCTCTTATCACTGTAATAAAGTAGCAATGGGATAGTTTTCTTTCTTGCAATGACAAAGAAGATGATCATCATCAGACGTGATGACCAGTTCATGTGATGAGCCGACCGTCTAGAGGACTATGGAGGATAGAACAATGTAACCATACGACCGCCTGGTGAACCCAATCGACTGTCTATAAGGTGTCCATACATCGGTTGGACAGGAGACCAGACGACCATCCCAGAAGGCTCAACCGACCATTTTGAAGGACTCCAAACATTGGTTGGACAGGAGGATCAACCGACCGTCCAAGAGGCTAGATGACTGGTTTAAGGGTTGAACTGGTCTACCATGATTGGCAAGCACAAATCTACACAAGGGCAGAGCCAGGATTTCATCATTGGGGGGGAGCAAGTTTAGTTTAATTATGTTTAAATGTAAAATATAGACCATGTTGATATATACACTCCTAAATGATAAGTTTTTTATTTCAATTTTATGACAAAAACATAAAAAGTGGTTATGTTTCAATAATTGTTTGTTATCTTTTGTTGTCCTCGCCTCCCCCTACTCCTAAATATCTATTAAACATTTGTAAATAAATCAGGAACTTCATATGAAAATAAGAGAACAAAACATATATGATGGGATTTGAACCAATGACAAGGTATAAATTGAGTTTCGTACCTACACAAGATAAGTTTCTAATTATGTGTAAATGTAAAATATAGACCGTGTTGATATATACACTCCTACATGATAAGTTTTTTATTACAATTATATGCCAAAAGCATTAAAAGAAATTATGTTGTAACAATTATTTATTCTCTTTTACTATCCTCGCCTCCCCATAATCCTAAATATATATTATATGTATGTAAATAAATCATAGACTTCATACGAAAATGAGAGAACAAAAAAATTATGATGGGGTTTGAACAAATGACAAGGTAGAAACTGATTTTTGTACCTACACAAGCCAACTTGCGCATCTCCCACAAACCGATGGGGCAATTATCATTTTTTGATTCAACTGTCATAAGCTATATATTATAATTTATGTAGATTGTGGGCTCAATATTATAAGAAGAAAAAACAATGCACCAAATAGACATGGATAATCGAACCTGGGTTAAAGTGGGAAGAGAGGCGCTTGCATACCGCCGAGCCCACTATCTATTTGTGTTATAAAATATTGTATAAAATATATATTATATAATTGTGTAACTTTTTTAATTTTCTTTGGGGGTGGGCATGGCCCCTATCAGCACCTCTTTGGCTCTGCCCTTGGATCTACACTAACAACAGGTCCATACATGTGATGTGATGATTGACCTAGGTGGTAGTAATTCCTTGTGACTCCAAGGAATTACAATAGACATGGTGATAACCATCGCTTTTTGTTTTATATTGCATGTTTACGTTGTGGGATATAGCAAGTATATGATATGTACTATATATGTGGTTATTGGATACATTATATGCATATATATGTGTATGTATATATATATATATATATATATATATATATATATATATATATATATATATATATATATATATATATATATATCCCTCAATCATAACATATTAAGTCTAAGATGCTTTCCAATATAAACCCACATGAAAATCTTGTTCAACCAAGCACAGGTTATGCCAAAGCATGGTACGCCGTCTACCTCATAGAAGTGTTATGGTAGTAATGTAGGCTCCACCTCTGTGTGGTACATTATTATCATGTTGTCTATTGGGTCAGGCTTAACTGGTGATTCTTAGAGCGTCTAAGCCCAGAAGCATGCAGATGATTATGATAAGGAATTGTGCATATCATTTATTAAAAATTGCATATGATGCAATTGGCAAAATTTTCTTACCTTAGTAATTAATTTTGTTTTGCATCATTGGTCGGGCCATGGTTGAATTAACTTAGATCTTGCTCATTAGAAAATTGTTCGATGTAATTTTATGAATTAATACTTGAGGGTTATCAATTTGAACAAAATAATGAGAATGATAATTAATTAAAGACCTGATTATTATCACCCACATTTTAATCAAATAAAATCAAATCAAAATGTTTTTTGACAAAATTGCAAATTGTTTTATAGAATCAAATGGAAACAAACAACAATCGCTTTTATCTACGATCGATTCTTGAGAAGGACAAACTTAATGGGAACAACTTCCATGAATGGTTTAGGATGCTGAGAATCGTTCTCACACAGGAGCATAAGATCTATGTCATGGAGACGCTAGAACCAGAAGAATCTCCTTAAAATGCACCTAGGGATGACAAGGATGCTTACAAGAAGCATATTGAAGATGTCATAGATGTCAAGTGTTTGGTGCTATGCTACATGAAATATGAGTTACAGAGGTAGAATGAGAACATGGATAAGATTGAGATGTTCATACATCTCAAGAACATGTTCCAATATCAGACAAGACAAGAGAGATATGATGTATCCAAGGCATTGCTCACATGTAATATGGCAGAAGTAGATCCAGTAGGTCCTCATGTGCTCAATCTTATTGGGTATGTAGAGAACCTAGCTGGATTGGGATTTCCTTTGGGTCAAGAGTTGGTCACTGATGTGATTATGTAGTCTCTGCCATAGTCATATAGTTAGTTTGTCATGAACTACAACATGAATGACTTCGACAAAACATTGACAGAGTTGTGGGGCATGTTGAGAACAGTTGAGGGATAGATGAAGAAAGATAAGCCCAATGTTATGATGATCATCATCATGACAAAGGGGAGGTCTAAAGGAAAAGGCAAAGCTAAGAAGAGTTCTAAAGCTAGTTAGAAGCCCAAGTCTTCATATCTCAAAGCAAATGAAGGAGTAAAGAAAAGAGGAAAATGTCACCATTGTCAACAACCTGAACATTAGAAGAGAAATTGCCCACTCTGGTTAGAGGAACTAAAGAAGATGAAGTAAGGCATTGAGGCCTCCACTTTAGGTATAAACGTTATAAGATAAATTTGATTACTTCTTCATTTTGGTATATGATACCTAATAGAGATCTGACATACTTGATGTGTAGGATCTGACAAGAAGTAAAAGCACTCATGGAGGGCAAAGATGGACAAGGCAGAGCAAGAGTTGCGGAATCTTTAGTCTACATTTAAACTTATCATGGCCCAATGGGAATGTAATAGAGTTACTAGAACTACTATTTAATTATGCCTAGAAAATAGAAACATTTACTTTAAGCATCTTGTATGACAAGATTGATGAATCAATAAAGTAAGATATTAATGTTTCTATTTCAAAAGATATAATCTTGCATGGCAATGCCCAATTATCTAATGATCTTTACTTTGAACTAATCTTGGATAAAGTTTTCAATGTTAATACCCAAGGATTGTAATTGATAAGTCAAGGCTATCATTAGTAATGGTCACCTTGGATGTATATATAAGAAATGCATATCTAGAATACATATTGATGATAATCTAGACTCCCTTGGTTGATGAACCTATGGAAATATGCAACTCTTACTTGTACATATTGACGTAACATCCTTTACTAGATGTAGTGGGAGGATAACCCTTCCATCACACCTCATACATATGATGCATGAAGATCTTATGAAATGAATGCTATATATAAATAACATACTTCATTTCATTTACTAGTATTATGATGATATGCACTCAGTAAATAAGAAACATAAATCTCATGAAGTGTTCAAGGAGATTATAAATGAATAATGACTTTGATGAAAGTATTAAGAAACTTTGATGAGATCAAATGTTGAAATAGTTTTACATCAATATCTTGAGAACCTTCAGGAAAGAAATGTGATAATGTATCACAAGTTAAATCCATCTTAACATGATGATGTGTCATAATGAAGGAATTATACCATGATGAGTCATGATATAATTATCAACTAATCTAGTCTTCTTATACCCTCATAAATGTATACCTATCACTAAATGATTTACCATATGAATAGTTTATAAGACGTCATATATGATATGATTTAGGAATGTCCCAATATATCTAAAGGATTAATGCCTACATTGAGAAAGTAGTTTCTTGAAGAAGGTTATACATAAAACATGAATGTTACTATTAATACCAATATAATAAAAAAATGTTTGTTACTAGGATAACTAAGTTCCTAAAGAATCAGTGAGAGTAAAAGTAGAACTCAAAACGTTCGAGGACAACAAAGAGGTACAATGAGAACTAAGATAATTACAAGATGTTGGGGAATCTCAAGTTTGTCATGTAACACAGAATAAAATGGTTCTAGTAGAACACATCTAAAATTGAGGATTGTAAATCCAATGATTTAGATAGGTTGGTCGTAGTAGGATGAGCCAACTAATCAACTCGAAACTGTAGAGTACCATAATCTGAGTAATTATGTAGTCATGTAAACTAACAAGGTAGGACCTTGATAGTACTACCTGAGGGGTAAAACCCAAAAGGTGATGTTAGGGTCTTGTGGAAAAGACTACATGGATAACATAAAAGGACAAATTGGTTGAATAAGTTTCTCAAACTATTTCAAATTGTTGAGCATGATAGAAATTCCTTTACCAATTGTCAAGGTTGTTTTTGTAGTTAAAATAGGCTAAGAGATTTAGCATATGAAGATAAAATTGGATTCCTTAAAGGGAATTCATCAAAGTATGTGTATGTGACACAGTCTAAAAGGTTTTACAACTTCAAGAATGCGAATAAATTCTATAAACTACAAAGTTCAATCTAGGATTGAAATAAGCATCTCAGAGATGGGATTTTTGAATTGACAAGATAGTCAAAGAGTTTTACTTGAATCTAGATAAAATATGAAATTTGTGATTACAAAAGATTTAGTGGGAGCATATATGAATATTCCACATATGATGAGGAACAAATCTCAATATTGTGAATATTGAAAATGGCCATGGAGAACCCCTTCGACAATTAAAGATTAGGTAAAACTTCTTATGAGATAAGGATCAAGACCTATGAGATAGTTCTTGAATGTTTCACAATGGAAGGTTGAGGACATACAATAGTGATGTTTTGAAGGAGTTCAACACTAAAGGAATCAATGAGAGAGAATCCAGATTATTATCTCATGGACCATATGTTCTGATTCTTGTGAAGAATGGAAATGACATGATTAAGATGCCATAGGCTGTAGCGATGGATCTATCATGAATGCTATAAATGTACTTATCCCATATAATCTTGTATGTATTGGACATGATAAGATGATGGTAAATTCCAATAAGGGTTATTGGAATATTACTAAAGACATCCATGAGTACTTGTGAAGTACCTAAGGATAAATTCCTAGTCAATAAGGATATCAATAGAAGGTAGAGTTGGATATAAAGGGTTACATCGATGCAAGCTTTCATAATGACAAAAGTGATTGCAAATTAAAATATGTTTTATTTTAAAGGAGAAATGTTGTTAGTTGGAAAGGTTCCAAACTAATAGTTATTGATTTTATTCTACCATAGAAGCTGAGTATACTTGTGTTATGAACACAGAATGATACTATATGGATCTAAAGGTTCATATGATGAACTTATAGATGTTCCAACCATTGATGACTCGGTGGTAATACTGTGAAAATGACGGAGCTACTTGTTAGGCAAGAAATATCAGATACCATATTATGGTGGTTTCATCTCAGAGCGAAGAAATAAGGAAACATGTAATATATTGACTATTAGCAAAATGTTGCTAACCCGCTAGATTAGCACTTGCTCAGTAAAAACATGGTGGACATGTTTAAATCATTAAGAATATGATTCATGGGTGATTGGCTCTAAGTGCAAGTGGATTTTGTTGGTATGGTATGCCCCTAGACCCAATCATGTGATGCTTTACATGGCATATACCATAAAGGACTTGGTTAATACTCATAAAGGCAAGCTTCCAATTCATTATGTTTCATTCATTTATATGATAATGAGGAAAAATTGTGAATGTATAAAGAATGACAATACTCAATGATGTATGTCTTCAAGTACGTGACTTGGAGAATGAGATCATACAAATGCTAAGAGTATGTACATTCTTATTATTTTCCTAGTCAGTTGTTATTGTGGAAGGTAAATAGACATCGGTAACATATAAGACTGGAGTGTGGGTTTGTTGATCACTATATCTCATTAGTCATGATATGGCAATATCAAACCAAGCACACAGATACATGTTAGGGAACAATGTATCAGAAAAACCCACCTTGAGAGTGACACGTGGAAATCATAATTGGTGGTCATAGTCATCTCTCATAGTAAAGGTGGTGATTGTGATTCTTAGACATGAAATCACAGCACTCATCACATGTGATTGGGTATGCTTTGACATCATCAAACGCAGTCATGAAACATGGGTTGTTATAACGATGATGATTAGGTGACTTTGACACATGGGGATTAGACTGTGAGTGATAGAGATGGGATTTGTCCCTCCTACTGGAGTATGATATCATGTCCACTTGATAAGTGAGACTGAGAAACACATGTACATGCACATGTGAATCAATATATGATATTGATATCACATTAACCTCAGACAGTCTGCACTTGGTTCAAGGAACATGAGATGAACATTGAGAGGATGATGAGTCCATGCCTCGAGTTCACTCTAGATATCAGAGACAAAGGAATTATACAATCACTACAACACCTTACACAGATTGTAGGTTGAAGTTGTTATCCAACTTTCCATTCACTTGGGTAGCACTGATGTGTGACTAGGAACCACTCTTTGCTTGTGATACCATGAGCTATTTATGGACATTCACTACCAACATGATATGGGACCTATAGGGTCACACACATAGGAACTCATCCAGAAGAGGAATTTAATCTTGAATGATGATTGGATTGATTATTAAAGTGTTTAGGTACTCAATTCACACAAAAGATCAGCTAACTGCACCCCAACTGATCATCTCATAGGATGAGACTGTCGTTTGGTACATCTAGACAAGTATCTCTAGTGTTGAGACGGTCGTCGGGGTTGTCAGGCTGATCTGAAATCGAATTGGCAATTTTCTACCCGAATTGAGGTGTGAACCGACTGTTTCATTCTAATGAACCAACCAGTTTGGCTCGACTCACCATACGGCTATATGGGTGAGCGAGATGATCTTCTTGCATATGTGAGATCGCTCAGTTAGTCCAGAGGAAGTTTCTAGATACTTTCATGAATCGTTTCGATTGCATAATACTTGTGGTGCAATGAATTAATGTTTAGCATTAATGGGAAATAAATTGCCAATTCTTTTGCGAGTGGGAAACTACTGGATGACTATTTGGTAGTACAAGATGACCATCTCGCAGTGCCATACGACCATCGAGAATGCCATATGACCATTTTGTGTGTCGCATGTTGTGAATATTCAAGATCTTTCAGTCCCTTCCACTCCTGCACAATTCCTGAATGGACTGGGAACCCTAACCCTAACCCCATGTATAAATTGAGGGAAATTGGGAGCTTCCCAGAACATAACAAGAACAAAAACTGAGAAGCGGTTTCTCTGACAATGGTTGTCCACTCTGGTTGTGGTAACCAAGAGAGTCCAAGAAAGTCCTACCCGACTAGGGAGGGATAGCTACGGGATAGAACAATTAAGGATTATTATTGTGGGAGAGAAAGTTTATGACTAGTATGTCAAGACAAGGGACAAATCCTTTTCATATATTCTAGTTGAACGATAGGATTTCTAGTTAGTCCTTATGGAATACTCTAGAGGTAGGAGTCCTTTGGCTGCTGATAGGAGAGCAAAGTCAACCTGCAGTCTGTGGCGAGACAATAGGATCGCTACAGAAGTTGTTATATTTATTGTTCCTGATGAAAACCAAGAGATGGACAACCACCGTCCAAGGGAAACTTGAAAATAGTTGCATTGAAGTGGGTTATTGTTATTGTTGTACTTGCTCCATGACCGTGTATAACCTAATAAACCATCCTTCCTATTTCATAGTAGTTGACGCAATCTTGCTGTTATGGCAATATGGATAGATAAAATTTGTGTTTCCACGGCTATACTTTGTGCTTGTATTTTCCAATAAGGTCTATCTATCAAAGGGAGGAACATCAAGGGAGAGAAAATTTTAGGAGAGCAAGTTCACACTAACACGTCAACTAGAAGAGACAACTCCTTCATGCTCATTCATCTAGAATGACAAGAGTTTCCGGTGGTCTACTTGGACTACTCTAGAGGTGAGGAGTCATTTGCCCTGCTAGGAGGATGTTGTCAACCACTTTATGTGGTGTCTGGCCAGGAGGTTGACAACAACAGTCATCTAGGTGTGACTTAAAGAAAGGTGCATGCTACTGCAAGGGAATTGTTGATGGACTTGCTCAAGGTCTAGGTATAACCTTGGCACCCTCTTTTCCATATCATAGTTGTTTATGCGGTCTACTATTTATGAGGAATATGGCAAGTAATATTTTTGTTTCCACTGTCATATTTGATGACATATTTTCCTACATAAGTAATATGTGAGTAGAAACTACACATCAATTTGTGGCAGAAATCATATTATAACATTTCTCAATACAATTCGAGGGAAGTAACACATCAATATGTTTAGGGGCGGATCTAAGGGTATACTAGGCCTCTAGCTCTTCCCTCCCCCCAAAATTGCAAAATTATTCTTACATTTATACAATAAACTTTTTATATATACCATCTATGTATTAGCATACATTGGGTTTAAGGTAATAAACAAATAAAGCAATTTATTTGATTGGTAGATGTTGCTACACTTATAGATTTGGTGTGGGTTCAAATCATGGTAAATACAACTTTTTACCTCTCCCCTCCCCCTTGTAACTCAACACTACTGGTCCACCACTTTGTAACCCCCCTTGTGATACTCCTATAGATTTGGTGTAGGTCCAAATCATGGTAAAGACAAACTTCTAACTTCAGCACTCTCCCCCTTGTAAGTCAACACTACCCCTTTATAACTCATCCCTCCCCCTATTGTAGGTTTCTGGATCCGCCACTAAATAAGTGACTGATTACACATTCTAATGCACATGAATGCAAATGAAGGATAGGGGTATGGTAAGAGAGAGAGAAATTCATAGAGAGATAGAGAAATAAGAGGGATGAGAGAAGTAGTGTATAATAACACATTAATATGAGAAAAAAATACATTATAATATAAATAATGAGGGAAGTAGTGGAGATAAAGAAGAGAGAAAAATGGAGGGAGGAGGAAATTAGTAGGAAATAATATATTAATATGTGATAAAAAAAGTTGATTGTAACACACATGAACACATATGTTGGAAGGAAGTTGTGGGAAGAGAGAGAAAGAGAAAGATATGAGAGACTACAAAAGTAGTGGGCACAACATGTTTTTCTTTGTAATTTATGTGTTATCTCTATTTTGGTGTTTTATTATTTCTAAATCCAAATGTCTTGTTTTCTCTATTATCCTCATTTCATTCATCACTTCCCTCCTCTTATATTTCCTCTTTCTCAAAAAGGGTGAGAAGAGACCCACTTTTTCCTCTCCTTTATATCTCTCTCCCATTCCATCCTTTCTCTCTCCCCCCTATACTTATTTCTCTCCCATCCCATCCATATTTGTCTCTTAGACTATCCCATCTCATGTCAGCCTGCACCTACCAGTAAGTGGGCATCCACCTGACTCCCAAAATGAATTTTGATGGTGCATCATATAGCAACACTCTTCACACATCCCATTTCCCCAATCATTATAGTGGAAACAATTTAATCAAGCAGTCATAACTAGTAATGTCTCCTCCCTTCTCCAACATGTACCGAGAGGTGCTACTATAAAATCAATTGCATGGATCCCTTCAGTGAGGCTAGGCTTTGTTGAGATGGGAGTCCTTCAGTTCCAAAACACCCTATAGTTGAGAAAACATACTACCATACCTACTTCCAAGTTGTCTTGCACCGCGATTAGCAAGGTCTTTGAAAAAATCACTCCTTCATGTACAGTGAAACAATGAAAGACAAAGCTAAATGGGTAATAGACAAATATTTGTTGCAGAAGACAACTTTGATATTTATTTTCCTTTTTGGTATTCATTTGGAAAGTGCATGCTCAATGATTTGTTTTTTCATTTGTTTCCACAAGTTATTATCAAAATGTTACATGATTAGTATCAAATTTTATATGGAAAACGAATGACTATATGAATCAACGGGGATTTGAATGAGTATGGTTTTTTGAACTATAGACATAAAGAACATAAACTAACATGTTCACGTTTATGGTCTTTTACCACTTGGATATTTAAAAAAAGTCATGTCCTAACACTAGTAAGCCTTGTTATCTTATGGCAAGAAATAAATGTTTCTTTGAAGGGTGGGTTGTGTTAATGACTTTGAAATGTTTTTGTTTATATCTTGAGCTTCACTTGAATGCATTATAGTTACATTTGAACATGAAAATCTTTCACAGTAAGTTTTGGTTTGGCCTTGCTAAAATTTAATCCATTTACTCGTTATCTTATCCATTTGCCCAATAGATATGCAGTGAAGATAAGGTAGAGTAAAAGTTTTCATAAAGGACAACTACCCTACCTATAACCTATTTTCTAATGCATTCAAGGATATAGGTATATCTTTACCATATCTTATCCTACCCATATACAACTCTAAAACTAGGATCTAGAGACAAAAAAATTTATGTGTTGCCATATAGTTACTAAATGTTGTTTCACTTGTTATATCCAATAATAAATGAATCTAGTATGAAGGGAAAACTTGATTTTGGGTAAATGTTTTACGTTATTTGAATGAAAATTGTCTAAGAGAGTGATCGGAGAGGATTAAAAAAGTAACATTTCTATTCAATTGAGTGAATATTGCCTTCTGGTACTTGTTACTTGACTATGGAAGGCTTATAATTTGAGATACACAACTATTTGTGTACCTCCTAGAATGCTCACATTCTAGCATGAAATATACACTCTTAGACTACCACTCCCATTGACAACTGTAAATATGTGAGGTAGGAAAACTCTTGCTTTTTTTGATAAAATATCTAGCATTTATAATAAGTAAAATCTATTATCATAGTCATCAAATCGAATTAAACAAAGGTAGGGATATTATCACATATCTTTATGTTTAGTCACAAGAAGTACCATAAACACAATCATTACTAGTGTAAGGACCCTGACCTTCGTTCAGGGCTTACCCTGTTTTCTTTGCCTAAACCTTATGCTTATATGCCTGCCTAATTACCTGAGTTGTGATTAGGGTTTGTTTGTGCTTTGTTGAGAGGTTGAGGTGCAACTTGCAAATTACCCAAGTTCTAGGGTTGGTGTCCAAGTTTGTCATCTTGAGAGATATCTTTCTCTCTCCTTGCATCCTCTAGGGTTGAGAGGATGGGTTGGGCACCTTGTTTGAGTTGTTTTGGGCCTCATTTGAGCTTGTTTAAGCTTAGGCTTGTTGTTGGGCTTGAAGTCCTCCCTCTTTGCTTGGGTGTGTTGGGCAAGGGAGGCGTATCAGCCAGAGGGTGCTGGTGGGTGTGACAGGTTTCCATGTTGGGCGATACACACACCCCTCCACCTAGCCTCGTTTGTGTCACCCTTCTTTGGACAAGTGGTCATTGCTTTGCTAGTTGGTGGCAAGTCATGAGCAAGTGGTTTGGGGTGCTAGCAAGGTGGCATTGTTTGGACAAGTGGTGGTTTGGGCAAGCACATGTGGAGCAATCCCCTAGTGGACGCCCACTTAACCCCCTTGCATATATACCCCCTTCTTTGCTAGCTTGGGATCCCTTTAGCTCCTTAGTTGCTTCCCTTCTTTCTTGGTGGCTGATATCTCCCCTTGGTAGAGCTTGGTGGCCGATATCTCCCCTTAGTAGAGCTTGGTGGCCAATCTCCTTGGTGGAGTCTTCTTCTTCCTCTAGTGGTGGCCGAAACCCTAGATGTGCCTTGCTCCTTCTCCTCTTGTGGTGAGTATCTCTCCCTATCCTTGCCACCTTCTTCTTCTTCTCTCTTTCTTTTCATACATGGTGGTTATGGAGTTATCTTCTCTCCTAGTGTTGACTGAATGTGGTGCCTTGGAGATTGAAGCTTGGTGCTTGGAGCTTTGGAGCTTGAGGAGTGTGCTTGAGGCGGGTTACATAACTCCTAACCCTAGCTATACTACCTTCTTTATATACTGCTTGTTTACATGTTATCTTGATCGGCCATGCATACCTAGTTAGTAATGTTCTTGCTCTAGTATGCACCCTTGATGTTGTGGATATGATGAGCTGGTTATGTGCTTAGATGTGTTCTTGGACCTTGTTGGTCAAACCGTTGGATTAGGGTTCTTTGGGTAAAACCCCTCTCTCTTAGTTGTTGATAAGTGAGCCTAGGGTTCTCCTAAATCCATGGTGTGTGTGGTGTGTTCTTGGGGCAAAACTCCTTTCTCTCCCTTTGGTTTTGAGAGGTGATCTTGAGCTCCAGTGGTGTAGGAAAAACCCCTCTCTTCCTTGGTCATTGAGAGGTGAGATTATACTCTAGTTGCTTGGGCAACACCCCTCTCTTGCCATGGACTTGAGAGGTGAGCCTTTGGTTGGTCTTGACCTAGTTGAGGTTGGTGGTTTGGTCGATATGGTGATGACCCACCTTGCTGCCCGTTATGTGATAGAAGTTGTGCAAAACCCCTCTCACTTGGTTATTGAGAGGTGAGCCAACTCACTTGATCTTTAGGGTTTGGTGGGTGTCTTGAGGTTGAAGACGACCAACCTGATATGGTAGTTGGACCCTTACCTGATATCCCTTACTACCTGATATCCTTGACAACTCAAGATGTCCTACTGATATCATTCTGTGTAGGGTGGTGCCTGACATCCCTCACCTAGGGTTGAGCTTGGATGATATGCTAGATGGGTGTCTTGTTGACCCCTTTGACCGTTATAAGTCTTTACCCCTAGACGTCATGCTTCCCGATATGATGTGTTGGTCGATATGCCTTGTGGTCGTTATCGACTTGATGAGGTGACACAGTGTTAGTTGTTGTCTTTGGGAGAGGTAGCCTGTTATGAGTGATAACCCGGGAAGGGTGTTAGCTGTTGTATTGGTCCCTTGAGCATTAGGTGGTCTGTGTTGGGTGTCATGGCATAATCAGTGCCTTACACGACATCCTCTTGGATGGTGCAGCCGACACCTTGCTCGATGATGCCTTGCCCAATACAGATGCTTATGTTGTGACAATGTTGTGGATGGGGTTTTATCCCTTGGGGGTTTTATCCCTTGGCCATTTTACCCCTTGTAAAGTGATCCTCTAGAGCGTTATGGTGTGTTTCCCGACATGGTGCTTCATGTGCGACAGGGGTGTGCCATTCGGTCGACCTAGGTGGTTGTTATGATGCTTCCCAGTAGTCTGTTGCAATACGTTGCCCATCATGGGGCGTTGCATGCCTGGGTGTCACAGGTTGAGAGCTTCCCATTACCAGTTGCCCGGTATAGGGGTTGTTGATAGTGTTGGCCAACACAGTTGGATAGGTTGGTTGTAACCGTTGTACCTTTGGTGAGGTCTATCCCTTACCTAAGATGCTTTTGGTGAGGGTTGTTCCTTACCCGATACACCTATAGTGAGGGTTGTACCATGTGTTCGGTTGGTAACCCTAATGCTTTTTATGCTTTGGTATATGAGGTTGTTACGCTGGACATATATATAGAAATGTTGTACTTTGATACACTCATCTATGTTGCATGGTTGACTCTCATAATAAAGTAAGAAATTGTAAATGGTCCTTGTATAAGCATCGTTGCTCCTTTGTGACTTCACTAACCATGCAGGTAACAGTTGTACGATGAGGCCATGGTAATAGCTCGATAATAACATGATGTGGAACATCATGGGTATGATGAATCTAGTACTATGTGATGGGTGTTACCCATGGAATGGCAATGTGTGCCCTGATGATGGGATTGAGTCCTAGTGATCCTTGTGATGGATATAGATGTTTGGCAGGAGGCCAAGTGGTAACATGTGATGTTGGATCCTTGTGATGGATCAAGATGATGTTAATGGCATTGAAGGTCTTAGTGACAATGTAAAATAAGATAATGAGTCCTATGTTTTGTTATAATTGCGTGTTACATAACCTGGTTGAATCTTGCAATGCACTTAAAATACACTAATTAATTACAGAGGAACCTTTCATGTAGTTTGCCCTGGCCATAGATCCATCATCGTCAGTAGCTGGTGATGGTGAAATAGGTTTATCCTACGTGATTACCTAGAGCGCATATTGTTGAATATGTGGGGTTTCTCCTAGCCAAAAATAGGAGGATTAGAGTGCAACTGCAGATGCGTATAGAGCATGGAGAATAGGCCCATGACTCGGTATTATAGAGCATGGTGAATAGGTCCATGGCTCAGTATTGTAGAGCATGGTGAACAGCATCAACAAGTCCATGGCTCAGTATTGTAGAGCATGGTGAACAGGTCCATGGCTCAGTGTTATAGAGCATGGTGAATAAGTCCATGGCTCAGTATTGTTGAGATAGTCAACAGCATGAACAGCACCTTCGACACGCGTTGACACTCCTTCGCCAGCATCAGTTGTATGCCAAGTTCAGTAAGTGTGAGTTCTGGTTGAAAGAAGTGACTTTCTTGGGTCATGCAATATCGGCAGAAGGAGTCAGAATGGACCCCAAGAAGGTGGAGTCAGTTGTGGAATGGGAGCAACCGAAGACGCCGACTGAAGGTTGTAGTTTTCTGGGTTTAGCAAGATACTACTGGAGGTTTATAAAGGACTTCAGTGTAATCGCGTTGTCGTTGACGAAGTTGACCAGGAAGGGTGTACCTTTTATTTGGGATGATCATTGTCAGCAAGCTTTTCAGAACTTGAAGGAAAAGCTGACTAGTGCTCCAGTGTTGGTGCTGCCAGATCCTGGGAAAGGCTATGTTGTTTTTTGTGATGCTTCCAAGAAAGGCTTAGGTTGTGTGATGATGTAGGAAAATAATGTGGTTTCTTTTGCTTTGCGACAGCTTAAGAAACATGAGGAGAGTTATGTGACACATGATTTGGAGTTGGTAGTGGTGGTCCATGCATTAAAGATTTGGAGATACTATCTTTATGGGGAAGTGTGTCAAATCTTTACGGATCATAAGAATCTGAAGTATATCTTCTCACAGAGTGAGCTGAACATGTGACAGTGTCGTTGGATGGAGCTGATCAGTGATTATGATTGTACCATTAAGTATCATTCTGGTAAGGCAAATGTGGTAGTGGATGCACTCAGCAGGAAGTCTTCTTCTCTTCCTACGAAGAAGGCACAGTTGAGTTCTTTGATATGCCATAGGCAGGATATGTTCGTCTCATTGCGACAGATGAATGTATAGTTGGAAGTCTCCTTATTGGCAGGATTGTTGGCACAAATGCAAGTGAAGCCCACATTAAGGTACCAAATCAAAGAAGCACAGTAGAAAGATGCTACAGTTCAGTTGATCATATCAGAGTTTGGCAGTGAGAAGCGTGATGGCTTCCATGAGTCCAAGGATGGGCTAGTCTGTTACCATAATAGGATGGTGGTCCCGGATGTTGATGACCTGAGGAAGTTAGTGCTCGAGGAAGCGCACACGTCAATGTATGCTATGCATCCAAGTGTCACCCAGATGTATCATAATCTGAAACACTTGTATTGGTGGCCTGGTTTGAAGAAAGGTGTAGCCGAGTTTGTGGCTATGTGTGCAGTATGCCAACAGGTTAAGGCTGAGCATCAGAAATCGGCAGGTACGTTGCAACCCATGCCAATACTGCAGAGTAAATGGGATCATATAACCATGGATTTCGTAGTTGGTCTCCCAAGGACAGCTAGGAATCATGATTCTGTCTGGGTGATAGTGGACAGATTGACAAAGTCTACTCATTTCATTCTGGTAAAGACAACGTACACAGCAGAGAATCCTGCTCAGGTGTATGTGGATGAGATAGTGTGTTTGCATGGTGTGCCAATAACGATAGTCTCTGACAGAGGTCCCCAGTTCACAAGTCATTTTTGGGAACAGTTGCACAGAGTGTTGGGAACGCAGTTGAAGTTCAGTACTGTTTTTCACCCACAAACAGATGGACAGTCTGAAAGGACTATTCAGACTTTGGAGGATCTTCTCTGAGCTTGTGTTTTGCAATTCCTAGGTAGTTGGGACATGCATCTCAGTTTGATAGAGTTTTCCTACAACAACAGTTATCAACGGAGTATCGACATGGAACCTTATGAGGCTTTGTATGGTAGAAAGTGCAGATCTCCTTTATGTTGGTATGAGTCTGGAGAGTATCAGCTTCTGGGTCCTGAGTTAGTGCAGCAGACAATAGAAAAGATCAAAGTGATATAGCAACAGTTGAAAACGACACAGGATAGGTAGAAGTCGTATACAGATAATTGTCAACGACCTCTGGAGTTCCAGGTGGGAGACAAGGTGTATCTCAAATTCTCTCCATGGAAAGGCGTGTTGAGGTTTGGTCAGAAAGGCAAGTTGGCTCCCAGGTATATGGGGCCATATCCGGTAATAGCACGTGTTGGCAAGGTAGCTTACAAGTTAGAACTACCGCCAGAGTTGCACAGGTTACATCTGGTGTTCCATGTCAGTATGTTGAAGAAAAGTCATCCAGGCATAGAGACAGTGACATAGCCAGTTGAGGTTGAGCTTGATGAAGATGTGACCTACTAGGAAGGTCTGGTGTTGATCCTCGATAGAAGAGTGAAGGAGATGAAGAGGAAGGACCTGGTTCTTGTGAAGGTTCTTTGGCATCATCGTGGCGTGGAGGAAACCACATGGGAGCTTGAGGAAGAGATGAGGAGGAAGTATCCCTCGCTTTTCTCTTCATATTTCGGGGACGAAATCCTTTTGTAGAGGTTTATGGCTTGTAAGGACCTTGACCTTCATTCTGGGCTTACCTTATTTGCTTTGCCTAAACCTTGTGCTTAGATGCCTGCCTAATTACCTAAGTTGTGATTAATGTTTTTTTGTGCTTTGTTGAGAGGCTGAGGTGCAACTTGCAAATTACCCAAGTTCTTGGGTTGGTGTGCAAGTTTGTCACCTTGAGAGATATCTTTCTCCCTCCTTGCATCCTCTAGGGTTGAGAGGATGGGTTGGGCACCTTGCTTAAGTTGTTTTGGGCCTTGTTTGAGCTTGTTTAAGCTTGGGCTTATTGTTGGGCTTGAAGCCCTCCCTCCTTGCTTGGGTGTGTCGGGAAAGGGAGGTGTATCGTCCAGAGGGTGCTGGTGGGTGTGACGGGTTGCCATGTTGGGTGATACACACACCCCTCCACCTAGCCTCATTTGTGCCACCCTTCTTTGCACAAGTGTTTGTTTCTTTCCTAGTTGGTGGAAAGTCATGAGCAAGTGGTTTGGGGTGCTAGCAAGGTGGCATAGTTTGTATAAGTGGTGGTTTGGGTGAGCACATGTGGAGCAATCCCCTAGTGGATGCCCACTTAACCCTCTTGCATATATACCCCCTTCTTTTCTAGCTTGGGATCCCTTTAGCTCCTTAGTTGCTTCCCTTCTTTCTTGGTGGCCGATATCTCCCCTTGGTAGATCTTGGTGGCCGATATCGTTGGTGGAGTCTTCTTCTTCCTCTAGTGGTGGCCGAAACCCTAGATGTGCCTTGCTCCTTCTCCTCTTTTAGTAAGTAGCTCTCCCTATCCTTGCCACCTTCTTGTTCTTCTCTCTTTCTTTTCGTCCATGGTGGTTATGGAGTTCTCTTCTCTCCTAGTGTTGGCCGAAGGTGGTGCCTTGGAGCTTGAATCTTGGTGCTTGGAGCTTTGGAGCTTGAGGAGTGTGCTTGAGGCGGGTTACATAACTCCTAACCCTAGCTATACTACCTTCTTTATATACTACTTGTTTACATGTTATCTTGATCGGCCATGCATACCTAGTTAGTAATGTTCTTGCTCTAGTATGTGCCCTTGATGTTGTGGATATGATGATCTGGTTATGTGCTTAGATGTGTTATTGGACCTTGTTGGCCGAACAGTTGGATTAGGGTTCTTTGGGAAAAACCCCTCTCTCATAGTTGTTGAGAGGTGAGCCTAGAGTTATCCTAAATCCATGGTCTGTATGGTGTGTTCTTGGGGCAAAACTCCTTTCTCTCCCTTTGGTTTTGAGAGGTGATCTTAAGCTCTAGTGGTGTAGGCAAAACCCCTCTCTTCCTTGGTCATTGAGAGGTGAGTCTATACTCTAGTTGCTGGGGAAACACCCCTCTCTTACCATGGACTTGAGAGGTGAGCCTTTGGTTGGTCTTGACCTAGTTGAGGTTGGTGGGTTGGCCGATATGGTGATGACCCACCTTGCTTCCCATTATGTGATAGAAGTTGTGCAAAACCCCTCTCACTTGGTTGTTGAGAGGTGAGCCAACTCTCTTGATCTTTAGGGTTTGTTGGTTGTCTTGAGGTTGAAGACGACCAACCTGATATGGCATTTGGACCCTTACCCGTTATCCCTTGCTACCCGATATCCTTGACAACTCAAGATGTCCTGCTGATATCGTTCTATGTAGGGTGGTGCCCGATATCCCTCTCCTAGGGTTTAGCTTGGACGATATGCTAGATGGGTGTCTTGTTGACCCCTTTGACCGTTAAGTATTTACCCCTAGACATCTTGCTTCCCGATATGATGTGTTGGTCGATATGCCTTGTGGTCATTATCGACTTGATGAGGTGACGCAGCGTTAGCTGTTGTCTTTGGGAGAGGTAGCCCGTTATGAGTGATAACCTGGGAAGGGTGTTAGCTGTTGTGTTGGTCCCTTGAGCATTAGGTGGTATGTGTTGGGTGTCATGGCATAATCGGTGCCTTGCATGACATCCTCTTGGATGGTGTGGTCGACACCTTGGTCGATGATGCCTTTCCCGATATAGATGTGTATGTTGTGACAACATTGTGGATGGGGTTTTATCCCTTAGCCATTTTACCCCTTTTAAAGTGATCCTCTTGAGTGTTATGGTGTGTTTCCCGACACGGTGCTTCATGGGCGACAGGGATGTGTCGTTCGTACGACCTAGGTGGTTGTTATGATGCTACCCGGTAGTCTGTTGCAATACATTGCTCATTATGGGGCGTTGCATGCATGCGCGTCACAGGTTGAGAGTTGTTTGTTACAAGTTGTTGGGTGTTGCCCGGTATAGGGGATGCCCAGGTTGGGTGCTGGCTAATAGTGCTGGTCGACACAGTTGGATAGGTTGGTTGTAACCGTTGTACCTTTGGTGAGGGCTATCCCTTACCTGAGATGCTTTTAGTGAGGGTTGTTCCTTACCCGATACACCTATAGTGAGGGTTGTACCATGTGTTCATTTGGTAACCCTAATGCTTGTTATGCTTTGGTATATGAGGCCGTTACGTTGGACATATATATAGAAATGTTGTACTTTGATACACTCATCTATGTTGCATGGTTGACTCTCAAAATAAAGTAAGAAGTTGTACATGTTCCTTGTATAAGCATTGTTGCTCCTTTGTGACTTCACTAACCATGCAGGTAACACTTGTACGATGAGACCATGGAAATGACACGATAGTAACATGATGTGGAACATCATGGGTATGATGAATCCAGTACTATGTGATGGGTGTTACCCATGGAATGGCAATGTGTGCCCTGATGATGGGATTGAGTCCCAGTGATCCTTGTGATGGATCTAAATGTTTGGCAAGAGGCCAAGTGGTAACATGTGATGTTGGATCCTTGTGATGGATCAAGATGATGTTAATGGCATTGAAGGTCTTAGTGACAATGTAATATAAGATAATGAGTCCTATGTTTTGTTATAATTGCATGTTACATAATCTGGTTGAATCTTGCAATCCACTTAAAATACACTATTTAATTACAGAGGAACCTTTCATGTAGTTTTCCCTGGCCATAGATCCATCATCTTCAGTAGTTGGTGATAGTGAAATAGGTTTATCCTGCATGATTACCTGGAGCGCATATTGTTGAATATGTTGGGTTTCTCCTAGCTGAAAATAGGAGGATTAGAGTGAAATTACATATGCGTATAGATCATGGAGAACAGGCCCATGGCTCAATGTTATAGAGCATGGTGAATAGGTTCATGGCTCAGTATTCTAGATCATGGTGAATAGGCCCGTGGATCAAGGTATGCTAGCACCGAGACCTATACCCAGGCAGGCTAGAGAAAAGGGTAGCCTACAGAGCTGACCCTGTGGCTGAGGTCACTTAAGCAAGAGATTGCGGTCCTACTTTAGATATCATGCACTGACCACGAGGAGGTGAGGTCATGGAGTCCGGCTCTCCCATTGACCTTGTATGGCACCGGTTTTGGGCTTCGCATCCAAAGGTTGGATTTGAGCGGTATGAATCACTTCCTCAAGGCACAATAAAATTGTAATCTAGCTGTATAGTATGTATTGCTTAAGGCAGAACACGGAACATTGGTTGAGGCCTCGCTTGTATAGTTTCCCTAGTTATATCTTGCATTTATTTGTACATTCCTCATATCTTATTATAAGTTCTTATATAGCTTATCTTGTCAATCATGTTCCATAAAGAAATATCTAGTTATATGCCTCCTGGATATCTTGGGAAGATGTTATAACAAGTTAGTTCTGCTCAGTATGTTGCTCATATATGATCTGCTTATATCAGTTACATGTTCTATCTATTCTAGCTCTTCTTTGAGGTTTTATAGTTTTGGAGGGGGTTATGTTTCTTGTTGGGACTGTGTGTCTCACCCCACTAGTTTTAAACCTTTTTAGGTGATTGTGCTAGATGTGGTGGTGGTCGTGAGTTTGCAGCCGAGTAGCGAGAAGAACAGTAGGAGGCAAGAGATGGATATGCTGCTATTTTGGTTGTTTTGTAGTAAAGTCCTAGAGTCATCCATGTACTCACAGGTCCTTAGAGGTGTTTTGATGACGTTTCCCGATGTATATTTGATGTAGCTTGTTTATCCTAATGTTGGCCTGGTAAGGACTGTTCTGTATATAAATAGACAGTGAACTCTTTGTGCTTATGGGACAGCTAGATCCTATGAGATATGGACATGTATCAAGTTTAGGTATATTCATATAACATGTTTCCTTGTAGGTTTTGGATCTAGATGTAATAGTTGTTTTCTTATCTGCTTTCTGCAATCGGTTTTAATTAACCCGTGTTTTTGGTAATATGATGTTTATGCATGTGGCATTTCTTTGTCTGTGTGATAGTGGGATGTCACAATTAGAGATAAGATGGAAACATGAAGTAAAAAGTGTCTTTGGGGGAGACTCTCTATAAAAATCCTCTATGATTGAATAGATAATAACAAACGTCTAGTAATCTAGATAATTTGTAGCCAATACATGGATATTTCTATTTAGTTTTCATCTTTTTCTGGATGGATCTGCTCTAGATTTATGTGATACATGTCATCGTCTCTCATTTGGATTATTGGGTGGCTTTGGACTCTTGAGTGATATATTTCATCCTTATTTCAATTTTTAATAGAAAAAATATCAAAATATAAGCTTTTTATACCATTATGTATTTGTTTAATTGAGGTGATTTATTCTTCAAATAATCCAGTGTTTCCTTCTTTCCATATAGTCTAGATTATGATGCTAGAAAGTGAGTTTATTTTAGGGAATGTGTTTTCTTAATGCTCGAGCCCACTTCCCAAGGCTCTAGTAGAGTTTCAAGAATGATGCGGCCCCACAGACTACCACTAGCCTTAGCTATGCATTTTGTCCTCACTCACGTGCAAGCTAGGATAAACTTTCATACTGGTCATGCAAACTAGAACCACTCCAAATTGATCATACTTAACTTTTGAGTTCTTAATGATGGGCACCCTAAAAAGGAGGTGCACCTTGGTGATATGGTTAGTCCAATCATTCTTTTTAAGATCATTTTATCCTAGGCCTCAAATGATGAGACGTAACAATCTCCCCCACTTAAACTCTTGACATCCTAGTCAAGGCTCAACTATATAGACTCATAATATTTCTTCATTTCAGAGCAGACCTAGAATGGCCCATGGACACCCAGCTCAGGATCACGGAATAATAGTGCAAGGGTGGCTACACCACAATGGATAGCCCATTCCAACATGCCTGGACTGCACGACTCAAGACTGACATGTCACATGCCCATGTGGGCCCCACCTATCGGAGAGGTTATGGCTCTAATACTATTTGTAATGTTTGAACTCCAAGCCTAAGTCTCTAGTAGAGTTTCAAGAATGATGATTGGCCCTACCGATCACCACTAACCTTAAATATGTGTTTTGCCCTCTTTCATGCACAATCCATGATAAACTTCCTGACTAGTCACCATCCTAGTACTACTCTGAGATGAGCATGCTTAATTTTGGCTTTCTTAGTGGTGGGCTCCCTAAAAAGGAGATGCACCTTGGTGATATGGGTTTCCAATCATTCGTTTTAAGATCATTTTATCTGAGGCCTCAAATCTTAGAAAGTTACAATTTTTGTATGATTGTTTTGTTTTGATCTCTAGTGTAATATCTTTGATGCTCTGCTTAGTGGGAAAATAATGTTTCAAGATGTTATGTGCATTCACACACGTATAGAAGATGTGGACATAGATTTTTATGATGGTCTAGACATGAGGTTAATGGTGGGTCCCAAAAACCTAAGTTTAGTTCTAGTTTCATCTATTAGAATTTTGGTGTGCCCTATAAGTCAGATGAGGATATGAATTGTAGGAGACACTCAATCTTCTAAAGTGTGTGGTCATCATTTTTTGTAATACCTAGATGTATGAAGCATGTTTAGGTTTTTATGACTAGAAAAAGAAGAAAAATGTTCTGATTTAGTTTATTGGGTATAGAGTGTCAAGATTGATAAATTTTAAAGATGCTCCAATACATATGGATATGCTACAAAAGACTCTCACTCCCCATGGATGTGGAGGAATGCCCATGATAGAGACCCAACCAGATTCTCCACTTTTAGATAGCTTGGCACCAATGTTGAGGTTCCATCGAGAAATATGTGCTTAAACAAAGTTATCTCTACAAGGGATGGTGATAGTGATATTGGAAAGGTAGTTGAGTTTAGTTCCTTCATGTAGTGTGTAGAGATGTTGTGAAAATAATAGAATTTTCTATCGGTGGATAGTGCATCCATGTATGAGAAGGGTAAGTAATTTAGGAACATAGTGCTAACAATATTGTCTTTGAGTTTGTTTTTTATGGTAAGGATAAGAATATGTCTAGTGAGAACCTTAAGAAGTCTCATTGAGTTGATTGGGAGGTCAACAACGGCTCCTTCGGGTTGAGTGAAGGATTGGTTATTCATGTTAGAAGGTGAGGGTGTCATTGTGTGGTTATGTAGGTGGATGTAAGTTGTGGTTGGTTGAAGAGGAGGAAGAGAGCTTGAGTTGGTATTGATTTATAGAAGTAGAGTGGGATGAGGAGACTTGCTTATATTTTTCCTAGTAGTGGGGTGAAGAATCATTAGTGGATGTATGCATGGGTGTTGGGGTGGGATTGGTTGCATGAGGTGGTGACATGTCTTTTATATGGTTTTGGTATATAAGGGTGAAGGGGTTTGTATGTCATTATCAGGAGAGTGCTTTGTTTCCTATGATTAGATAATAAAGTATGTATTTAAAGCACGGAGTAGAGAAAATGAAACTTTTGCATGTCTCAAATGATGATCATGACTATGTGTCGATATCACTATAACCTGGTTGATCAACACCATAGTTACTTAACGTATAATTTGACTTAAGTTTATTCTTAAAACTGAGATCAATCATGATCAAAAATCTTGCTAGATTTACACTACATTAATAAAATTCCTACCATTAAACTAACAAAAAACATTAGAAATGTTGCATTGTTAATTACTTAACCAAAAATAAAAGGATTTCTAAACTCACAAAAAACCACTCTCTCTCTAGATGGGATCCCTTCCATCTCTAGAGTTGGGCAAGCTTCATAGCAATGGTGGTGGCCCCTGGCCTTGTCCCCCCCCTGATCCCCTAGATCAGGTGACAGGGTCGCTGGCCCCCTGGAAAGACCCGGCTACAGATGTTTCCATAGGTAGATCTTAGGCAGACACCCTCAAGAAACCTATGATGGTTAGGAGATCCTACAACCCAGTGGACCTTCTCGATGACTTCAAGAAATCGGTGTTCTAGGAAGGGGATTCTAGGCCTTTGATGAGCTTCACGACACCCATGGTGAAGGCCATGGATGAGTTCCATAAGCACACAGTGACTCTACAGGTTCTCAAATAGAAGAAACCTTTACTTGAGCAGCTGTATGGATGGATTCTTAGGTCTTGGAAACCCAAAGTAGAGGTTCAACTATCCCCCTTGAATGATGGAATGTTCCTCACTCTTTTTGCATCGTACGATGAGCTGAGATGTGCAACTAAGAATGGCACTGGGTTCTTCGACAACCAACTCGCCCTCATTAGAAGATGGGCACCTGAACACGATACCAAGAGGGTGGCTCTGACAATTGCCCCAATATGGGTGACACTGCCTGATGTTGGGCTCCACTAGACACGTAGGGCAATAATTATTATTGGGTACAGCATAGGCACCTTGAATGTGATTGACTTTCTTTTGACGGGGGAGTTCATGGGGGCGGCCAACCTTCGCATCGGGATGAATCTGCCAAGAAACCTCCTTTGGTTGTGATGCTGGAGATGCCCGACAGCAAGGAGATAGAAATCAAAGTTATCTATGATGCCCTCCCAGACAGGTGCAATGCCTGTCAAGTGTTTGGGCATTTTCTAGGTTGTTGCCCAGGGTCGAAGGCGGGCACTCACAATGTGGAGGACAGGCGTGGTAGATCTCAGAGAAGGAGGAGCAAGAGCAAGAGATAGATAGAGAGATAGAAGGAGGTGGTTTCTGATCAGAGGGGATAGGTAGAGACCTCAGTGGGGGATGTGGTGGTCCTATCGCCAGTTGTACATCTGGAGAATGTGATGCCTAGTGCAGAACATGAGGAGCTCACCCTTGAGAGTGAGGCTCCGCTGATGATGAGAGATGGTAGACCAATACCGGCATGGGGGGAATTGTCTACCAACTCTGTAGTTGAAGTGTGCCGCCATACCCCGATGACCCCTCTAAAGATCTTTACACCCCTACATAATTTCTTCTCAATGCTGGAAGATCTGGGCAGTGAGGAAATGATGCTTGAGGATACCCAGGCTGATGTGAATGCTTCTTCGATCACTTATATAAGAAGACAGAGAGGTGGGCTATCAGGTAGAGGGAGGCACACTTTGTCCAAATTCCCTACCTCGGGCAGAGGTGGAGCTTCAACAAGTTCTAAATGACCTTCCTCACATGGAATATGAGGGGGCATCCAGACCAAAGAAATAGAGGAAGCTGAGAAAAATCATCCACGAGTCTCATGCTTCACTAGTCATGTGCCTGGAGACTAAGATTTGAAGGGGTGATGAGCAGAACATAGGCAATTTGTTTCCACTTGGATGGGGATCTGATTCTAACCTCGTTCAAGCGGAGGGTGACCCTAGGTGTGGGATGTCCAATGTATTGAAAAATATGACCAATTGATTGTTTCTAGTTGCACTAATAGTGGTGGTTGACATTGCATTGTCAGTGTGGTTTATGGACTCAATAATGAAGTGAGTAAATGCAAGCTTTGGGATTTGATCTTGGCCACTACACAGTAGGCCCTTCCCCATCTGGTGGTGGGGGATTTCAATCACGTCAGGAAATTGTCTGAGAAATATATCAAAACTCTTTCTAGTTTGTTTGGGAAGGCAACAATCAATTGGTGAATCCTAGTATATGAGAACATCCTTCGTAACCCCAAAAGTGGTTGCCATGTTGAGTCTTTAGGTTGCCATTTTAGAACATGCATGTATTAAAACTTAGCCCCAAGAGAGGTTTTTTCATTGAATCTGGATGTTTTCTCCAATATGAGAGAAGATGGTATAGATATTTTAACAACTAACTTATTATAACTTGATTTCTATTTTTGTGATATTTTCTAGTGGATAAGATAGTTTTATCAACTGATAAAGGCTCTAATTCAGATGTTTATTGAAGTTCTTTACCACTCATTTTTGGTTTCAAATAGATCTATCTCGATTACCTTATACTATTTTTCTTAGCTTAGATTTAGTTTGTAAAATATAACAAGCTCTTGTATAACTTAATACCAGAGTAGCTAATGCAAATCAGGTTGTAATGTAAGGTTCCTACTGAGATCCTATGAAAGATTTCGACTGCACCTACATCAGAACCTTGTACACTTGCAAGTATCAAAACATTGTGTGACTGGTTTAAATTTCAAAAATTCATGTCTTACAGCCAAGAGAAGCATCTCGTATTTGATGAGATACGAATTTCTCTTTTGGGGTGTATCACACACTCGTCTAGTTTCTAGAGCTACTGTTGGGGATCAAAGTAAATGCCAATAGCTACCAATTTAGATAGTCTATTTAATAAGTTATATTTTACTTTCTTTTATATAGCTTTTCACTATTGTGTGTTCTTGTTGTTTATGACTATTTATATAAGTAACTCAAGAAAAAGTATGATGAGATATACAAGTTTGGTAGGACTAAAAAATTGTCAATCCAATTACTGGTCCAACATTCTATAGATTCTTGGGATCCCATAGGAAGGATCTATATGAGGCAATAGCTTTTGAGATGAGAGATCGTGAAAAAATTGTTAGGAGGAGAGTAGGATTGAAAATTAGGATTCTTTGATAGGTATTTATTTTAATGATTTTCATGCAGCAAAGGTAAACCCTCTTTTACTGTGTTCTTTTAAACCTCCTCTCAATGTCAACAATAATTACTTCTATATTGTCCTTATCAATCCCATCCAAATGATGTAGTTTTGGTGGTAGCACTTCAAAAAATCACTAACGACATATAAAGAAATTTAAAACCTCTGTGGCAAAAATTAATAGAGTCATGCCAGAGCATGTTTAAATGTATATGTTCAATTTCTCATTGTGTGATAACATAGAAGCTTGGAATAATGCCATCAGTGATGGTAAAATTTGTTCAAGTCAATACCTTGTTGATGGTTTTATTAAGAAATTCTAAACATGTGGAGATTGGGATAATATAGCTTAGCCTTTTAACTTCATACATGGTGTGCAAAATGTCATAATGAGGCATGGGAGAGACTAAAGGGTATCGCTAAATTTTCCCTTAATGGTTAACCTAATTGGCTGTGTAAGAATATCTTCCTTATAGGTCTTTAACAATGAGTTGAAACCTCTTCTTAATGTAGTTGTACATGGATCATTGTGGAAGTGTGACTTGAAGAAAGGTATTCTTATAATTAATGATATGTCTACAAGCAATTTCACATGGAATCACTTTCTAAATAATAGATCTCGTAATTTTTTGTGTGTCTCATAAGCTTGTACAACTAAGAAGAGTGATATCCATGAAGTCAATAGTGTACACATTTCAAATCCTATGCTAGATCAAATATCAAATAATATAAAGGCATTAACACAGAATTAGCTAGACATGAAGGATGAAATCCACATCTTAATTATCTCAAACCTCCATCCAAGAGGTGTAAATAGTTAAAGCATTTCTTATATGTATAGATGTCACTCGTACTTCATAACATTGTTATTATGAACATATACATCAAGAATCTCTATAGAAAGTAAATTATGTCAACAATATTGATCGAAACCACCCAAGCTTTTTCTTTAGTAACACCCAGGCTATTGAGGATGCTCATTGTCTCAATCAAAACCATAATATCCAGAACCTATAGGCCAATCAAATAGGATATATATCTTTCCCTACAAAGTTACAGCAAGGAAACCAACATAACCTCAAAAATCAGAACCCTTCTTTTTGGAGCAATGATCTTAATCTTCAAATATTGATATTGTCAGTGGGATGTCAACTGTTGGAAGTCTAAAAACAATTTTAAAATATTAGAAAACCATCTAACTTCATTTGTTGATACAAAAACTCCTACATGACATATCCCTAGAGAAGAAAACATGATCCTAGAGGGCATAACTAATCCAAATTGACCCCCCTAGTTTGTTGATAAGGGTCAGGATGGGTTCAAGACAACACTTTTAGGAGGAAACTGATAATTTTATTTTTGCTATTTCTATATGTTCTTACTTCACATTATTTTATTCATTGCTAATCAATATTACAAAATAACACTTGGGTTTTCTCTTTATTGCAACTTAAATTGCTTAAGAAGAAACAAAGAAGAGATTGAGTTACTTTTTGTATATTTCTGGAAGATCGTGCAAAAATAATAAAATATCTACATCGAAAACAACAAAAATAATTCTTCTTCTTCCTACAACCATTAGGAATGAATAATATACTCATCAAGGTTATTCTTCATCTTATTCACAATCGTTGAATGGTTCAACCTAGTTTTAAGGCCTCATGATATATTTGAGACCCATAAGAAAAGGTGGGGAACAAGAGATTCATTCAGGTCAACATGGATCTCAGTTTTATCCTATCAATGCTAGTGGATTAACAGCCCTACTTCATCTCAAATTTTTCAGCACTTCATCATCCTTGGCCAAACCTCAAAGGAAACCAAGGACTGGCACCAATAGTCAAAGTGGTTTTTGACTGTTCTGATAACATGGACATACATATTGTAACTATAAGACTCATGACCTAGCATAGTGCTTGATCTTTCTTGATTTGCTTAATAAGATGCTTAAATCTTAATTTAATGTCTTTATATGCCTTAATAACATGTGACACGTTTATGTTTTCAATTTGGTCTTGTTTGGTTGATGTTTGAGCTAGTTATGCTATAGGTGTGTTTATTTTGGACCAAGTTGCAATTTACCCATGTTGAGGGTTTATCTTGTAATTTGTCACATGTTAATTGTTCCTCCTATGTTTTGTTATCATGAGAGAGAGAATGGTGCTTTGTAATGCCTTGTTGGACTTTGGTTGATGAGGTGGCATCATGTGTTGATGCTAGGGTTTGCATGGATGCATGAGTCGATGGTGGTGTCGACCATGTTGATGTTGATCCTTATAGAGCCCGATGTGTTTGGGTGGTAGTGATCGAAGTGCTTCCTTGAGTTGAGTTTGCAGTGACCAACATGCCTTGTCTTTGATCTTGGTCACTAGGTTTTGGCTTACGTTGGTGTTGTAGTGACCCTTTGCTTTGGGTGTCATGAGTTGTGGTATCTACCATGAAGGTCCTTGGTTTTGTTTCAGCCAAAAGGGTGTAGAAGACCAAGTGTTTGCTACACTACCTAGGTTTTAACGGTCTTTCTCTCATGCATATCTTAAGTGCTTTCATGGCCAAGGTTTTGGAGGGATAAGTGTCCTTAGAGGCTCTAGTATCTTGACACCTCATATTTCTCACCTCTATCCTACCCTTGGGTACTTATACCCCTTCTTTTTCATGCAAGTAACCTCTTTGTCTCTCTCTTCTTTCTTCCTTCTTACTTGGAGATGGCCCTTGAGCTTGGCAGTGTAAGTGGAGGTGCTTGAACTTGAAGAAGAAGGTCGAACCTTTTCATGTGGTGATCTAAGGTTTGATCATCTCCCTTGTGGTGATTCTTGGTGATCCTTGATCATAGTAAGTGGTTTATCTTTCTTGATCTCATTTTTCTTGAACTCCACCCCTCTCGTTCTTGTCTTGGCCAAAACATGGTTCTCCATGGTGGTCTTTTTGAGGAACTTCTCTCCAACAGGGGTCAAATCCTTGGTTCTCCATGGTAGTACCTGAGTAAGACAAAGATATCCTCTTTCCCCTTTCTTTTTTGTCCTAGGGTGTATACCCTCTTCTCTTTGAGTTTTATTTGACCTCAGTTTGTTCTACTTCTCTTAAGGTTATCTTTCTTGTCTGTGGAGTCGATCCAAGCTAGGCATTTTGTCTCTCTCTTGGAGCTTCTTGGCTTTTGGAGTTGGCTTTCATCTCAATATGGATTATATAACTTTCCCCTCTTCTATTGTTATACATGATCTTACATGCATGTTATCTTATCCTTAGAATGTGAATTTAAGTTTCTTGGTGATGATATCTTGACTTAGGGTTTAAGATTATGTGGTGATCTTTGCATAGATTAACTCTTTCTCTTAACCCTAATTTTTGTAGATGAAAACTAAGGATAGTGGAGTTGTTGGTTCTTACATGCAATATCTTAATCGTTGGATTTACCTCCATTTTATTGGTTTGGTTGTCTTGTTAAAGATGGTGGTTTTGATTCTCTCATACATGTTTTAGCACTTGGTTTTCTCTCCCATAGTGTGGTTTCCATGATGATCTTTATGATGGCCATTTTAGGGTTTAGATTATCGTTATTTTCATTAAGTGTACCTCTTGGACTTTTTGGATTTTGGTGTTAAACAACCTATTTTAAAGTATGTGTTCGTTATGGTTTTAGTAACATGGTGTTTTCTACATAGGTCATCTTTGCTTAGTTGTAGTGACCTTTTAGCCTATGGTCGCTAGGGTGGTTTGGTCACTACAAACCCTAACCCTAATCTATTTTGAATGCTATGTTGAGTTAGTTCACTCTCTTCACTAGCCATGATTTAGGTATGATGTGATGGTCGCTAGGATCTAGGGTTGTTGTGTTCGCATGGGTAACCTAACCCTAATGGTCGCAACATGGTTCCTAACCCTTCTATTCGCTACACATGTGTGATGATCACTACACAATTGTGAGTGTTGGTCTCTACACGTGTGATGGTCGCTACACATATGTGAGTTTTGGTCGCTACACTTTGTTGGTTACATGATCGATTGGTTATGGTTAAGAAGCTTAATCTTACATGTTCCAAGAATGTGGGAAGTGGTAATAATAGGGAATAATTGTGGCTATTATTATGAAACCTTAATCAGCTAAGTATGAGAAACCCTAACCTTAATTCTAAGTACATGATTCTTAATGTTTGCTTGCTTGAGTGATTAGCATGTACCGAAGTATTTTCTCTCTCATGTTTGTTGTAACTTAACTTGCAGGTTGAATGAGCATCATGGCTAATGATTGAGGTGATGTTTTTGTGTGATAGATATGTGGTGATTCTGAGCCTTGATGAGGCATGGAAATATGATGATAATGCTATCTTATAGGAACTTTGAGAATGGTCTAATGACCTTAGTGATGGCTTAATGCCTAATTGGAGGTGATATCCTCTAGTGATGTGTTTAGGGATTATTATCCCATGGTGATGCGATGATGGTGATAGCGTTGTGAATGGTAGTGAGACAACATGATGTGATGATGTGATTGGATTTATACCTAATACATTTTATATCTTCTGCGGTTGTAGTCTACGCCTTACCTTTGTAGAATCTATTTAGGGTTTGTACGTTGTAACTTGATTGATGCATTAAAAGATACCCAATTGGAATTAATTAATTAATTGAAACCTTAATCATGTAGTTTCCCTAAGCCATAGATCCATCTCAGCATTATTACTCTTTGGATGGTGAAACATGTAATTCCTAAGGGAAACTCAGAGTGCATATTGTTGAATATGTGGGGGTGCAAGTTGAGGGTATATCCTTGCATCCACAATTACATGTTATGCAGGATGACTGTGGTCATGCCTTGGTAGGAGAACGGATGCGGTCATATCTCAGTATATTATATGATAGAGGACAGTTGCAGTTGTAGCTTAGATGAATGGGTTTGTATACCCTATTTATTAGTGCCATGCCTATTTACTAAGGCCAACTAGGTTGATTTTGTAGTTGGACTCTATATGTCATTGCGGTGGAATCAGACTGGCTGAGGGTGTGGGATATCATAGGAGTTTGTCTCTCCTAGATCTTGTATGGCACTAATTTTGACTTAGAAGTGGTCAGTTGGATAATGAGTGGTATACCACATCTCCGTGGGGCATAATAAAAGATGTAATACAATCGTGCAGTATATTTGCTTAGGGTCAAAAACAAGATTCACATTGGATGATCCCTTTTCCTTGTTTCTTATAACGTTTAGTTGATAATGGTTATACATGTTCTTCATATTCCTTCTAAAAGTATATAATGTTCTACTGATCAGTTTGTAGCTTCTTAAACTGCTTAATCTATGTATTAGTTTTTAATTATTCATTTAGTTGAATCTGCTCATAATGCTTAATCTATTATAGTCTATCTGTGTTAATAATAGTTTTTGGTGGAGAGTTATATCTCTCGTTGGGATGGTGGTCTCACCCTGTGGATTTCCACATCTTTTAGGTGGTCATGCATGACGCGGTAGAGACCGTGTTGTTTAGGAAGAGAAGCAAGGAGATCAGTAGCGTTTGAAGGTTGGATATGATGCTAGTGTTTTGTAGTAGAGTCATATGTGTCGTCCCTATACTCTCAGGTCCTTGGGCGGTGTTTGATATATTTTTTACATCGATACGAGGTTTTTGGCGGTATGCCATGGTTGTACATGTATGGCTTGTATATGTATATATGTGGATAGGTTATCTCTGTAAAAGGTTTCAGGATGTGGCAGGATGGCCACTGTACAGTAAAGTGTATACCTTTATGGTATTATATGTGATACAGATGGCACATTTTGTGGACCTTGATGTATATGTTTCCTCTTGAGATGATAACATGTAATCGGTATTAATTTGCCCTATTTTGCAGTAATATGATTGTTAGTTGATGATTCCCCATTTTGTTTTGAGTGATATCACTTTGGTGTGAATGGTGTGTCACATCAACTACACCAACAACATGGATAGACACCCTCCTTCATTAGTTGGTTGAGAATACTAGTCGTAGAGAAACAAGCAATTATTTTAAAAGAAATATTTGGAAGGAGAATGAGAAGCAATAACCATGACGCATGGTATGAGAGAAAATTGATTAAAAATGAGAAATGAGGCTAAGTAGTAGTCTTGAGATGTTACTTGCACCTTGAACCTTGTATTTTATAAAAACAAATGCTCTTTAAGGAATTCAAGGAGACATAACCATGCTTCCAAATCAACTTATAGTAATCAATTATTTCTGACCCTACAAGATTGGTTTAACATAAATATGACATATTATCATGCAAACGGATAAAGAAGCATAATGTCGAATCTTGTACCATTACTAACTGCCCATTTTTAAAGAAAATAAAGTCATCATTACTCAATATTTGGTAGTATATCTTGTTTGTAGATACTCAAATCTCAGCACAACCTCTTTCCTCATTTGCATATTAAGTCAGGTATTTGACAGTAGAAGTGTGAAGTGACAACCATCATCTCTTAATAGCTAGCCTATCAAGAAAAATCATTGATGTTCTACTTTTTAAACAAGAACAAAACAAATTTAATATTTGAAAACCCCAAAAGATGTTTGATTCAAATATATTGTGAAAATTTTCTGATAAATATATCTTGATTTTGTTTGACTTAATTTTCTTCTGTGATAAGAGCACTAGAGTAAGGCAGAAAAAGGATTCTAGACTAAACCCCCATTCAAAACCCTTCTTCCTCCTATCCCTTGAATTTGACCTTTTTTATCAGTGTGTGGTACCAATTACTACTAAGAACACTCTCAACAACCATGAGGACACTAAATAGTCCTTGGCAAATTTGTTCCCCTATTAAAGAAAAGATATGCCATGATTCCTCAATGAGATGACTTTTCCCACAAATTTCAAAAAGAGTGGAACTACAAATTATAGAATCATGTGTGATATCAACTATCATTCATGAGCCTCAACACCAACAATGCTTGGGTATAAATTCATGCTTCATACCACCAAAGACTCATTCCAATTAATACTTGATTCTCTCTTGATCCTCTTTTTTATTTCCCTTTTTCTTAAGGATAAGCAATATTTAAGTGTGTAGTGAAGAGCAAATCAAATCTCAACACAATATTTCTATACCTTAACTCCTTTTCTCTTCGTTATAGTTTCATATTTCATTATTTCATGATGACTTTTAGTTCTTTAATTTCTTTTAGTTCTGTAATTTCTTCATCGATAAACTGATCAAAATTCAATGACACTGACCTTGAAATGATTGTATTTACCAAACATTATCCATAACTATTTCCTCTTACCAATACTAAGTAGTTTAAAAGGAATATTCCAAAAAAAAATGACGAATATAAATCTTCATAATTATGACACCATATATTTTTCTTGAGAGAGATTATAGTTTTATATTCTGTGAAATTATCCAGAAGTAATACTTCAAACTCTTAAGAGGATTGGAATGATAATGAATTTCTAAAATTTCAATACTTTACTCTTATTGTATATCTTCAAGTGTTTCTCTTTATGAAATAATAAGATATGATTTTTGAGAATCTGACATTAGAAGAGATAAAATCAAGCTAGAGTCTCTTGAAAAATAATTTGAAGCCTGATAGAAAAATATGAAAACAAGTGAAAAGAGAATAATGACCCAATGTGAAAGTGTAGCTTAGTAGACTATTTGGGAATGATTGGGTTCACTAAGGTGAGTTCCAACACCTTGTATATCACTGCCAAAATAGGAAAACCTCTCAAATTAAAAATAATGTATGACATGTATTTTGTGGCATGACCTCACTTATGAAAGGGTTGGGGATCTAATGTTTTTGAACACCAAGACAAAGAAGATTTACCATGATCAAGATTGGGGATACACCCAAAGAAAAAAATGTTGTAAATGACAAATATTTACTTGCATTCTAAAAAAAGTTGCAAAAATATATTACAGAGACTCAACCAAAGTACTCTCAAATTTGGAAGTTGATGGTCTATTATATGATAAATTCAATTTAAGTATCTCGAGTTAAGAAGAACTAACTTATAAATGCTCAGGAAATTTTTCTAAACATAAGAAATTCCCAATTAAATCAAAAATGGTGGAAAGAGAATGAATATTTCCTTAAATTCAAATTTACTTAGCAACTACTCATATTCTCTATCTTGGAATGTAATCTTCTTTGAAGTAAAGTACCTTCCCTCATAAAGATTTATTAATTATTTTTGTATACTATACTTGAGTATAATCTATCTTTAAGTGTAGAGTGGTTGACAACATCCATTTTGGTTGTTCTCATAGCTATTTTTGTACTAGTTCTCTTTACAAAGAAGAGACAAGTTTGTATAACTTGCCTAAATCTTGATATTTTCTATTTCTATGCAGATTGCTTTAGGTAGTCACTTTGACATGAATTCAATTACAAATTTGTACTTATTCAACTACTCTTTCAAAGCGGTTATAAGGAAGACCTAACTTCAGCATGTGAAAAGTACATGATGCAAACATATGAGGTCCCTCCTCAATTAAAGATTGTATCACTAATAATCAATGCTCTTAGACTAACTACAATTATCCATAGCCAGATATCCAGTGAACATACTCTACCGCATCAAGCCAAGAGGACCTTGAGTAACTAATTATTTAGCTACAAGATCCTTATCACAGAAGTCAATTCAACCACACCAAGATCATCTAACCAAATTTATAGAGAAACTTATAAAGCCATCAACAATTTGATCATGTAGCTTTTCATTTAGGTAGATCTAAATTTTGTAAGATATTGGCATCCTATTACAATAGAGGCGAAGTGCTCAAATACTAAAGATTGCTAGTCTCCAATATGACTTCCTCTTTATTGAATTCCACTTGAATGCTAAAAAATGACCCTTCTACCATTCATTGAGGTCCCATGAATATAAATAGAACCCCTCCATGGACATTCTTTGGGGTATAAACTGAACCTCTAGTTACACAAGTTCACCACAATATGATCGTTGTCTATCTTTAGCTTGCTACAACATGACATTTCTAAAAACATCATCCACTGTGTCAACCATAGACTCAGATTCCACTCTATCATCACCATCCACCCAGCTAGAGATATAATACTAGGTTAGGATTGTGATCATTACATAGTGTCATAGATATCAAGGGTGCATGTGATTGTCTTTGTTATTGTTTCATTCAACTCTTATGTCTTTAAATCCCTATAACTGATGACAGAAGTTAGCTATGTCTTAGAGAATTGTTTAGATGACTAAGACAAGATTGTTTAGTTTTCATATCTATATTGGTGTCCATATTTCTCATTGTTGCTTTTTGTTCTTTGTAATTACCATATAAATAGTTTAATACTCTATTCGACAAATTGTATGTCTATATTGAAGGTCTATTAGACTGGTCATGACAATTGTAGTCTTTTGATAAACCCTGACATATGAGAAGATTCACCTTGGCCCAAAAAGACCAGGTCTGCGTTGAGTTTTGATGTTGTCATTTTGTAGCATGCAAGATTTGACATTTAATCTTGATATAGGTGATGTTCAAGAAATTTTCATGCTCTACTCAAATTCGATAGAAAGGTTGGGTATACTTATCATAACAACCAACTGACTAGAACTTGATTCTATGCCCAAGATATTTTCCATTGGACAAGGTGGTCTGATTAAACACTGTGGACTCTAATCTGGATGTTTATCTTTGCATTTCTTTAACATACACATTTAAAAATCTTATCTATATTAGTTGTTACTTCTTTTCTTATTTTAAATCTAGTTCATAGAATATAAATAACTTGTCTATAACTAAACATCAAAGTGTTTAATACAAAGAAGGTAGTATTTTATGATTTCTATTGATATCATGTGAATATCTTGAATCCGATCAATCATGTGAACTTGTGAGTATCAAATGTTGTGTGTTTCATATACAAATTTAGAACAATGTCCCTTGTAGCCAAGAGCATTAGCTCTTATTCAATTATATACAAACATTGTCTCCCAGTCTGCATCACACATGCTCACGGGTATTTCTATGTCACCTTTGTGTTTATATCTTTTTGTTGTCTCCGTAAGTGAAGGTAGATAAGGGAACTTGCAAGAGGTTACTCTATATGACCCCAAATGTCAATATATTAGTTTGTTTTGTGTGTAAAAGACTTAGCAAATTCATGGTGATAGAATTTTGTGAAAAGATTGACCAAATAGAGAGACGAGGAGAGATACGGAGAGAGATGAGTATAATCTATGAGTGAAAGTCGAGAGGTATGAGATGAGTCCACTACTTTTAGATCAAAATGAGCATGCAAGGAAATCAAGTATTATTAAAATCCACTAAGTAGTTGAAGAACAAAATTGACACTTGATAAACTTAGTCCTCATCACCAAATCTGTAAAAAAAATGATTTTCCACCCTTTTGTAAGGCCCTTGACCTGGACTTATTCTTAAACATGCTTGATTAACTTAATTGGGTGATTAATTACTTAATCAAACCTTAGTTTATGCTTTTATATCAGGTGATAAATCTATATTTCAAATTTGGTCCCATCTGGACTTTGTGTGCTTTAGTTTTTCCAATTTATGTGCTTATGTGGACTATTATGCAAGTTTTCCATTTCAAGGGTTCTATATGTAATTTCAACATAAGCAAATTTTTCTTCAAAGTAATTTTCATAATGTTTGATATATTTGCATCTTTAGATGCATGAATGTACCATCATATGTTTTTCTTGTCTCTCCCACTAGGGTGGAGAACTTAGGGTTTCTCACCTAAGTGTGGAGATCGATGGTTTCTCCTTGTATGTTGAGGATCTGATGTTTTCACCATGTGAGAGAATGATTTGATGGTTTCTACTTGTATCATAGGGTTCAATGGTTTTCCCTTGAAACTCTAGAATCTATGGTCACCTTGGTTGAAGTGCACAATCTGATGGAAGATCAGGGTTCGCAAAATGGCTAAGTATGGTGTACAATCTGATGGGCTCTCTGATGATACATCTTGATGATTTCACTAAGGCATGAACCAATGGATGCCCTTGGTGAATGATCTTATGGTAATTCTAAAATGCATGGATAGGACAGATTTTGAGTTTTAACACATGGCAAGTTAGTTTTCAAACTATTGACCACATTTTCTCTCTTTTTGGATATATGTACCCCACACCTCTCTCCCAAACAAACCCTTTACATCCCTCATCTTTTTCCTTAGTGTTTGTGAGTTCCAATACCATCATTTTGTGGAAGGAGAACTTCTTGAGGATGAAACTTGGATGGATCATGGTTGCATGTTGCTTTAGGGTTTAGATGAAGCTTCTCTAGAGTTTTTTAGAGCCTTCTAACCTAGTTTCTTGCCTTTTCAAGTAAGATCTTCTTGTCTGATCTAGTTTTCTTGTTGTTATCCTTCTTCTCTCTTCATCCATGGGTAGAATTCTAGAGTTTACGATGGAAACTCATGCACGTGGTTGAATAACCCCTTTTCTTCTCTCTTTTGCCCAAGATCTACCTTGTTCTTGAAGAAAGGAGCTACCTTGGAGCTTTGGGAGTGCAAATATGGGGTTTCCATTTTCTCTCCTTGAGACAACTTATTGTTGAGGGGAGTTATATAACCTCCAACCCATTTCTTGCTTTCTTTTAACTTTCTTATATATATCTTTCCCTAAAACTTGGTATTATGGAAAGAGATGATCTTATGTGCACTACTTTTTATACATGCATGATAGTTGTATATTGTTATACTATCCTTAGATCATATAAACGTTCCTTCTAGTATGGACATTGACTACCTTGGTTTGATGGTATGAAATGAGGGTTTTACTTAAATATAAACAGTTGATTTCATTAGTGTTGAAATCGATGGCTTTGCTTTTTCCTTGAAACAATGGTTTTGTTAAAGGTAGGAAACGATGGTTATACTTAGTGCTAGAATCAATGACGCCACTTGGTAAATGAACCAATGGTTATGTATGTCATTAATTCGATCAGTATGTTTAGTATATGATTTGATGTTTTACTAATTTCATGAAAGAATCTATGGTTTTTTTAAGTCTAGACATGATTTAATGAGTGTGCAAAGTATGTGAAATGATGTTTTGGCTAAATACACTAATGATCTGATGGTTTTGCTTTTGGTTAAGTACATAAATTATCTAATGGTTTTGCTTTTGGCTAAGTACATCAATATACCGATGGGTTTAATTGGTGAACAAAATGATGTATAATCTATCACATAATTTGATGGTTTTGTTTTCCTTGAAGCAATGGTTACCTTTTTGCTAAGTACACAAACCGATCGATGGTTTATCTAAGTACAATTATGAACCAAAGGGTATTATAGGTATAAGAATTGATGTTTTTGGCTAAGTTTATAAATTATTTGATGGGATTACTTATTGGTTAAGTCCATGAATGAAGAAATGGTTTGCCTAAGTGTACTAATGAAGCATTGGTTTTCCTATGTATACTGATTTGGTAGTACAAATCCCATCCATAATTTGCATCCTTCTTATAATTGTTAAGTAATGAGGGTTTAGTACTCTAATATTCTACTAATGTTGAAATGATGAATGGACACAATTCATATACCTAAAGGTAACTATGTTATTTTACTCTGGGAAATATCATAACGCATATGACAGATGAACCCTTATGATATGTTTGTATGAAATAAGTGTGTTGGTGACATGTTGAACCCTCTGTGACATGTTGAATGAAAATGAGTTCTTGCACGAAGTAATGATTTATGGCCTCAATGGCATTTGTGGGGTGTTTTGATCCCTAATGGAAGTTAGTCATGTTCAAGGATGACAATGGACTTGTATACTATGATGTTCTGATGAAGGATAAGTTCCATACATGTTATATCTTCTGGATTTGTTACATACCAATGATTCTTACAGGTACAATATAGTTGTTTGTATGTAACTTAATTGATGCATCCTGAATTCACCCAATTGGCTTAACTAATCAAGTGAAACACTAATCATGTAGTGCCCTATGTCGTAGAACTATTCTAGTGTCATGACTTGTTGGATAGTAAAACAATTATTCCATAAGGGAAACTCAAAGTTGTATAATGTTGAGTATATGTGAGTGCAGGGAGGGTATATCCTTGTCATCCTGATCCCCATGTTTTGGAGAACGGTCGAGGTTGAGTCTCAGATGAATGTGTGTATGTGACGTGATGGAGGACAATTGTGGTCATACCTCAAATTTGAGGGTTGAATACACTGGTTTCTAGTGACGTGGTTTGTGTACCCAGGTCAGACTAGGTTGATTATAGTTTGACCGATATGTCACTGCAACATACTTGTACTGACCAATGGGTAGTGATCTTAGGATTCCATCTCTCTTATATCTTGTATGGAGCTGATTGCAACTTCACAGTGGTCAGTTAGAAGTTTGAGTGGTACGCCTCAAACTCCTTAAGGCTTAATAAAATATGCAATTCAGCCATGTAGCATATATGTTAGGTTTATTCAGCAATTCACATCGAATATTAACCCTTGCTTTGTCTCCTTTATTATTTAGAGGATGAATGATGTGGTTAGAGAAATCGATTGTACATATGGTGCTAGATCTTTTTATTCCTTTGAATATTATGTTAATCTTTCAATTCTATAATGTTATATGATCTGCCGTAAGCAATAAACAATGTTGAGAGTTATATTTCTCATTGGGAAATGGGTCTCACCTCGTGGGTCACCAAATCCTTTTAGGTGATTATCAACAACATCATTAGACCCATGGTAGTGAGGAGGAGTTGTTTGGTGAACCACAGAAGAAGAAACTTTGCTAGTTGTTTAGTGTGTCCTAAAGTCATCCTTGTACTCTCAAGTTTGGATGAGAAAGTTTTGTGGATGATGTTCCATCAACTAGAGTGTTTGGTAGCATATTGACGTTTATACATGATGTAAATATATGGATAATACCTTTTGTATACATGTTGTGGCTTAGGCCACAGAATAGTTGTAAGATATTTGGTATGGTATAAGCTTTCATGCAAATTTATGGACCTCTATGTAAATGTTCTTGGACATGTTTAAGGATATTTATTTTTTGTTGTAATTATGCACCTTTTAGTGATGTGATTAATTAGTGATAAATTGTATTTTTGGTTTTGAGTAATCTCGCTTAGTGTGGTGGGTTTCCACATTTTGTGGTATCAGAGCATAGCATTTGCTAAGCCTATAGGGACAATAGGAATTAGGTCTAGTATGATAACTAAGTGATGAACATGACACCAATATAATGCATACTTCCTAAACTCGGTATTTGGGTGCCCTGGTCAGGTATTCAATTATTGATGGAAGGGTCAGTTTGGAACTCTTTGATTGGTATCCTTTTGATTACTCTGACGAACTAGTCAGTTGGAAACAATCTAAAGAGCATAATAAATAAGAAATTGTGATGAAAATGTACTAATATTACCAATAAAGAAAGAAAAAATTCATATCTTAACTCATTAAAACTTGAGCATTTGGTGATTAAAGAAAATGATATGGCACCATGAAGCGTTATCTGAATATAAATGATGTAAAAGGGAGTTCTTGAAATTGTGCTTCTAGAAGATAATAAGGTAAAATAGAGATGAATATGTGCTATCAGAATGATTTAAGGTGTAAAATTTATATAAGAAGAGAGAACTTCAATGACAAATGTGGTATGAGATAATAAAGAAGAACAATGATATATGAATAGAGTGAAACCTGAGTTAATCTCATACTAAATCCTTATGTGTAAGAAAATGCTAAGGTAAATTATCATGATATGTTAAAGAGATTAAATGGGGATGATCTTTATTAAATGAAATAATGTGAAATATGATGAATTGATGCTTGGTATGTGAATAAGAAACATGATAACATGAGATGACACACACAAGAATGATAAATAGTTAACAAGAAAGAGCAATAAAGTATGATGATTATATTAATTCTCAAGCAAATGGTAAGGAATTTAAATATAAAAATGGGTGATACATAAAAGGTTATAACTTCCCTATTTGTGGCAGAACCAACAACCTCTTACTAGAAACCCCTTTGGATGGCTCCTTTGTGTTGTGAGAGGTGTGTCCATCTTACATTCTTTCTTTTTAGGATGCAGCATTGAGGTGAATCTTATGCCACTTGATATGCATAGATTCAATGTGATCATGGGATGGATGTAAAGAGTGGGACCCGATAGGGGATCCACCCCCTACTTAAATTTCAGAATAAACTCATCTATCCGAACATACTTTCAAGCATGCTCGAATAGATATAATTATATTTGTCAAATGATGATACACAAAAAGAGACCAAAGTATAGCAGCAGAGTATATAATCATGACTATATTCAATTTATCAAATTACATCATCAGATCCTTTATAGAGTTTATATGAAAGCTACAACATAAGGATCTAAGTAGAGGGATATCCAACTATCTCAAGTTTGTCTCCCAAGAGCTTCACCTAGCAAGTCTACATCACTATGTCCAGTCTTCTAAGTTCTACACCTGGGTTTGAGCCACCTTTGGGTGGACTGAAAAACAACACCCAGGAGGAGGAAAACAAAAGGAAGGGACTTCAGAAAAACTGAGTATGTGTAATAAACAAAGAGTAAAGAATATCAAGTAGGGAATATTTCCTTTAAAAAAATTATATTTACAATAACAAAAATAAATTGTGCATTTAATAAATAAAGACTAAAATTGTATCAAGCAGGGTTGAGACACCATTGGATCTCAACCTAAAAATATGGGTGGAAAAGCACACCCTAGGCGAAAAGGCATGCGTCTATAAAAATTGGGTATAAAAGCACACCATAGGTGGAAAACCACACCCCTATAAATGTGGTTGTACATATGTACCACTACAAGAAATAAAGCTAGTCTAAGCATGCACATAAATAGGGAAAGTCAAGTATAAGTTTAGTCCATGTGAAATAATAGGATGAGAGCATCCAAAATATAACATGTGGGGTCAGAGGACCCATAAGCAATATCTAAGAAAATAAAAAATTCAAAATGATGAATAGAGAATAACTACTCATGCCTCATGTGGGAAAGGATATTTGGTCATAATAGTAGCGCCTAGAAAATAGAAAAGATGCACATACCTTAACTTGAGTTGTTAAATCATAGATGGAGTCTACATATGTTCGGGGTCAAAATACTAATTCCATCTTAGTCCACAAGTACCCTATTAAATACATACATAAGAACATGGTTACATTTGTATTAGTTACATAAACTCTAAAAACGTCCTCTTATTATTAGTGATTTAGGTCTTCAAAATATTATTATGTTGTGGATTATATTTTACTGATTTCATAACATATTTTACTTTATTTTCTTAAGGCTTATATATTATTAATTATGAATTTTAAGGAAGTCCAAAGAATTTAATAAATCCAAAAAAACATATTTATTATGTTGGAATTAGGTGATACAACTGGTACCATTGATTATATTATAATTTCTAAATTTACAACATATTTTATTGTATTTTTCCAAGTTATCAATATTTATCTATAAATTTTAGAAATATTAAACAATTAAGAAAATACTTGAAACATCATGTATTTATTATATTTAAATCAGGGGATAAGATTGATACCATTTGATAGAGAAAACCATAACAATTCCAAAACAAGTTTTCTTTAATTTTTTGGGGCTATGAATAATTTACTATTAATTTTGGAAACATTTACCAATCACAAACTCTGAAAATCCACATAAGGGGCCAAGTCAAGAGATCACAAACTATTATCTTCCTTCCCTTGGAACACAAAATGAAAAGGTCTGATACCATGGTCAAAGATAGAAATCAGCGATTTAATTCTGGGATCTCAGCTTCCTCAAGTTGGTGTAAGACAACTCCTATGATGTCTGATTTCTGACAGATCTATAGACCCCAAACAAAGATTCTAAAGGTACATCACCTCAAATCCACTCTCTTTGCCATGGCTAGCAAAGAGCAGCCATTGGGAAGCCAGGGAAAGAGTAAACCAACAATTAACATAACCAGAGATTTTGCCATATAATAGTGCACCAAACACAAACTAGTCTTGCAAAAAGACACAGGACAAAAGTAGTGATATCCGAAAGGGAAAACAACTTGTTTGTCACAGCACAAATGTGAGGGAACATAAAGTTGAGAAACTTTGATTATGAAGAAATTGAAAATAAAAGTGAGTTTGTTACCTCACTATGGAGAATCTACAAGTTTTCTTGAGAAAAGTGAGCTCGTTACCTCACTATGGAGAATCTACAAGTTTTCTTGAGACCCCACCATATCCAAAGAACAAAGAGCCAACCTTGACAGCCACTGGGTGTCATCTTGGGTTCATGCTTGCATCAAAGCCAGACACCATGATCCCCAATCCACCTCAAGGAAGAAACAAGAATGGTTTTGGTCAAGGTAATTCACTAGAGCATGACTCGGAACAGAGAGTTCTACCATAAAGGCTACTAGTTAAAGGTGGGTTGGGTATAAGGAGGAGACATTGTGAAATCAAAGGAAACATTGGGTTGCTAAAGAAATACAAGGACTGAAGATTCAGCCATAGTAATATAGGGAGAAGTAGCATCACACCATGTACATATATATATGGTGAGAATTTGGATTGTGTGACAACTCAGACGTAAAAGATTAAACAATATCAAACTAAAATAAAATGAAAACTACTCAAAATGGAATCCCAAAGTGGTGGTTATAGTGGAGAGAGAGAATTCATGGAGAGAAGGGCCACTTAAATAGTTATTACTTACCTTCTTTTTACAACCATGAAAGAAGATGAATTCTTGGTTTAGCAAACAATATTGAATTGTCTGAGAAGAGATGGTTTATTAAAAAATATATGGAAATCCAAAATCATGCTTAACAACAAAAAATTTAAGAAAACTTCTGATGCAAAATAGTCTTAGCCCTTTGTTCCTTATTACTTCCATAACTTCTTTCACAATTTATTCAAGGCAACTAGCATTATCCAACAAATACAAGGACTGAAGACTCAGCCGTAACAATATAGGGAGAAGTGGCATCACACCATGTACATATATATATATGGTGAGAATTTGGATTATGTGACAACTTAGCCGTAAAAGATTAAACAATATCAAAATAAAATAAAATGAAAACTACTCAAAATGGAATCTCAAAGTGATGGTTATAGTAGAGAGAGAGAATTCATGGAGAGAAGGGCCACTTAAATAGTTATTACTTACCTTCTTTTTTACAACCATGAAAGAAGATGATTTCTTGGTTTAGCAAACAATATTGAATTGTCTGACAAGAGATGGTTTATTAAAAAAATATGGGAATCCAAAACCACGCTTAACAATAAAAATTTTAAGAAAACTTCTGATGCAAAATAGTCTTAGACCTTTGTTCGTTATTACTTCCATATTTTCTTTCAAAATCTATTTAAGGCAACTAGCAATACCAACAAATAAATTTAACATAAAAAAATATTCAATGAATGAAGATTATAGTTTAACATTATTTTCCACTTTTTTGGTATTTTTTTAGTTAATTAATATATATAAGATTTCATGTTAATACTGCAATATCTACTTTAATAATTATCATACTCTTCTTTTTTTTTGGGGAAGTCAGAAGGCATTCTTATTCATCCCGCCCTTCGCTTGCAGGTAAACTAGTTAAATTCCAAGTATGTCCTACTTTGAAAATAAATTTGGTGGGTATCCCACCATTACAACGGAGAAGAGGGAGAGGATGACCCATAGGGTCGAGAGGACAATCTGTGTAAACACGAGTGTCCTTAAAGGTTTTTAGGTGTTGTTTGGCAAGGGCATCCACAGTTCTAATGTTTTCTCTCAGCATCTTCAGAATCTTCACATTCCCAAGCCGCTTCAGGCAATCTTGAATAGGTTTGGCCCAGCTATACAGACTCGGGAATTTCCCAGTGGTATCTTCAATGGCTTCCACAACAAGCGAGCAGTCAGTAAGGATGATAGTTGGTTTACTGTGGTCATTTCTTGAGCACAGCAACCCCAGTGCAATAGCTCATACTTCTGCCTCAACTGGTGATTTTGTACAGATCGTCTCAGCCTTCCCAAACAGCTAGCTACCATTTCCATCGATATGGATAGAAGGAATGGAGGTGTGGTTCTTCTTAGCAGCTACATCCACCATAATAATTTTACCTTTGAAGGGTGTGCCGATCTCATTAAGTGGGTCTTCACTAGAACAGTTGGTTGTTGTAGCCTTCGTATGTCTACCTTCTTCAATGTGTCGTAGTAGTTGAGTGATAAGCATCAACTGCTACTCAAGATGGTGAGGGATATTGTCGAAAACCCAAGCATTGTGTGTCTTACATATGGTCCAAGAGGTGATGGCGAAAGAGGATTGACCAACCAGTGAGCATTTTAGGTTCTTCAGTATCCAGCAGCTTGAATTATTGTTTGAGTTATCAGTTACATTTTCACCATGCGGGGTACGTTGCCAGACCTCCATAGCATAGGGGCAGTATAACAGAGCATGCAATGTAGTTTCCTCTGCCATGTCACAGTGAGGACACACTGCATTGTCAGTGAAGGTTCTTTATTTCCTACAAACATTTGTCATAATGGCATCATGAGCAGCGAGCCATAGGATGCATTTAATTTTGCTCGGTAACGATAAAGACCAGATTTTATGCCACACTTCATCTGATTGTGTGTCGGCTTCCTCATGAATAATATTATATGCAGAGTTTGTGTTGTAAATGCCTTTGACGTTGTGCATCCAGCTCCAGTGGTCTTTACCCTTAGCCAGGTGTGGCTCAGGAAGGTGTAGTATTCTATCCACCACATCCTGTTGTATGTAGCAGTTGAGGAAATTTTGGTCCCAGTTGCCTTCTAGATTCACTAGGCTGGCGACTTTAAGGTCAGTAATATCATCTTCAACATTGTGTATCATGTGTTCCTCCAAGTTTTCAAACCTCGGTACCCAAGGATCATGCCATACCATAGTCATTTCCCCATCATTTATAGTTTTGGTGCAATGACTCTTGATAAAAGATAGGCCCATATGGAGTTGTCGCCAAAAAGGAGTGGCATTAGTAGACTGTAATCCCTCATAGTTCTTGTATTTCTTCTTCAGGCATTCTTTCCATAGTTCTTATCTATTGTTGAGATACCTCCAAGAGTTTTTTCCATAAGAGGGCTTCGTTCCTGTCCACCATAGAGTGAACACCTAGTCCCCCCTCATTCATTCCAGTGCAAACCTTCTTCCAGGACACCAGAGAGACTGGTCTTGCCTTATGTCCTCCTCCCCATATAAAATTGTGTACTATTTTATCCATCTTTGAACACACTCTGCTAGGTACCTTTGTTGTCTGCATCACATATGTGGGAAGGGACGTAATAACTGATTTAGCTAAACAGATTCGACCTGCGAGAGATAAGGTTTTAGTAGCCCAGCCATTGATCCTGGACTCTATTTTAGTTGTAATGAAGGAGTAAGTATCTTTGGAAATCTTTTTATGTAGGATGGGTACGCGTAGATATCTACCCAAATCATTCATCTCAGGAATCTTGCTAGCGGAGAAAATGGCCTCTCTGGTTTAGCGAGAAACAGAAGTAGAAAAGAAAATCCTTGATTTTTCCACTGATATCCTATGTCTGGAAGCTTCTTCAAAGAATTTAAAGCACTCGTTGATGACATTGATTTGGTTCGAGGATGCTTTGGTAAAAATCACAATGTCATCCGCAAAGGATGTGTGGGATATCCATGGGCCTTGTTGGGCAACCTTAACTGGTTTTCACTTCTTATCCTCCACGCATTGGTTAATAAGTTGAGTGATGCATTCCATACATAGGACAAACAAGTAAGGGGATATTGGGTCTCCTTGTCTCAGGCCTTGGGTAGCTTTGAACAGACATAGAGCTTCTCCATTAAAGATAATACTGGTATTCCCTATTTGTAGCGAGTTCATGATGTATCGCTTGATATTAGTAGGCCTAGACATTTTGTTTAGTGTATCTTCAATAAAGGTCCAAGACATACGATCATAAGCTTTAGAGAGGTCTACTTTGATCGCCATTTGTGGAGCAGAGGATGCCCTTCTCATATTATGGATAATTTCTAGAACAGTAATGATGTTATCAAAAATTGATCTACCAGGCACAAAGCTTGTTTGAGTCAGAGAGATCCACAATGGGATGAAATTCTTAACTCGTTCGACCACCACCTTAGATGCAAGTTTCATGTAGGTATTATTTAGAGTGATGGGCCTTAATTGATGCAGTTTATAGGATGCTGCATTTTAGGAATAAGAACAATGCTAGAGTCACCCATCCGGTCTAGAATAGGGTCTCCATTGATCATACTTCTGATAGATTTTAGGACAGAGTTACGAATCACCTTCCAGTTGTTTTTAAAAAAATGCATATCGATGCCATCAGGTCCCGCGGCCTTGAACGGCACTGAGTTTTTTATTAGCTTCCAGACTTCATACTCTGTGGGTGAGGCAGCTAGCCCACGCAGCTGATGTGTGTTCAGCGTTATGAAATGCGTTGGTACTGTGGCCATAGCTATCACATTAGGTGAGGTTCTCACTATAAATAGACTTTAAAAAGTGATTCGAGACGTAGGTCTTTAGCATCGGTGGATCAGACATCCATCGTCCCCTTTCATCTTGAAGAGTAGTAATTTTATTGGTTCTCCTTCTGTTGCTAATGAAAGCATGATAGAATTTCGTATTATTGTCTCCCTCACATAGCCAATGTATGTGACTATGTTGCTTCTAGTCACATTCTTCTTTGGCCAATATAGCTTCAAGTTCCAGTACCTTGTAGTTGCAGGTTCGGTCCTGGTCAATATCATAGCAAGCTTCCAACTCCTTCTATAAGTTGGTGATAGACCGAAGGTGAGAGTCCTTGTCCTTGTTGATTTTTTTTCTACAACTGGTGACCCACTTGGTGATGGGCTACTTGACCTCTTCTAAGGCAGTTTGAAACTCTGAAGAAGCATCCCATATAGTTTCCAACAGACTGGGGAATTCAGGTTGATTTTGCCAAGAAGCCTTCATTTTGAAGCGATTAGTGTGGTTTCCTATGCACTTGTCAATGACAGCAATTGGGTGATGACCCGATCCTATTCTTGGGAGGGTGATGCAGCAATGGTTAGGAAACAATCTGATCCACTCCAAATTGGCTACGACTCTATCCAACCGTTCGTAAAGGAGTTTCTTTCTATATGTGAATTTGAAACTAGAGCAGCCAATATCAGTGAGACCTCCCTGTACCAGTGCGTTATTAAAGAGAGTTGATTCAGATAAGTTAAATATGTTGCTTCCAAGCTTCTCAGACGGGTTTAGCATGCAATTGAAATCTCCCATCGTGATCCAAGGTTTATTGATGGTTTGGCTAATCTGTAGAAGATGGTCCCAAAGAATCCACCTGCCACCAGAGCTTGGTAAGGCATATATAAAAGTGTAGTATACCTCCTCGTTGATGCAGCAGTGGATGTAGTATTTATGACTTGAGATTATTCTGACATTTCAATCAGCTTCATTCCATAAAACCCAGATTCCTCCTGAAAAACCTCATGCCTCCGCACGGTGAGAGCTAGAAAAACCAATATCCTATATCACATCTTGAGCTTGTTTGCCTGAGATACGCGGTTTAGAAATAGAGACGGTCTTTATTTTATTCTGATTGATAAGATGCTTTAACAAGAGCCTAACATTCTTTTTGCTGGCCCCTCTGATGTTCTAGGCTAAGGAGTTAATCATAAAACTAAATTTGATTAGTTGAGTGGAGGGATCGCAGGCCCCTCTTGCCCATCACCACCACGTTTGTTCTTACTTCTCATGACATAAGCTTGGGATTTTTGGGGGCTATTAGCACCCTATGGTACCTTCTTCTCTTTAGCTTTTCTACCTGATCCAACCACAGTGTCTTTTGCCCCATTGTTAGTCTTTTCTCCATCGATCGAGATTGGTATAGTTGCTGCTGGTATTCCCTGTTGACCCATAGGTGTGATTGCAGGCCTGCCTTGGATAACCTCATCCCCCACTGGCATAATTACAGTGTGAGATGCTTCTTCAGTAGCCTTCTCGGATGCTTTATTTTCTTGAGTTATTGTCTTTTCTTCCACTCCAGCGGGTTCTTTGCATGCTGATACATCAGGGTCATCATTGCACTATTTCTTTTTCCTCCATACCTTCGGTCCCCTGGGGTCCTCTTTGTTTGGTGTCTGCTCCTGTGCTTCCATCACCCGGACGATAGTGTCTTCATCAGTTTCATCTTCATTGAGTAGTTGGTATTTGTTCGGCTGACTTTCAGCAGAAGCATTTTTCTTGGTGCCCTCCTTGTTCCTCTATGGCCTTCTCATGCAGATATTCTTCCCATAGTAGACCTGCCACTTCTCCTCCTCCTCTATCCATCGTATACCCACCTCATCCACCATGGGTTCAGTATTGGGTGCCGCCGGTATACTGTCAGGTCCTTCACAGACTTTCTGGTCGTGTCCCAGTTTGCCACACTTTAGACACATGTTCGGTAGAGATTCATATTCAACTTTGTACTCCCTACCATTAATAATTATAGTTGGATGTATTGGCTTGGTTGTATTGATCTCAACAGCAAGACGAGCAAATCGACTGTGTGTACGTTTAATTGAGTGGTCATCCACATGAACAAGCATGCCCACTGCCTCCCTGATACGGTGAAACATTTCCCTATTGTAGTAGTGTATAGGAAAGCCTATTACCCTGATCCATGTTACTATCTAATCCGACAGCCCTTTGTGGGGTTCAAAGTAGTCGTCCCATGGCCAAACCATGAGGCAACTTCTGAGCACTGACCAGTGTCCTTTAGTCAAGACATCTTCTTGATCTATGCGGATGTAGAACTGGGCCACGTAGTATTGCTCTGCTAGTTCATAAAGCTCGAACTGCCCTGATGGTTTCCACATAAGTTTTAGTATGTCTGCCATTGTGAGGAAGCCAACATGCATGTCGATCAGTTTGACGATGACCGCATATTTGAATGATTTGCTCATAATTTCCTCAGATTCCAGTGCCATGTAAATCTTTGGGATACCTTTATCGTACACTAACTCAATGTTTTCAGGGTTGATTAGCTCCTCTGGTTCATCGTCAATAAAGATTGGGTTTGACCCGTCGTCCCCACTTCCGTTGATTGCAGCTTGCTTGAAGGTCTTTGACTATGTCATCGTGTGCCCCTTCACTAAGAAAGGATTGCCGTCATCCGTGTAGTCCTGGTTTTGTTGACTTGAATCAGTTTCCATCATTGTCGCGTCGCCAACGTCTTCTCCTTGGGGTGTACCCCGCATCCCCTTGTACGTGAAGTTCAGGCCAACTTGTTGTAGGTTAATCTGCGTTGCTGAGTGCATAGGTTCTCCTCATGGTCTTCCCATGGTGTAATGATTCTAATCGCTTCCGTTAATAGCTAGGGTTTCCATCGTTCCTCCTCGATCGCCTAGGTCACTGCCGCTCTCCCCCTCACGCCCCATATTATCATACTATTCTAATATCTTAGAATTCCATTCTACTATATTATTTTATTTTTTGTTACATTCCAATGTTCGGCCTTCCATAGTATATATATAACACTTTAATCATTATATATTATGAGCCCCATTTTAGATATCTTTTGGGTGTTTCATTATTTATTTAATAATGTTAGAACCTATCATTTATTTTATTCTCATAATGAATTTAAGGCACATAGGAATACTATCTTATTGTAAACTTGATATATAAGCAAATTAAAATGTGAGGATGACAGTTTTAAAATTAATTTTTCCTTTTGGGATGGTTTAACATATTATATAATTTTTTGCCTTTCATATACATTCCCTCTAATAATTACATTAAAGTAGATAGGATTGTCCAAAATAGACTAATTTTGGTATGTAGATTTCAAACTTGATGTTTATTTCCTCTTTTGAAAACATTAAGTGATTTATTTAACACTTTTGGCTTTTTCTCCTATTTTCTTCTCAAATTATATGTAAAATAATTATTGTGGTTCAAATAAAGTGAAACTTGGCAAGCAAGTTAGATGGCACCCAAGGAGCACGTTTTTACCATTATATTTAATTTTTAAGATGTCCTTTTATGAGTTTTGGCACCATTAGGAATTTTGACACATTACTATTGTATTTAACAAAATATTATATCTTTATTATAATCGCTTACTCAATTGAGTCTTATTATCTTCAATATATTTTCAAAAGATCTATATATATTATTATTTTGCATGAAATTCTAAATTTTACTTATTATACATATTTAATCTGTTAATTTCATATTTATTTAAATAATAGAACAAAATTAATATTTATGGAAGTGGGATAACGAATTGTTACTCCAAAGAGTGTTATTTATTTTTATTTATCCATTATGTTAGTAAAGGAAATACATGTAACATATTTCATGATTTTATTACATGCTGGCACATAATTAAGTCATTATGTAAATGCATATTAATTTTTAACCTTGTTTGGTCAAATCTAAGAAACCAAGTCTTACTAGATTTTTAATAATGAAATAGAGTAAGATTGTAGTTTCTAGTTCATTACAACACTCCACCCCTTAAAAGGATTTAGTCCTCAAAATCTAAACATCCAAACATTATCAATCACCCATACTCCACCCCTTAAAAAGGTTTAACCAAACAAATCAAGCTAAACAACATCAAGGTACTATGGTCACATATGCATCTTTTAGTTGTGAAAATTTTAGTCGTTTATATTGTCCATATATCATGCATTCAACTAATGAGTCAAGACCACCTAGGGTTGAATTTTAGGTCCTAGTGTTACTAACCTACCAACCCAAAGATTCATCTCATCAACCAAAGGTCATAGGATACAAAGGGTAATATAACTAATCCTTTATCATAAGATATATCTTCCTATTCATTACTTCATACACAAACTAGGGTTGAGATTTCTACCCAACTTATTTTAGGGTTTCTCTACCAAAACTTCACATATCTTTTCATTGTGACTTAGTTCAAGAAAACCTTGATAAAATCCAAAAAATATATTTTGTACATATAAAAATATAAAGAAAAGAATTTGATGACAAAATTTTACGATACAAAATTGAAGATAGGGTCCAAAATCAAAGTGAGAAACTAAATCACAATTTCCATTTAAGATCTCCTTATCCTACTACTTCATTGTCCTCATAACCTAACTCCATCATCAATTGAAACCCTATTATATTCAAAGATACATGTCACTACTAACCTACATCATAGGTGCAACTAGAGCCTCTTCACATTAGGGTTTACTCATAATGATCCTTATATGTACTTCTTATGATCCTAAATCAACCTTTCATCATCTCATAAATTATTATAGGTCATTTATAGGGTATCTCACTTAGATGGTGACTATGTAAGGCAAGGGTTCTAATTAGGGAGACAAAATTGAAATAGTCAGAAATCTGACCACTATGTGTATGATACCATCTTATAAAGAGTGGGACCCGATAGGGGATCCACTCCCTACTTAAATTTGAGAATAAACTCATCTATCCAAACATACTTTAAAGCATGCTCTAATAGATATAATTTTTTTATCAAATGATATATATAAAAAGAGACCAAAGTATGGCAGCGGAGTATATAATCATGACTATATTCAATTTATCAAATTACATCAACAGCTCCCTTATAGGGTTTATATGAAAGTTACAACATAAGGATTTAATTAGAGGGATATCCAACTATCTCAAGTTTGTCTCCCAAGAGTTTCACCTAGCAGGTCCACGTCACTATGTCCAGTCTTCTGAATTCTACACCTGGGTTTGAGCAACCTCTGGGTAGATTGAAAAATATTGCCCATGAGGAGGAAAACAAAAGGAAGGGACATCAGAAAAACTGAGTATGTGCAATAAATATCAACTAGGCATTACTTTGGAAAGTTCAAAAGAAGAGCATCAAAATAAGGGATGATCAAGAAAAATAAGTGCCAAGAGAATTATATCAAGCCAAAAGATGAGGCATGACTACTAAATAATATCAAGTAGAGAATCTTGCCTTTTAAAATTTTCCATTTACAATAACAAAATTAAGTTGTGTATGTAATAAACAAAGACTAAAATTATTTCAAGCAGGGTTGAGACGCCATTGGATCTCAACCAAAAAATATGGGTGGAAAAGCATGCCCTGGGTGGAAAAGCATGCCTCTATAAATATTGGGTGGAAAAGCACACCCTAGGTGGAAAACCATGCCCCTGTAAATATGGTTGTGCATATGTACCACTATAAGAAATAAAGCTAGTCTCAACATGCACATAAATAGGAAAAGTCAAGTATAAGGTTAGTCCATGTGAAATAATAGGATGAGAGCATCCAAACATGTGAGGTTAGAGGACCCATAAGCAATACCCAACAAAATAAAATTTTCAAAATGATGAATAGAGAATAACTACCCATGCCTCATATGGGAAAGGATATTTGATCATAATAGCAGTGCCTAGAAAATAAAAAGGTGCACATACCTTGAGTTGTTAAATCATAGATGGAGTCTACATATGTTTAGGGTCAAAATAATAATTTCATGTTAGTCTACAATCACCCTATTAAAGACATGCATAAGAACATGGTTACATTTGTATTATTTATATAAACTCTAAAATGTCCATTTATTATTAGTTATTTAGGTTTTCAAAACGATATTATGATGTGAATTATATTTTACTGAGTTTATAACATATTTTACTTTATTTTTTTAGGCTTATAGATTATTAATTATGAATTTTTAGGAAGTCCAAACAATTAAGTAAATCCAAAAAAAATCATTTTTATTATGTTCGAATTAGATGATACAATTGGTACCATTGAATAGATTATAACTTTTTAAATTTACAACATGTTTTATTTTATTTTTTCAAGTTATCAATATTTAGATATAAACTTTAGAAATATTAAACAAATAATAAAATCCTTGAAACATCACATGTTTATTATATTTAACTCAGGGGATAAAATTGATACCATTTTATAGAAAAACACAACAATTCCAAAACATGTTTTCTTTTATTTTTTGCGATATGAATAATTTACTATTAATTTTGAAAATATCTACCAATCACACAATCCTGAAAATCCATGTAAGAGGCCAAGTCGGGAGATCACAAACTATTATCTTCTTCCCTTAGAACACAAAATGAAAAGGTTAGATACCATTGTGAAAGCTAGAAATCAGTGATTTAATTCTGAGATCTCGGCTTCCTCAAGTCATTGTAAGACAACTCCGATGATGTTCAGTTTTCGAAGGATCCATGGAACCCAAACAAAATATCTAAAGGTACATTAGCTTAAAACTATATTCTTTGACATGGCTAGCAAGGAGTAATAATGATTAACAAAACCAGAGATTTTTCCTTTTTATACTACGCCAAACACAAACTGATCTTATGAAAAGACACAGGACAAAAGTGGTGATATCTGAAAGGGAAAACGACTTGTTCATCACAACACAAACGTGAGGGAATACAAAGTTGAGAAACTTTGATTATGAAGAAAATGAAAATAAAGGTGAGTTCATTACCTTACTAGGGAGAATCCGCAAGTTTTCTTGAGACTTCGTCATATCCAAACAACAAACTCAAAGAACCATCCTTGATAGCCACTGGGTTGATGCTCGCATCAAAGACAGACAACGTGATCCCCAGGCCACCTTGGGGAAGCAAAAAGAACGGTTTCAGTCAAGGGAATTCACTAGAGCAGGACTCGGAACAGAGAAATCTACCAAAAAGGTTACTAGTTAAAGGTGGGGTTGGGTATAAGGAGGAGACATTGTGAAATCAGAGGAAACATTTGGTTGGCAAAGCAATATAAGGGTTGAAGAGTCGACCGTAGCAATACAAGAAGAAGTAGCATCACACCATATATATATATATATATGTGTGTGTGTGTGTGTGTGTGTGTGTGTGTGATGGTTAGAGTGGAGAGATAGAAATCATGGAGAGAAGGGCCGCTTAAATAATTATTACTTACCAAAAAAAATTATTACCTACCTTCTTTTTTACAGCCATGAAAGAAGATAATTTCTTGGTTTAAGCGAGCAATATAGAATTTTTTGAGAAGAGAAGATTTGTTAAAGAAATATGGAAATCCAAAACTATGCATGACAACAAAAACTTTAAGAAATCTCCCGATGCAAAATAGTCTTAGCCCTTTATTTCTTATTACTTCCATATTTTCTTCCATAATTTATTCAAGGTAACTAGCATTATCCAACAAATAAATTTTACATAAAAATATTCAAGGAAAGAAAGATTATAGTTTATCATTATTTTCCACTTTTGTGGTAGTTTGTTTAGTTAACTAATATATATAGGATTTCATGTTACTACTACAATATCTACTTTAATAATTATCATACTCTTCTAATATCTTAGAATTCTATTCTATTATATTATTTTTATTTTTTTATTAGATTCCAATGTTTGGCCTTCCATAGTATCTATATGACACTTTACTCATTATATATTATGAGCCCCATTTTACATATCTTTTGGGTGTTTCATTATTTATTTAATAATGTTAGATCTTATTATTTATTTTATTTTCATAATGAATTCAAGTCACATAGGAATACTATCTTATTGTAAACCTGACATACAAGCAAATTAAAATGTGAAGGTAATGGTTTTAAAATTAATTTTCCCTTTTGGGATGGTTTAACATATTATATAATGTTTTTGGCTTTAATATACATTATCTCTCATTATTACATTAAAGTAGATAGGATTGTCCAAAATAGACTAATTTTGGTATGTAGATATCGAACTTGAGGTTTATTTCCCTTTTGAAAACTTCTAGTAATTTATTTAATAGTTTTGGCTTTTTCTCCTATTTCTTCTCAAATTATATTTAAAATAATTATTGTTTTTCAAATAAAGTGAAACTTGGCAAGCAAGTTAATTGGCACAAAGAAACATGTTTGTATCATTATATTTAATTTTTAAGATGTCCTTTTATGAGTTATGACACTATTAGGAATTTTGACACATTACTATTGTATTTAACAAAAATATTATATCTTTATTATAGTCACTTACTTAATTGAGTCTTATTATCTTCAATATATTTTCAAAAGAGCTATACATATTATTATTTTGCATGAAATTCTAAATTTTATTTACTTTACATATTTAATCCATTAATTTTATATTTAATTAAATAATAGAACATTATTAATATTTATGGACATGAATTAACAAATTATTACTTCGAAGTGTGTTATTCATTTTTTTTATCCATTATGCTAGTAAAGGAAATACATGTAACATATTTCATGATTTTATTACATGTTGACACATAATTAAGTCATTATGTAAATGTGTTTTAATTTTAACCTTGTTTGGTAAAATCTAAGAAATCAAATCTTACTAAATTTTTAATAATGGAATAGGGTAAGATTCTAGGTTCTAGTTCATTACATGGATACCTTGGCAAAGTATAAGGTTGTTCTAGACTGTCGTTCTAAAGTTGTGACATTTTGTGGATCTCTCTTGAGCTTTCCAATGAAATAGGAATATTCTTCCTGCTTATTTTGGGTCAGTTGTGATAGCAGAGAAGTTAACGAGACAAGGGTGTGAGGTTTTCTTAGCACACGTAGTAGATACCAAGGTGATGAGTCCTAGTATCCAGGATGTACCTATGCTATGTGAGTTTGAGGATGTTTTTTCAGCTGAGTTTTCTGGTGTTCTGCCCCTAGAGATACTGATTATGAGACCAATTTAGCATATGTTATGCAACCCATAGTGTAGATGCCTCATAGGACGGCACAAGATGAGATGAAGGAGTTGAAGAAAATAGTTGCAGGAGTTATTGGAGAAGGGATTTATATGATCGAGCACTTCCCCTTGGGGTGCTCCAGTGTTGTTTGTGAAGAACAAGGATAACTCAATGAGACTTTTCATAGATTACTGGTAGTTGAACAAAGTCACAATGGAGAACAAGTATTCATTGTCGAGGATAGAAGATTTATTTGACCATTTGAAGGTGATATAGTGTTTTCCAAGATAGAACTGAGATCAGGATATCATCAGTTGAGGATCAAGGCAAATGACATACCTAAGACTACTTCTAGGACTAGGTATGGTCATTATGAGTTCATGGTTACCCCATTTGGGCTAACCAATGCAGCAACAACTTTTATGGACTTAATGTATAGGGTGTTCATACTATATCTTTATGAGTTTTTGGTGGTGATTGTAGGTGACATCTCGATATACACCAGAGAGAGTCAACAGCATGAATAGTATTTTTGTTTAGCATTGGAATTTTTAAGGTAGTATCAGTTATATGCTAAGTTTAGTAAGTGTGAGTTTTGATAGATTAAGGTGCCTTTTCTTTGGCATGTCATATTTTCAAAGGGTGTTTGTGTAGACCCCAAGAAGGTGGAGGCAGTGTTGAAGTGGGAATAACTCAAGACATCGACCGAGGTTCAAAGCTTCCTAGGTCTAACGGGATACTAGAGAAGGTTCATTTATAACTTTAGTGCAGTTTCTCTATCTTTGACCAAGCTAACTAGGAAATGTGTTCCTTTTGTTTGGGATGACAAGTGTCAGATTTTTGTCTAGTTGTTAAAAGAGAAGTTGACAAGTGCTCCACTGTAACATTGCCAGAACAAGGAAAAGTTTACATTGTTATTTGTGATGAGTTAAAGAATGGCTTGGGATGTGTGTTGATGCAGTACAAGAATGCAATTTCTTTTACTTCATGACAACTTAAGAAACGTATGAAGAATTACCCAAGCCATGACCTGGTTTAGTCACTATAATTCTTACCTTGAAGATTTGGAGACACTAACTGTATGGATTTAAGTGTCAAATATTCACTGAACACATGAATCTTATGTATATCTTCTCAAAGTAGGAGTTGAACAGAAGGCATAAGAGGTGGATGAAGATGAACAATGATTATGACTACACAATAGACTATCATCCTAGAAAGGCAAACACAGTAGGCGATGCACTAAGTAGAAAGTCATCTTAGTCCTTGCCTACAGATAAAGCATAATTACACTCAATGGTGTATCACATGCGCAACATGCTAGTATTGCTTCAGTAGATGAATGTACAGTTGGAAGTATCTCTGTTGGTGGGATTGTTGGCACAGCCGCAAGACAAACTGAAAGTAATGCAGCAGAATAGAGATGTCCAAAAGGACAATACCATGATACAGAACATCAGATCAGAATTTGGCAGTGGGAAGCATGATGGATTTCATGAGTTAGATGGTGGGACAGTGTGTTTCCATAATAGAATAGTGGTTCTTGACATTGAAGGTATGAGGAAGATGGTGCTTGACGAGGCTCATTCCTCAATATTTGAGATGCAACCTGGAAGTGCAAAGATGTATCATAATCTATAGGATTTGTACCAGTGTCTAGGGTTGAAATGTAACATGGAAGAGTTTGTGGCCAAGTGCCCAGTTCTCAAAAATGTGATGTGGCAGATCTTGTGGCTAAGTGTCCAGTTCTCAACAAGTCAAGGAGAAACATCTGAAGCCTACATGGACACATTTGAAGTTTAGCACATCTTTTCACTCGCAGGTAGATGGTCTGTCAGAAAGGACCATTCAGAACTTGGAGAATCTTTGGAAAGCTTGTGTCCTATAGTTCTTAGCAGTTGGTATGTCCGATTGAGTTTGACCGAGTTTGCCTACAACAACATCTATTAGAGAATCATATACATGACATTGTATGAGCATTATATGGTATGTGATGTAGGTCGCCCTTTTGTTGGTATGAAGCAAGTGAGTATCAGCTTTTGGGTCATAAGTTAGTGTAGTAGATAATAGAGAAGAGCATAGTGATCCAACAATAGTTAAAAGTATCTCAAGGCAGACAAAAGTCATATGTTGATAACCATGTAGGTCGCTATAGCTCCAATTTGGAGGTCATGTGTATCTCAAGGTTTACCCTTGGAAAGGTGTGTTGTGGTTTAGTAAGATGGGTAAGCTGTCTCCTAGGTTTATGGGACCTTACCCTTGTTGGTATGCATTCCCAGAGAGCCAATCATATGATTATTTTAACACCATAACTTGTAAATGATTAGATTAATAATAAAGGTAATCTTCCAATTTATTCTTTTTTATTTAGTTATGAGATAATGATGTATCATAATAAATGTCTAAATAATGATATTACTCAATGATGACCTAAACAATGAGATTATATAGATGTCAAGAGTATATACTTTCTTGTTATGTCCCTAGTCGGATGTTATTGTGGAATGTTAATAGACAGTAATAACACATAAGACTAGAGTGTATGTTGGTTGATGATAGAATCTTATTAAGTCATGATATGTGATATCAAACCAAATACATAGATACTTGTTAGAGAACGGTGTATCAGGTAGACCCACCTTGAGAGTGATGTGTGGAAACATTGAATGGTAGTCAGGATCATATCTCAAAGTGATGGTGGTGAATTTGGTTCTTAGACATGAAATCTCTACACTCATCACATCATGTTCGGTGTGCTTTGACATCATCCATCGTGATCTTGAATAAGGGTTGCCATAAAGGTGATGTGCATGTGCAATGTGACACATGGGGATGATTGTGAGTGATGTAGATGGTATTTCTCCCTCCTATAGGAGTTTGATATCGTGTACACTTGATAACTGAGACTGAGAAAAGCATGGCCATGTGCATGTCAATCAATATATGATGTTAAGTCCACATATATCTCAGACAATCTGCTCTAGTTCAAGGAAGATGGATTCAACATTGAAGAGGATGATGATTCTATGCCTTAAGTTCAATCTAGATATCTGAGACAAAGGTTATGCAATCACAGTAACACCAATCATGAATTATAGGTTGAAGTTGTCCTCCAACTTACCAATTACTTGGGTAGAAATGATGTCTTTCTAGATATATACCAATTATTGTTTGTGATGTCATAAATTGGTTATGGACATTCACTGGAAATGTAACTTGGAACCTATAGGGTCACACACATAGGATGCACTAGGAATAGGAGTTTATTCATGAATGATGTTTAACTTGATTACTAAAAGTATTTAGGTATTCAATTAAACAACTAAGGTTCAAAATTGACTGATTGGACTCTGAACCGACCGGTTCAAGTGTTGAAGTGATCGGTTGGAGTGTCAAGTCAATTAGAAGCAACACTAGTTGAACAATCCTTGTACCAGGGCATGAACCCATCGGTTCACTAAGTGAACTGACCGGCTCATCATCCCAAATGACCGGTTCATGTGATGAACTGCCCGGTTCAAATGGCCAATTCAATGGGATCAAGGATTGATGTTGATATCATGTTTTGCATTAATCGTGCATTGATTACCAAAGTTGTTCAAAAAATGAAACATGTTAAACCAATCGGTTCATGAATTGAACCAACTGGTTCACCCATGAACCAACCAGTTGGGTAGTGAACCGACCAGTTCACCACTTGTAGGTTCCAAAAAAATTATGAAGAATTGTCTCTTTGATTCCTAGATGGATCGGGAACCCTGACCCTAGCCCTCCTATAAATAGAGGGGCATTGGGGGCTTCCTAGACACAACAATAAGCTCTAATAATTGTTGTCTTCTCTGGTTGTAGTAACCAAGAGAACCCGAGCAAGTTCTACCCATCAAAGCAACGAAAAATAAGGGAGAGACAATTTAGAAAGCAAGTCGATGCTAGCACGTTGAATAGAAGGAACAACTCCTTCATGTATGTTCCACGAGAACAACACGAGTTTTTGGCGGTTCATGTGGACTACTCTTGAGGAGAGGAGGCCATTTCCTGTCACTAGGAGGAAGACATCACCCTCTGTTAGTGGTTCCAGACTAGAAGGCTGACAACAATAGACGTCTAGGTACAACTTGAATAAAGGTGTGTGCTACTGTGAGGGACTTGTCGTTGGACTTACTCCAGGACCAGGTATAACTCTCAACCATCCTTCCCATCTCAAAGTTATTGACGTGATATACTGTCTTTAGGGAATATGGCTAGTAAAAATTTTGTTTTCTCCGCCTTTCTTGATGCCATATTTCCTTACATTGGTATCAGAGCCATGTCAATTTACTATGTTTTGAGATTTAATCGATATGATTGGATTTTGATTTTATTGTTTATTTATTGCACACGATGTGAATAATTAATCTGGATAATGGGCATATCTGATTAAACACCACAAACAATCCCAACATATATATATGTGCAATTTATATGTGTCGCCTGAAAATTGTTTTGATGATGATTGGTAGAATGGTTATGGCATATACCCCTAGACCTTTTGTGCATGGTGGATGGTTATTTTTCCCATTTATTTCTCAATTTACATACTAAGCCTCTCACTTATTTTCAATATGTAAAAGTATCAATTCATTCCTCCCTACGCTCCCCTCCAGTGTAACTCAAGGTTTCATCTTATAATGCAATATTAGGATAACTTTTAATTCTTGTTATGGCAAAGAAGGCATTCTGCACCAAGCGAGAAGATCGGGTCATCAGGCGAACTGATTGGTTTAGGAGTCGCACCGATTAACTGGAGGACCAAGGAGGCAATGACATGAAGATCCAACTGATCGACTGGTGGCCCAACCGACCGGTTAGAGGAGTCCAGTGGTTGCAAGGACCACAAGGAAAATGACTGGTTCAAGCAACCGACCGACCGACCAGGAGGCCAGCTGACCGGTTCAAAGGGTTGAACTGATCGTAAGGGACTTGTTCAAAACTTATTGTCATTAGCAATGGGTTGCTACATATGATGCGGACCTTAGATGGTAGTAATTCCTTGTGGCTCTAAGGAATTACAACAGGATGACCATAACCATTGCTTGTGTTTATTATTGCATGTTTCATTTTGGTTATAACATGTATATGATACATACAATGAACATGTGGTGATTAGATGTGTATATGTATTTATATGAAATCCCTCAAATAAATATTAAATCTTAGATGCTTTTCATAAGCAACACACATGGAAAACTTGATTGACTAAGTGTAGGTTATGGTGAAGCATGGTGTGTTGTCTATCTCATGGAAGTGTGATGGTAGATATGCAGATCTACCAAAGCAGGGTGTATATTCTATCATGTTGGATTTTGGGTCGTGCTTAACTAGGTGATCTTAATGAGATTAAGTATCTGGAGGCATGCATATGGATTGTGACAAAGAGTTGGGCACACCATCTATCCAAGAGTTCTATTTAGATACAATTGGTTGCACACCTAAATAGTCAAGTTGTGGGCGATCAGCCAAAGCTAACACATGATTTGATGAAATATGGATCTTGGATTACTAGAAGGTTGTATATTGCAATCTTCTAAACTGATACGTGTGGGTTATCAATTTGAACAAAATAGTGGGAACAATAATTAATTTAAGGCCTACTTAAACATCATTAAATTTTGTTTAATCAAATCAAATCAAAATGTTTGAAAATTTGCAAAATTTTCTTGTAGAATCAAATGATGACAAACAACACATTTTCCTTGTGATCGGTCCTTGATAAGGACCAGTTAAATGGAAATAACTTCCACGATTGATTCTGGATGTTGAGAATCATTCTCACACAAGAGAGAAATCTCTATGTCCTAGAAACACTAGAGCCAGATGAACCTACTCCCCATGCACCTAAGGTTGATAGGGATGCTTACAAGAATCACTTTGAAGTTGTTATGAATTGTAGAGACAGCATGAGAACATGGATGTTATTGAGATGGTCACATATCTTAAGAACATGTACCAAGACCAAGAAATACAAGAGGGATATGATGTCTCCAAGGTGTTGTTCAAGTGAAACATGGTAGAAGGAGATCCATTAGGTCCCATGTACTCAAGCTTATTGGGTATGTGGAGAACCTTACAAGACTGGGATTTTCCTTAGGTCAAGAGTTGTCCACATATGTGATTCTGTAATCACTGCCAGAGTCATATAGCCAGTTTGTCATGAACTACAACATGAACAATTTTGACAGGTCGTTGTCATAATTTCTTGGAATGTTCATAACGGTTGAAGCGCAAATGAAGAAAGACAAACCCAAGTCTGTATTGATGATCAGTGGAGAAAAGGGAAAGTCTAAGGGAAAAGGCAAAGCTAAGAAGAGCTCTACATCTAGCCAGAAGCTCAAGTCTTCTACACTACAGCCAAAAGGAGGGGTTACCAAAGAACGCAATTGTCACTATTGTCACCAGTCTGGACGTTGGAAGAGAAATTTCCCTCTCTATCTAGAGGAACTGAAGAAGAAGAAGAAGAAGGAGTGGGTAGAGATCTCCACTTCAGGTATATACATTATTGAGATAAATTTTTCTACTTCTTCATCTCGAGTACTAGATATCGTATGTGGATCTTACATATGTTCGAATATGTGGGATCTAAAAAGAAGTGAACCCTTACAAAAGGGTGAGGTTGAACTGCGTGTTGAAAATGGAGCTAGAATTACTACCACTGTAGTTGGAACCTATGATTTATCTATGCCCACGACGCCTGTAATAGAGTTAAAAAAAACTACTATTTTGTACATGTCATAATTAGAAACATTATTTATGTATCTTGTATGGACAAGGATGGATAAGAATTTTATATAAAGAATGGGCAATGTTCTATTTTGAAAGATGGGGTCTTTTATGGAAGTGCCACAATGTCTTATGGTCTTTATTTATTAGATATTAATACAAATGTTTATAACATAAATACAAAAAGGTTGAAACTCAACAAGTCAAACCAAATGTATCTTTGGCATTGTCATCTTGGGCACATCAATGAGAATCACATCTATAGACTCCATAAAGATGTATATATAGACTCTTTTGATTTTGAATCAATAGAGACATGTGAGTCTTGTTTGTTGGGCAAGATGACAAAGACTCCCTCCACTAGTAATAGTGAGAGGGCTAGTGATCTATTAGAACTCATACATAGTGATGTGTGTGGTGCTTTTAGAATGAATGATAGAGGTGGGTATCAATACTTCATTACCTTCACTGATGAATTCAATGGGTATGGTTATGTTAACCTGATGAAATATGAATAAAAAACTCATGAAAAGTTCAAGGATCTCATGAATGGAGTACAGAACCAACTTGAAAAAAGTATTAAGACACTTTGTTTTGATTGAGGTGGATAATACTTAAGCCAAGAGTTTGATGACCTTCTACAATATCATTGTATTGTGTCATAATGGACTCCGCTTGGGATGCCACAACATAATGGTGTATCAGAAAGAAGGAATTGTACATGAATAGATATGGTGCAATTAGTGATGAGTTTTGCCAATCTTACAACTTATTTCTGGGGTTATTCTCTTAAAATTGTAGTGTTTACACTAAACCATGCACCATATAAGTCGGTTCAAAAGACGCCATATGAGATATCGACCGGGAAGCGTCCCAAAATGTATTTTACAAGGATTTGGGGTTGTGAAGCTTATGTCAAGAAAATGTTTTCTAAAAAGCTTGGCCCAAGATCTGATAAATTTTATTTTGTTAGATATTCCAAGGAAACCAAGGGATACTACTTGTATAACCGAACTGACACACTTTGTTTCCAAGGAATCAGTGGGCGCAATATAGAATTCAAAGAATTTTGAGACCAACAAGTAACATTGAACCTAAGGAGGTGCAAGAGGAACATAGAGAGTCACAAACTGTTGTGGAATCTCAAATTCCTCAAGTAACACAAGAACATTGCATATCTAGTAGGAGACAACTTGAGCTAGAAAGATTTGGTTATCTTGTGACTCAAGAAGGCAATGAGTTGGTAATTGATGATGAGCCAACTACCTACCTAGAAGTTGTTAAGGGACCAGAATCTGAGATATGGCTTGAAGCCATAATATTTTAGATGGAATCCATGTAGACTAACAAGGTATGGACCTTGGTGGATCCACCTGAAGGGGTAAAACCCATAGGGTGCAAGTGTCTCTTCAAGAAGAAGAGCAAACTTATAAAGGTTGATTGGTTGCAAAGGGTTTCAAATAAGTTCAAGGTGTTGACTATGATGAAACATTTTCTCTAGTTTTCATGGTTAAGTCCATCAGGATCATGCTTGCCATTGTAGCTTATTATGACTAAGATATTTGGCAGATGGATGTTAAAGATGCATTCCTTAAAGAAATTACTTGAGGATGTGTACATGACACAACCTAAAGGTTTTCTAAATCCAAAGGATGCAAATAAAGTTTGTAAGATATAAAGGTCAATCTATGGATTGAAGCAAACATCTCAAAGTTGGAATCTTCAATTTGATAAAATAGTCAAAGAGTTTGTCTTTAGTCAAAATGAATACGAACTATGTGTTTACAAGCAGATAAGTGGGAGCATGATTGTATTCCTCATATTGTATGTGGATGACATACTATTGATGGGGAATGACATGCCTACTTTACATATGGTAAAGACATGGTTTGGAAATACATTCTCTATGAAGGACTTAGGTGAAGCATCCTACATCTTAGGAATCAATATCTATAGAGATAGATCTGAAAGGCTTCTTGGACTAAGTTAGAGCACATACATCGACAAAATGTTGTAAAGGTTTAGCATGGAGAACTCAAAGAGAGGCGACCTAACCATGTGTCATTGTGTTACTATCTCCAGAGCTCAATGTCTCAATTCTTGTGAAGAAAGGGGATGTATGACTATGATTCCATATGTCTCTAATTGGATCCATCATGTATGCAATGTTATGCACTCTCCCAAATGTCTCATATGCCTTGAGCATGATGAGATGATATCATTCAAATCCCAGTGAATCTCATTGGACAGTCGTGGAGAATGTCCTTAAGTACTTGAGAAGAACTAAGGATTAGTTCCTAGTCTACCGTGGAGAGGAAGACTTGGTGGTAAAGGGTTACACCGATGCAAGCTTCCAGATTGACAAAGATTACCATAGATCGCAATCAAGATTTGTGTTCTGCCTCAACAATGAAGATGTGAGCTGGAAGTGTATCAAGTAAGAGATGGTTGTAGATTTTACAATAGAGGTTGAGTATATTGTTGCACCCAATGCAACAAAGGAGGTTGTTTGGATCAAGAAGTTCATTTCTGAACTTGGGGTGGTTCCAAGCATCAGTGATGAAATTGAGCTATATTGTGACAACAATGGAGCTATTGTACAAGCTAAGGAACCCAGATCGCATCAGTGTTCCAAGCACATACAAAGGCGATTCCATCTCATATGACAAATCATACAGTGAGGAGATGTGAAGAATTGCATAGTACCAACTGAAAGCAATGTGGTTGACCCGTTGAAAAAAGCACTTTCGTAATAGAAGCATGAGGGACATGTTAGATCACTTGGGACTAAGTTCATGGGTGATTGGCTCTAAGTGCAAGTGGGAGTTTGTTGGTGTGTATGCCCAGAGAGCCAATCATATGATGAGTGTAATGACATAACTTGTAAACAATTTGATTAATAATAAAGGCAACCTTCTAGTTCATTTTGTTTTATTCATTTATGAGATAATGAGATAACATAATAAATGTATAAAGAATGATATTGCTCAATGATGTATGTCTTCAGGATGAGGACCTGAACAATGAAATCATATGGATGTCAAGAGTATATACTTTATTACTTTCTCGTTATCTCCCTAGTCGGATTGTATTGTGGGAGGCTAATAGACAACAATAACACATAAGGCTAGAGTGTATGTTAGTTGATGATAGAATCTCATTAAGTCATGATATGTGATATCAAACCAAATACAAAGATACTTGTTAGAGAATAGTGTATCGAATAGGCCCACCTTGAGAGTGATGCATGGAACCATTGAATGTTAGTTAGAATCATTTCTCATAGTGATGGTGGTGATTATGGTTCTTGGACCTAAAATCAATACAATCATCACATGACGTTCGATGTGCATTGACATCATCCATTGTGATCCTAAATAAGGGTTACCATAAAGGTGGTGATGATCTGACTATGACACATGGGTGTGATTGTTACTGATGTAGATGGGATTTTTCCCTCCTATGGGAGTTTGATATCTGAGCCACTTGATAAGAGAGAATGAGAAAAACATGGACATGTGCATATGAATCAATATATGATGTTGAATCCACATATATTTGAGACATACTACTCTAGTTCAAGGAACATGGATTGAACATTTAAGAGGATGATGTTTCCATGCCTAGAGTTCAATCTGGATATCAGAGACAAAGGAACTATACAATCATTATAACACCAATCACAGGTTGTAGGTTGAAGTTGTTCTCCAACTTTCCAATTACTTAGGTAACAATAATGTCTTACTAGATACCAATCATTGTTTGTGATGTCATAAATTGGTTATGGACATTCACTGTCAATGTAACTTGGAACCTATAGGGCCACATGCATAGGATGCACTAGGAATAGAAGTTTATTCATGAATGATGTTTAACTTTATTACTAAAAGTGTTTAGGTACTCAATTAAACAATTGAGGTTTAAGATTGACTAACTGGACTTTGAACTGACAGGTTCAAGTGTTGAAATGATCAGTTGGAGTGTTAGGTCAATTAGAAACAACACCGGTTTAACAATTCCTAAACCAAGGCATGAACCAACCAGTTCACTAAGTGAACGAATCGGTTCATGGTCCTAAACAACCGGTTCATGTGATGAATTGCCCAGTTCAAATGGTCAATTTGATTGGATCAAGGATTGATGTTGATGTCATGTTTTGCATTAATTGTGTATTGATTACCAAAGTTTTTCAAAATACGAAACATGTTGAACATACTGGTTTAGGGATTGAAATGACCGGTTCACCCATGGACGGACCGGTTGGGTAGTGAAGTGACCAGTTCACCACTCATAGGTTCTGGAAAATTCATGAAGAACTATCTCTTTGACTCCGAGATGGATCGGTAACCCTGACCCTATCCCTTCAATAAATAGAGGGATATTGAGGTCTTCCTAGACACAACAATAAGCTCTAATAATTTTTGTCTTCTTTGGTTGTGGTAAATAAGAGAATTCAAGCAAGTTCTAACCGTCAAAGTGAGGAACATCAAGGGAGAGACAATTGGGAGAGAAAGTCAATGCTACCAGATCAACTAGAAGGAACAACTCATTCATGTCTGTTCCATGAGAATAACAAGAGTTCCCATTGGTCCACATGGATTACTCTAGAGACGAGGAGGTCATTGCCTACCACTAAGAGGATGAAGTTAGATGTCATTTATGGTTCCAGACTAGAAGGTCGACAACGACAAATGTCCAGGCGCAACTTGAAGAAAGGTGCACATTACTATGAGGGAATTGTCACTGGACTTGCTCTAGAACTAGGTATAACCTCACAACTATCCTTCTTATCTCATATTTGTTGGCGTGATCTATTGTATTTAGGGAATACGATTGGTTTTTTTTTCTGGTGCCTTTCCTAATGCCATATTTCCTTACAACCCTATCTTGATGTGAGATAGAAAAGTGGCATACAAGCAATAGTTATCGCCATAGTTACACAGGTTGCACAATAGTTTCCATGTTTCCATATTGAGGAAGTGTCACCTTGATACAGAACAGACGATACAACCAGTAGAGGTTGAGTTAGATGAGGATGTTTCTTATGTTGAGGGTCCTATTTTGATCCTAGATAAGCATGTATAGAAGCTAAGGAAGAAGGACATAGCCTTAGTGAAGGTGTTGTGGCATCACCCTGGGTTGTAGGAAGACACATGAGAGTTATAGGATGAGATGTGTAGAAAGTACCCATCCTTGTTTGCTTAGATTTCAAAGGTGAAATCCATGTTAGGGATATGGTTGTAAGACCCCTTGCATGGCCTTATGCTTAAACATGCTTGATTAACTTAATTGGGTGCTTAATTCCTTAATCAAACCTTATTTTATGCTTTGATATTAGGTGATAAAGTTATGTTTGAAATTTGGTCTAGTTTGACATTGTATGCTTACTTTTTTGCAATTTATGTTCTTATGTGGACTTCTATGCAATTTTCCCATTTCTAGGGTTTTGTCTATAATTTCAACACATGCATGTTGTGCTTCATCATACTTTTCATAATGTTTGATATAGTTGCACCTTTGTATGCATGAATGCACCATCGAATGTGTTTCTTGTCTCTCCCTCTAGGGTTGAGAACTTAGGGTTTCTCACCTAAGTGTAGAGATCGATGGTTTCTCCTTATATGTTGAGGATCCGATGGTTTCATCATGTGGGAGAATGAATTGATGGTTTCTCCTTGTATCAGAGGATGTGATGATTTTCCCTTGAGACTCTAGATCTATGGTCACCCTAGTTGAAGCGCATACTCTAATGGAAGGTTAGGGTTTACAAAATGGCTAAGTATGTTGCACAATCTGATGGGTTCTCTGATGATACATCGTGATGATTTCACAAAGGCATGAGCTGATGGATGTCCTTGGTGAATGATCCAATGGGATTTCTGATATGCATGGAAAGGATAGTTTTCGGGTTTTAACACATGGCAAGCTTGTTTTTTAACCTTTTTACCACCTTTTCTCTCTTCTTGGATATATATATACCCCATACCTCTCTCTAAATGAACCCTTTTCATCCCTCATCTTGTTCCTTACTGCTTCAAAGGTCCAAGACCATTGTTAGGTGGAAGGAGAACTTCTTGAGGATGAAACTTGGATGGATCCGGTCTGCATGTTGCTTTAGGGTTTGGATCAAGCTTCTCTAGGGTTGTTTAGAGCCTTCCAACCTAGTTTCTTATCTTTTTCAAGTAAGATCATCTTCTCTAACATATTTTTCTTATTGTTCTCCTTCTTCTATCTTCATCCATGGGTGAAACCCAAGATTTCATTATGGGAACTTGTGCATGTGGTTGAAGAACCCCTTTTCTTCTCTCTTTTGTCCTATATCTACCTTGTTCTTGAATAAAGGAGCTACCTTGGAGCTTTGGGAGTGCAAATCTAAGGTTTCCATTTTCTCTCCTTGAGACAACTTGTTGTTTGAATGTTCATCTTCATCTTGAGGCGAGTTATATAACCTTCAACATGTTTCTTGCTTGCTTTTAACTTGCTTTATATAGATCTTGCCCTAAAAATTGGTATTATGGAAAGAGATGATATTATGTGCACTACTTTGTATACATGCATGATAGTTGTGTGTTGTCATACTATCCTTAGATCATATAAACATTCCTTCTAGTATGGACATGGACTACCTTGGTTTGATGGTATGAAATAAGGGTTTTGCTTAAGTATAAAGAGTTGATTTCATTAGTGTAGAAATTGATGGCTTTTCTTTGTCCTTGAAACAATGGTTTTGTTAAAGGTAGGAAACAATGGTTTTACTTAGAGTTAGAATCAATGACACCACTTGGTAAATGAACCAATGGTTATGTATGTCAATAATCTGATGGGTATGTTTAGTATATGATTTGATGTTTTGCTAAGTTCATGAAAGAATTGATGGTTTTGTTTGAGTGTAGCAATGAATCTATGAGTGTGCCAAGTATGTGAAATGATGTTTTGGCTAAATACACTAATGATCTAATGGTTTTTCTTTTGGCAAAGCACATCAATGATCTGATGTTTTTCTTTTGGTAAAGTACATCAATAAACCAATGTGTTTAGTTGGTGAATAAAATGTTGTTTTATCTAACACATAATTAGGTGGTTTTGCTGTCCTTGAACCAATGGTTACCTTTTTGCTAAGTACATAAATAAATTGATTGTTTATCTGAGTACAAGAATGAATTGATGGGTATGCTAAATATAAGAATTGATGTTTTTGGATAAGTCTATAAATGAATTGATGGCTTTACTTTTGGTTAAGTCCATGAATGAAGTGATGGTTGCCTAAGTGTGCTAATGAACTTATGGTATGCCTATGTATATATATTTGAATCTCATCCATAATTTGGATCCTTCTTATAATTGTTAAGTAATGAGGGTTTAATACTCCAATCTTCTACTAATGTTGAAATGAGGAATGGACACAATTCATATTGCTAAAGGTTTCTCTATTATGTTACCCTTGGAAATATCATAACTCACATGACTGATGAACCCTTATGCTAAGTCTATATGCAATAAGTGTGTTGGTGACATGTTGAACCCTATGCAAGGTGGTGAATGATAATGGTGTTCTTACAGGAAGTAATGATGTATAGCATGAATGGAATTGGTGGGTTGTTTTGATCCCTACCAGAAGTTAGTCATGTTCAAGGATTATAATGGATTTGTATACTATGTAGTTGTGATGAAGGATATGTTCCATACGTTTTATATCTTCTGGAGTTGTTACGTACCAATGATTCTTATAGGTATGATGTAAATTTTTGTATGTAACTTGATTGATGCATCCAGAATTCACCCAATTGGATTAACTAATCAAGTGATACCCTAATCATGTAGGGTCATGTGTCATAGAACTATTCTAGTGTCATGACTTGTTGGATAGTAAAATGAGTATTCCATAAGGGAAACTCAGATTTGTATACTATTGAGTATATGCAGGTGCAGGGAGGGTATATCCTTGTCATCCTGATCCCAAGGTTTTGGAGACCAGTCAAGGTCGTATCTCAGATGAATATGTATATGTGATGTGATGGAGGACAGCTATGGTTGTACCTCAGATTTTAGGGTCGAATACCCTGGTTTCTAGTGACGTGGCATGTGTACCCAGGGAGGAGTAGGTTGATTGCAGTTTGACTTATATGTCATTGCGGAAGACTCCATTTGACTGAGGGGAAGAGATCTTAGGATAAAGGCTCTCCTAGATCTTGTACGGATCTGATTGCGACTTTACAGTGGTTAGCTGGAAGTTTGAGTTGTATGCCTCAAACTCCCCAGAACTTAATAAAATATGTAATTCAGATGTGTGGCATATCTATTAGGGTTATTCAGTGGTTCACATTGGATGATAACCTTTTCTTTGTTTCTTTTATTATTTAGAGGATGAATATTTTGGTAAGAGAAATTAATTGTACATTTTGTGTTAGCATTGTGTGTTCCTTTGAATATTATGTTAATCTTTCGATTTTGTAATATTATCTGCTATATATGTTTAATTATATAATCTATTGTAAGCAATAAACGTCATTGAGAATTATATCTCTCATTGGGGCATGGGTCTCACCTCGTGGTTTACCACATCTTTTGAAGTGATCATCAACAGTGTCATTAGACCCATGCCAGTGAGGAGGAACTTTTCGGTGAACCATAGAAGAAGAAAGTTGGCTAGTTGTTTAGTGTGTCCTGGAGTCATCCTTGTACTCTCAGGTCCAGGTGGGAAAGTTTTGTATATGATCTTTCATCGACTTGAATTTTCAGTAGCATACGGACATTTGTACATGATGTAAATATGTGGATAATACCTTTTTGTACAGGTTGTGACTGAGGCCATGGATCAGTTGTAAGATACCTGGTATGGTATAGGCTTTTATGCATATTTGTGGACCTCTATGTAAATGTTCTTGGACATTTTTAAAGAGATTTATTTTGGTTTTAATTATGCACCCTTTTAGTGATGTGTTTAATTAGTGATCTATCATGCTTTTGATTTTGAGTAATTTTGCTTAGCATGATGGGTTGCCACACTTTCTATCTTCTTTTCTTTTGTAAATTGATTTAGTTATTGAAAAGAGTACATACTTAATGATAATACATAAGCCAATCATGTGATGATGAATCTAAATATGGCCTTGGTTTTGCTTTACAAAGACTTCTTGAAGTTTATTTAACAACCTGGAGAACAAGCCTATTATGCATATAATTATTATTTTTCAAGTTTTTTGGAAAGATATTTTGATTTTATTGATTAACTAGGTCATGGAAAGATATAGAGTAATTTTTAACATGAAAATCCATTAAGTAGTGAATTCACACATTAGCCCTCACTTAAACCCTAAATTGTTTTTATCAATAAGCATTCTACCTTTCTATTCATGTACAAACTATCTTTACAAGAGGGGGAGCAAAGCTCATTATACGACCTATCTATGCAGGGTAATATAATCACTATCTATTTTCCTCCACACATTATTTGTGGTAGGAATTACATTTTCAAAAATTGTTCAATTCCTGCCAGTCCAAATATGGTAAATAACAAGAATACTAATGAGTTTACTATTTCTGTTAGTAATTTTCAATAGGTCATAATTTGATCTAGACATGAATGGCAACCTTTGTTTAGCTCTTTCCCATATATTCCCTACAAAATCACATGACCAGAGGATATGTTGGGGTGTCTCTATCTGTCTGGTACATAGACAGCATCTCGAGGCCATATAAAGGCCCCTTCTCTGTAGGAAGTCATTAGTAACAGTGTGGCACTAAAGGATCTTCCAACAGTTAACTTTTATGTGATTGGGCGCAAGGACTTCCAGAGCCAGCTTACCCAATCAACCTTTTTCAACTTCTTCCTGCATAGCTACCAAGATCCCTTCAAGTTGAAGGAGTCCAGGCCATAGAAAAAGCACTGGTCTTTGTCTTTCAGTTGTATAGCGTCACATATAGCTCTCAGCTCATCACAGCCTCTAGCATTTGGAATGTCCCAATTTCCTTCAGTAATAATAGAGCAGACTTTAGCAGTAGTGCCAAAATTAGTTCTCAGCTTCATAGATCTAGAATATGTAATAGCATCTTCCATAAGCTTCCCATGAACCCAAGGATCTTTCCATAAAGAAATGGATGACCCATCACCAATGGTGTACCTAACAAGAGGTAGTATATCATCCCTAACCTTGAGAAGGGACCTCCACATCAAGCTATTAGTTTGCCTACTAGTGTAGGACCAAATCGTTTCATCCTTCAGGTACTTATTTTGGACCCATCTAATACATAAGGTGTTTTTCTTATTTGAAATATCCCATAGGATTCTAACCATGCCAGCTTTACTCCAGTCTTCTACCTTGCAAATGGACAAACCACCCTCTTATTTTGGTCTTTAGATATCATCCCACGCAATGGTGTGAAAATGTTTGCTTTCTTCCTTGTCTCCCCAGAGGAAATTACGGCATAGCCTCTCAATCTCTTCCATTATAGTTCTAGGTAAGGGAAAGACCCCTATCCAGAACAAGTGATATGATGATGGGGTTGAGATGATCAACTCCAGTCTACCAGCCATCGATAGAAAAATCATTTTCCAAGAGTCGAGCTTGGTCTTTATCCTGTCAATGAGCGGAGTGCACATAGTTTTGGTGAGTCGACCTGCAAACAATGGGAGACCCAGATACCTGACAAGAAACTCACTCTCATCGACTTTCAATTTTAGACTGAGGTTCTTTGGAGCCGTACTACTTAGAAAAAGTTGACTTTTGGCTGGGTTCATCTCCAGGCCTGATATTTTCTTAAACTTATCAATGCATGCCATAATGCCATCTACATTTTCCTCACTAGATTTAGAAAATAGTAGGAGGTCATATGCAAAGATAAGATGGGATATTTTGGTGTCACCTACAACTAGTGGAGAAATGGACCCCTCTATTACAACATCACTTAGAATGGTAGAAAGACTTGCATCCATATTACAAACAAATAGGGAGCCAAAGGATCGTCTTGCCGGATCCCCCGAGATTCCTGAATGATATCAGAGGGTGTGCCATTGATAAGGATTTGGAAAGATGTAGTATCAAGGCATTCTCTGACCCATTGCAGCTAGCACTCAGGGAAGTTCATACCTTGCATAACATTAAGGATGTATCCCCTATCTATAGATCATACGCTTTGCTTAGGTCCGCTTTGAGGCATAATTTCTTTCTGACATTTTGTTTTTTGAAGTTGTGAATGAGTTTGTTTGCCAAAAGGATGGAATCTGAGATGTGCCTTCCTTTCACAAAGGCACATTGGCTGATGTCAATCAAAGAAGGGAGGACATCTCTCAGTCTATTAGCTAATATCTTTGATATGACTTTATAAGCAAAGTTGCATAGGGAAATGGGCAGCCATTCTCCACTCTTCTGGGGTTGTTTTATCTTTGGGATCAAATCAATGTAGGTTTTGTTAATTTTCTTTAAGAGCTTTCCTTTAGAAAAGAAATATTTAATTGCAAGGCAGAAGTTGTCTTTAATAATTTCCCAAGAAGTCATGTAGAAGCAGGCATTCATCCCATCATGGCTTGGAGATTTATCGTCATTTGCTTTCTTCACCACATCATATGTTTCCTCATCGGTCACAAGTGCACACATACTTTACAGTTGATGACTTTGGAGTTTTGGGAGGTTCTTCCAGTTCATACTTTCCTTTGAGCTGCTCGTATTAAACATATTTATGTAATGTTGGTCAAAAGCATTTTTGGTCTCCATTTCATTGTTGATTTGGAGGCCATTATGTTCAATGACTCTGATTTGGTTCCTACTCCTCCTTATTTTCAAGGAAGCATAGAAGAAGTGGGTGTTTGAGTCACCATTCTTAAGCCAAAAAATCCTAGATTTTTGTCTAACCATGGATTCCTCGGTAGCTCTAGCTGGCATAGCCTCATCTTTCTTGCTTTTAGCAATTTCCCAAAGTAAATGGTCTTGCAGATTATCATCAGATGTATCTTGTGCGTCTAATGCTTCTTTTTCCTTGTGTATGGCAGTGTCTACAAGATCACCCATTCTTTCCTAGTTCTAGGTCTGGAAATATCTCTTGGTGTGTTTTAGCTTCTACAAGAACCTGAACATAGGAGTCCCACTGACCTGTACGTCCCAAGCTTTCTTTATAGTATCATGATACCCTTCGAAACCAGTCCAAGCATTGAAGAACCGGGTGGGGTACTTAACTTTTGGTTTCTCCTCATCCAGATGGAGTACTTGTGCATAGTGATCACTATAAATTGTTGGCATAATCTCAAGCCAGAGATTAGGAAGTGCCCTTTGAGCCTGCATATTAAAGAAAGTTTTGTCAATCTTGCTTCTTATATAGTTTATCCCCAGTTGTTGGTTGTTCCAAGTATAGTAAGGTCTCTTTACTTCGACCTCCAAAAGCTCAGAATCAAGGATACATTTATTAAAAATCGAGAATCAATCTAGCCAAAGGTGTTGATCTCCCTTTTCTTTCTTCAGTGAGTCTCACCGCATTGAAATCTCCAATTACCAGCCAGGGGGCTTGCAGCATTGATTTAATACGAATGAGCTCAATCCAGAGCGATTCTCTCTTGTTATCATCATTTTTAGCGTACACTACAGTGATCTCTAGATTTTTGTCAGTAGTACTCATCCCAAATGGATGTGCTGCCTTGACTGGCTCATCATAGTTACTTTGTAGTCATCACGCTCCCAGATTACAAGGATTTGGATTTTGTTGCAGCTGGATGAATTATCAATCCATCTGGCCTGATAACCTCCTATTTTAGTAGTTTATCTTAGTCTTTTTCTTTAGTTTTCCATACTCTTTTTACGTTTATACGGTACATAAACCTAATTTTACCCCTTTTTGTAAATACATCATCAAACTAACTTTTTCCTTTTACACTTGCAGAAAAAGCACAAAAAAATCATAAAAGAATAAACCAACCTCAAGGCCGAGTGAAACCAAACGGTCCCAAGACCGCATGGAGTTCAAACGATCCCGAGACCGCATGAAGCCAAACGGTCCCAAGACCGCATGGAGTTCAAACGGTCCTGAGACCGCATGAAGCCAAACGGTCCCAAGACCGCATGGAGTTCAAACGGTCCTGAGACCGCATGAAGCCAAACGGTCCCAAGACCGCATGGAGTTCAAACGGTCCCGAGACCGCATGAAGCCAAACGGTCCCAAGACCGCATGGTGTTCAAACGGTCCTGAGACCGCATGAAGCCAAACGGTCCCAAGACCGCATGGAGTTCAAACGGTCCCGAGACCGCATGAAGCCAAACGGTCCCAAGACCACATGGAGTTCAAACGGTCCCAAGACCGTTTGACGCCAAACGATCTCAAGACCGTTTGACGCCAAACGGTCTCAAGACCGTTTGACGCCAAACGGTCTCAAGACCGTTTGAACCCAAACGGTCTCCAGACCGTTTAACCTCACTCAAGGCCTATAAATAAGACCTCAAGGGCCATCCCTGAGGGGAGTCCAGACGTCTAGAGGCTGTCTCTCTACTACCAGAACAACTCCATCCACCGCCCGAGGCTGCCGGTCTGAGACTCACGTTCCATTGCAAAGCTACCTTCTCTCTCATCAACAAAGAAGGTGAGAGGAGAAGATCTGTCATCAAGCAAGCCACGAAGGGTGAAGATCGTTGCTCTCTCCACCAAGGGTTCAACCTCCTCTCCTCAGTGGAGATGATGTTCTTTCTATCTCTTCTTGCCTCCTCCTTTGTTGTTCCCTCTATGAGAAGCGAGTAGTTCCATCCACTGGGGCGCGGGGACTAGCCCCGCTACCCATGTTTTGTACTTTGTACTAAAAAGATGTTATCCTTTCGTTTTAATACTAAATCGTTTCATACATGCTTGAATGATGGCCAAGTTCTTGTATGCATCTATTGTCTTTTGTTGTGGTTTGTCTACGACCGCTCTCGAGACTCGAATACCGATTTAGTGTTGGTTTCTGGTGTGTGTATCCACCACGCATCCGTTTCGGTGTCTAGGAGTGTATCTCAAAGAGTGGAGTAAACTCACTATCATCCGTTGCACTTCCATCTGTATGGAAGTAACCTTGGTAAGTCGAGGAACACACTTTGCGAGGGGAATGATGTAAAGCATGTGACCATTTGATCGGGAATGGCTGGCGTTGCAACATTCCCGCACTTCTCGTAGCTAGGTTATCCGAATAGGAGACTAGGCCTACAAAGATACTATTCGATTTGATAATTATCGCTCGCTTGTTAGTTTTAGATGCACGTTTCATGAGGTTGAGTAAGATTCTCTCTTTGGAGACTACATATCTTCATTGACACGTAGAAATGTACCGAATGAGAGCTACTTAACCCTTGAAGGATGCGATGCATTGCTCTTGTCTTATAAGGCATCGGTCTTGTGTAACATCGAAGGATGCAATGCATCGCTCTTGTCTTACGAGGCATCGGTCTTGTGGAACATCCTTGGATGCAATGCATCGCTCTTGTCTTATAAGGCATCGGTCTTGTGGAACATCCATGCATCTAGCTTATAAGTCTTGCTTACTTAGTACATATACAATGCATGTGTAGCAGTGGTGAATACCTGCTTAACCCCAGTGATTCATCATCATTTGTTAAATCTTAGTTTTACTTGCTTTATTTACTTTTCATGCTTTAGTCTAAAAACCAATCAAAATCCAACCTTTTGATATAAGTGCCAATTAGTAAAATAACTAAGTGAAGTGTTGTACGTTTTCCATCTTGTTGCTTGCAACAAGACCGTTGTCTTTTGGGTTCGATCCTAAATCTATACTATGATAAGGCTTCCATACTCTTATGGGGTTGGAGTTGTTATCTAAGCACCAGTTCTAGGTAAACCTAGGGAAGACATCAATCCTCTCTAGGGTTTTTGGTGATAGAATTCTGGGACTCCCATTGGAAGACCGAAAATCTTTTGGTGTAAGTCCTAGCTCCATCAAAAAATGGCGCCGTTACCGGGGACAACGGAACGTTAGTATTTCACTTAGTTTATTTTTCTAGTTGGTTAGGATTTTTTACACTTTCTTTTTGAATCATAACTCATCATATTCTTGAAGCTTTCATATTATCTAAAGGTGTTCTCTTTTCTTTACTCAGGTAGAACCTGTATATGCAATCACCGCATAATCAAGGATTCTCCCCTGATCCGTAGTTCGACTCCGAGGTAGAGAGAAGTTTCCACCGCAGAATCCGTCTCAATCGCCAACGCGCTAGTCAAATGGCTGACGAACAGCATCAAGCCGCTTTGGTGATGGAGAGAGTCAATGCTGCTATCGCCGCACAACGGGCACAACTCATTGCAGACACCCGTGCCCAAATACAAGCGGAGATACGAGCAGAAGAGCAAGCCCGCATAAGAGCAGAGACTGAGGCTGCTCAGCTCGAATTACGAAACAAGCAACTGAGGGACTGTGCTGTCCCGAAGAATTACGAAGACAACCACCCGGTCCGGCCTCCGATCATCAACATCCCAAACTTTGAGATTCGGACCCAGTGGATCCAGATTATGCAAGGGATTTCCTTCTCAGGAGGTTCAGGAGACGATTGCATGGACCATTTGAAATGGTTTAAGGCATTATGCCGCCTGGTCCCGCAAGCTGGTATTGCTTTCGATGCAATAATGCTCCACCTATTTCATTTCACCTTATCTGGAAGGGCCTTGAGTTGGTACAACTCATTGGACAGAGAACCCATCATAACCACTTGGGCCCCTCTAGAGGAAAAATTCTTGGAGAAGTTCTTTCCACCCTCGCTGACCTATGAAATCAGAGGGCAGATCAACCATTTCTCCCAGCTACCTGGAGAAACCCTCGCTGAGGCATGGGAAAGATTCAAGGAACTTCTACGCAAATGCCCTCATCATGGAATTTCACAGAATCAATTGATTGAAACTTTTTATCGGGGGGTAAGCGATGACATTAAACAGTTCCTAGATTCCTCATCTGGAGGAAATTTCATGAGGAAAAATTATGAAGATGCCTGGAAAATCGTTACTTTAGGAGCTGAAAACCAGTCCAACTGGGGGCGGTCATCCGGAAAAGGCGTCCTTAAAGTCTTTAAAGCTGAGGAATCTATGGAACTAAAGTCAATAGCCGAAGCTTTGAAGACAATCGCTCATAAACAGCAAACCCTTGAAACAACTCTAGGGAAAATTGATAAGAAGAAAACCCCGCTGGTTCATCAAGTCAAAGCCGTCACAGGATCCTGTGAAGCTTGTCATGCTTCGGATCATCCGACTCTTTCCTGCGGAATGCTCTATAATGTGATGATGGATCTGCATCCACCACCACAATCCTATGAGGCCATCACTAATCAGGCTGAAGATCAGATTCCAGAGAAAGTCAACTCCATCCATACTATTCCCGGACAAGTTTATTATAATCCCAGTCAACCAAGGAACCATCCTGGATTCCAGTATGGGAATCCCTCTGGAACTGCGAATCCGCAACATCAGACACAAGGGGGACTTGACAGTAGGCTGCCTCCTGGATTTACAAACAATTTTAACCAAAATCAAGGGAACCCAAGGAACAATTTCCCTAGGGCTAACTACCCTAGAAATCAATCAGCCTACTATCAGTACACTCATCCCCCGCTTCACCCGCAATTGCATATTCAACAGTCTCAACAATAAAACCCTCAGAAAAACGTCACTGCACAACCGGAAGATGAGCTATCTTTGATAAAACAAATGCTTCAGTCTCAGCAAACCATGCTGGCCAACCAACAAGCTCAACAGAAGGCAGTTGAAGCACAGCTTGCCCAGATTGCTGCACAATTGAAACCCCCAACAGGCACTTTCGCTGGGCAGCCTGAATCGAACCCTAAACATGGGCCAAATAGACATGAGCAATCAAATACTATGACAGCAGCATAATAATGTTTTAACTTCGTCGAGCCAGCGACATAAAACCAAGGCGCTTCTTGGGAGGCAACCCAAGATCTCAGTATCACCTTCTCTAATTTCTAGTCTTTTATTTTTCTTTTGAATTTGTTTTGCTTTCTTTAAGTTCTTTCATCATTAATCTAAAAATACAAAAAAAAATCTACATAATCAAAACTACAAAAACAATACATAAAACAAACAACATAAAAATTCATAAACCAAAATACAAAAAAAATAATATACATACTCAAAAACAAACATAAAAATATACAAACCCTTTGTGCCCCTCCAAACGGTCTTCAAACTGTTTGGAGCCAAACGGTCCTCAAACCGTTTGGAGCCAAACGGTCTTGAAACCGTTTGGAGCCAAACGGTCTTGAAACCGTTTGGACTCCAAACGGTCTTCAAACCGTTTGGAGCCAAACGGTCCTCAAACCGTTTGAGACCAAACGGTCCTGAAACCGTTTGGGACCAAAACGGTCTTGAAACCGTTTGGGACCAAACGGTCTTGAGATCGCTTGGGATCAAGCGGTCTTCAAACCGTTTGGAATACAAAAGGTCACCAACCAATCACTATAAATATCAACCCTACCCCTCCGTCTTTCTCTCTTCGAATCTTCGAATTCTCCAGAGTTTTCGTGCGAAGAACTTCCCTTCTTGCTCCTGTTGCATCTGCGCAAAGTCACCCTTCCGTCCACCTTCCGCAAGGTAGTCCGGCGACTCCACGCTGCTCATTCCATCGCTAGTCGCTGCTTACGCTGCCATCGCCGTCGTTATCGAATGGTTTCATCAACCGACCCGTCGCCTTCGTCGCCGCGCCGTTCTGTCGCCACCATCATGGCGCCAGTGCCGTTCCCTTTACCATCGCACGACGTCTCTTGCTCCGCCATCGCCGTCGCTGTCAAAAGATTTCACCGACTCTCCCACCGTTTTCATCGCCGTCGCCGTTCTTCTCATCGTTTTCGAAGGCGCCGGCGCGTTCTTCACCTTCGCGTCGTTCCACCTTCTCCCGCGCTGGCGACCTGCGACTCTTCGCTTTCCAAACGGTCTCGAAACCGTTTGGGACCAAACGGTCTTGAAACCGTTTGGGACCAAACGGTCTTGAAACCGTTTGGAACCAAACGGTCCTCAAACCGTTTGGAACCAAACGGTCCCGAAACCGTTTGGGACCAAATGGTCCCGAAACCGTTTGGGACCAAACGGTCCTCAAACCGTTTGGGACCAAACGGTCCTCAAACCGTTTGGGACCAAACGGTCTTGAAACCGTTTGGTTTTCGTTTCCCTTTTGCTTTCACAAAATATAAAAGATATAACTACAAATCAAATTTACATTGTTTCAAATCTTCTCTAATTATGAAACTCTTATTCTTTTTCAGAAATGGCATCACCAGCAAACAAAACTTCCGGCTCAGGAACTGCCCCTGCTCTGACAAGGGAGCAGATGATGGAAGAGCGAGACAGGCTCATACAGATCAGGGACACTTACAACACCACCAGCGTCGTCCCTCCCAAGACCAAGATCATCGACGTCCTGTGTGAGATAACCTGCCTCACCAAATGCTTGGGTGAGGCCCCTGAAGAGGACATCGAGCACATCTCTTCTGACGATGATGAAGGATCGGACTACATACCGAATCCCGATGAAGACTCCTCTGCCCAAGAGACAGAGGGAAAATGCAAGGCTGCAAAGGCTGCATCTGGGCAGCCTCCCAAGAGGGCAAGAAAACAGGTCCACCCTCTATCTGCCATGGACCAACCCCTCGCCAAACCATCCACCTTCGCTGCTACCACCATCACCCCTGCAGCTACCATCCCTACCACCTTCATTCCCATCACTGCCCCAATACCACCACCAGAGCACCTATCCATCCAAACCTCCATCACCACCGATAAAACCCTTAAACCAACTAAGTATGTTTGCTCCAGCATACTAGCTAAAATGGGAATTCACGAGCGCAACTTCAAAGTGCTACAAAAAGCCAACCTCACCAGGTTGTGCTTAATACCTAAATTGTCCTACATCGAGCCCACAACGGAATTTTTCTCCTGCCTGACAAAGGAGCCCGTCGACATTGCAGATAGGTCACGGGATGGGGGTGATAGAAGGATTATCACCCAAATCTTTGGTAGCAATGTCGTCCTAACAGAGAATATGCTAAATTCCATATTCATCGACGACCCGGAGCAGCTACAAAAGGCCAAATCAGTGGGAACTGATCATCCAGAATTCAATCGCCACACATTCTGGAAAAGCTTAACTGGGATTCCCACATACGACACCAAAACATGCAAAGCATCCAACATACACTCCGGATTTGTGCGCACTCTGCACAAAATCCTAGCTGGCGCACTTTTTCCAAGAACGGAAGGAGGAAACGTTACAATATCATACCTCTTTGTCCTCTAGTCTATCCTCAATGGAAGGCCAGTCAACATCGGACGGTTGATGGTCCAGAAATTATCCGCCGCCTTCATAGGGAAAGAGATCTTTTTGGGGGGGCATGTCACATCCATAATTAAATTTTTTAAGATGGACAGGCTATTACCCCCAATGCACGCAAATAAAGGGTGACATCCTTACAAACGAACAATCTTTGAAAAATTCGTTTATAATCAAAGAAAAGGATGGAAAGTTACACTATGTATTCTGCCCGGTGGTTAAGTCATCAAGAACCCTCCTCCCGTTACCGGATCTAGCACACTATGATATGACACAGCTCCTCTTTTCTGACGAGGAGCTTACTCATCTACTAGCTTTGGTCACACCCGCTGCAAAGAAACAAACTGCGGGCCCAACTGAAACGAGCATCACAGCCCCGACAGCTCGACCTACAAAAATCCCTGTCAAACGACCTTCTACGAGGTTACTGAAGGCCCAACAGCTGTCGGCGACACCAACGTCCCGCCCAAACCCGGAGGACGAGCGGTTCAACGATGAAATCTTAACAACTTCCTCATTTGACTCTTTCATCCAGAGTCTAAATGAGCAGCTCTCCGCTGCCCCCACCACTACTTTCCTCCCCACATCCACGCCAGCATTCACATCCACCTTTTCACCCACCCTAACATCGGGCTTCCCTTTCTCCACCTCCATGCCTGACTTCACCACCTTTCCATTCACATCCACAGTTCCCACACCTTCATCATCAGTGCCACCTTTTTCGCCACAAATACCACCACTCTTCACATCCGCCACCACCCCGACACCGCTGGTGACTTCATCAACAGTCACTACGCAGTTCGGGCCATCATCAGTGTCTCTTCCGCAAGACACTACCACCATCCCACATAGGCCCCAGCCACAGCACCCTTCCGCCTCTGGGGCCCCCCTTACTAACATCGGTGAGGAATTCGGCTGTCAATTTGACGTTGTCCGAAATCTCCTCACCGATCCTTCTAACCTATTACATTCTATTTTTTCTTGTGTACAGGACTTATCTAAACAGGTAACCAGGATCGAAAACCAACACCGAGCTCTTCCTGTCGTCCTACAAGGCATCCAGCAACGACAGGATGAAGTGGCTAAGCAAGTTGAGCATATCAACAGCCACACCAACAACCTGCCAGACCTGATCCTTGGGGCAACGCGCCAGCAAGAAGCTACGACAAGAAAAGTCGATGAGATCTCTAACCAGACTCACCCTCTGCAAGGGAATCTCCGCAAGCTTGAGCAGAATCAAGAAGAGCTAAGCACGTGCCTGGCTTCCATCGACGAAACAATCACGCAGCTCCATCATCATCAAGAGGAAGCTAATATCAATGAAACACAACAACTACGTGCCCAAGTCACAGATCTGACAGCACGCCTCCTCTCCGCCGAGGGCAGATACACAGATCTCAAAGAAGCCCACGACGCACTGCTCGAGAAACACGAGCATCTGCAAGTGGCTTTCGATGAGCTACAAGCCACTCACCGGCGGTGCAAAAAGTCGACTAAAAAGAGGACAACCGACGAAGCTGCGGACGACAACGACGATGATGATGAAGAAGAAGACGAATTCGATTCATCTGCTAACTCCAATAAAGACACATCTTCAGGAGACAAGCACGATGACGGTGAAGATCCAGGGAACGCAGCAGGACCGTCCCATAAAGGGTCTGATAAGGGTCACCAGGAAAGTGACTACCACCCCAAGTCCCCACAGCATGACAACGTAAACATTTCTTACGGGGACCAATTCTTTGATTACTCCGCTATGGGGTCAATGGGGGAAGCTGCCAAGGATGCGGCCTTCGCTGAGCTCCAACAATGCATACTAGGAGCCAGCGCTACCTCGCCAAAAGCTTCTCTCCCCTCCTCAACACCTTCTCCCCCTTACCTAGACGAGGCAGACCGAGTGAGTCTAGATACTGACGCAGATCTTGACTCCGCCTCCGATCTAGACGACAACCTCAAAGGTCATGAAGAGGCCATCGAAGAGCACGCCTCCCCTCCACCACAAGACCTCCCCCCGCCACCTCCTCTCCCACAAAAAATGCACGATCTTGATATGACAGCCATCTCTACTTTAGATGCTCAGGACATCTTCATCCTGAACACTATAGTAGACGATGCAAAAGCGGGGGACGACATAGTTTACACTAATACAAAAACCAGGCGTACATTGACACGTGAAAATTTTCATTGCATCCTCCGACCCCGGTCTACGATGCCAATGCCAATCTTCTGGGTCCTCCTCGCCAACTGTATAGAAATCTATAGAAGTAAACAGCGGATACAACCAGCCTTCAACGCTTCACCCACATTGTCTTTTGGCCTTTTACACAAAAGCTTGCGCGCGAGGTCGATTGAGCGGCTGCGTGCCGGTTTAGCGCGTCGGGCACGCTATATCACAATGCCTTTCCAAGTCTCGGACCACTGGCTGTTTATGATAGTGGATACCGAAGCAAGGGACGCTAAAGTTTACAACTTCAATAGCGTCGAGCTACCAGCCGGCATAATAAACTTTGTCGGAGACACAGCAGGTGAAGCCCGGTGTATACCCTTCCGGCTGCTCAAAGTAATCTGGGCTGTACGCCCTTCTCTTCGTCAAGACTGGAGCCAACCCTGGTTCAGAATCATTAACCCTCCAGTTCAATCCACCACGGGATCTGGGGACAGCGCTTTCTACACCATCCGACATATCCAAGCGCTGAACCAAGAAATTCCTTTCACCGATTTGGCAGCTGAAGACTTCCATTCGTTACGAGGACGCTACGCCATGGAGCTCATCTGTGACAGAAGATATTTCAACGATCCGACTATGTCACCAGATGATGTTCCAAGGTATCTCTATTCAGCTGTACAACGTCGACAACGGCGACCCTTCCGCCAAATTCTGAAAGAGTCTGAACAACACAAGTCGCCAGAAGAAGATACCAGCAAGAACGATCCTGCTTACACCACTAAACCAACTTTTCCTGATTTTGATCGTGATTCTTGCAAAGGTCTCACCGACTTTGAAATGCGCATCATCATGGCGAATCTCTCCGCAGAAAAAGATGGCATAGTATTCATGTCTCAAGACATTATCGTGATGGCCGATTCACTGCGAGAGACTTTGCAAGATAAGGGGCAACTTTCTGTCAGTCTCATGACAGCTTACCAGTCTCAGATTGGCCAACATAATCCAGATACATACATGGCGTCCCCATACATGAAGGATGATCTACTCAAACTCAAAAACTTCGGCACAACGGAAGCGTTGATCGCATATCTCCAACATACAACGCCGAAGTTCATCATGTTACCAATCCTGCATCAAGAGCACTGGATTCTTCTGGAAACTAACCTCCAAGACGGAACAACTACAATATACAACAGTTCCGACAGCCAGTTCAACGCCCGACAACGACACTACGTCGTAACGCCCAAGACGCCAACAGAAGAAATGGCAAAAGAGTGCGCTGCGAAATTAATAGAGCTTCTGAGTCAGCACACTAAGGCATACAGCAAGGAACACTTCAATCGCCCCGCCTTCTGCCACAAATGCCCCCAGCAAATACGACAATCCAACGACTGCGGCTTCCACATCCTCTACTGGATGTACACCATAATCGTTCTCCAAAGACCAGTGGAGGAAATGACTGACGTGGACTACCACGCCTTACGTGGGCAGTTCGCATCTACACTACTCCGTTCTCCAGGGGCAAACGAAAATCTACCTTAACCTGCAGCCCTTGTTCTAATGATTTCTCAACCTATCACTTTGCCACTCTGGGGACAGAGTGTGTGATAAGTTAGGGGGGGGGGATACATTAGACAAGGGCTAGGTATCAACTTCTATACTTCCTTTTTCCATACATTTCTTCATTCTTAAATATTTTTTTTTTACAATTCTTTAAGTCTTAATTCTTTTCACAATTCTTTTTCAAAAATAGTCACCTCAACTAACCCTAGAATCATGTTAGTCTCTGCAAGTAAATAGCACTCAGACATCAAATGGCGATCTATCAATTTCCACCTACTATGGATCCCGTATTTTTGCTTCAATTCTTTATCTGACTCTCCACAGGTCAAAATCAGGGCAGAAATAAGCCGAGATCTCGAGGATGAGAGGGAAATTAGGCAACATCCGAATCAAAAAGTTCTGCAAGTGGACCACAAACCAAATAAGTGCATGCTGAAAAACTTTAAGAACAGATTTCCTCTCTTCAAAATAAAAGAGGCTTGGCCGCCCAAAATAAATCCTCATTCCAAAACCCAAGCCTGTGAGTTTTTGAATAAAAGCCAGAGAGACGAATAAAATCATGAGAGTTGTGCCACGCATAAGGACCTATATGAAGAACTAATAAAGGGCTCACCCGGCCGGCACATTCTGCTGCCCTCACAAAGGCAGATGTGTCGCGTCTGGTAGTGAAACCCTAAAAGTTCCAAGTATATGAAAAGGCTCATAAAGGACTTGCCCGGCCGGTACATTCAGCTGCCCTCATAAAGGCAGATGTGTCGTGCCCGGTAGTGAGATCCTAAAAAGCATAGACAAGCCCCTCCCCCACTCGAAGGGGAGCTACACTTCAAAGCCTTTAGCCAACCCTCATACCCTCTCTAGCTTCCAATAGGTTACCAGAGAGGTATAAAGTTGATTAGAGTCAACGGCATGCACAAAATAAATGTGGTCCCAAGGCAAATTTTGAGATACGGAAACACCCTGAGATCCAAGCAACTCTCGAAATCCAAAAGAATCAAGGCATGCAATAAGCCTCGATATGACCCCTGGGGAACTCAGGTCAAGAATTGAAGCAAGAGTATGGAGACCCTAATTAAGATCGCCTCACCATTTCATGTCTCAGCTCTATCTAACTTGAGGACAAGCTAGACTCTAAGTTAGGGGGGGGTGATAACCTCCTATTTTAGTAGTTTATCTTAGTCTTTTTCTTTAGTTTTCCATACTCTTTTTACGTTTATACGGTACATAAACCTAATTTTACCCCTTTTTGTAAATACATCATCAAACTAACTTTTTCCTTTTACACTTGCAGAAAAAGCACAAAAAAATCATAAAAGAATAAACCAACCTCAAGGCCGAGTGAAGCCAAACGGTCCCAAGACCGCATGGAGTTCAAACGGTCCCGAGACCGCATGAAGCCAAACGGTCCCAAGACCGCATGGAGTTCAAACGGTCCTGAGACCGCATGAAGCCAAACGGTCCCAAGACCACATGGAGTTCAAACGGTCCCGAGACCGCATGAAGCCAAACGGTCCCAAGACCGCATGGAGTTCAAACGGTCCCGAGACCGCATGAAGCCAAACGGTCCCAAGACCGCATGGAGTTCAAACGGTCCCGAGACCGCATGAAGCCAAACGGTCCCAAGACCGCATGGAGTTCAAACGGTCCCGAGACCGCATGAAGCCAAACGGTCCCAAGACCGCATGGAGTTCAAACGGTCCCAAGACCGTTTGACGCCAAACGATCTCAAGACCGTTTGACGCCAAACGGTCTCAAGACCGTTTGACGCCAAACGGTCTCAAGACCGTTTGACGCCAAACGGTCTCAAGACCGTTTGACGCCAAACGGTCTCAAGACCGTTTGAACCCAAACGGTCTCCAGACCGTTTAACCTCACTCAAGGCCTATAAATAAGACCTCAAGGGCCATCCCTGAGGGGAGTCCAGACGTCCAGAGGCTATCTCTCTACTACCAGAACAACTCCATCCACCGCCCGAGGTTGCCGGTCTGAGACTCACGTTCCATTGCAAAGCTACCTTCTCTCTCATCAACAAAGAAGGTGAGAGGAGAAGATCCGTCATCAAGCAAGCCACGAAGGGTGAAGATCGTTGCTCTCTCCACCAAGGGTTCAACCTCCTCTCCTCAGTGGAGATGATGTTCTTTCTATCTCTTCTTGCCTCCTCCTTTGTTGTTCCCTCTATGAGAAGCGAGTAGTTCCATCCACTGGGGCGTGGGGACTAGCCCCGTTGCCCATGTTTTGTACTTTGTACTAAAAAGATGTTATCCTTTCGTTTTAATACTAAATCGTTTCATACATGCTTGAATGATGGCCACGTTCTTGTATGCATCTATTGTCTTTTTTTGTGGTTTGTCTACGACCGCTCTCGAGACTCGAATACCGATTTAGTGTTGGTTTCTGGTGTGTGTATCCACCACGCATCCGTTTCGGTGTCTAGGAGTGTATCTCAAAGAGTGGAGTAAACTCACTATCATCCGTTGCACTTCCATCTGTATGGAAGTAACCTTGGTAAGTCGAGGAACACACTTTGCGAGGGGAATGATGTAAAGCATGTGACCATTTGATCGGGAATGGCTGGCGTTGCAACATTCCCGCACTTCTCGTAGCTAGGTTATCCGAATAGGAGACTAGGCCTACAAAGATACTATTCGATTTGATAATTATCGCTCGCTTGTTAGTTTTAGATGCACGTTTCATGAGGTTGAGTAAGATTCTCTCTTTGGAGACTACATATCTTCATTGACACGTAGAAATGTACCGAATGAGAGCTACTTAACCCTTGAAGGATGTGATGCATTGCTCTTGTCTTATAAGGCATCGGTCTTGTGGAACATCGAAGGATGCAATGCATCGCTCTTGTCTTACGAGGCATCGGTCTTGTGGAACATCCTTGGATGCAATGCATCGCTCTTGTCTTATAAGGCATCGGTCTTGTGGAACATCCATGCATCTAGCTTATAAGTCTTGCTTGCTTAGTACATATACAATGCATGTGTAGCGGTGGTGAATACCTGCTTAACCCCAGTGATTCATCATCATTTGTTAAATCTTAGTTTTACTTGCTTTATTTACTTTTCATGCTTTAGTCTAAAAACCAATCAAAATCCAACCTTTTGATATAAGTGCCAATTAGTAAAATAACTAAGTGAAGTGTTGTACGTTTTCCATCTTGTTGCTTGCAACAAGACCGTTGTCTTTTGGGTTCGATCCTAAATCTGTACTATGATAAGGCTTCCATACTCTTATGGGGTTGGAGTTGTTATCTAAGCACCAGTTCTAGGTAAACCTAGGGAAGACATCAATCCTCTCTAGGGTTTTTGGTGATAGAATTCTGGGATTCCCATTGGAAGACCGAAAATCTTTTGGTGTAAGTCCTAGCTCCATCATGGCCCCAGGCCAGGTATGGTTCATTGACCTCGCAATTTTATTTCTTCTAATCTTTACTTCAGTCGGAATGGCAATGTCATCCCTTACCCTTCTGAGCTCTGCCTAGATGACATGTTGCTTATCCTAATTAAACAAGCCCCCAATGTTCCAAGCATTGATAGTAGGGGCGTCAACCATTGGGGAGGGGGTGGGTTGGCTTGTTGCCAACCACAACCTCTGAGTTTGAGTACAGATTCTCGAGTGACGGGTATCTGTTGTTTGATTCCTTTCCATTTGAATCCTTGTCATTCTTCTCCAAACTATTTTGATTCCAAGCAGATCTCCTCTTTGGACTCTTGGTTCTATGAGGTTTCTCGAAATTGTCTTTGTCAGGAGCAGAATCTTTGTTGTTATCCCTATTTTCAGAGGATGGTTCATCTATTATGTTGCTTGATTCTCTTTCAGTGGAATTTGATCGAGCATCCATGGGATGGTCACCAAAACTGGGCTCAGGCGGTTTCAAGCACAGAGTCTTGTTGTGACCAAAATTGTCGCAGTGCGGACATTTATCAGGGATCCATTCATACTCAATCTTAACTGAGTATGTCGATCCTTTGTCAGTCTTAAGCTTGACCGTTGTTGGGAAGGTGGACGAGGAGCTCATCAAAATGTTGATTCGTGCAAAATTGATTCTTCTTCTTGCCTTAGTCTGCCGATCCAAGCACTGGGGTTTCCCAAGGAATGAGGTAATGCGTGATAGCATTCGCTCACTCTAAAGCTCCAATGGAAGATCTAGAATTTTGAGCCAAACTGGAACCAAGGTAAGCTTATCCTTCTCTAGGGGCTCCTCTTTCTCCCATTTTTTGAGGATCATAGGTTTTCCTTTAACATGCCATGGCCCTCCTTCTAGAGCATTAGCCATATCTGTGCCATTTTGGAACTTAATAACAAAGCTTCCACAAGCTCTTCCCATTACTTCTATCTCCCCCTCCGACTGCCACAGACGTTGAAGGTGATCCTGAAGGGTTGGGATATGGGTATGAAAGCCAATGGTGTATCCTGCCGCAGTGTTTTTCCACAACTCGGTGTTCATTGACTTCATCTTGTGGTATGATGATCATATCTTCTTCTATGTGAGATTAGTCTCCGGGAGCCTTGTATCCACGTCACTAATAGGGTTTTTGAAGACCGTTATCCACTCCTTAGGATTCTCAGCGACCTTAACAACCTCTACAGATGTGCGATGCCTTGGTTGGGAATGCTTATTCCCATGTTGTGGAGGCTGATGGGCGTCGCCTCTAGTGCCTCTGTTGTGTGCGGCCATGCCCTAATCATATCTGTCTTGGGAAACCCTAAATTAGTTAATTACACTATAACATTTGTGAATATTTCTCTAATACACATATTATCATATAATTTTGGGAAAAGAAGGACTAATCTTAAATTTAGTGAGGAAGGTATGAGGGTTTAAATATATACATATATTTAAGTATGTTACAACATTCCACTCCTAACAAACTATTTCATCCCTAAAATCTCAAGTAAAAAGGGAGGGTAGGACTTCAACATTCTCTCTAACATCCAAAATTTTATACTCAAGTCTGTCATATTCTAGAGAAGCATCATTATATCAATATCATTATTCTTCAAGTGCTTCACTCTAGAATCTAGCATATGCACTAGGAACTACTTATAGGTCAGATCATCTCATATCTTCAATGACTCAAGTAAAAGAACATGAGTTCTTAAGCATGGACATGGAACCCATTATGAATCTTTTCATATGTAAGATGAAGGGTGAAGGGTTGGCACACTCGAATGTTCCTAGATACATAGGACTAAGCTTTTCCTTTACCATTATCCTTGTAATAGATTGCATTATATTGATTTTTAGGAACATGTATTCTCATACCCAATCTCTTCTTATCAGAATACATCTTCTAGTAGGCATGGGAATCTTTTATCCTCTACTTGATCAACTATATTTGTATGTAATCATCTACTTATCATCCTTCTTCATTAGCGTGCATTCTCTGATGTAATTATAGTGCAGTTGAGAATGGTAGGGTCGTCCATAGAGAGTTCTTGAAATAGTGGCAAAAAAAGTGTTGGTTTGGTTCTTTTATTATAAGCAAACTCTATCAGTGGAAGAAACTTATCTCACAAGTAGACAATGGGTATTTCATACATAGTTTCTTTTAGTTATCTGTCCATCTATAGGTGGTAAGCGTTGTTGAAACACAATCAAAACTCATATCATAATGTACCTTATGGTCACGATTTGAAACTATATCCTTAGGCATTCCATGAAGGAGAACAATACATTTTAGGTGGATATCTTCCATGTCAGCGGCCTTGTGTGTGGTTTTGAAGGGAAAAATTTAGCCAACTTCGTTAGTAAATCAATGGCAACCAAAAATGTGTTGTAAACATTCTTCAAGCTAGGAGACCCATGAACTATATCATATAAATTTTATCCCACTTCCACTCTAGAGTCTTGAGTGGATGGGAAGACCACTAGGTTTATAATGCTCAATCTAATATACTGCCAGCTCAAACACTTTGCAACTGTAGTCTCTATGTCTTTCTTTCTATTCCTGCACCAGAAACCCACTATAAGTCCTTGCACATCTTCAACATGTTGGGTGAATTGTGTACTTGGGTACATGGGCCTTGATCAGAACTCTTTACCTCAGGTAAGCAACATAAAGAATCCATAAATTATGACTAAGGGGGATAGAACCGTTCACTCTGACTAGAAACTAATAATGTGACTTATCATATTAGAAACTTCATCTTTACAAGATTGATAGTGGCTAACTATATGGCAAAAAAAAGTGAAATCAATAAATGAATTGTGCTAAACTTGTCGTGTGCACCTTTCACTTCTCCATAATGGAATTGTCAACAACATTAAGCGGGTGTTCTCTCCAGATCGATATATTCTCTAATATATTCCGTAAAAAACACTTGATAGGTGGCATCCTTGACTATGTTATCTCTACTCTTTATACAAGTGATAGTCAACCCTTCAAATACTCCATCCAAAATCTTTGTCTCAAGTTTCAATCCTTCAACATCAGAAGGTACCACAAACTATTGTAATTTGATAAACTTAGAACTGAATGATGTACATCATCATATCTTCATAGAATAAACTAGGGCAGCCAACTCTAGGTTGTGAGTAGTCTAGTTTCCTTCATTCAGCTTCAATTGGAGTGAGGCATAGGAAATTGCCTTCCCTTCTTACATATTACCATAGGATACAATTGAAACCTTTCTTGAAAGCATCCATAAATATGACATGTGATTTTTCCTCAACTACATGACAAGAATGGGAGCAAAGGTCAAATGTCTCTTCAAATCCAATAAAAACTTGACTTACACTCATGATTCCACAATAAAATGCCTCATTGGGAGTCAACTTTTTTAGAGGGAGATATAGACTAGAAAAATCCCAAATGAATCACTAGTAGTAGTTGTCAAGACTAAGGAAGATACATATATCAAAAGCAATATATAGGGATACTTTTTCATAGTCTTGAGCTTTTTTGGATCGACAACAATGTGACCCATAGAGATCACATGGCCCAATATCATGACTTCCTTGAACCAATGATTTCCACTTAGAGAACTGTATATATAGATGTTGTTCCTATAAGAATGTATCATGACATGTAGATGCTTCTACATTTATTCACTTGATCAAATTAAATAAGCATGTTGTTGAAGAACACCACCATCAAATTGATGAGGGGGGTAGGGGAAAGCAGATACAAAGATAGTTGATACTCTTCCTCGACTCTATTCCTGTAGTTGGGTTTCCAACATATCTATCAATAAAGAAAGATCAACTAGTTCTTAATGTAATTGGCTACATGTGACAAAGGGATCAAATCTACTCTTTCTTGTTGAAGGATGAACGGAATATGTCAATTAGAAAGGCAAGATTATTAATTCATAATTATCATAGAGAGAGTGTAATTCCATCTACAAAACATGTTCATTTTTCACATGCACCTAGTAGTAGACACTATGTATATCCATCTTGAAGAAAACAAAACACCAAAATCATCCTATTTAACACAAAAAATAAGAACCCAATGACATGTCTTAACAAAATTTCCAACATAATAGAACCTTTGATGACAATTAGACCAATCACATTCATTTATATGTAACTAACCATACAACATTGCACATGTGAGACCAAAGTCACCACCTATTTATACAAGAGATCTTCCTAGCCATATACATTGCATTACATTATGTGCATAGCATGTAGAAGGAAATTAAGTTGTAGATATGATTCACATGAAATCACCTTGTTTAAAGTTGAATATATGGATAGAACTCTAGGACATCACACAGAATAGAACCCCACCTTCATCTCATTGTTAACTAGGAGGAGGATCTTCCCTACTAAACCCCTGGGATAGGTTTTAAGAACATGAATTGGTGAATAACTATGAGAACTATACTAAAGTACTATTTTATTAGTGAGTGATAAAGCATATATAGGGTATTCTAAGTAAGATAGTCTACTATGTATGATGAGATAAAGAAATTATATGATCTTATTCAAAAAATCTCTAAGTAGTGAAGGCAATATAGTGTAAAGTCATGCATCTTGTATAGACACATGGGAGCACTTAAATAAAAACAAAGTGAAAGTTTAAGATACTATACATGTAAACCTACATGGCTTAATTATATTTTTATTATGAAGCCCTGGGTAGTTTGAATTTACCTCCCAAACTACTACCTAATGACCATGAAGTCCCTTAGCACACCATAGAGGACCCTAGGATGATCCAATATCCTTAAGACAACATCATTCCTTAGTTAGTGAGCATAAGAAGTAGAGTATTATCATCCTTACAACCTACTTATAAATGTTAGTCCTCCCTAGGTACTTAGGTCACTGAACCTATCGGTTCATAAGGTATTAATTCCTTTTACATCATCATATCATTGTAATTCTCAATAACATTAGATGAACTATCATTCAGAATAAGAGAGAAACAACCTTGATCACACTCATATAGACAGATTATCTTAGGGAGAGGAGGGGAGCATACCTCAATGGATGTTTAAGTAACCATTGTACATTCAACATTGTTAGATTCTGAGTGCCTTCTCTCAATATTGAGATTGCTACAAGGATACCCATTTTGCTATGCTGACTTTTGAAATGAGATAACTACACATTCAGTTGGAATTACATTAACTAGGGTTTAAATTTTAAATTAAGTCAATGACTTGTCTTTCGTAGATCAAGAGGATTAATATATATAACTTGGTGATAAGGTATGCACAATTAAATAAGTAAAAGAAATAAAACCCCAATACAAACTTATCATGAACATATATAGCCATAATTCCCCCATTTTTTCCATACAAATGGTGTATCATCATGATAGTTCACATGATACATTTAGTAATTGGAAGCTCTTCTTATATCAATAATAAATCACCATGCAAAATTTTGTCCACACATTTCCATTGTATGTGTTCAATATGGTAAAGTAGTACAAATGCATAATCTAGCCTTCTTTTGGAAAGGTACATGTAAAGTTCAAAATTTTCAACAACATGATAATAAAACATTCATCAATTTTGTCATGGTACAATGAGTAACAAGGATAAGGGTATGCACCCTAAAGTTTCCTAAGTTACAAATAAAAATCGTATGCCATATATGTGTCCATTAACATGTATCTTGAGAGATTCATTAGTTACATGTAGGTTTTGTATCATGTAAAATACTAAATAGAGCATAAGTTTGAGGACTTGAATTTCCTCCCCTTTACATAGATTTTTCAATGTAAAAAGGATGATTACATACAATCCTATATATAAATCATGTATTTACTATTGAGTCCTTGGGACACCAATTCAAGAACGGTGCTTCAATTGAGTAAATATCTTATACTTGTGATCTTATAGGCAAAATTCTACCTTAATCCAAGTTTTAAACACTTTATGAGATTTTATGTTTTCTAAAATACCTTTATTGAAATTTAATATAAAGGTGACTTGAAGGCCAAGAAAAGGAAATTAAACTAACAATTTTAATTGCCACATTTTATGGTTGAGAAGTAGAGGTAATGTAAGGTTTATCCTAAAATTTCAATTCATTCAGCTTATCCTAGTTGCCTAATAATTAAATATGTAGTATAGTCCATATATGTATATGCATATCTTACTAGTTTTATATGCAAAATCAAGTGTTGCCTAATCAGAATGAAAATTGGTCAAATCTTAGATATCGTGATAAGGAAGTAACAATTAAAATTCAATCTAACTAAAAGATATAAATTTTAGAAGTTTGAATAAGATTTTGCATTTAAAAGATTGGTTGATTGGTTGATATAACAAGTGTGACAATTAATATAAATGTGAGACTTTAGGGACTCAGATCCAACTCCCTTTAATCTATCACACAACCAGGATGATGTTAGATCAAAGATCAATGGATCAGAGGGTCATCTTCTACCTATGTTGGTTGCAGGGGAGATGTCTTATGATTTTTTACTAGTTTACCACCCCCTTGAGCCTTTTATATCAAATCAAAGCAAGAGGATATCCCCCTCTTATATCCCTAGTCTTGAAGACACTCATTTGAATACCATTGTTAACCAAGATAAGACTATTGAATTATTCCCCATCTCTCACCCTCCTGCTAGTTATCGTGGCCTTTCTTAAATACTAGTTGAGCCCCCATCATGGCCTATAAAAGCCATCACCATCTATATCACTTCTTTCTCCCTTATTTCCACTCATTTCCTTTGAAAACAGTTACTCTCGTGTCTTTCTTTCTTCCCCACTTTTCTTGTTGCCACTTACAGCTCTATCGTGAGTTGAGAATTAGGCATTTCCACCTTGTGTTACCTCGACAAGAGGAGGAAAAATGAACAACCTCCACGGGTTTTGGCAAGTTGGAACATCCTATTCATAGCCCCCTTTAAGATTCTATGTCTTCACTCTCTCTCTCTCTCTTCCTTGAGTGTCCCACATGACAACCTATAGCTCAAGCACCAAATATGAGGGGACCAACAGAGATGAAGGAATTGAATGTACAACTTTAGGAGCTTTTACATAAGGGATTTATATGGTCAAGCATGATTTGTGTTCTCATGTTCAATTTGTGAAAATGAAGGATTGTTTGGTGAGATTGTGCATCATTATAGGAAAATGAACAGCATGACAATGAAGAAAGAGTACTCATCGTTGATGATAGGTAGCATGTTTAACTAATTGAATGGAGATCCAATATTTACTATGATAGAACTCATATCATGATACAAATAATGTAGGATTAAGGTGTATGACATAAACAATATAGTCTTTGGGACTAGATATCATCATCACGAGTTTGTGGCTATGCCATTGAGCTAATGGGTGTACCCATAAGTTTCATGGATTCAGTGGATAGAGTGTTAAGACAGTATCTGGATCGGTTCATGTTTAGGTTATAAGATGATATTTTGATCTATTCTAAATATACTTATGAAATTTAGAAACATAAACATTTAGATGTGTAGTTTTTGAAGGAAAATAAGTTTTATGTGAAGTGAAGTAGTGTGATTTTTGGCTAAATGGCATAACTTTCGTTTGTCGTGTCAATTCTGCTAAGGGAATTTGTGTGTATCCAAAGAATATAGAGCAATGTATAGTGGGAGCAACTATAGACACTAACAAAAGTTTGGAGTTCCCTTACTTTAGGTAGTAACTATAGATGGTTATGAAGAACTTAAGTTCTATATCTTTGAAATTTATTAGGATCACCAAGAATGAAGTATCTTTCATCTAGGATGAGGAATGTCAACATTTCTTAGTTATTGAAGGAGAAGTTGACACCTTATCTAGTTTTTTTATCCTAAGGTATGTAGGGGATACATCATCTTCTATGATGCTTCTAGGAGATTCCTTGGTTCTGTGTTGATGTAAGATAAGAACTTGATCTCTTATTTATATAGACATCTCAAGAAGCATGAGGATAACTACCCAACACATGATATGAAAGTACATATTCTTGTTTTGTCATTGAAGGTGTAGATACACTACTTTTACATATACAAAATGGTCAAATCTACACAAATTTCAAGATCCAGAAGTACATCATTATAGAAAACAAGATAAATATGAGGCATAAACCATTGTTGGAGATGATTAAGGACTGCAATTTTACCATAGATGGCCATTCGGGTATGGTGAATGTAGTGGCTAATTCTTTTTGCATGGTCTTTATAATCAGCACCAAATAGGGCACACATGTAGCCCATGGCGTGTAGATAAAGAGACATGTTGGTGGTACTCAAGCAAATGAATGTGTAGATGAAGGATTTTTTTGTCGGGAGGTTTTTTAGCATAGTTATAGATCTAGTTTACTTTAGAAGGGCATATTAAGATGCATAGAGGGTAGAGATAGCGATGTAAAAACATATATTTATATTATAGTGATAAAAAGAGGGAATACTTTCACGAGTCGTAGCATGGGTCCATTTTTCATGGAATAATAGATGCACTTAATGAATGAGGTTTGAGTCATATGGTGTTGGACGAGGCACATTCCTTGATGTAAGCTATTAATCATGTTAGTACCAAGATGTACAAGAATTGAAAGGATTGGTAATGGTGGCCAAGGATGTAGTGTAAAGTAGATGAGTTTGTTTCCAAGTGTCGTGATTGTTATAAAATGAAGGAAGAGTTTAAAATTTGGAAAAAAATTAACAGTGGTTTCCTATACCTGCTTAGATATGAGATCATGTTACTATGGACTTTATGCTTGGTATTCCCAAGATAGCTTAGGGACTTGATTCCATTTTGGTAGTTATTGACAGCCTGTCTAAGTCATCTTAGTTTATGTTGGTCAAAACTACATACTTAGTGGATTATTTGGTGAAAACATATGTAGATGAGATAGTATACATGTATGGTATACAATAAACTATCATGTAATATAGATGAACACAACTTATGAGCATGTTTTGGACCACCTAGCTCCATAAAGCATTGGGCATATAGTTCATGTTATTATGGATTTTCATCCATATACATATGGACAGTCAAAGAGGACTACCAGAACACCACAACTTCTTGTAAGATCTTATGTTATTCAATTACTTGGGATCTAGGATATTTAAATTAGTTTGATAGAAATCTCCTACAACAAAAACTACTACATGAGTGTATTAATATTTGTATGGTAGGTATTATGAATTTCCTATATGTTGGTATGAAATAGTCGTGTCAAATTTGGGTATGTAATTTGTGCAACAAGTGACTGAAAAGATAAATATTATGAAGTGAAAGTTGAAGGAAGGACATGATACAAATAAAGCATACTCTAATACTTATAGAAGACCTATAGTATTCAAGGTTGGAGCTTACTTAAAGGTCTCACTTTGGAATGGTATTTTTTTGTTTGGTATAAAGTGTAAGCTTGCTATGGGATATAAGAGACCTTATCCTATCATAGAATGAGTTTGAAAAGTAGTCTACAATAGAACTTATATGTAGACTTGATAAGATTGCAAGGTAGTTTTCACATTTCTGTGTTGAGTATGTGCCATAAAGACACGTAGTAGATGCTTCAGCCAAAGTCTAGTTGGAAGAGAATGTTTATTATGAAGAGGGTTCATTGCAAATCCTAAACATGAGGTTCAAGAAGATAAGGAGAAAGAACATAGTTTTGGAAAAGGTTTTATAGTGTTGTCATGGGGTTGAGGAGGCTACCTAGGAGTTAGAGTAGAATATGTGTAGTATGTAGACAACTTTGTTTTAGGATTTTGGGGTGAAAATACTATTACAAGGGGAATTTTATAAGATTCATAACCTTGAATTCCTTTAATTGATCTTTATTAGCCTTTATTGTATGATCTATGTCGTTTGTTTGAATTTTTCTGAATAATTTTAATAATAAAAATTAATAATTTGTTTTAATGCATATAGAAGTTTTATAGGAAGGAATAATCTATGTGCACAATTTGGTTCAATAGATATTTGATGTTGATGACTTTTTGATAAAACCCAAATTTAGACATTTATGCTAAGAATTTATTTATGGTTTTGTGTCATTATAGCCTTAATATTCCCAAAATTACCCTAGATTCTTATCTTTTAGTAATTTATATATTTTCATAGATAAAGTTGCTCAACCAACCAATTTTGGGACTTGCAGGCACCGAACCTGATATTCTCTAAGATTTTTCCCCAACACATAGTTTTTGCATTAGTTAGGCTTCCATCTATTGTGACCGAGACACCTAACGCGACTGAGATGCTCGGCACAACCATGCTAAGACAACGGTCATTTGCATGTGTCTCAACTGAGGCACCTGCCTCGACTGTGACACATGCCTCGACCGCAGCACCTGCCATGACCTTGACACCTTCCTTGACCGTGGCACCTTCTGCGATCGTGACCAAATCACATCTGCCATGACCAAGATGCTCGGAACGATCTTGCCGAGGAAAAGGGTTAGTTGTACCTGTCTCGCCCGCTACACCTGCCTCAACTGTGATGCCTGCCTCAACTGTGACGTCTGCCTCGACCGCGACATCTACCTCAACTATGGCATCCACTCGACCGCAGCCCTCGGCACAACCGTGCTGAGCCCGACACAGCCATGTCGAGACAAGTGCCACGATCAGGGTAGGTGTTGCGACCACTCATTATATACACTCCGCCTTCACCTATAAATACCCACCCCTAGCTACCTGGAGGGGGTTTCGAGATTGAGAGGTCCCAATTGGGAGATTTTTCTAGTTCCACTTTGTGGTTCCACACATTCTTGGTTCCCATAGCCCCGTGGGGGAATTCCAAGGTCTGAAAGGGCTGAAGTGCTCGTCCTACGTCTGTCCCTTTGGTTTGCTTCCATCCACCAACATTTTCCACCACCATTCACCCATATCCTACCATTCACATCCATCTTCCACCTCCATACACCCACCAAGTTGCTGTTTGGGGCGGAATCAAAGAGAAAGGAGGTCAACAAGTCCAGAAAACTAAGGAGGACGACCCAAAGATGAGATCCAGCCTATACAGAGGATAAGGAGTGAGTGACACCTCTCCTCTACGGGCTAAATCTCTTCTTCCTCTCCTTTCTTCTACTGCTCTCCTTTGTTTCTATACAAATGATGTTCTTCCATCTTTGTTCAGTGTGAACTATGCTTGTTCATGGCTAGTTGAGCTCTTTCTTGGCTATGTAGCCTATTTTGGGCATGTTTATGTACTTTTACCTTAAGCAAGAAGTTTTATTTTAGATCTAGTATGTTTTCTATTATATCTTCTCTTTCTAGTTATGATTGTTAGTTTGGTTGATCTCTTTCTTACTTAAACTTCTATTTATGCCTATATCGAGAGATTCGTTGTAGAAATAGAAAAGAGAGGGTAGTTTGGATCAGAATCTAAAAGGAGGATGGTTCAAGGTGATCTGTGTAGAATTGTAGACCTGGGCACGGCCAGACCAAGCCTGGAACGGTTGGGCCCACTACCAGGTTCTGCCCAGATCACACCTGTTCCTAGCATCTCAGAATATACTAGACCTCAGAGGGTATCTAGAATATTCTAAGGTGTTGATTTGTCATCCTCGAGAGAGGTTTCATATCATTGATGGGTTTTAGTCATGTTGTATGAAAGTGAGCGGAATGACCCCACAGGAACATATACCATATTACGTACTATGTTTGGATGTAGGTTACTTACTGAGGTGTTTGAGGGTTGTCTATGCCTGAGAATGAGTGCATAGACTTCTCAAATTGTGGTTACATATCTAGGAACTCCTCTCTAATTAGTAGAATCCTACAAAGTCTGTTTTGTTTTCTTTACTTTGTTTTGTTTTAGTTTGTGACATCCTGCTAGACTAGTTCTAGATCCATACTTTTATCGACTATCAGATTGCCTTAATTGACTTACAAGCAAGGTATTAAGTGTCCTAAATGTCCCCACGTCCCTTTGTTCAACCCTGTATATATACTTTGACCCCGTAATAAAGTTGTGGGGGTCCTTGAAGGTTTCGGGTTGTAAATTTAAAGTTTAATCCTTTTGAGTTTGCCTTCTTTCGAATGCATGATTTAGGCTGCATCAACCTTTGGCGTCACTATCGGGGACGTGGTTTTCCATGTTTACATGCCTAAAAGATTTTGTTATGTCATCCATAAGAATGTACATATATACACAGTTCTTCTTTTATCTTGCACGTACTTGTTCATATATATTGAATAGCTTTTCTTTTTCTTATACCTTTTTCAGCCATGGATCTTGGTTTAGCAAGATAATTTATTTTGTCCACTTGTCCTCTTGAATTTTTTCACAATTTCGACTGCTGGCAAATAATTGAAAGTCATGCCCTACAACTAGTTGAACTATACTCACCTCCACCGTTGTCATACATAGACGTCTCAGTAGAGGAGATGGTCAATCAACCCTCAACCTCAGCAATGACATGGGATCAAGAGTTGATTTGAGAAGTGGAGCTAGCCGGAGGAAGTATTGATGCACTCACCTACTCCTTAGCACCTCATCTCCAAGAACAAGTCGAACTGTTTTAGTAGCTACTAGAAAATTAGGTTCATCAGCTCCAAGTAGCCACTGAGATCGCAGACCGCAATAAAAATATACTTCAAACTATTGAATGAGGGTTCACCCAAAAGCATCACTTTGATACAAAAAATTTCCAACAGAAGTGTATGGCAGAATTGACGGGTCTTGAAAGCATTACTGCTCAAGTACAACAACTTCATGATAAGGATGTTGAATAAGGCAGGAAACTTTAAGAGCTCATCGATTTGGTCACCATTCAATTGCAAATTTCATCACACATTCATCAAGATTATAGTCATAAGAACCATTCCATCGGGCCTAAAATGGAGTTTATCTCACCATCCTATTCAGACCATCAACTTGATTTACAAAGATTTTTCTATGAAGACCAACCCACATGGGGAAGCCCTTCATTTTTTCCAGATGATTCAGTCGATCAACCAATGAAAGAAACATGCCACGTGCATGAATGGTTCTATGATGATGATGATCAGGGTAGTCAGACAACCTCACAACATGAAGGTCAGTTTGATAAACCTGAATCAGACGTTGATCCAGACCAGAGTGATACCTCTCATATTGAAACTTCTCACTTTGCTTTGAGCAGTACTCTAATCATGGTTTGGAATAATTTATTTGATGAGGGTGATGACGACAGTTGCTCAAATTGGAGCAGTAAGTATACTTACAACGATGAGCTAGAGAAGCACAAGCTGACATGCGCTACCATTCCCTTACAATGCTTGGTAGACATCGACAGAACACGATGGACAATCCACTACAACATGGTTGTTGAGCATGAAGATACTCCAAACCCCATAGAAGGTGACAAGCTTGGGGTTGTAGAACTACAAACAGATTCAACTGGGGATACTTCTTGTTCATAAGATGATTGGATGACTCAGTCTATATATAAAAATTTATCTAAGCATCTAACCTCAAGTTCAGAGGTGGAGAGAGAAGAGAGGAGTCTTCTAGAAAACTTTCAACCTCTCCCCTCCATCTCATCCTGTGTCAACATCCTAGGGCCTTTCTATTCAAATTCATACAGTGAGGGGTACCTTGAGGATGCTCCAATGAAGAACTCATTTCAGTGCAGATCAAGTAAATCCCAGCATAGAGATGACTTCACCGAGTCATTGGATTTTATCCCTCTTCTTCATACTTGGAAGGGGCCACATCTCTACCTATCATACTCCTTTTACTTAGAGGAACCCATCGGCGAGACACATGTGACACTGGTCCCAAAACTTAGGATTTGGGATCCCAGTGTCGGTATCGTGGGGCAGACACCCCCTTTTCTCTTACTCCTTTCTTTACTCTTTTTGTTAAAATAAATTGTTTTTCATGTTCTTGCTTAGATAGTTTCTTTCCTCTAACTACTTTTACATATCCTTGCATACATGCATCATGCTAGGACTTTAGTAAATTTCATTCATGTACATCCATGCATTCCTTCTCTACTACTCTTGAGTTTAGGTCTTGCTCGAGGATGAGCAAAGTTTAAAGATTGGGTTGGTAGGGCTATTCGCCCTTCCATCTCTTCATTTTTCATGCATGCATGTTTACTTCCTGCATTTAGGCATAAATTTTGAAAATTTTATATGCTTTAGCCTAGCTTTACTACTGTGTGGGACTTTGTTTCATAATTTCTAACCTTGGAAATTAAGGCTATTCAGATCTTATAACTAAATGCTTATCTTTATGCCTAAATGCACATTTTCATCTTAAAATTGCTTAATATTTTGCTTGACTAGCTCATTGAATCTTTCCTTAAGTTTGGTAATAAATCTAAGGTTATCCGCCTTTTTCATAGCTTTAAACATTATTCCCTTGATCAATGTTGTGAATGACAAATCCAAGATATAGGACCGCTGGAAAGTGCTATAGTTTGATCAAAACTCCAAGTGGCATTTTTCACGAACTTGCCTCTACTCTAAGGATCCTTGAATCATAATTACTATATTTTTATACAGGTATCAAGTGGATAATGATGAGTTTTGAGCTATAATTAAGTTGAAGTATTTTTCCTTGATGGTCTGCGTGCCCTCTCACCTTAGATTGAGTCAAAAAGATGAAAAATAAAAATATGCAAAAGAGGCTTGGCCGCCCACAAAATCCCAAAAATATCGAAATAGTTCTCATCCAGGCCTATAAAATAGAATGCAGAGAATAAAAGCTTGAGTGTGAATAAATGAGCGTTGTTTTCTCTTATAGGAGAGTTTAGGATGGTGCCCAGCTGGTGTATGACTGCGCTCATGAACGCGGGTATGTCGTGCCTGGTAGTGCCACCCTAAGGCTCATTAGAGAGTCACTAGGAACCCCTAGGAGACCTATGAGATCATCCTAGTAGAAGGGTTGGTTCAAGCACTGTACGAGGAGTTTGTCTCACTGCTCTAGGCCAACTGGTTCAGACTGTAGGGATTGTTGCTTGTTACATGGACCAATCTGACGCAAATCAGGATCCTTAGAAGTCATTAGAGTCTTCTTCTTTTTGTTGCTTTTTAGGACCTGAATAAGTGGGAGGCGTGTTGTTCCTTATTAGTCTACATGAATACATGATGATGGATCATTTCTCATCACCCACGTGATCACCTATGTGACAAAGCTTTTATGTTGTATAATTATGATTCAAACCCTCATGAGTATCGACAAGTTGCAGTGAATTTGCTTAATCTTTCTTGGATGCTCTTTGATCATACTTTAGTAGGATTGTGCTCGATTTGTGGGGGTTTTCTCTGAAACGACATGGGTCAAGAGAATTGATGTTTTAAATTATATTTCTTAACCTTAGCATTCATCGCCAAGCTTAATTTGGATGCTATCTTTTTTTTATTTGAGCTCAGTCTTGCTTGAGCACAAGCAAATGTTTAAGCTTGGGGTGCTTGATAACACCCAAATTTAGGCATTTATGCTAAGCATTTATTTATGGTTTTGTGTCATTATAGCCTTAATATGCCCAAAATAACCCTAGATTATTATTTTTTAGTAATTTATATCTTTTCATAGATAAAGTTTCTCAACTAGCCAATTTTGGGACTTACAGGCACCGAACCTGAAAAGAAATTTATTCTCTAAGATTTCTCCCCAACTCATGGTTTTTGTAGCAACTAGGCTTTCATCCATTGCGACCACGACACCTGACATGACTGAGATGTTCGGCATGAACGTGCTGAGGACAAGGGTCATCTGCACGTGTCTCGGATGAGGCACCTGCCTCAACCGTGGCACCTGTCGTGACTGAGATGCCCAGAATGGCCTTGCCTAGGAAAAGGGTCAGTTGTACCTGTCTCGCCCGCGACACCTGCCTTGATCGTGACGTATGCCTCAAATGTGACATCTGCCTCGATCACGACGTCCACCTCGACCATGACATTTGCCTCGACCACAACGTCTATATCGACCGCAACCGGGATAGGTGTCATGACCACTCATTACATACACTCTGCCTTCACCTATAAATACCCACCCCTCGCTACCTAGAGAGGGGTTCTAATATTGGAAGGTCCCGGTTGGGAGATTTTTTTAGTTCCACATTGTTGTTCCACATATTCTTGGTTCCCAAAGCCCCGTGGGTGAGTTCTAAGTTCTGAAAGGGCTGAAGTGCTCGTCCTACGTCTGTCCCTCCCGTTTGCTTCCATCTATTGTCATTTTCCACCACCATTCACCCATATCCTACCATTAGCATCCATCTTCCACCTCCATACACCCACCAAGCTGTTGTTTGGGGTAGAATCAAAGAGAAAGGAGACTAAGGAGTCCAGAAGACTGAGGAGGACGACCCAAAGATGACATCCGGCCTATACGAAGGCTAAGGAGAAAGATCCACCTCTCCTCTATGGGCTAAATCTCTTCTTCCTCTCCTTTCTTCTATTGTTCTCCTTTATTTCTGTATAAATGATGTTCATCCATCTTTGTTCAGTGCCAACTATGCTTATCCATGGCTAGTTGAGCTCCTTCTTGACTAAGTAGCCCGTTTTGGGCATGTTTATGTACTTTTACCTTAAGCAAGTAGTTTTATTTCAGATCTAGTATGTTTTCTATTATATCTTCTCTTTCTGGTTATGATTGCTAGTTTGGTTGATCTCTTTCTTGCTTGAACTTCTATTTCTACCTATATCAAGAAATTCATTGTAGAAATAGATAAGAGCAGGTAGTTTGGATCGGAATCTAAAAGAAGGACGGTTTAAGGTGGTCTGTGCAGAACCGTAGACCTAGGCACAACCGCTTCAAGCCTGGCATGGTCAGGCCCACTACCAGGTTCTGCCCAGATCACACCTGTTCCTAGCATCTCAAAATATTCTAGACCTGAAAGGGTGTCTAGAATATTTTAGGGTGTTGATTTGTCATCCTCGAGAGAGGTTTCATGTCATTGATGGGTTTTAGTCACGCTACACGAAAGCGAGTGGGATGACCCCACACGAACATATACCACATTTTTACTATGTTTGGATATAGGTTGCTTACTGAGGTATTTAAGGGTTGTCTACGCCCGAGAATAGGTGCATAGACTGCCCAACTTGTGGTTACATAGCCAGGAACTCCTTCTCTCTGATTCGTAGAATCCTACGAACTCTGTTTTGTTTTCTTTACTTTGTTTTGTTTTATTTCATGACAACCTGCTAGACTAGTTCTAGCTCCATACTTTTATCGACTATCGGATTGTCTTAACTGACTTAAGAGTGAGGTTTTAAGCGTCCTAAACGTACCCACATCCCTTTTTGACCCCATATATCTACTTCGACCCCATAATAAAGTTGTGGGGGTCCTTAAAGGTTTTGGGTTGTAAATTTAAAGTTTGATTCTTCTGAGTCCACCTCCTTTTAGATGCACAATTTAGGCCGTATCACTTTTGTGTGCTTGCAGTGGTCGGTTGGACTGAGTGAGAAAGTGGTTCTACTTTTGGCCTTATATATTCTTTGTACAAGCCTTGTGTTGGCTACTTTATTTGCTTCAAGTGGGCCAGAGTGCATCAAGATAGGGTGCATTGACTGCTCCCTACAACTGATGTGTGTACCTTGGGTGACCATTCTGCTCACTCCTTGCTAACAATGTGCACCAGGGGCTGGCCACTTTGCTCACTCCTTGTTAACAATGTGTGCCTAGGGTTGGCCACTATGATTACTTTTAGGCTAAGTGCTTCTGGCAAAGTGGCTACTTCAGGTTGTTGTTTGCATGATTTGTGCTTTGGTAAGGTAGTTGATGTAATTGTTTCACATAATTGGGGAGGCTAATGAATGTCTTTGGTACTTGATGTGTGTCATATGGGGCTCAAAGAAAGTTCTTTGAGTAGAGAAATAGCATGATGTGTGTATAATGCACCCAAACAACATTTTTTGGAGGTCAAAGCCAATTCTTTGAGATTTTTTTGAGCCACTTCATTTGATAAGGGAGCATGAAAGTGAGCTCTTTATGGGATGGAATGTAAGTTTATCTCCACCCATACTATAAATGTGTGACAAGCTCAAACTCTAGAGCTCATTTAGATCATTTTTAAGTTGTAGAACGTTGTTGGATCCCAAGGAGAGCATTCTTGGAGCTCATGCACATTGGTGATCTAGCTTCTTCTTTGAGTACCAAAGTCTGTACATCATCTTGGCCTACGTACCCTTGTGATTTCTTTCATTATCAAATCACATCTTATTGTTGTTTTATCTCTTTTCTACCCTCTTATTTTTTGTTATTGTTTCTTTATCTTCAAGATGAGTTCTTTTCTCCAAAAACCTTTTCTATTCACCTTTTTGCCCTACTTGGAGATATATCTAGCAATGGTGGATGTTTATGGAGCTATCGGATGTTTATTGGACTAGGGTTTTGACCGTGATAGTTGGATATCATGTTATTTTACCTAAGGTGAATGGCTTATTGTAACAATTAATTATCCAATTATTCCCATTAAAGGCGGACTAGGAAGGCAGGGTTGTTATCTAGAAATTTCCAAGGATCCAAACTAAATGAATGAAATACTTATAATTTGAAACCAATGTATTATATGAAAAAAGTATAATAATCTCCTCAAAGAGAGTTACATAATTCTTAAAGTGGTAACAAGTAAAGTTTATGAAACTTGTAATAGAAGTTTAAACTGTCTAAATCCTCCTTGTTTTATCCTCAAACTTTATGCATAATGTTTCTTACGAGGTGATCCACAACTTTATCAACATTCCTAACCTAAAATGTCGATGAACACAACACAATTAACACATAGTTATGCTAAGTACGTGAGTGCAACCAAAAGTGTGAATATATGAATAATAATGATAGAAATCACAATCTCAATTAATTTCAAACTAACAAACTTCACATCTTTATCATGTTTCATCCCATAATCAATATCATCTAACTTGGTGAACCAATAGTTGCACCATTAATGGGCTCAGAAGTGTATGTCGAGTCATTGGGCTCTTTGGTGCGTATACCATCATTGGACTATTCCACCTCACTTCATATTAGTTTTTTATCAACCTCTTTGTGACTATTCCTTATTCTATCGTAGAAGTGAGTTTCTCCCAAAAGCACCCTTGTGAGTATTAATTTTTTGGGTTCTACTATTCAAAAACAATGCACAAATGGTCTTGTAATTTGTAGGAAATATAGCATCCAAGGCATTTATCATGTTGTTCAAACATTCAGAATACTTTAGGAATCCAAAATCATGATTGTTATGATTCCTAGTTAATAACCCATGTACATAATTGAGGAAAAAGATATGTCCAAAACCACTAAAGCAGTATGTCCAACCATGATATAATCTAAAAATCAATATTAAACTTGCAAGTGTTAAAAAAAGTCTCAAATTACTTGTCTTAGAGATTTGAGGTCAGATTTATAGTTTTTTGCTGTAAATTAGAATTTGATTCCATGGATCCTTAAATTAGGGTTAGAAACCCTATTGTTCATCATTTTGGACCTTAGATTTATTCAGTCATATTTCCATTGTTCATTCCATGGGAAACATGATCGTCAATTGACCACATGATTAGTCTTAAATGGATTTATATTTGATTTCATCATTAGATTCCAAGTTCAGGAAACACTACTCTTATGGATATCATTATTTAACTACAAGATTAGTCATAAATGGACTTATATTCAATTTCATCATTAGATACCAAGTTCAGGAAACATCAATCTCATTGATTTCATAAATCAAAAATTGATTATATTAGTCATCACATGTAAGGTTTATCAAATCATTCTTCCATTAAGGATGATATTTGAGGGAAAATTTTGAACAAGAAATATAACCAGTTTAAAATACCATATTAAGAGGTTCATATCATTTTTCGAATTGAAGTTGTCTGCGTTCATGACGTATTTGGATACTCTTAGTATTTTCTAGGAATTTTAGAAGATCTGCCTCTTTTAGATTTATTTGGTTTGTTGATCTTTGATCTAATGCATGAATTTGGGCCATACATCTAGATCCACCGGTCTGACCTTGATTGTGAGTGTTTGTCTATCATTTATTGGTTTTCCACCCTACCCCAAACAAAGTGCCACCATGATGGATCAAGGGAACTTGTGGCTGTTGGATCTCAGATCCACAACTTGGGGATTATATCCCCACCAGGTGTGAGCCACCACATAATACAACTTGTTTGGTGGTTCTCTAGTTCTGTATCCCACCTAAGTGAAAGAGAGGGAAGATATTGAGGCTTAAAGGGGGTCATGAGAAGGTTGTTCCAGCTTACTGCAACCAGTGGAGGTTATTGGTATTGAGTCCTATCGTTGGGAGAGCATGGGGTAGAAATGCCCAATTATATGGCCACAACAGAGTTGCAAGTGGTATCAAGTAAAGTTCTAAGGGAAACTATTAGTGGAAACATAGGATTACGAAGTGATCAATATGGTGATGAATTTTATAGGCCACTATTGGGGCTCAAATAGGGTTTAGGGAAGGCCATGGTCATCAGAAGGAGAAAATGTGATGAAGAACATTTTGATATTATTGTCTTGATTATCAATCACATTCAAATGAGTAGTCTCCAAGACCAGGGAGATGAGATAGGGCTTTCATCTTGCTTAAATTTGACTAAAAAGGCTCGAGGAGGTGGTAAACTGGATGTAAACTGCACGATATCTACCTTGTAATCAGTAGAGGTAGAAGACGACCCTCTGGTCATTGATCCTTGATCTAGTGGTGACCCAATAACATAATAGATCAAAGGGATATAGGTATGGGTCCCTAAAGTACCACATTTATATTACATGTCATAGTTTAATGATCAATCAATCAACCTTGTTAGATGCAAAACATAATTTAAAACTATAAAACAATTATATCTTTTAATGCAATACTCCAATAGAATTGAACTTTTAAAGACTACTTCCTTATAAACATATCTAATCTTTGAAAAGTTCCTAAGGGAGCATTTGATTGTCCAACTAAAGACAATAAGATATGCATATATATGGCCCATATTAGTTAATTATTTCATTAGGCCACTATAGAAATTTAAAGACTTGGTATCTTAGGATAAGCCTTACATCACCTCTACATAGCTACCATAAAATTATGGAGATGACAATTTTAGTTTAGTTTCCTTTTCTTGGTCTTCATGTCACCTATACATCAAATTAAATTAAAATTTTCCAAAAACACATATACTCTCACAAAGTGTCAAAATTTGGCTATAGAGTCTAAGGCAGTGTTTGTTCCAAAAAGATCATAAGTATAAGATATTTACTTAATTGAAACCACCAATTCTTGAATTGGTCCATCAAGGACTCAGGAGTAATCAAAAAAATTATATAGAGTATTGTATTTACGAATCCTTTTTTAAATTATACCTTCTATGTAAAGAAGGAGGACGTTTCACGTCCTGACATCCTTCCCCCTTAAATGAATTTTGCCCGCAAAATTCAGCTCCACTAGCAAAAAGGGTGGGGTGTCCATTTTTAGCTAATCATGTGGTTTCCTCTTTTCCGCTGAACCTTATTCGTATCTATATTTTATTTTTAAACTCCTCCACCTCCATATCCAAAATACTCATAGGTGCATAAGGGTAGATCCAACTACCTTAAAGAATTTAAAGGTATAACATTGAACACATGACTTGATCCTTCACATGTTGCTTTATGTTAGAAACATGGAATATATTATACACCAGATCATACCAGGTTGGTGGGGCAAGAAGATAAACAACAACACCCACCTATTCCAAGATTTCTCATCACTCTCATGCCTAGGGTTGAACTTTCCCAATTGTGTCAATGGCATCGATGGGTGGATTCTTAAAAGACATAATTTTCCTTATAGATGGGTAAGTCCATGTATTATTCATTAGCATAGGATGTATTTTGGGATTTGAAAACACATTCAAATATAACATATTAGAGGTGAATGGAAAATTATAAGCATTATGAATGTTAGGTCTCAATTACTTCAGCCATGCCATTATGTTAGGTTAAGAGAAAATTATCAAGCAACTCTTTTGAAAAAACACTAGAGGGGGTGAATAGGGTTTTATGGAGATTTTAAAAATAATTCAACCAAAACAAGCAACCACAAAGATATTGGACAAGGAGACAAGGATTTAGAGTGGTTCCAACCTTAGCAAATACTAAGGCAGTCAGTCCACTACCCAATTGTTTCCAATTGGGATTTTGAAAGTATTTAATTTTATTACCTCGCAAGGATGTTACATAAAATTACAACACTTTCATCACCCTTTGGACAGCCTTCATCTTGAAGTAATCTCACCAATCTTGAAGCAGCCTTCCTTGAAGTAACTTCAAGCTCCCCCTTGAAGTAGCCTTCCTCTTGAAGTAGCTTCCCGTTGAGACAGCCTTCTTGAAGTAATCCAAAGTCCTCCTTGTCCACCAAGAAGATCAAACCCTCTCCAATCTGCAGCCTCCAACCCTAGGAGTAGCAAGGAGAGTACAAGAAATAAGAAAGAACAAGAAGGAAAATAGAAATTACAATTACCGCTTGTAGCACAAGGCTTGATTTCCTATATCAAGCGTTTTGATCTCCTAACCAATGTGTATGGAATTGTAAGTGTAGTGGGTAGGAGATGCTAGCCTATAGGACACGAATTTGGAGCAAAGGAAATGAGTAGCAAGTACTAGAGTTGCTCAATTGCTCAAGAACAGATTCTCAATTGCAAGTGTGAATGCTGAAGTATTGCACAAGTGTGTTTTGGGTGTCCTAAGGAATGTCCTATTTATAGGAATGGCCTATGAATGCTTAAGGACGTTCTAGACACTTTCTAGGGGGTTTTAAGTGCTTAACTAGCCGTTAGGTATCCACTAGTTGCTTTAGCAACGGCTAGTTAATTAACTCTAAAAAGTGCAGACAGAACCCTTCTCGGTCGAAGAATTGTCGACCGAGAGTCCTTCTCAGTCGAGGACTTGTCGACCGAGGGACTGTCTGGAGTAAGTGTATATAACGTTCTAATCCAACTCCCAATTGCCTTGTCTTCTGTGTCTAACGGCTACCTGGGTCATTCTCAGTCGAGGAATTGGTCAACCGAGATTGTCTCGGTCGAGAAGTTTGTCGACTGAGAATGACTCTGTTTCAATGTTTTAAACTAAGTACTAAGTATGTGTATGAGTGTGCAGTTGTGACACTATTATAGGGGATGACCTATCTAAGTATTATGATTGGCTAGGGAAGATCTAAACTCTTGATTTACATGATATCTAAGTACTTGTACATTATATATTTGTACAAGTTTTTACATTTGATTACAATCATAAATTAAAGCATTTTGAGCATATAGATCTTCCAAGTTGTGTCATCCACCTAGTTTCTGCAACACTCAAGTAGCACGTTAGATCCACAAGAATGAAATGTTTGTCATCATCAAAACAAAGGGATTATAATAATGTCCAATTTAGCCAACAATCTCCCCCTTTTTTAAGATGACAAACATTTCCAAAATATAAAATAAGGAAATATAAATCATATGAGTTTCATACGTAAAGTAGCATGTTAGATCCACAAGAATGAAATGTTTGCAAGTGTGTGTTGGCCGAATGATTATGAAACTCATTGTATTTTATATTTTTGATTTTATATTATTTATCCCCCTTTGTCATTTCAAAAAGATAACCAAGATAATTATTAAGTATGACTTTTATGATTTCCCTTAATTGTAGTGCTATGCTCCCCCTCAAAGAGATATTCAATTTTAAAAACAAGGGATTATTATGAATGCAAACTATGCATTGTCAAATTTAGCCACAATTTATTTTTCAAACATTTGCAAAGAATAAGATCTTTGTAGGTTCATTGCATATATTACTCCCCTTGATTGTTATGCTCCCTTATATAACAAAGATATATCCAATAGAAGCCATAGAAAACACTTTTATTCATAACAACTCAGTGCTCATACAACTCATAAGATGACCCATAAATCATAACATACTTGTTTATAATAAAAAGATAGCCATTACAAACATTACAAAGATAGCCATAAATCTCATGATCTCACTAAAAAGACCGAAGAATTACATCAATTTTTGGGTCTTTCCCAAGAAAGGGCTCAACTCCATAATATTTGACCAGTGTCTGCCACTCCAAGGCACCTGTCTTGGTCAAAGCATAAGTTTCCAAGAAGGTGGGAACACGATCAAATTGAAAGTGGGCAGCAATATCTTGGAGTTGGATTGGAGAAAATTGAGTATGAGTGAGGCCATGAGATGGTGGAGGTGGAATTTTATAGTAAGTGTAGGATGGATTGTAGGGGTTTAGCATGCCAGGATTAAGTGAATAAGGATATTCATCAGGTTGTTTAGGAGAAAGGGCTTGCATCCTTTGATTTAAATAAGACATGGCATGATGATTGTAATCCAATTTCCTACTTAGGTGATATTGAGACCCAGAAATATATGTCAAAGTATTTGTGATAGGATCATGAGGTAGGCTAGAAGGAGGAGGTGGTGGAGGTGTATCTTGGGTGGATGGCTCCCCTTCAGTCCTAGCCCTCTTGTGTCCAAAGTCAATCCCCATCTTCTCGACTGTATTGCTAGTGATCTTTTGGGGTTTCCGATCATATTTGAAGCCTAAGTCTTCAATCCTTTTCTTAAGACAATGTTGCGTAATTTGGCAAACAAAATTAGCATAGGGTGGATTGCCAGAAAACTCAACCATGTTCTTAAGAATAAGACGAATAAAATTGATAGGTATACTATTTAGGATGGCATAAATAAGATACATGCGAAAAGTGGGTACTTCAGATTTGTTTGCTCTAGGATAGATATTTGTGGCAACAATTAGATTGACTATCCTAGCTTTGGGTTTTAAATTGATTGCATAATAGGTACCCCTTTCTTCATGGCAGGTTGTATTGGATAGAAAAATGGCTCTCTTGATATCACTCAAACTAGTGGTAGTGTTATCTTGGGATAGCTTATTGAGAGGATTACCAGTTGTGAGATCAATAAACTCCTTATATTCATCTACATTAATGTTGAGCATAGTAAGAACATCCTCCTCAGAGAAGTGAAACCCTTACCCACTAACCATAGAAGAGAAGGAATTATCATGGTCAGGATGTGTGGCTAGATTGGCATAGAATTTATTGACGGCTTGGGAGGAGTAGGAACGGAAAGATGGTTTTATTAATTCAGAAAGATGTTGCACCTCAAAGAGTTCTTCAAGATCAACAATGTTGATGAAGTCCATGACGTCCACCGGCCGTCGAGGAAGAGGAGTCTTTGAGGACAGCATGAGGTAGCGATCTCCGGCACCTACGTCATTGAATGGAATGTCCTTGGTGATCGCCAGCGTCGGGGAGATCGTCCTTCCCATCCTAGCCGCGACCTGCTTCTTTCCACGCAATGATGAGGAAGCCATCTTGATGATTTGAAGTGGAGAAGAAGCAAGGCAAGATTTGAGGTAGAGAAGATCTAAAAATTTTCACAAGAAGGCACTAGAGAAGAGCTAGAGAAGTGAGAATGTGAGTTTGTGAAGAATGGGGCCGTTTTGGCCTCTATTTATAGCAAAACAAGACCCTGCTCGGTCGACAATTTTTCGACCGAGGACCACAACATTCGATTCTGTAGACACTCCGCTCGGTCGTCCAACGGTCGATCGAAAAATAGCCGTTGCGATTTTTTTTTAATCAAAATGATTTGCCTTTTAATTTAAGCGAATTGAGGGGTTCACCAAGTTGGTCTTGGTCGATAATTTTGTCGACCGGGATAGACTCGGTCGAACATTTTGTCGACCAGCGATATGTCTGGGTTTGAATGTGCAGCATATGCTTGGTGAGTGTCGGTCGAGAAATATAACCAACCGAGATGTCTTCGGTCGACGAATTTGTCGACCGAGTATGTCTCGGTCGAGATTTTTGCTGACCGAAGAAATTGTTGTGATTGATCATTGTGGATGAAATTTTGAGCTAGTTTTAATGCAAGTGAGAGACTATATTTTTAGAGATGTAGAGTACATATATATATCTTCTAGGGGAGTAATAATTATTCATTTTCTAGGGTATTTGATCAAGATAATTCAATAATCCTAAGGTCATAGCTAGTTTTTAAGATTTGATTTTGACCTTTTATTAGAGCTTTTGCACTAAAATCATGTTTTTCAATATGATGAACACATTTCGAATCAAGATACTAAGATTAATGCAATAAAATGATTTACAAATAAGCATTTTGTCAAGCTTATTTTAGGTCGACCTTGACTTCGACCATAGCGCCCCTTGGTCAAATTTGATTTCAACCAAGAGGCAATTTCTGCAGATTTCCAATTTAAGCATTTACATAGCTTACATGGTATTAATCATGTATAACAAGAATATCATTTTCCATAAGCTAAAAACAAGATAATCATTTAACTAGTATGTCAAAGATGCATTTGTGCCATAGAGATTCATCTTAATATGAGCTGAATCACAATGATCATTTTGAAAGAAATATCCATTCATGATTTGTGTATATAGATCAAAGATTATTTTAGGAAAACCAAGTAAAATATGAAGACACAATGATCATGGTGAAACATTAAAGACATATCCATGACTATGATAGAACAATAGAAGCATATCCATAATGCAATGATTATGATCATTTAAAAGCAAATTTCAAGACACATGGTTTTCATATAGATAGACCAAGGAATACTTAGGACAAACCATGTGGATTATGATAAAACAATAATTTCCTTGATTAAACCATCATGATTCATGAATTTTTAGACAAGTCATGAACATGCTTAATCATTTTAGTAGCAATTTAGTAAACTCAATCTAATTGTATCTATCAAATATACAATTTAATCATGAAGAGTATTAAGTTTTGAAGCTCTTATATTCTTCCTTTTGATTAGGATCATTCAAATATTTAAGGCACAAGAATATGTAAAGGTCATTACATACTTAGGTTGGTTGCAATTCAAGTGTCTTATTTTTATTTAAATAATTCTGTCAGAGTTTCACTCGGTCGACAAAGTTCTCGACCGACATTGCCTCGGTCGATAACTTTCTCGACCGAGAATATTACTGTTTCTCCAGAAAGAAATAAAAATGTAAGGCAAAAATCCTGTCGGTCGACTATTGTCTCGACCGACATTGTCTCGGTCGAAGATATTATCGACCGAGATTGTTTCTGTACTATTTTCAGTAGTTATTTCCAAGTAAAACATAGATCACTTCCGATTTAATTATACAATTTAAAAATCAGTTTAGTTGAGATAAAACATTAAATATCAAAGTAATATTTAGGTCAAATCTCAACTAATTATTATTAAATATGTGTCTCTATAGGTTTATATAAAATGTGTATTTTCAAATTAGAAATTTGAATCAATTTGTTACTATGTTAAGTTGAGATAGACATAAAGATATAAAACTTAGAGTCTTTGGTCATATCTCAACTTAATTTAATTCATTTAGTTTGGGGGTTTTGGAACCCATACCAACTCAATATCCTTTTTCTTGTAAGGACATGAGAAGGAATAATGTCCAAGATGCAAACAATAATGGCAACATATAGAATCAATCTCATTTCTCTTTTTATGAATTTGATCTAGATTGTTCTTGGGTACATATGTATATTTGCCTCTAGGTACATACATAGATTGGGTCTTTGGCACTTGTGTCCTTCCTCCACTAGGTTTTTGATAAAATTTTCCTTTAGGCTTGTAACCTAGTCCTCTCCTTCCAATTTGACAGTAAGAATCATTTAAGATTTTATCAAGGATACCATTGCTACTCAAGCTACTAACTTCTTGTTGCAACTTAGCAATTTCATCCATTCTCTTCTTGATATATAACTTTGCTTGATCTAGATTAGATAATAAAGAATCTCTTTCTTTCACAATAATATCATAATCTAGATGTATACACAAAACAAGTTGTTTTTGAAGATCATTCACTTGAGCTTGCAAGTTTATCTTTTCTAGGGAGAGAAGATTGTAATTTGCTTCTACTGATTTCAGCTTAATATCATGATCTTAAATAGCCTTTTTGAGATCTTCATTTTCAGATTTGAGAGCAAGAAGTTTAGTATGTAACTCATCATTTACTTTATTTGTTTTCTTTAATTTCTTAGTGCACTCAATATATTTATCATGTGTTTCTTGAAGACTAGCAATTAACTCTTCTTTAGGTAAATCAAAAAGGCTTACCTCTTCTTCTTCTTTTTCACTTATTGTAGCAATAAGGCATTCTTTATGCTTATCTTCCTTCTTTAACCTCCATGGACAGCTAGGTGTTGTGTACCTTGTTCCTAAGCACCAATTACAGCTTGTTGAAGATTTGTCCATGATTTTACTTTGCTTGCGGTTGTAGACACCACCACCTTTCATTCTTCAAGACTCGATTAGAGCTCCTTGAAGCCTGCTCTGATACCAAATGAAAAAACACTAGAGGGGAGGTGAATAGGGTTTTATGGAGATTTTAAAAATAATTCAACCAAAACAAGCAACCATAAAGATATTGGACAAGGGGACAAGGATTTAGAGTGGTTCCAACCTTAGCAAATACTAAGGCAGTCAGTCCACTACCCAATTGTTTCCAATTGGGATTTTGAAAGTATTTAATTTTATTACCTCGCAAGGATGTTACATAAAATTACAACACTTTCATCACCCTTTGGACAGCCTTCACCTTGAAGTAGTCTCACCAATCTTGAAGCAGCCTTCCTTGAAGTAACTTCAAGCTCCCCCTTGAAGTAGCTTCCCGTTGAGACAACCTTCTTGAAGTAGTCCAAAGTACTCCTTCTCCACCAAGAAGATCAAATCCTCTCCAATCCACAGCCTCCAACCCTAGGAGTAGCAAGGAGAGTGCAAGCAATAAGAAAGAACAAGAAGGAAAATAGAAATTACAATTACCGCTTGTAGCACAAGGCTTGATTTCCTATATCAAGCGTTTTGATCTCCTAACCAATGTGTATGGAATTGTAAGTGTAGTGGGTAGGAGATGATAGCCTATAGGACACAAATTTGGAGCAAAGGAAATGAGTAGCAAGTACTAGAGTTGCTCAATTGCTCAAGAATAGATTCTCAATTGCAAGTGTGAATGCTCAAGTATTGCACAAGTGTGTTTTGGGTGTCCTAAGGCATGTCCTATTTATAGGAATGGCCTATGAATGCTTAAGGACGTTCTAGACACTTTCTAGGAGGTTTTAAGTGCTTAACTAGCCGTTAGGTATCCACTAGTTTCTTCAGCAATGGCTAGTTAATTAACTCTGAAAAGTGCAGACATAACTCTTCTCGGTCGAAGAATTGTCGACCGAGAGTCCTTCTCGGTCGAGGACTTGTCGACCGAGGGACTGTCTGGAGCAAGTGTATATAACGTTCTAATCCAACTCCCAACTACCTTGTCTACTGTGTCTAACGGCTACCTGGGTCATTCTCGGTCGAGGAATTGGTCGACCGAGATTGTCTCGGTCGAGAAGTTTGTCGACCGAGAATGACTCTGTTTCAATGTTTTAAACTAAGTACTAAGTGTGTGTATGAGTGTGCAGTTGTGACACTATTATAGGGCATGACCTATCTAAGTATTGTGATTGGCTAGGGAAGATCTAAACGCTTGATTTACATGATATCTAAGTACTTGTACATTATATATTTGTACAAGTTTTTACATTTGATTACAATCATGAATTAAAGCATTTTGAGCATATAGATCTTCCAAGTTGTGTCATCCACCTAGTTCCTGCAACACTCAAGTAGCACGTTAGATCCACAAGAATGAAATGTTTGTCATAATCAAAACAAAGGGATTATAATAATGTCCAATTTAACCAACATCTTTATCCCTTAACAAGTCTAGCTCAAGCAAGGTCCTTTGTCATAAAAATTATTTAGAATGGATGTATTCCTACTTCAACATATATATTTACAAGGTTGACCTCAAAAACAGCTAATAGTGTGATCTCATGGCTTAGGTCATTACATCTAGGGTCTACCCAAGTTAAGACATCTATTCATCACCATATGTTAATGACTATTTGTTGTCCTAACAGTTATTCTTTGTCCATGTTTTGATGATGACTTAACCATTTCATTCATTGCATATAATATGTCTATGTGATATCAATTTCAAGTATTAGGTACATGAAGAGGATGAAATTAACAAATCCTAGTTTACTGAAAATCAAGTCAAAATTTATGCAAATGCAAGTTTTGTAGATTAAATAGTATCGCTACTAGAATCATGTTGTAAATCATTTGTATTCAATATAAGAGATGTAACTAATCTTAATGCAAGATCACTTAATTCAAACATTTAAGCACTTTTTGGGCATTTGTCAAAAGAGATTATAGGATTTCTTGTCGACAGAATTTTTTCTTAGTGGCAACTTAGCCGACAACCAATCTGGTTCTTGACATACCCAGGGTTGGTCGAGTTTGTCATGGTGGCAACTCGACTGACACCCTATACTAGCAAAACAAATTGCAGTTGTTGGTCTAGTTTCATCCTAGATAAACTCGACCGACAACTTCAAATTATTTTGTCATATAGTGTTGTCGGCCGAGCTTCCTAAAAGTTAACTCAGTCAAAAACATTGTACGGTAAAATGCATAAAAGTGTTTCCAACCGTTAGAGTATTGCAGAACTCAAAAATATTTTTGTTGCAACACCAAAATGGCTAGAGTTTGATACTAAGTGTCTCTACTAGCTACTAGGCAACCTCAATTATAAAATGGGGCCCTTGGACTTCATTTTGAGTTTGCCTTCTATGCTCCCTTAATAAAGTTGTGTGTTTTTACCTCCAAAAGCCCCTAATATCCCTCGAGATTGTTTACTACTCTACACATAATTTGAGTGAGTTAGGATCCTTGTAAGTGAGTTGCTCCAATGTAGATCTTGTGAAGCTCTCCACTCCTTATCCCAATGTCTCTCTAGAAACCTCGTGATTTGAAGGTGATCTCCTTGAAGAAGGAGGTGGATTTGAAGGAAGGGTTGATCAAAGTCAAAAGATAGTTTACAAGAATGAGTAAGACCATGGTGAAGGCGGAATATTCTTTGTAGGTAGATAAGTAAGTCATTTGTAGTGGTTATTGGATCCTTGACCCAAAAAGGAATGCTAGTTTAGCCCTTGCTCTTGAAAAGGGTGGTCTATATCTTGTAACTCCTATAATGGAGTATAAGAAGTGTTACATGGTTGAAAATCATAGAGATTGACCCTCTAGGTAGTTTATGTACATATCCTAGGTTGGAACCACTATACATATTAGCCTTCATTTGGTGTTTGCTCAATCTCTCTTTCCCTTGATTTTCAATATATATCTTTTAGTAAATATCTTGAAGATCTAATATGTTTTGTATAAGTGGTTTTATCTCTATGCATCCCCCTCTAGAGCCCATATATCCAACACTCTATTGGGTGACCACTAAATTCACATATCAAGGACCCCTAACCTGAGTATAAGGTTGTATCAACATTCCTCCGTCAGGTTCTTGGGAATCTTCCCTCATCCATATGTAAGGTTCTTATACATGCCTCCCTGAGGTCTTGGTACTCTTCCCTCTCCCATATGTAAGGTTCATCATACATGTCATAACATTAATACAGAGGTTAAGTCCCTTCAAGATGTCTAGGGTTACTAGAACCATCATGATTAATCATGAGGTGGCCTAACTCTTATATATTAGGTGCCATCGTGTATCACACTATCATTTAAGGTTAGGTTCTTTGGACATAACCTTTGGACTCCTATGCTTGGAGTTTTCTCCTTGATTCCTATCCTCCTAGAGGATGTCTAACAAAAAGTCATAACATTCCTTAATAGAGAATTCATGTCTCATGTTGTTCCTAACACATGTTCAAGTATACATGTATTGAATGGGAAAGTCATATTACTATCAATGCTAAATTTTTAAGATGATGTCACACATGTTTCTTATTAGTACAAGGGTATCCAACATAGCTAGGGTTTTCAACATGTATAATTGTGGAAAACAACCCCTACTGGATATGTTTTTTATACTAATCATCGACAACATTTATTAAAGTATTGGTCTATATCCACTAAGGCTAGAACCAAGACTCTCATAAATATGATACCACATCCTCATTCGCTGCATAATTTGTCACATGATAACATTTTCACTTAATTATTATTCAAGGAAGTTCATCCTTTAACTTCTATCCATAAGTTGGTGAGATCAAACATCCATATATTATGATCATATCATTGGTGTGGGCTCAAGATATCTATGACAACTTTTGTGTATTACATGTGGCTACCCTTTCTCTCACGCTATGACAAAGTAGATTTTCTCTATCTTCCAATTATGCACACTTTGACTCATGTTATTCAATTACCTCCCTCATAACCAATTTGGTGCTTTTGAGTCACATGATACTCAATTGATAAGTTGTGACTTATTAAATGTCATATTGAGTTCAATTTCATAAATTTGAGTGTAATATAACACTTTTAAATATTATACTTCAATTATTGAGACCCCTCTACAACATCGTCTTAGTTCCAATATTTTTCTAAAATAAGAAGAAGAATTCGTGAATCAATGTTCAAAGTTTCTCCTCTATCGGATCTATGATTTCAAAGCTATGGTCTTTGTAGGATTTTCATTAGAGACACATATCCAAAATCATTTTTTCAAATGAGTTATCCACATTAGAGTTTCACCTCCCACTCTCCCAGCCAAAGGGAAGGCCCATATCAAAGAGTCAATGATTTGTCCTCAATCTGACATGTCCTATTATGATCTTATGACCTCATATATGTAACCTATTTTGATCTTATGACCTATGTAACTTGGAAATGTTGACTTTATGTACACTTTTGGTGATAGATCTAAATCATGTGCTATGTTGATCTAATGACACTCAAAACTTCTATATGACCCCACAAATAAGTAACTTTAGATTACTTGAACCTATAGATGCCATGTGGATCACTCTTGTGTCATATTATGTGACCCAAATATGACATTAAATGTGGCCTAGCGTGCATGTTGATAAATTGGGATCTGATCTTGTACAAATTTTGCTCTAATGATGATCCATTCTACTTGATGCATTCAAATCAATAACTTGTCGATACTTATGACACTAAATGAAGCTTAATCTCACTTATACTCTAATGATGACTATATTGCATGAAAATGACTCTAAATGCTTTATTATGACTATGTTTTTTATGAAAGTTATGTATATGAATAAGATATATCATTTGCATACAGCCGCATGCAAATACATCGTATAGATGAGTTTGGCAAAATATAGTTTAGGTTGCACCATAAGTGCCTCTGATAGTAGTTTTCAAACAATGGATGTCGATAAAATGCACAACGATGATATGAGTGGGGGAGGCTCCCCTTAGATGACATGCCTCTTGGAACGAAATAAACTTAAACATATAACACAACAAACAAACTAGAATCCACTATTACATGCTACGATTTCTTCCACGGTGAAAGTTTTGTGGCCGTTGCTACCTCCTATGAAAGTGGTAGTTGGTGCTTCATGCTCCTTATACATCTCCATGATTATGAGTGATGTTGCATTGTGAATAGAGGTTGTATGTGTCATTGACTTTATCAATGATCGATTGGATGCTATTGATATGGTTATTATATTCTCTGTGTTTTCTTTCTGACCATATATTCCAAATAATAGTTTCTATGAGTGTTCTATGGAGTGGGTTTGTAGATATTTTGGTTTCTAGTACTAGTGAAAATTTGTGAGATTGGAATATGAGTTGTGTTGTATATGAGAAAAATAATTTCATATTTGTATGGAGATGGGATATTTTATTAAGAGGTGTGTAGTTGTTTCTACATGTGCAAAACACATATAGCATCTAGATGGCCCATTAAAGCCTCTCTTCAAAAGGTTGATGTCATTCAGTAGTTTGTCATGTCTGATCATCCATAGAATGATTTTGATTTTGAGTGGTCCTGTAATGCTCCATATATCAATGGTGTGGTAGTTGTAACCTCGATAAGTTAAGAAAAGGTATACATATTGTGGTGTGCAGTTTAGCCCCTATATCCAATTGACATGATTTGTAGTGTTTGTTTTTGAGTGGTGGAGAACGTCGTTGATGGTGTCTAAGGGTATGTAGGATACTTTGGTTCTCTTAAGTATGTTATTGTGCAGGCTACTTAGAAGGGTCATGGCAACTATAATGTTAGGATTGGTGATATTGTGTGGTATATGGGTGTTGTGGTTTAGGTTTTGAATTGTAGTACCGTGATACCATGAGTCTTTGTATAATAGGATATTTTTAGCAACATGTGGTGAAGTGCAAATGATACTATGGATGATGGGTATGTATTTACTTATGTGCTTCCATATAGGTGATGTTGTGCTCTTTGTGATGTTCCCCCAAGGGTTTTTTCATGTAATATTTCTGCATAATGCATGCCTTCCATATGTAGTTTCTATTTGTGACAAGGGTTTCTATAATCTCAGTAATCAGACATATGGCATCAATTTTGAGGTTGAAAATACCCCATCCCCCATAAATCTTAGGTGCACAAATAGTTTCCCAGTTATCTAGGTGCATGTTGTTTTCGTTATGGTTCCATAAGAATTTTTTTTATTTATCAATGGTCTATATGATGTTGGTTAGTAAAGGTATGCATCTAAGATAGCATGTGGTAATCATGGAAAGTGAGTTGTTGAGGAGGGTGATTCTTCCAACAAGATTGAGGAAATTGTTTTTCCATGAGTTGAGATGTGTGTTAAGTTTATTAATAATAGGGTTCCATATGGATTTTGGAAAGTGTTGTGGTGAGATCGAGAGACCAATACATATAAAGGGATGTATTTCCACTTTGTAATTGAGAAGAGCTTGGCATCTTTGCATCAGAACTATGTCCATGTGTGTACCATGATGGTTGATTTGTGTAGGTTGATCTTAAGTCTGGCCATAAATGTGAAGATACTCAATATACATATGGTGTTAATGACATTGTCATCATTTTGTTTGGAAGAATATAATGGTATCATCCTCATACTCAATTATGTTTTCTATGCATTTTGTGGGAGAGTCGATTAGGCCCTGGTTTTTGTCCATTCTGATTGAGTTGGTGAGAATGGAAGTAACAAGAATGAATTGGTATGGAGAAAGTGGGTCCCCTTGTCTAGTCCATTTGAGTTTTTGAAATATCCAGATGGTGATCCATTAATAATAGTGGAGAATTTGTAGGTGGGGATGCTAGCATATATCCATTTAAGTGGGAAACCATATCCTTGCATGCTTTGGATGAGATAGTTCCAATTTACATTGTCAAATATTTTTTTCAAAACTGAGCTAGAAGAGGTGTGTGGTTTCTATATAATGAGTGGATGGTTTCACTAACCATGATGTAGGCATCCTGGATATTTCTATTGTTCAAAAATGCACATTGTTGTTGCTCAATAATATCATCTAATTTTAGTTTCATGCTGTTGTTGAATCTTTTGCCTATGATCTTGTAGGATGAGTTGGTAAGACTGGCGAGTCTAAAATGATGCATTTTACATGTTTGTTTGATCTTTTTTATCATAGTTATGTATGTATGGTTGAGGGTTCCGATCTGGGAACCGATATCTTCATGAGTGTGTATGTTGTGCAGAAGGCTCATGAAATTGGTTTTGATGTGTTCCCACATATATTGATAAAATTTAGTGTTGATACCATCAGGTCTAGGGGATTTATCTTTTCCTAAGTTGAATAAAGCTAATTTGAGTTCTATGTCAGTGAAAGGTTATATAAAATTGGTTGGAGAGTCTACACTTTTGGGGCATATTTGTTCCCAATTGACATGCATGAGTGGAAAAGGGTTGTGTATATTATTGAAAAGGGTTTGAAAATGTGTGACAATGTCAGATGAAATTGTGTCTCTATTGGTGGTGTGAGTTCCTAGGATGTCTAAATTGTGTATGGAGTTGATCCTAGTATTGTTGTTGTAGTATTTGTGGAAGAATTTGTGTTTTTCTCACCCTTTTTATTCATGTGATTTTGGATCTTTGTTTCTAGAGGATTTTGTTTTATAACTGGAGTTGTTCAAGATTGGTTTTGATGGTTAGGATGAGTGATGGATCGGATTGTGGATTACTATCGGCTTAAAGAAATTTGGATTTTAGTTCAGCTAGTTTGTTGTCAATGTTACCAAAAGTGCTTTTCTTCCATATTTTCAGTGTGTTTCTAGTTTTCCTATGGATCTGGAGCCTGGGCTCTGACGAAAGTGGGTAGGTGGCCAGTGTTGGAGGAAAGTGGTTCTGAAGTTTGGGTGGTTCATCTAGAATTTCTCTATTTTGAAGGATCTATTTCCCCATGTAGAATGTGTGGTGTTAATAATGATAGGGAAGTGGTCCAATATGGGTCTAGAGGATGCAATAGAATATGTGTGAGGGTAAAATTCTTCCCATGATGGGCATAGAATAAGAATATGTCAATTCTAGCCCATGAGGAAACATGATTCCAAGATTATAAGGTGTTAGACGTGGGGAGGTTTGTGAGTTTGAAATCAGTGATAAAGATGTTGAAAAGTTTGTCAAATTGGTTGAGATTTGTAGGGGTATCGATGGTGTTTAATCTCTCATGGTTGTTTGTGATCATGTCGAAGTATCTTCCTATAAACCATGGGGTGGTAGCAAAGGAGTGTGCCAGATCAAAATTTTCATCTATGAGAAGTTGTTTATACTTATTGGCTTCTCCATAGGCCAGCAGGTATCCATGAATTTTGGTCTAGTTTGTTCTATAATGTGGATAAGACTTTTTTTAATGAATAGCTCATAGTTTGAAAAATGTTGTCATTTATTCCTATGACGATACCTCCTTTGAAATCCATTGGAGATATTTGGTGTCATTCATTAATATACTTTCCACCTATAGTTTTGAGAGCAAAAGGTGAAAAATGAGTTTTTCTTTCTTGAATGATGATGATGTTGATATTTTTATTATACATGAACTTTCTAATAGCTCCAAGTCTTTTGGCACTAGAAGCACCGCATACATTCTATTTAGCTATAATCATAGTGAATAAGTGTCTGACTCAAAAACAATTATTTCTATATCTACGTGATGTTGTGTAACATCCCTGACCTGGGTTATGAACTAACCCTGGGTGTTTTTCTTAAATATGTGATAAGATGCTTGTGATTATTTTATGATATGTAATTAAATCTTTTGAGAAATTTATATTTCTATCTCAGTCCTTTTTGTACAATGTTGCAACAGTGTTTTGTTAATTTTGGACTAAAGTGCAAATTACCCAAGTTGAGGGGTTACCTTGCAAATTGTACATGTTAAGATGTTACTATGATTATGAGACATCATAAGAATGAATATGGTGTAGTGGTATGGATTCCACAAGCTTGAGCACCAAGATGTAGCTTGTAGAGCAATCCTTGTGCTTTAAAACCTAGTTTTGGTGTAAAGTGCAATTTACCCAAAACCTAGGGTCCAACATGTAAAATATACCCTCTAGAGTATCTCTCATGACTCTTGGCATCAAATAGAGAAAATAAAATGAGAGGGGCACCTCATTTGAATGATCAAGTAAGAAAGATAACCTTAATATTTAAATAACCAAGTTTTAAGCAAAATGACCCTTTTATGTTTACAAATTAGTAAGGTGTTTGGTTTATTTTCCTTTTAACCTTGGATAAAGGAGGAGTTTTTCATAAGGAAAGAAGGAGGAAACTTGGCCAAGAAGTGGAGAAGGACTTGGGGGATATGTTTGAGAAATAAAAGAGATAAACTTCTTTTCCTTGAAAATATCCAAAAATATATATAGCATCCTTAACAACAAAGCAAGGGATCGTTTCCCTTAGTTTCTTTTCTCATTTTCTTGCTTTGTCTGACTAAGAAGGAGCTCAGGAGCATAGGAAGGATGACCACGTTGGTTTGGTAAGTTTGGACCACCATCTATCCCGAATTCATGGTGAAAACTCTAATACAAGGTTGGTTTGTTAGTTTTCCTTACACAACTCTTCTTTCTAGCCATCTTCTCCATCCAAATCTTGAAGAACGGACCTTGGACAACCTTTGGAGCTTCATCCACCATTAAAGCTACGAAGCTTGGAGCTCTGGATCAGTCCTAGAGGCGGGTTTTATAACTCTAACCCTTAAACTTTGTTAAATGCATCCTCTTCTCCTAGTATAATTGCTTATTCTTCTTCTTTAGACACTTTGGTGTGTTCTTGCTAGCAATTCCGTGAAGAACAGCCCCTGTTCTTGAGGTATAAGATGATGACATTAATTCCAAAGTTTATCCACAAATTTTCTTTAGCAAACGGTCTTCCACCTCTTGCACAAATGGTTTCCCAAACCGTTTGGGAGCAAACGGTTTCAAACCGTTTGAATGCAAACGGTTTCACAAACTGCATAGAAGCAAACGGTCCAAGACCATTTGGATGCGTTGACCAGGCGTTGACCATTTGGAGGTCTGTTGTAAATAATGTGGACTAAACACCTACCAAAAATCATCATCTAATTCAATCAAACCGTTTGAATGCAAACGTTTTCACAAACCGCATAGAAGCAAACGGTACAAGACCATTTGGATGCGTTGACCAGGCGTTGACCATTTGGAGGTCTGTTGTAAATAATGTGGACTAAACACCTACCAAAAATCATCATCTAATTCAAAGTAAATCACCAATTGAAGGCACATCAATTACCTAAACCCTAATCGGGTTAGTTGTTGATTTCAATAATTGAATCAAGTTGAAGTTTGGGTTGAGTGACCCAAACGGTTTCAAAACCATTTGGGGATCACCCAAACGGTCTCAAGACTGTTTGGTGATCACCCAAGACCATTTGGAGGTCTAGGGTTAAGTGGGGTTGACCAATTTAGGGTCCAATGATAACAATTTGATAAATGATTAAGTGTTGATTGTGTGACCAAATCTAGGGTTCAACCCATAAGTGAATGACTTGGTTTATGGTGATATAATGGGAAAACGGTCTCAAGACCATTTGGAGGATGTCCAAATGATCCCAAGACCGTTTGGGGGTTACCCAAGACCGTTTGGAGGTCTAGGGTTGACTATGGTCAAGTGGTTGTAAATCTAAAGGTAACAAGTTGAAGTGTAATGGATTAGTGACCTAATGATCAATTCAATGAATCAAACATTCATGGGTTAAGTTAGTTTTTGATGTTGACTTGAGAAAACGGTCTCAAGACCGTTTGGAGGTCATCCAAATGATCCCAAAACCGTTTGGGGTCAGGTTATGACCAAATTGAATGATGGTTCAATGGTTTCAATGTCAATTAGACTTATGTTGATACATGTTGAAAGGTAATTGATTCCAAACCCTAATTCAATTGATCCAAGCCCTAATTGGTGATCAATTGAGGGTCAATTGAGTATCAAATCAGTAGAGGGTTGACCTAATTGACTCAATTGATAAGTGGCTAACAAGTGCATGGTTGATTGAGGGATTCAACATTGGAAACCCTAATTCAATTGAAGTGGTTGAGACACTTTTTGGTCCATGCAGTTTTGAGGTGGTTTGGACCAAACAGTCTCAAGACCGTTTGGGTCCAAATGGTCTCTAGACCATTTGAGTCCAAACGGTCTCAAGACCATTTGGGACCAAATGGTATCAAGACCGTTTGGGACCAAACGATCCCAAACCGTTTGATCTCATACGGTTTCAAAGTCAAACTTGGCCAAACAGTCTTCATGACCAAACGGTCTTCACCTCATCTTGGGCAAACGGTCTTGAGTGTGTACCTTACCAAATGGTTTCAAGGTTTATCCAAGACCGTTTGGGGGTTGAAAGTGCAAGACCGTTTGAGGTCTAAAAAGGTTAAGAACGTTTGATGCCTTAGTGATCAAGATGGTTTAGTGGTTGATTAACCTAAACCTTATAGATACCTAAAGTGATTAAGGGATCAAGTAATTAGTTGATTAATGTGTGTCTTGATCAATGGTGAACAATACAAAAGTACCCTTGATGGTATAAAGTAACCAATACCCTTTAATCAAGTGAATCTTAATGACCACAATAGTAATGATACAACCCATGATGTCAGCGTTGAATTGACTTAGCCTAATCATAGGTGATGTAAACATCATCTAATAGAAAGAGGTGAGAGAAGACTCCTTATATAAATGAGAATCAAGTAACAAGTTTCCAATATGTAGAAATGTATCTAATTAGGGTATGATCCTTTATAGTGAGATCATGGAAACCCTAATTATGATGGTTAATGAATCTTAACCTAATTTAAGGGCATTAATGAAAGTAATCCTCATATATGATGATGGTATGATCCTAATTTATTGCAAATGTGAATAGTACACCCTAATCTAGGGTAATATGATGTAATGTGAATAGTAAACCCTAATCTAGGGTAATGTCATGATATGAATAGTAAACCCTAATTATGGGTTATGCTTTTAAGCATGAAACTCTATGATTGAATTATGAAATGAGGAATCATTATGCCTTTAAAAACAATAAGGGGATTAAATAACCTAATTGAATTGAATAGGGAAAACCCTAACCCTAGAAACCAGCTGTGGTGATGTAACACGGTCGTGGTAATCCTTTTAAAGCACGACCGTGCAAGGTAGCACGGTCGTGGTGTTCTATACATGACTTGAAAATAATGTGCATTGTGCTAATATAGATATATGTGCATATTATAAATTGTGTTAGTCATGCAGGTTTTTATATAGAAGTGATCATAACCAGGTAAGGGTTATGATGTCATATTCTTTGAAAACACTTTGTGAGTTTTGAAAAGTAATGACATGCTATGATTTCCTAGTAAGAGGTAACATATGAGATTGATAGGCTGTATAAGCCACGAGAAATATTTGCATCGTTACAATCAAGGTCATCCTGTTAAATGACTTGATGATAATATGTTACTTGGTAACAAGTGTTTTGATGATCTAAGGGTTGAACACCCATACTCCTGAATCATAATGATGAGATGGTTAGGGATTGATATCCCAATGATAACTGGATGTGAAATGAACTTGATACAATTAGTACTCTTTCTTTATAGCAATTATCTTATTGAATTATGTTTAAAAACATGCCTGATGCTAAAAGAATGCTATAATGTACTTAAATAATCAAGTATAATGATATCATGTAGAGCCCTGACCATAGATCCATCATTGTCAGAAGTTAAATGATGGTGAAATAGGTTTTCCTAAGGGAACTCCTGGAGAGCATACTTTTGAGTATGTGGGGGTTATGGCCGTGAATATCCCTACGTCCTAATGTAGGAATTGATGTGAGATGTACAGTTAATCTCTCAATCCTTCATTAAATGTTTATGCCAGGATGATGTATCACTAATCTCCCGATGATGTTGTTAATGCTGCATCGATGTGAGATAAACAAGGAATCCCTCGATGGCGAAGAGAGTACAGCATGCCACTGTAACTCTAATAGCAAAGTTGCCAGAATACCCTGGAAAGCTATTATGGCAGAGACACAAGATGTCCTGCATGTTGATCCTTACACTGACTGAGGAAGATGAGGTCATAGGAATCCGGCTCTTTTGATGACCTATGTATGGTACCGATTGCGATTTTGTAATGGTCAGTTGGAGTATGAGAGGTGTAACTCATCTCCTCAGGGCATAAATATGTTTGAAAAATGTAATCAGCTGTGTAGCATAACTGCTTAGGTTGAGCTACGAGAAACAATGGTTGATGATACATTGTTTATAGTTCTCTAGTTGAATAACTAGTATACATGTTCTTCATATTCCTTATTGACATATGTCTTGTCTTTCAATCAAATGATTGCTTATAAAATACTGTTCTACTTAGCTTATTCAATGTGTTACCTGTTGTTGTATATTTATAGTTCTACTGCTCAATGTTATTCCATTATTGCAATAACAAAGCTTCTGGCGGAGAGTTATAACTCTCGCTGGGACAATTATACAATTGTCTCACCCCCGTGAGATTCAACTTTTTAGATAGACGTCGATATCGAAGGAACCCATCAGTGAGTGAGAAACAACAGCAGCAGTAGCAACATCAGGGACAACAGTGATCCTCAGGTGGAGACACTGTCTGTCAAGTCTTGTAGATAGAATGTCCTATGTGTCGTCTCTGTACTCTCAGGTCCTAGGAGTCAGTAGATGTGTAATGTAGATATGAGATTTTGGCTTAATGCCTCGAGATTTTTGTATCTTACCTTGTACAGCTAACAGGGCAGTTGATGTTTGTAGTCCTTGAGATGTGATATTACAGAGATGTAATGATGGATTAGTTTGTAAATAACTTATCATGTTTCCTTATGAAAGAGTTTTACCGTTTGTAGATCTCTTTACAAAAAGTTTTAATTTTTAGTGATTTTTAATAATTTTGCTGCTAGTTAATCGCTTCCGCATTCGTTGATATCGTTTTCCGAGACAGACGTCACAGATTAGTGGTATCAGAGCTCTAGGTTCACTGAGTCTACAGAGACATAGGACTTAGGATGTTGAGTCTGTTCGAGTGCCTTCCAGTATATCTGATAGTGTCTTCTGCTCATCAGGAGGAGAAGATAAAACTAAGGATGTCTGGACCACACAAAGATCACGTTGCAGAAAGTAGTGTCCCTGCACCCAGAGAAGGTGCAAGAAACCAAGAAAGAGAAAAACATGTGTCTGAACCACCCAGTTCAATCCAACTGACATGGGGAACCCAGTCGTCCAAGCCATGTTTGACACATATGACTGATAGGATGCCTATACCTGCACCTAGGGCACCTACCCATCCTGAAGGACAAGGATCTGGCAAGACGTTTGAACAACTTTGCCGAGTTGGAGCCACATAGTATGCTGGAACAGCTGACCCAGCAGATGCTGACTTGTGGTTAACTGAACTAGAGAAGGCCTTTAGAATCCTGAACATTCCAGAAGCTGAGAAGGTTAGACATGTTGTGTATCTTCTCAAGGGGAGTGTTGGTCATTGGTGGAACATGGAAGAATAGAAAAGGCCAGGTGTGGAGGTTGCATGGGAAGTTTTCCGACAGGAATTTATCAATAGATATTTCCCTAAGATGTTTCTGGATGAGAAAATCTCTCAGTTTGAGAGGTTAAGACAAGGATCGATGAACATTAGCAAGTACGAGGCTAAGTTTATGGAGTTGTTGCGGTTCTGTTCGCACATGGCAACCACAGATGAAGAAAGAATCAGGCATTTTGAGATAGGATTAAACGTTGAGTTGACCACTCATGTGTCTGCTCTGGAGAACAGGGAAAGGTTTGCTACCTTCATGGAATCTGTCAGAAGGGTAGAAAGGTCTGTGGCAGAGAAGAGACAGACTAAGAACAAGAGGATGTATCCCCAGTTCCAAGGATCTTCATCTAAAGATTTCAAGAAACCTAGGTTTTCTGTACCTACACCACCACCTAGATTCAGTACCCAGACGCAGTGGACGTCAAATAGGGGTAGAGGACGAAGCTTACCTTTAGAAGGAGCTCGTAGCTCAGCATCTATGTCGGTTACATGACCACCCAGACCACAACAACTGAACAGAAGTTGTTACATATGTGGAAAGATGGGACATCTAATGAAGGATTGCAGAGCCAGAGAAGTGAGTGTAACTCAACCTCAAAGGCAGACTCAGCAAGGATCGCAAAGGCGACAGTTTCCAGGTAACGCTAGAGGACGTGGACAAGCGTCCCAAGCTGGATCATCGGCACCTAGTCAACGACCACCGAATCAACCACAGGCAACGGCGAGGTTTTATGTGATGAATCCACCTGATGCAGTGATCAACCCTCGTGTTGTGGCAGGTCAGATGGAGTTGTTATATTCTGATATTCCTATATATTGCGTTGTATCTTTTTTAATTGATCTGGGTGCTACACACTCCTTTATCACTCGGAGAGTGATTCTTGACTGCAACCTGACTATAAGTCATAGAGCAGACAGTTTGTTGCTAGAAACTCTGTTGATGGGATCTGCTGTGTTGCAGGAGGTATGTTCTCCCTACATCCTCTTCTTTTCTGAACATCACATTCAAGTAGATCTTATACCACTTGAGATGCATGGATTTGATATAATCCTTGGGATGGATACCTTAGAAAGGTATAAGGTTGTCTTGGATTGTAAATCCAAGCAAGCTGTGTTCGCTGATGATAGTGACACATGGATCTTTCAAGGAGATAGAAAGATTCTACCCACCTGTTTTGTGTCAGCTATGGTTGCTAAGAAGCTGATGAGGCAAGGATGTTATGCATTCTTGGCCCATGTGGTAGATACTACCATGGATAGTCCTAATCCTGCTGAAGTTCCTGTAGTCAGGGAATTTGAAGATGTATTTCCTGAAGAACTTCTAGGAGTACCACCACCTCGGGAGATTGATTTTGAAATCAATTTAATCCCAGGCACCAACTGAGATTCGAAGTTTCTTAGGGTTGGTAGGCTATTACCGGAGGTTCATTAAGAACTTTAGTTCTATAGCCTTACCCTTGACCAAGTTGACCAGGAAGGATGTTCCTTTTACCTGGAGTGATAAGTGTCTGCAATCTTTCCAGCTGTTGAAGGAGAGATTGACAAGTGCACATGTACTTGTGTTACCTGAACAAGGGAAAGGATATATAGTTTTCTGTGATGCCTCTAAAAATGGACTTGGATGTGTGTTGATGCAGGATAAACAAGTGATTTCTTTTGCTTCCCGACAGCTTAAGAAACACGAGGAGAATTATCCGACACACGATCTAGAGCTAGCTGTTGTAATTCATGCCCTGAAGATCTGGAGACATTATCTTTATGGAGAGCCATTCCAGATTTTCACATACCATAAGAACCTTAAGTATATCTTTTCTCAGCATGAGCTTAACATGAGGCAACGCCACTGGATGGAGTTAATCAAGGACTACGATTGTACGATTGATTATCATCCAGGGAAGGCCAATGTGGTTGTTGATGCTTTGAGTAGGAAATCAGCAACACCAGCCCTTGATAAAGCACAGTTGAATTCCTTAGTGTGCTCAAGGAGAGATATGCTTATCTCCTTAAGGCAAGACAATGTACAATTAAAAGTATCATTGTTAGCTGAGATGCATATAAAACCTACTATGAGAGAGCAGATTAAGGAGGCACAGCTAGTTGATGCTGCAGTTCAACAGATCAGATCAGAGTATGGTAATGAGAAACAAGAAGGTTTCCATGACTCAGATGATCAAGTAGCCTGTTATCATGGTAAGATGATAGTGCCTGATGTGGATAACTTGAGAAAGTTAGTCCTAGAAGAAGCTCATTATTTGATGTATGCCATGCATCCAGGAAGCACCAAGATGTATCGAAACTTGAAAGATATGTATTGGTGGCCTGGTTTGAAGAAAGACGTTGCTGAGTTTGTTATGCGGTGTCATGTGTGTCAGCAAGTTAAAGCTGAACACCAGAAGCCTGCAGGAACAATGCAACCTTTACCCATACTACGGTGGAAGTGGGATCATGTAACCATGGACTTTGTGGTTGGTCTACCCAGGACAGCCAAAGGTTATGATTCCATATGGGTAATAGTTGATAGGCTGACAAAGACATCACATTTCTTACCTATCAAAACAACTTATTCTACTGAGAAGCTGGCACAGTTATATGTCGATGAGATAGTGCGGCTGCATGGAGTCCCAGTTACCATTGTTTCTGATAGAGGTCCCCAGTTTACGAGCCATTTTTGGGAGCAACTTCATAAAGCCTTAGGCACACAGTTAAGGTTTAGTACCGCCTTTCATCCTCAGACTGATGGACAGTAAGAAAGGACTATACAGACTTTAGAAGATTTGCTTAGAGCATGTTTTCTTCAGTTTACGGGGAGTTGGGATCTGCACCTAAGCTTGATAGAGTTTGCCTACAACAATAGCTATCAACATAGCATTGATATGGCACCTTATGAAGCTTTGTATGGTAGACGTTGTAGATCACCCCTATGTTGGTATGAAACTGGTGAATATCAACTTTTAGGTCCTGATCTAGTGCAGCAAACCACCGAGAAGATTAAGATAATACAACAACAGATAAAGACTGCACAGGATAGGCAGAAGTCTTATGATGATAAGCGTCGTAGACCTTTAGAATTCCAGGTTGGAGACAGAGTGTATCTCAAAGTCTCGCCTTGGAAAGGAGTTCTGAGATTTGGAAAGAAAGGGAAGTTAGCTCCTAGGTTTATGGGGCCTTATCCAATCATTGAATGAATTGGGAAGGTAGCTTATAAACTAGAGTTACCACCAGAGTCACAGAAGTTACACCCTGTGTTCCACATTTCCATGCTTAGGAAATGTCACCCTGATACAGAATCAGTTATGCAACCTATTGAAGTAGAATTGAAAGATGATGTATCTTATGAGGAAGGACCTGTGTCAATCCTTGACAAGAGAATTAAAAAGTTGAAAAAGAAAGATATAAATCTTGTGAAAGTCCTATGGAATCACTGTGGTATTGAAGAATCCACGTGGGAACTATAGGAAGAGATGAGAAGTAAATACCCTACGCTTTTCTCTTAATTTGTTTTGTTGATTTCGGGGACGAAATCCTTGTAAGGGGTGGATAATTTGTAACATCCCTGACCTGGGTTATGAACTAACCCAAGGTGTTTTGCTTAAATATGTGATAAGATTCTTGTGATTATTTTATTATATGTAATTAAAGCTTTTGAGAAACTTATATTTCTATCTCAGTCCTTTTTGTACAATGTTGCAACAGTGTTTTGTTAATTTTGGACTAAAGTGAAAATTACCCAAGTTGAGGGGTTAACTTGCAAATTGTACATGTTAAGATGTTCCTCTAATGATGAGACATCATAAGAATGAATATGGTGTAGTGGTATGGATTCCACAAGCTTGATCACCAAGATGTCGCTTGCAGAGCAATCCTTGTGCTTTAAAACCTAGTTTTGGTGTAAAGTGCAATTTACCCAAAACCTAGGGTCCAACATGTAAAATATACCCTCTAGAGTATCTCTCATGACTCTTGGCATCAAATATAGCAAAGAAAATGAGAGGGGCACCTCATTTGAATGATCAAGTAAGAAAGATAACCTTAATATTTAAATAACCAAGTTTTAAACAAAATAACCCTTTTATGTATGCAAATTAGTAACGTGTTTGGTTTCTTTTCCTTTTAACCTTGGATAAAGGAGGAGTTTTGCATAAGTAAAGGAGTAAACGTGGCCAATAAGTGGAGAAGGACTTGGGGGATATGTTTGAGAAATAAAAGAGATAAACTTCTTTTCCTTGAAAATATCCAAAAATATATATAGCATCCTTAACAACAAAGCAAGGGATCGTTTCCCTTAGTTTCTTTTCTCATATTCTTGATTTGGCTGACTATTAAGGATCTCAGGAGCAGAGGAAGGATGACCAAGTTGGTTTGGTAAGTTTGGACCACCATCTATCCCAAATTCATGGTGAAAACTCTAATACAAGGTTGGTTTGTTAGTTTTCCTTACACAACTCTTCTTTCTAGCCATCTTCTCCATCCAAATCTTGAAGAACGGACTTTGAACAACCTTGGTATCTTCATCCACCATTAAATCTACGAAGCTTGGAGCTATGGATCAGTCCTAGAGGTGGGTTTTATAACTCTAACCCTTAAACTTTGTTAAATGCATCCTCTTCTCCTAGTATAATTGCTTATTCTTCTTCTTTAGACACTTTGGTGTGTTCTTGCTAGCAATTCCATGAAGAACAGCCCCTGTTCTTGAGGTAGAAGATGATGACGTTAATTGCAAAGTTTATCCACAAATTTTCTTTAGAAAATGGTCTTCCACCTCTTGCACAAACGGTTTCCCAAACCGTTTGGGAGCAAACGGTTTCACAAACCACATAGAACCAAACGGTCCAAGACCGTTTGGATGCATTGACCAGGCGTTGACCATTTGGAGGTCTGTTGTAAATAATGTGGACTAAATACCTACCAAAAATCATTATCTAATTCCAAGTAAATCACCAATTGAAGGCACATCAATTACCTAAACCCTAATCGGGTTAGTTGTTGATTTCAATAATTGAATCAAGTTGAAGTTTGGGTTGAGTGACCCAAACGGTTTCAAAACCATTTGGGGATCACCCAAATGGTCTCAAGACCGTTTGGTGATCACCCAAGACCGTTTGGAGGTCTAGGGTTAAGTGGGGTTGACCAATTGAGGGTCCAATGATAACAAGTTGATAAATGATTAAGTGATGATTGTGTGACCAAATCTAGGGTTCAACCCATAAGTGAATGACTTGGTTTATGTCGATATAATGGGAAAACGGTCTCAAGACCGTTTGGAGGATGTCCAAATGATCCCAAGACCGTTTGGGGGTTACCCAAGACCGTTTGGAGGTCTAGGGTTGACTATGGTCAAGTGGTTGTAAATCTAAAGGTAACAAGTTGAAGTGTAATGGATTAGTGACCTAATGATCAATTCAATGAATCAAACCTTCATGGGTTGAGTTAGTTTTTGATGTTGACTTGAGAAAACGATCTCAAGACCGTTTGGAGGTCATCCAAATGATCCCAAAACCGTTTGGGGTTAGGTTATGACCAAATTGAATGATGGTTCAATGGTTTCACTGTCAATTAGACTCATGTTGATACATGTTGAAGGGTAATTGATTCCAAAACCTAATTCAATTGATCCAAGCCCTAATTGGTGATCAATTGAGGGTCAATTGAGTGTCAAATCAGTAGAGGGTTGACCTAATTGACTCAATTTATAAGTGGCTAACAAGTGCATGGTTGATTGAGGGATTCAACATTAGAAACCCTAATTCAATTGAAGTGGTTGAGCCACTTTTTGGTCCATTCGGTTTTGAGGTGGTTTGGACCAAACGATCCCAAACCATTTGATCTCATGTGGTTTCAAAGTCAAACTTGGCCAAACGGTCTTCATGACCAAACAGTCTTCACCTCATCTTGGGCAAACGGTCTTGAGTGTGTACCTTACCAAACGGTTTCAAGGTCTATCCAAGACCGTTTGGGGGTTGAAAGTGCAAGACCGTTTGAGGTCTAAAAAGGTTAAGAACGTTTGATGCCTTAGTGATCAAGATCGTTTAGTGGTTGATTAACCTAAACCTTATAGATACCGAAAGTGATTAAGGGATCAAGTAATTAGTTGATTAATGTTTGTCTTGATCAATGGTGAACAATACAAAAGTACCCTCGATGGTATAAAGTAACCAATACCCTTTGATCAAGTGAATCTTAATGACCACAACAGTAATGATACAACCCATGATGTCAGTGTTGAATTGACTTAGCCTAATCATAGGTGATGTAAACATCATCTAATAGAAAGAGGTGAGAGAAGACTCCTTATATAAATGAGAATCAAGTAACAAGTTTCCAATATGTATAAATGTATCTAATTAGGGTATGATCCTTTATAGTGAGATCATGGAAACCCTAATTATGATGGTTAATGAATCTTAACCTAATTTAAGGGCATTAATGAAAGTAATCCTCATACATGATGATGGTATGATCCTAATTTATTGCAAATGTGAATAGTACACCCTAATCTAGGGTAATATGATGTAATGTGAATAGTAAACCCTAATCTAGGGTAATGTCATGATATGAACAGTAAACCCTAATTCTGGGTTATGCTTTTAACCATGAAACTCTATGATTGAATTATGAAATGAGGAATCATTATTGCCTTTAAAAACAATAAGGGGATTAAATAACCTAATTGAATTGAATAGGGAAAACCCTAACCCTAGAAACCAGTCGTGGTGATGTAACACGGTCGTGGTAATCCTTCTAAAGCACGACCGTGCAAGGTAGCACGGCCGTGGTGTTCTATACATGACTTGAAAATAATGTGCATTGTGCTAATATAGATATATGTACATATTATCAATTGTGTTAGTCATGCAGGTTTTTATATAGAAGTGGTCATAACCAGGTAAGGGTTATGATTTCATATTCTTTGAAAACACTTTGTGAGTTTTGAAAAGTAATGACATGCTATGATTGCCTAGTAAGAGGTAACATATGACATTGATAGGTTGTATAAGCCATGAGAAATATCTGCATCGTTACAATCAAGGTCATGTTGTTAAATGACTTGATGATAATATGTTACTTGGTAACAAGTGTTTTGATTATCTAAGGGTTGAACACCCATACTCCTGAATCATAATGATGAGATGGTTAGGGATTGATATCCCAATGATAATTGGATGTGAAATGAACTTGATACAATTAGTACTCTTTCTTTATAGCAATTATCTTATTGACTTATGTTTAAAAACATGCATGATGCTAAAAGAATGCTATAATGTACTTAAATAATCAAGTATAATGATATCATGTAGAGCCCTGACCATAGATCCATCATTGTCGGAAGTTAAATGATGGTGAAACATGTTTTCCTAAGGGAATTACTGGAGAGCATACTTTTGAGTATGTGGGGGTTATGGACGTGAATATCCTTACGTCCTAATGTAGGAATTGATGTGAGATGTGCAGTTAATCTCTCAATCCTTCATTAAATGTTTATGCCAGGATGATGTATCACTAATCTCCCTATGATGTTATTAATGCTGCATCGATGTGAGATAAATAAGGAATCCCTCGATGGCGAAGAGAGTACATCATGCCACTATAACTCTAATAGCAAAGTTGCCAGAATACCCTGGAAAGCTATTATGGCAGAGACACAAGATGTCATGCATGTTGATCCTCACACTGACTGAGGAAGATGAGGTCATAGTAATCCGGCTCTTCTGATGACCTATGTATGGTACCAATTGCGATTTTGTAATGGTCGGTTGGAGTATGAGAGGTGTAACTCATCTCCTCAGGGCATAAATATGTTTGAAAAATGTAATCAGCCGTGTAGCATAACTGCTTAGGTTGAACTACGAGAAACAATGGTTGATGATACATTGTTTATAGTGCTCTAGTTGAATAACTAGTATACATGTTCTTCATATTCCTTATTGACATATGTCATGTCATTCAATCAAATGATTGCTTATAAAATACTGTTCTACTTAGCTTATTCAATGTGTTACCTGCTGTTGTATATTTATAGTTCTACTGCTCAATGTTATTCCATTATTGCAATAACAAAGCTTCTGACGGAGAGTTATAACTCTCGCTGGGACAATTATACAATTGTCTCACCCCCGTGGGATTTGACTTTTTAGGTAGACGTCGAGGTCGAAGGAACCCATCAATGAGTGAGCAACAACAGCAGCAACAACAACATCAGGGATAACAGTGATCCTCAGGTGGAGACATTGTCTGTCAAGTCTTATAGATAGAATGTCCTATGTGTCATCTCTATACTCTCATGTCCTAGGAGTCAGTAGATGTGTAATGTAGATCTGAGATTTTGGCTTAATGCCTCGAGATTTTTGTATCTTGCCTTGTACAGCTAACAGGGCAGTTGATGTTTGTAGTCCTCGAGATGTGATATTACAGAGATGTAATGATGGATTAGTTTGTAAATAACTTATCATGTTTCCTTATGAAAGAGTTTTACCGTTTGTAGATCTCTTTACAAAAAGTTTTAATTTTTAGTGATTTTTAATAATTCCACTGCTAGTTAATCGCTTCCGCATTCGTTGATATCGTTTTCCGAGACAGACGTCACACTAAGTGTATTGATCTGACTTTTTACTATGTGATGTTTCTATTTTTGTTCCATCCCATATATTTTTTAGTTTCATTTAGAACTATATTTGTAGATGTATCATCATCAAAATGTATACCTATCTTTGATGCAAAAGAAGTGAAAGTATTTATGTCAGGCCATGAAGTTATATATGCCATGTTATAGATAGTTAGATCATGAGTATCATCTTATATATTCAAACAAGATGTATTTAGACTAGAAGATGTATATGAATTAGAGAATGTACGTTCACGTTTTATAGAAAAGAAGTTTTTTCTTTGTGTTTTCTTTTGGTGGGGATATGAGTGTGCTAAAGGATGTCACGGCAACAAGAGTCTTGGATGTCATCTTTTTCTTTGGACTCTATAAGGACATGAGTTCTTCAAAGATGGAAGATTTGAGTCTGTCAACAATATCTTTGTCTAAGTTTGTGGATGGGAAAGGGTTTTTGTGAAAGGTAAAGGGCTTGATTTTTTCCATGAATCGTGGATAGGTGGTTTGGTGAGGTGGAGATGTGGTGCAAGGTATTTTACGATGAGGCGAACTGTGCAATCATTTGTTTACTTGAGGTGGGTGGAAGTGTTCTTTCCATTCCTAGACCATTTTTCTCCTTGCTGGTTTCCAAATATGTTCATTATTTGGTTTAAGTTTGTTATTTATAGGACAATACAATGATGGAGGATGACTGGAGAGAATAGAGAATGTGGTGAAATAAGGTGATGGGTTTTTGATGATAACTTTGATGGTGTATAACGTTTCTCCCAATTGGATTTTTATCGAGGCTGGTAATTCTCTATCTTTTTTGACAGAGCAAACACAAAAATATTTGATATAGCTGGGTGCTCATAGGGTTTTTGAGTATATAAATTGCACTGCATCCCAAATGGCATGGGAAATAGCTCGGAAAATATCCACTTGCTATAATTGTGGAGGAAGGTCAAAATTGGAAACCCATCTTGATCCCCCCGAGCTATAAAGAGATGATCCTTGTTCTGTCAACCATTTGGATGTGGTGGCATGGACAAAACTATCTCTGCAAAGAATGGTCATGACTTGGCCGAATAAATGATCTAGTTTGGTGTGACAACCCGTCACACAAAGTGAGATTACTCAAAACCTAAACATGATCCACCACTAATAAAACACATCACTAAAAAGAGGGTTAATTAAAATCAATTAAATTTACACAAACTTACTCAACAACATTTACATGAAAGCCCAACATCTTAGATTATTTCATAAATCATACCAAAAATATCTTACAAAGGTTTTGTGTCTTCAGACACGACATATACACAAGATATAGCATCCACATGTACAACATCAAAATACTAATAAAGCTCAAGTCGATAAAACACTATATTCAAAACATTCCTCGCCAGACCTAAGAGTACAGGGATGACTCTAGGACATACTACACATCTAAACGACTATCCATCTATGATCCATCACATCAGCTTCTCCTCACTGCCATGGGTCTGTTGTGGCTACTGACGATCACCTAAAAAGATTGTGGTGACCCATGGGTGAGACCCATGTCCCAACAAGAGATATAACTCACAACAATACTTATTTATTACAATAGGTCATGTTATTGAACATGTTAAGTAGATTAAGCAAATTAAACATTTAGACGAATAAATTGACATAACAAAACTATTAATCATAACGGCTTGTTAAGAGTACTTCGGTTCAGAGTCTTAGAAGTTAGCATTATTCTCAATCACCATATGTAGCTATTACTATGAGCATGTCGATGACGGTATGAGCATATTTGAATAATAAGAGCATGTATAACAATATAGCATGACTACAATAATAAGCATATGTAACAATATACCACATCTAACAACATAGGCATATCCAATAGGATAATCAAAGCTAACAACAAACCATGTCTAATAGTGTAAGGTGTGTCTAATAGCATAGCACTATTGACAACATAAGCATCTCTAACAGTATAAGCATTTGTAACAATATAATCATCTCTAACAATATAAGCATTTCTAATAATATAAGCATTTCTAATCAGTACAACATATAAGCATACCTAATTCATAAGTATATTTAACAACATAAGCATAACTATTGGCATGAGCATGATTAGCTGTATGGGCATAGTTAACTACATAGGCATGACTAACATCATAAGCAATTCTAATAACATAAGCATAGACAACAATATAAGCATGTTTACAGCATAAGCATATTTACAACATAAGCATATATGTCTTTCTTAATGCACTACACATCATCTATATGTGATAAGAGAAACAAGGGTTATCATCAAATGTGAAGCACTATATATAATCCTAATCATATATGCTACAGGACTGATTACGTATTTTATTAATGCCCTGAGGATTTGAGTCGCACAACCAAAATCCAATTGACCACTACAAAGTCAAAATTAGTGTCATACAAGGTAAATGGAAGAATTAGAATCTATGACCTCTCTAACACCTTGTGGTCAGTACACGAGAACACCGCAGTGGCATAACATGTGAGTCATCTGCAAACAGCGACATATAGTTAAGCTGAAAACACCTACCCACCCAGGTATAGGTCACGACACTAGAAGGATCGGCTCATGCATAACCGCCCTAAACTATAGGCAATGCCAATGAACAGGATCACGCATGGTCGTTCTACAATTGCTTTACTATCATCACATATTGCATATATCACAAATCCCAAAGCATGATTTGAGGCTCGCGCATGGACACAGTCACCTTCAATTGCTTGATATTATGGTACCAATTTTCCCCACATACTCAATAGTATGCACTTTGAGTTTCCCATAGGAGTTACTCATTTCACCATCCAGTAATAAAAGTGACACTGGAATGGATCTATGGCAAAAGCAACTACATGATTAAGGTTTCACTTGATTAGTTAAGTGGATTGAGTGAATTAAGTTTGAATCAAACAAGTGGACATACAAATCCTAATTCATTTCTAGCAAGCATTTGATATGTAACAACCCCCGTAAATATAAAACGTAAGGACATATTCCTTATTACAACACCACATAATAATATTTCATCGCCATTTGTGATTTTACTCGTCATCACACCAACACATGATATAAAATCCTTATCATGTTATCCCAGGGTACCAACCCTTATCACATCATGAAGAGAATCACACCTTCATTAGGGTTAAATCATGTCCAATGACCATTAAGACCATCACATTATCTCTTTCAAGAATATCATTATCTTTCCATGCCTCATCAAGGCTCAACCACCATCACATATATGTAACATATAATGTTCATCTTAACATTACATATAACAGCATTAGAGTTACAATAATGTAGAGAGAGGAATTACTTCATCATTATAAATGCACAAGGAAACTAAGCAACATATTTATGCTCTTCAATTGGATTAAGGTTCAACAACTTAACCAATTTAGGTTTCCAAAACAACAATTGTATGTAATCCATAGTTCTTATTATTTCCAACAAATCTTAGAAATAAGGGCATTCCTTTATTATCACAATATGAAAGGGAACTGGATATAATTATCCACCATCATTTAATTATACTAGGACTAGAGTTAACGACATGATTTAGATTAACATTGTGAATCAACACTTTACAACAATCTTAGGTTTATATTTATTTGAGGGAAAAGGTAAGACTACCAACTCATGGGGCTCTGAACAATTAATCCTAACTCATTAAATCCCCAACATCAGGTGCAATAAACACAATCTATAGAATCATAGACCACACATCAAACCATTGGATTCAATAAAATTAAAACCATCGCATCATGTATATGAATCACCATAATTTAACCACAGTTGAATAAAACATAACCATCAGATTTAGATTATTAAAATCAAATCTTTTAAGTATAAATCCTCACCCAAGACCTTCACATGTTAGATAGGTAAAACCATCAAATGCAAAACATGTAAAACCTTGAGACATTCATCTCGGAAAAACATCGAGTTATGACTTAGAAAAACCATGTATCACCATCAGGTGTAAGTCCTAAACTCACCATTGGTTTCATGAGCAAGGAAACCCCTCAAATTAGATATTAGTGAACCATCGTTTATCTTAGCCAAGCAAACCGTCGATTGAGCAACTAAGTGAAACCATCGATCCAACACTTATGAGAAAACACCCCATGACCTCTTAGGATAAAAATGAGTTGTGAACCTCAAGATTACCATAGATCAAACACTTGGATAAATCAGTTGTCAACAATTAGAAAAGCCATCGATTGTGAATCTAGTGAGACCATCAAAATAACCATTGCGAGAGCATCAAAATCATTGGTTGTGAGAGGAAACAAATCCATTAATTTTAAGCACAAAAGAAGATCCAAAATAGAAACTAAGTAACATTCATCGGCTGGCACAATAATCCCAACCATCGAGTTATGGAAACAAGAGAAAATCAGCTCAAAGCATTTAGAGAAAAACCATTGTTTGAGAAAGAAACAAGACCATTGACTTAAACCACTTGGGATAGCATCATGAGATTTGTTTCTCAAACATAAGAGAGTCCAAAATAGAATATAAATCCAAACCATTAATTGGCACAAAATAGTCGAACCATACAACATCAAAACCAACTATCAAATAGAAACGCAAGGAGGAAAAATCTACTCAAAACTCTAGAAAAGCCAATGTTCATAGGGCTTAAGATAACCATATATTATTCAGTGTTGAAGACCATATAACCATCATTTCTTGATTTAACTAAATTCATAAAAATAGTAACTAAAGTACCAAAATTGTTCCTTCCTATAGGACAACCCATCATATACCCAACAAGTAGAAAAACATTTTCAAGACACCAAATAAATCATAGCTAGTCTCGACCATTCAAACACCATAGACTATTATGATTAAGGAATCCATCAACCAACCAGAGCTAAGAATATTAAGACCATGGGTTATAGGAATCTAATAAGGTCATCAAAATAGTAGAAACTCACCACCATAGTTCTACACAAAAGACTAGTCATCCAATCACGAAGCAAGGTAGAAATCAGCTCAATTAGGTCAAGGACAACTATCAATTCCCACCATAACAACTCCATCAATTCATGGACAAGCAAGGTATGGAGCTCATCTCCCAACACAGAGAACGTGCACAAGATTAAGGAGAGTAACCATAGAGTTATCTACTCAAAAATTATCACATGTATACACAATTGAGCTAAGGATTCGAAATTACTACTCATTACTAGGTTTTAGAGCAAGATTTAGCATGGCAAGTTAAATGGTAAGCAATAAATGTGGAGAAAGTTATATAACTTGCCTTTAGAATGAAGTTGCAGCTCAAAAAAGCAAGAAAATCGAGGAAGAAGGAAGAAAGCCCTAGCTTTGAGCTTCTTCATTTGTCCAAACTAGTTCCAACTCCAAGAATGAGAAACCCTAGATCAAAGGAGCAAGAAGAAGAGTGTTTTTCATGTTTCTAGCACAAACTCAACTGTGGGGACCAGGGATCCGATCAAGAAGAAGAGAAAGGAGAGTAGGATCAGCAAGGAAACAAAGCTAAGAGAGAAGAACTTGTTGGGTTTCGTGGAGAAAACATGTGCGGCGGAAGCAACAAAAAAAATTCCACATAACCCGAAACAGGATCTCGTCGACAACAATGTATTTAGAAAGAGTGCTTGTGGAATATATCTTATCACGGAGCAAGTCTAGCGATGTCCTACTGCATAATGGTGTGAAAGGTTGTTGGCCTACACAGACATAACTTCTCTCCCGTTCACTGAGTGTGCCACAAGAAGATCTGGCGGTGCTCCTTTCCTACAGCGATGTACGCTGCTCGTAGCGCGTATGTATGGTCGTTGACGTCCTCCGAATGCAGGCGTCTCAGCATATGTATCTCTACTTCATCCATGTGGATGGACTGGAACTCCATGTCGTGCTTCCTAAGCTGATGGGAAGGAGTCGTCTCTATGTGGCGACATGTTAGCGTCGTAGTGCTCTCCTTTCTCTCCTGAGGATGGTGATGGATAGGGTTTACGTACGTGAGCGTAAACTAAAAGCCTATCTCAATATCTTATATAGATATCGACCCCTTTGAATAGTATATGAAAGGAGGCAGTGTTTCCTAAACCCATCGGTATACAGAAAGACTGCGTTAGTTAAAATGCTCATGGATTAATTAAAATATTCTGGAATTAATTAATTAACCAAATAATTGTATTAATTGATTAATTAATATCTGACTCCATACAATCGCTCGGGATGGCTCTATGGTCATATTTACCAATAGAATCCCACTTTCACTTAGATCCAGTCACTCCAATTAATTGGCTCAAACATTCCAATATTATTCTAATGGATTACATAAACATTTTAGTAATCAATGTGATTCAGAGCAATTCCAATCAAATCTACAATTATACTCATATTTCAACACATCATATGCGTGTGACCCGGTAGGTTCCAAATTATGTTGGAAATGATATCCATAATCATATTATGATTTCACAAGCAATGATTGGTATCTAGAAAGACTTCATTGCCACCCAAGTAATTGGAGAAGTTGGAGAACAACTTAACCTATCATTCATGATTGGTGTTACAGTGATTGTATAGTTCCTTTGTCGCTGATATCCATATTGAACTCGAGTCATGGAAATGTTATCCTTTTCAACGTTCAATCCATGTTCCTTGAACTAGAGCAGACTTTCTAAGATATATGTAAGCTCAATATCACATATTGACTCAGATCAGCATGGCCATGCATTTCTTAGTCTCGCTTATCAAGTGGTCGGAATATCAAACTCCCATAGGAAGGAAAAATTTCATCTACATCACTCACAGTCATCCCCATGTGTCACAGTGTACCCAAGCACCATCTTTATGGTAATCCTTATTCAGGACCATGGTGGATGATGTCAAAGTACATTGAACGACATGTGATAAGTGTAGTGACTTCAGGTCTAAGAACCACAATCACCACCATCATTATGAGATGTGACTCTAAGTACCAATCATGGTATCCATGTGTCACTCTCAAGGTGGGTCTGTTCGATACACTGTTCTCCAACAAATATCTATGTATTTGGTTTGATATCTCCATATCATTGATAATGAGATTCTTCCATCAACCAACATACATTCTAATCTTATGTGTTATTGATGTATATGAATATTTCCACAATAACAATTGATTAGGGACAAAACAAGAATGCATACTCTTAGCATACATATGATCTCACTGTTCAGGTCATCAACCCGAAGACATATGTCATTGAGTATATTATTATGTAGACATCTATAAGTTTTTTGGTCATCTCACAATATAAAACACAAACATATAGACTGGAAACTAGCCTTCATTGATATGATCAATGTTGTATTACAAATTGTTTACATATTATCCCATCACAATCATCAAATGATAGTCTCTATGGGCATACATACCAACATATTCCCACTTGCACTTATACCCAATCACTCATGAATCTCAATCCAAGTGATCAAACATGTCTGTCATGATTTTGTTGTGAAAGTGTTTTTTTGAGCGGGTTAGCCACATTGCTTTCTGTAGGTACTCTATAAATCTTCACATCTCCTCGATGTATGATATCTCATATGAGATGGAACTGTAGTATAATATGTTTAGAACGTTGGTGTGATCTTGGTTCTTTATCCTGTGCAATTGCTTTGTTGTTGTCGCAAAACAACTCAATTGCATCACTAGCGCTTGGAACCACTCCAAGTTCAGAAATGAACTTCTTGATCCACACATCTTCCTTTTCAGCATTAGATGCGGCAATATATTCAGCCTCTATTATAGAATCTGCAACCGTCTCTTACTTGGAACTCTTCCAGCTCATAGCTCCATTATTCAGGCAAAACACAAATCCAGATTGTAATCTATAGTCATCTTTGTCAGTTTGGAAGCTAGCATCAGTGTAACCCTTTACCACGAGCTCTTCCTCACCATCGTATACCAAGAATTGATCCTTAGTCCTTCTCAAGTACTTTAGGATGTTCTTTACGGCTGTCCAATGACATTCACCTGGATCTGACTAATACCGTCTCATCATGCTCAAAGCATACGACACATCAGGATGAGTACATAACATCACATACATGATAGATCCAATTGCTGATGCATATGGAATCTTACTCATGCATGCACATTCATCACATGAACCAGGACATCGGGCTTTAGAGATCGTAACACCATGGGACATGGGAAAGTTACATCTCTTAGAACCCTCCATGTTAAACATTTTTAGCACCTTGTCAATGTATGTGCTTTGGCTTAGGCCTAGAAGCCTTCTAGATCTATCTCTATAGATCTTGATTCCTAGTATATAGGATGCTTCGCCTAAATCCTTCATAGAGAAGGTCTTCCCCAGCCAAGCTTTTATTGTCTAAAGAGTAGGGATGTCATTTCCCATCAATAGTATGTCATCCATATACAATATGAGAAATATGATTGTGCTTCCACTAACCCTTTTGTAAACACAAGGTTCATCTTCATTTTGAATAAAGCCAAACTTTTTGACTACTTCGTCAAAATGTAGATTCCAGCTCTAAGATGCTTGCTTCAATCCATAGATTGACCTTTGTATCTTACATACTTCATTGGCTTCCTTTGGATTAATAAAACCCTCAAGTTGTGTCATATACACATCCTCAAATGAATTTCCATTAAGGAATGATGTTTTAACATCCATCTGCCAAATCTCATAGTCATGATAAGATGCAATGCCAAGCATGATCATGATGGATTTAACCATGGCAACTGGTGAGAAGGTCTCGTCATAATCAACACCTTGAATTTGAAGGAATCCTTTCGCAACCAATCTACCTTTATAGGTTTGAACATTTCCATCCATGTCAGTCTTCTTCTTGAAGACCCACTTGCACCCTATGGGTTTTACCCCTTCGGGTGGATCCACCAAGGTCCATACCTTGTTGGTGTACATGGATTCCATCTCTGATCTCATGGCTTCGAGCCATTTCTTAGATTTTAGTCCCTTAGTAGCTTCTAGATAGGAAGTTGGCTCATATTCTATGCCCAGTTTGTCACTGTCTTGAGTCACGAGAAATCCCAATCTCTCAGTATCAAGTCATGTCCTACTAGATCTACGAGGTTCATGTGTTACATTTGGAACTTGAAATTCCACAACAGTTTGTGAGTCTTCATGTTCCTTATGTACCTCCTTGGGTTCTCTGCGTTCTTGTTGATCTCAAACTTCTTCGAGCTCTACATTCCTCCCACTGATTCCTTTGGAAATAAATTCCTTTTCAAGAAATATAGTAGTCCTAGCAACAAACACTTTGTTGTCAGTCGATGTGTAGAAGTATTATCGTCGAGTTTCCTTGGGGTATCCAACAAAATAGCATTTTTTAGATTTGGGTCCAAGATTTTCAGGAAATTGTTTCCTAACATAAACTTCACAGCCCCAAATCTTTAACATAGACAAATTGGGATGATTCCCATTCCATATCTCATATGGTGTCTTTTGAACTGATTTGGAAGATACACAGTTAAGTGTAAACACTGCAGTTTCAAGAGCATATCCCCAGAACAATATTAGAAGTTTAGCTGAACTCATCATTGATCATACCATGTCTAATAATGTACGATTCCTTCTTTCTGACACACCATTATGTTGTGGTGTATCAGGTGAAGTCCATTGTGATACAATATCACGGTCCCTTAGAAGGTCCTCAAACTCTTGGCTTAAGTATTTGCCACCTCGATCTAAACGGAGTGCATTAATACTCTTACCAAGTTGCTTATATACTTCATTCATGAAAGTCTTGAACATTTCAAGAGTTTCTGACTTGTGCTTCATAAGATATACATAGCCATACCTACTGAGGTTATCAGTGAAGGTAATGAAGTATTGATAGCCTCCTCTAGCATTTGATCTAAAGGTCTACATACATCAGTATGTATGAGCCCTAGCAGATCACTGGCTCTCTCACTATGTCCTTTGAAAGGAGTCTTAGTCATCTTGCCTAATAAGCAAGCCTCACATGTCTCTAATGATTCAAAATCAAAAGAATCTAGATAACCATCCTTATGGAGTCTAGATATGTGTTTCTCATTTATATGCCCAAGACGACAATGCCATAAGTATGTTTTGTTTAAGTTGTCAAGTTTTAGCCTTTTAGTATTACGTTGTATATGCTAGTCTCAAGTTCTAACAAGCAGATACCATAAGACATAGGGGCATTGCCATAAAAGATCTCATATTTAGAAATAGAAATCATTCCATTCTTAATGTAAAATTCAAATCCACTCTTGTCCATACAAGATACAGAAATAATATTTCTATTAATGGCAGGTACATAATAGCAATTCTCTAATTCTATTACAAGGACCGTAGGCAAAGATAAACTAATAACTCTAACTGCATGGCAACAACTCTTGCTCCATTAGCGATCTGCAGGTCGACTTGGCCCTTTTGTAAAGACTTACTTCTTATCAAATCATGCATATTTGAACATGTGAGATCCACATCCAATATCCAATACTCATGATGAAGAAGTATTTAAATTTATCTCAATAACGTATATACCTGAAGTGGAGATCTCTATCTCCTACTTCTTCTTCCTCAGTTCCTCCAGGTAGAGAGGACAGTTTCTTTTCTAATATCCAGCCTAGTGACAATGGTGACAACTGCCTTCTTTGGAAATCCCACCTTTAGCTTTGATCGTGGATGACTTTGGCTTATGCCCGAATTTAGAATCTTTCTTAGCCTTGCCTTTGATTTTTGACTTTCCCTTTGTCTTGTTGATCATCATCATAGACTTGGGCTTGTCTTTCTTCATCTGTGCTTCAGCTGTCCTCAACATGCCCAACAATTCTGACAATGGCTTGTCAAGATTGTTCATGTTGTACTTCATGAAAAAATGACAATATGATTCAGGCAACAATTGTAGAATCACATCAGTGGCCAACTCTTAACCTAGGAGAAATCTTAGCTTGGATAAGATTTTTACGTACACAATCAAAGTGAGTATATGGGTGCCAACTATGTCTCCCTCTTTCATCTTACTTCTGAATAAAGCCTTAGAGACATCATATCTCTCATGTCTTGCTTGATGCTGATACATATTCTTGAGATGTGTTACCATCTCCATGACATTCATGTTCTCATGCTGCTCTTATAACTCATAGTTCATTGAGCACAACATCATGCACTTGACACCCACGACATAATCAAGGTGCTTCTTGTAAGCATCATTTTCAGCCTTGGGCACATTTGAGGTGGGTTATGTTGGCTCTAGTGTTTCAAGGACATAGAGCTTACGCTCATGCGTGAGAACAATTCTAAGCGTCCTAAACCAGTTTTGAAAGTTGGTTCTGATAAGTTTGTCCATCTCAAGGACTGATTGCAATGAGCAAGTGTGAGTGTTGTTTGCCATTTGATTGCTACAAAAGAAAGAGTTTGCATTTAGTCCAAAACATTTTGACTTGTAAAGATTTGATAAACAAGATTAATTAGGCCTTTAATTAATTATGCTCCCACTATTCTATTCAAATTGATAGCCCTCACTATAAACTCATAAGATTGCAGTGTACAACCTTCTAATGAGCCAAGATCCAAAATAATTGGATCAATGCCCAGCCAACGCCAACGTCAAAGACCAAATACTAAGGTAGGCAACTTTTTCCAATTGCATCATATACAACTCTTGGATAGATGAACATGCACAACTCCTTGCCATGATGCATCTGTGTGCCTCTAGGTAATTGACCCTATCAAGGTTCCCTAGTTAAGTCCAACCCATAATCCAACACGATGAGTGTGCACCCTGCGGAGGCAGACCCATACACCCACCATCACACTTCCACGAGATAGACAGTGTACCACGCAGAGGCGTGCCCACACATTGTCAATCAAGATTTTCATGTGTGTTGCTTTATGGAAGGCAACTAAAACTTAATATTATTAATTGAGGGGTTTTATTAATACATGTACATATCCAAACACCACATACCTATAGTACGTATCATATACTACTATATCCACAACCACAAACGATAGGAATCCAATCACAAACACAAATACATCGGTTATGGCCATACTATTGTAATCCTTTGGAGCAACAAAGGATTACGGTCCACCTAAGGTCTTATGCATCTCATGCAACAACACATGTGAATTAACATGTAAGGATCTGCATTACAATGAACAACTCCATAGATGCTCCGTGAGGTTGGAACTTCAAGTTGCTTCTTGGAATTTGATCTTCATGGTGCTTCTCCATGGACGCTCCTTGGAGTTGGATCTTCAAGTGGCCAACTTACATCAAGTTTACAATGACTAAAACTAATCCTATCTCTATTACATCATATGGGTACAAATATAAAGGGAAAGAATTAATTACACTTTGAAATAAGAGATGAGTCTTGACATGCAAGTCGAATACTTTATGCAAAGGATCAACATACAACCATTATACATCCATAACATTCAAAACAAACATATCCATAAGATTGACGTCCACATTCATTCACAACATTCACAAAAGGGGATACCAGACCATAATCGTGCATGCATCCACCACATAAAATAGATTTTAAAGGCGATGTGTATGATATCATAGGCATATCTATATATACGTATATCTATACTACTATAAAAAGAGCAAGTTTGATGCTGCGCTCTCCTTGATTCACTCTCTTCTCTCCTTTTTTCAAGGAATTTTGCTCCTACAAATATTTATTCTCACACTCTCCTATTAACTTTTATTATCTTTAATTCTGTATTTCTCTCTCCATCTCATCCCACTGAAACGGATCCTTGATTCTCTCCTTTCAAACAACCAACACAAATATTTTTTGCCGTAGGGACCCTTTCACGGACGAGTCCTCTCCCCGTACATTTCCAACAAATTTTATATGTCACGTGCATGTGCACGTGTTCTTTCACTAGTACATATTAAAATTGCAGCCCTTTTAATGTGGGACTTTCCCCATTAATTAAATTTTTGACTCTCACGCAGACTATACGGGGTACACAGGGGCAGCGCCCCTGTGTGGGGGCGGGAGTCAAGGGGAGGCTGCCCCTCACGGGGTCTGAGGGGAAAAGCCCCTGAAAGGTCTATGTCATTTTACTTCCATGCACTAAGGAAAATCAATATTTTCCATAATCGACCCCATCCGAAATGTCAAAAATAGAAGCCTGCAGCGTATGTAGAATATGGTTTAGATTTACACATTAGCAGTTTTAATTCGCATCATATGCAACATTGAAAATAGTATACAATGATTCGATCATATCGAAACAAATCCAAATACGTCGTAGATCGACGATGCTCTGATACCACTGTTGGGTTTTGTGGAGAAAACATACGCGGAGAAAGTAACAAAAAAAAATTCATGCAACCCAAAATAGGATCTCGTCAACAATAGTGTATTTAGAAAGAGTATTTGTGGGATATACCTTATCATGGAGCAAGTCTGTGAAAAACTACTAGAGGGGGGGTGAATAGAGTTTTTGAATTATTTTAACAATTTATTGAATTCAAACAACCACAATTGAAATTAGAATAAAGAGACAAGTGTTTAGAGTGGTTCCAACTATAGCAAATACTATAGTTGTCAGTCCACTACCCGGTTGCTTACCCAACCGGGATTTGAAAGTATTTATTTTATTACCTCTCGAGGATTTATACAAAATACAATACTTTCCTTTACACCCTTTGAGAAGCCTTCACCCTGAAGTAGGTGCACCAACTTTGAGGTAGCCTTCTATGAAGTAACTCCAAGCTCCCCCTTGAAGTAGCCTTCCTCTCTAGAAGTAACCTCCCGTTGCACCAGCCTTCTGAAGTAGCTCAAAGTCTCCTTCTTCGCCAAGAAGATCTTCACCCTCTCCAATCCGCAACCTCCAACCTAGGAGTAGCAAGGAGAGTACAAACAATGATAGGGAACAAGAAAGAAAATAGAAATTACAACTTATCCTTTATAGCCCAAGGCTTGATTTGCCTATATCAAGCGTATAGATCTCCTAACCAAGTATGTGAACTTGTGATTGCAGTGGGTAGGAGATACTAGCCTATAGGACACGAATTATGAGCTAAGGAATGGAATGGCCAATTGTCACAATGCTCAAATTGCTCACAAACAGATTGCACAAAGTATGCTCAAATGTTTCTCAAGTGTAGCAAGTGTAAAACAAGTGAGTTTAGGTGTCCTATGGCTTGTCCTATTTATAGGAATGGCCTAAGGATGCTTAAGGACGTTCTAGACAACTTCTAGGGGTTTCTAAGTGCTTAACTAGCCGTTAGGTACAAAGTTGTTGCTTTAACAACGGCTAATTAATTAATTCTGCAGTTGCTGTCAGAGACCATCTCGGTCGACAAATGGTCGACCGAGACACCTACTCGGTCGAACTTTTGTCGACCGACAGGCTCTCTGGAACAAGTGATTTGCAACGTCTTTCTCCAACTGCCAACTAACTTGTCTGTTGTGTCTAACGGCTACTTTGGATCTTTCTCGGTCGAGAAGATTGTCGACCGAGAGTGTCTCGGTCGAGGAGTTTGTCGACCGAGATTGATCTTGTTTCAAGGTTTCAATTTAGGCACTAATTATGTGTGTGAGTGTGCAAAAGTAATCCTATTTGAATGGGATGACTTGTCTAACTGTGGTGTTTAGATAGGGAAAATCTAACGCTTGATTTACATGCAATTCTAAGTACTTGTACATTATATTTTTGTACAAGTTTTTACAACAGTTATTACATTGCATGAAAATATAGATATGTAAGCTTGTAGATTTTCCCTTGTTGCTTTGTCATCCTGCACACTCAAGTAGCTCGTTAGATTAATAAGAATGAAATGTTTGTCATACTCAAAACAAAGGGATTTATAGATGTCCATTTAGCCAACAGTCTGGTGATGTCCCGCTGCACGATAGTGTGTAACATTGTTGGCCTACACAGACAGAACTTCTCTCCCGTTTGCTGAGTGCGTTGTAGGAAGATCCGACAGTGCTCCTTTCGTGCGGTGATGTACGCCTCTAGTAGCACATATGGATGGTCGTTAACGTCCTCTAAATGCAGGCTTCTCGGTATTTGCATCTCTACTCTATCCACACAGATAGACTAGAACTCTACATTGTGCTTCCTAAGCCAGTGGGAAGGAGTCGTCTCTGTGCGGTGACGTGCTAGTGTCGTGGTGCTCTCCTTTCTCTCCTAAGGACGGTGACGGCTAGGGTCTACGTAGGTGAGTGTAAACTAAAAGTCTCTCTCAATATCTTATATAGATATCGGTCATTAAATCCCTTTAAATAGGAGACAAAAGGAGGCAGGGTTTCCTAAACCCATCGGTATATAGAAAGACTATGTTAATTAAAACGCTTGTGGAATAATTAGAATATTCTGGAATTAATTAATTAACCAAATAATCATATTAATTGATTAATTAATATTTGACTCCATATAATCGCTCGGGGTGGCTCTATGGGAATATTTACTAATAGAACTAACTTGCTTGAGTCAAGAATAACTAAGAAAGCTTTGAAATATTAAAAGAAGACTAGATTTGAATCCCATGATCATATGCAAGTAGATTGCTCCAAAATCCTCCTATCTTGAGCTCCTTTTCCTCCCTCAAGAGAGAGGGATGAGCTATAGTATAAGGGGAAGAAGAGAGGGTGTGCTAGGAATGTAATAAATCACTTTGCAAGCAAGGAGGGAAGTATAAAAGCTAAAAGGGAGAGAGAAGGAAGAGGTAAGGTCTCTAGCCAATATTGCCAAGTGTCCATGGTCAAGACCATCACTTGCATGCAGCCCAGAAGCCCATAGATAGTGGGAATCAAGTGGTCCACCAAAACTTGGCTCCCAAAACAGCTGTTGGCCCCAATTACAAAGAATTCAATCCAAATATATCATACAAGGTAGCCCATCTATGAGAGGAAAATCCTAAGTAGATGTCACGCACAAAATCAAGGAGCAACTAGGTGCTATATGGTACAACTAACTCCAGAATTATATAAAAATATGTGAGGCACAACAAGCATGTGAAAAATTACAAAAAAAAACATCATATGTGAGTAAATTGCATAAAAGTCCAAAACGTGCATAAATTTGCATAACTTGCTCAAACAGTGCCCAAACTGGACCAAAGTTGAAACATAGCTTAATTAATTGATATCAAAGCATAAGATAAAATTTAATTAAGCATCTTAAGAATAAAATTAGGTAAATTAAGCATCATTATGGTTTAGGCTAGGCCATGGGCCTTACAACCATAAACCCCTAATAGGGATTTTGCCCCCGAAATATGAAGCAAACAAGGATGCTTACCTCCCAAGAATCTCATGTTCCAACTACCCCAAGGTTCTTCCATCTCATGATGATGTCACAATATATTCACTAAATCTATGACCTTCCTCCTCAACCTATGGGTTATGGGCCCACCACACTTCCATTGTGTCATTCTGATCTAATGTCCTACATCCTGATGTCGCCTATCTATACACCTTGTCCCACTATCGTTAGTTATATTATCATAGAATCATTATTCTTCTTCTCAAAAAATCATTGGAGCACCTCAAAATCTAACTCTCTCTAGGGGAAAGAAACACCAGGACCTCATTTGAAACTCTCCAACTTATGTACCACTGATACACCCTGGATACTAGGACTCATAACCTTGGTATCCACTACATGTGTCAAGAAAACCTCACATCCTTGTCTTATCAGCTTCTCTACCGTCATGACCAACACCCAACATGTTGGAAGGATCTTCCTGACTTCCTAGAAAGCTTAAAAGGTGTCCCTATTACAAACTTCACGATCCTATAACTATGGTCCAAAATAGCTACATGCTAAACTGTGATATTCATCCCTTGGGTTACATCAAATCCCTGCACACCAAGTGGCATAAGATTCACTTGCATGGAACATCCTGAGAAAGGAAGATCATGAGGGGAAGGGTATACCTCTCACAACACAGTGATACCATCCCAAGGGTTTCTAACAAAGTGTATTATCGGTCCTATCATTTAGAAAACAAGTTACAATTTTTATGTTTCATTCACTTTTTCACTTGGATTCCTTGCTAGCTGCATACGAATTATCATGATTATCATACCTCGTTATTTTTTCATGTTAGTATTTTATTATAATCATGTGTATATTCTCATTTATCATACTTCTTATTCACTCTTTTAGGGGTTATTTCATCACATTCCTCATTCTTATACATTCAACATGGATCATTCCCTTTAATTTCTTTTATATATCATGATAATTTTACATTAGCATCTTTTACACATAGGGGTGGATCTGAGATAAACTTAGGTTCCACTTTGTTCATCCATCTTTATCCACTTTTATTATCTCATATCACGATTATCATTGGAGTTCTCGTATTCTTACATGAATTTTCCACCTCAGGTTATTACACTAGCACATATTCATTTTTATTTTATTCCATTATTTTCCAGAATCATAGTTTTAGAAGCTCCTTCTTAGCTTATTTTCATTCGTATTTAACCTTCATGGTGTCATATCTCTTTCTTTAATCATCAAACTTTCCACATTTTAATGAGTTATGATATGTTTTTCACCTTTCCTTGGGTATGATTAAGAATTGTTCACCATGATTTCTTAATTATTATGCTCTTTGGATTGTTTCCAACTGACTACTTGATCAGGGTAATCAGCAAGCTAACAATAAAAGAGTTCCACACTTGCCTTTCCTTTAGTATATGAATACTTGGCCAGGGCATCCAAGTATGAAATTCAGGAAGTATGCATTATTTTCATGTCATTTTTATTGCTTAGCTATCATTCCAAATGTGACAACCCATCGCACAAAGCAAGATTACTTAAAACCTAAACATGATCAACCACTAATAAAACATATCACTAAAAAGAGGGTTAATCAAAACTAATTAGATTTTCAAAAACTTAAAACATTTGCATGAAATCCCAACATATTAGATTATTTCATTAATTGTACCCAAAATCTCTTACAAAGGTTTTGTGTTCTTCATCCACAACATATATACAAGAGATAGCATCCATAAGTACAACATTAGAATACTAATAAAGCTCGAGTTGGTAAAACACTATACTAAAAACATTCCCGTCTGAACCTAAGAGTACAAGGATGACTCTAGGACATACTAGACATATAAACAACTATCCATCTATGATCCACCACATCAGCACCTTCTCACTGCCATGGGTCTACTGCGGCTACTAACGATCACCTAAAGAGATTGTGGTGACCCACGGGTGAGACCCATGTCCCAACAAGATATATAACTCACAACAATGCTTATTGATTACAACATGTTATGTTATTAAACATGTTAAGTAGATTAAGCAGATCAAACATTTATATAGATAAATCAACATAACAAAATTATTAATCATAATGGCTTGTTAAGAGTACTTCTACTCGGAGTCTTAGAAGCTAGCATTACTCTTGATCACCAGATGTAGATATTACTATGAGCGTGTCTATAACAATATGAGCATATTTGAATAATAGGAGCAGGTCTAACAATATAGCATGACTACAGTCATAAGCATATCTAATAGTATACCACATCTAACAGCATAGACATATTTAATAGGATAATCAAATCTAACAACAAAAGCATGTATAATAGTGTAAGGCATGTCTAATAGCATATCACTATTGACAACATATGCATCTCTAAAAGTATAAGCATTTGTAACAATATAAGCATCTCTAACAATATAAGCACTTCTAACAATATAAGCATTTCTAATCAGCATAACATGTAAGCATACCTACTTCATAAGTAGATCTAGCAACAAAAAAATAACTATTGGCATGAGCAAGATTAGCAGTATGGGCATAGCTAACTACATAGGCATGACTAACATCATAAGTAGTTCTAATAACATAAGCATAGATAACAGTATAAGCATGTTTACAACATTAGCATGTTTACAACATAAGCATATTTGTCTTTCTTAATTCACTACACATCATCTATATGTGATAAGAGAAACAAGATTTATCATCCAATGTGAAGGGTTGTATATAATCCTAATCAGACATGCTACATGGTTGGTTACATATTTTATTAATGCCTTGAAGATTTGAGTCATACCACCCAAATCTAATTGACCACTATGAAGTTGAAATCAGTGTGATACAAGGTCAATGGAAGAGCCAGAATCCACAACCTCTCCAACACCTCGTGGTCAGTACACGAGAACACCGCAGTGACATAACATATGAGTCATTTGCAAACAACAACATATAGTCAAGCTAAAACACCTAGCCCACCTTGGTACATGTCATGGAGCAAGAATGGCCAACTCATGCATGGTCATCCTAAACTGTAGGCAATGCAAATGAATAGGCCCACACATTGTCGTTATGCAATTACTCTACTATCATCACATATCACATATATCACAAATCTCGAGGCATGATCTGAGGCTCACACATGGCTACAATCACCCTTAATTGCTTAATATTAGGGTACCAAGTTGTCCCTGCATACTCAACAGTATGCGCTCTGAGTTTCTCGTAGGAGTTACTCATTTCACAATCCAGCAACAAAACTAACACTAGAATGGATCAATGGCTAGGGCAACTACATGATGACGGTTTCACTTGATTAGTTAAGCGGATTGAGTGAATTAAGGTTGAATTAAACAAGTGGACATACAAATCATAATTCATTTCTAGCAAGCATTTGATATGTAACAACTCCTGTAAATATAAAATGTATAGGACATATTCCTTATTACAACACGACATGATACTACTTCATTGCCATTCATGATTTTACTTATCATCACACCAACACATGATATAAAATCCTTATCACATTATCCCAGGGTACTAACCCTTGTCACATCATGTAGAGAAACAATGCAAGTTAGCTTAACATTGTAAATCAACACTTTACAACAATCTTAGGTGTATATTCATTTGAGGGCAAAGGTAAGACTACCAACTCATGGGCCTCAGAACCATTAATCATAACTCATTAAATCCCTAACATCAGGTGCAATAAACACAACCTATAGAATCATAGACCATACATCAAACCAAGTAACTAAAAACATTGCATTGTGTATATGAATCACCACAATTGAACCACAGTTGCATAAAATATAACCATCGAATTTAGAGCATCAAACCCAAATCTTTCAAGTATAAATCCTCACACAAGACCTTCACATATTAGATAGGTAAAACCATCAGACAAAAAGCATGTAAAACCTTGAGACATTCATCTAGGAAAACCATTGATTTATGACTTAGAAAAACCATGTATCACCATCAGGTGTAAGTCCTAAACTCACCATTGGTTTCATAAGCAAGGAAACCCCTCAAATTAGATATTAGTGAAACCATTGTTTATCTTAGCCAAGCAAACCATCATTTGAGCAACTAAGTGAAACCATCGATCTAATACTGAAGAGAAAACATTCCATGAACTCTTAGGATGACAACGAGTTGTGAACCTCAAGAGTACCATCAATCTAACACTTGGAGAAATTAGCAATTAGAAAATGCATCGATTGTGAATCTAGTGAGACCATCAAAATATCCATTGTAGGAGCATCAAAACCATCAATTGAGAGAGAAAACAAAGGCATATTTTTTAAGCAAAAAATAAGATCCAAAACAGCAACTAAGTAACCTTCATAGGTTGACACAAGAAGCTCAGCGATCGATTTATGGAAACAAGAGAAAATCCTCTCAAAACATTTAGAGAAAAAACATCGTTTGAGAAAGAAACAAGGCCATTGACTTAAACCACTTGGGATGGCATCATGATATTAGTTTATCAAACATAAGAGAGTCCAAAACATAAGATAAATCCAAACCATTAATTGGCATAAAATGGTCGAACCATACAACATCAAAACCAACTGTCGAATTGAAACACGACAAATAATCTACTCAAAACTCTAGGAAAACCAATGTTCATGAGGATCAAGATAAACACCAGTTATTCAATGATGAAGACCAAATAACCATCATTTATTGAGTTCACTAAAGTCATAAAAATAGTAACTAAAGTAACAAAATAGTTCCTTCCTATAGTCCAACCCATCAGATACCCAACAAGTAGAAAAACATTTTCAAGGCACCAAATAAATCATAGCTAGTTTCGACCATTCAAACACCATAGATTATTGTGATTAAGGAAGCCATCAACCAACCAGAGATGAGAATATTATGACCATGGGTTCTTAGGAATCTAATAAGGTCATAAAAATAGTAGCAACTCACAACCATATCTCTACACAAAAGACTAGTCAGTGGATCATGAAGCCAAGGTAGAAATCAACTCAATTAGGTCAAGGACAACCATCAATTCCCACCATAACAACTCCATCAACTCGTGGACAAGAAAGGTATGAAGATCATCTCTCAACACATAGAACATGAATAAGATTAAGGAGAGTAATCGGAGAGTTATGTACTCAAAAATCATCACTTAGTTAAGGATTCAAAATTGCTACTCATTACTAGGTTTTAGAGCATGGCAATTTAGATGGTAGGCAATAAATGTGGAGCAAGTCATATAACTTGCTTATAGAATGAAGTTGAAGATTTAAACAGAAAGAAACTCAAGGAAGAAGGAAGAAAATCCTAGCTTTGAGCTTCTCCATTCGTCCAAACTAGTTCCACCTCCAAGAATGAGAAACCCTAGATCAAAGGAGTAAGAAGAAGAGTGTCTTTCATGTTTCTAGCACAAACTCAATCATGGGGACCAGGGATCCGAACAAGAAGAAGAGAAAGGAGAAGATCTTACTTGCTTGAGTCAAGAACAACTAAGAATGCTTTGAAATCTTGAAAGAAGACTAGATTTGAATCCCATGATCATATGCAACTAGATTGCTCCAAGCTACTCCTATATTGAGCTTCTTTTCCTCCCTCAAGAGAGAGGGGCGAGCTCCAGTAGTAGGGGAAGAAGAGAGGGCGTGCTAGGAGTGAAGAAATAATTTTGCAATCAAGGAGGAAAGTATAAAAGCTAAAAGGGAGAGAGAAGGAAGAGGTAAGGTGTCTAGCCAATATTGCCGAGTGTCCATGGTCAAGACCATCACTTGCATGCATCCCAACAACCCATAGACAATGGGAATCAAGAGGTCCACTGAAACTTGGCTCCCAAAATAGATGTTGGCCCCACTCACAAAGAATCCAATCCAAATGTATCATACAATGTAGCCCATCTATGAGAGGAAAATCCTAGGTAGATGTCATGCACAAAACCAAGGTGCAACTAGGTGCTCCATGGCACAACTAACTCCATCATGATATAAAAATATGTGAGGTATAACATGCACATGACAAATTGCAAAAAAAAATGAGATGTTGATAAATTGCATAAAAGTACAAAACATGCACAAAATTGGATAACTTGCTCAAACAGTGTCCAAACTGGACCACACTTGAAACATAGATTAATTAACTAAAATCAAACCATAAGATATAGTTTAATTAAAGCATATTAAGCTTCCAATTAGGTAAATTAAGCATTATTAGGGTTTATTCTAGGTCATGGGCCTCACATTTTGTGTCTTCAAGTACTGAGTAAAGGACTTGCAATGGTGATCGAATCTTGGGTTTAAGAACTTTATGACTAGGAAGGACCTTTTTGAAAAAACAAGTGACATCAAATATGTTGATAGTGGTATTGTCAAGGTTGTTATTGATGGTAACCATCACACCATGGCTAGTGAAAACCTTGAGCAGGTGCATGGAGCTAGCAGGTAGGTCAATGGGGAACTTGACATCAAAGAAAGGTGAGGGGACCATAATGTGTCTGTGGGGCAAAGGGAATGGTCCAAGGTTAAATGGAACAAGAGAGGTAGATGGTGGTGATATAAATAGATCGGATACTGTGGGAATGGGATGATGGGTATCATGTTGGATGTTGGGACAGGTAAAAAAGGTGATGTTATAGGGGGGATGTGGGTGGGTTACAGGTCAATGGTGGTAGTGGGTAAGGAATGTCGTCAGAAGGGCTAAGAACATATAATGGGTTGAAAGAAGAAAAAACTGAGAGACGAGAGGAGGAAGCAGGTGGCGGTATGAGCTTTCATTCGAAAAAAGCATTGGACCGATAATGGGTATAACTGCGGAAAAAAGAAGCATATGGTCGACCAATGCATGGCATATGGGTGGTGATGAGGGCATGGGCGTGATAGGTTGTATTGTTAGGAGTAAGAAAGGTGGGCCATTTTGTGACATGCAAAATAGATGACAAGGAAAGAGAAGTGGTGTCAAAGGTGGTCATGCCTCATGCAATGGGAGAAATGAAGAGGTTTGTATTGTTCACTATGTTAGCAAGAGACATAGTTCCATCCAGAGAATGTCTTCAGACTGGAAAGGGGCGAGCAATAGATGAAGCGCATATGAAGATGTATAAAGGGGATGGAAAGAGGAGGAGGAGTAGTGGTATGGGGAGAAAGGATGTGGTGAGGATGGTGGCGATGGGAGGTTGTGAGCTGAGACATGTGAAGTAGCAACAAAACCTACATATGAAATTAAATGTGTAGAGGATGGAAGAATAACTCACATGTTCCCATGTTGTTTGAAAGATGATATGGCAATATCTTCCTTACATGTAGTGGTATCTGTAGACTTGGATGAGCCTATTGGTAGTGGGTTGGATTCATTGCCCTGAGGGGTTTGGTATATGTCTTTAATGAAAAGTTGGTCCCCAAATCTGATCCAGAAAATGTGGAGTTGTTTGGCATCCTGAAGAGCGGTAGCAGTTTAGTAGGAGTTTCTGTGAAGAAGTTTGTGATCTAGGCTGTGAAGGTTTGGTCATCAGTCGGATTCAAGTAGATGATCCAATTTTTCTTGAGTCGGATTTGGGTGATCATCTCCTTCCATCCACTACTTGTGGATAGTGTACCATCAATGTTTTCCACAAGTGTGATTTGGAAGGTTTGGCTGCACATATTGCAATTTGTCTAGTTTTGATGTCAAGGTGGTGATATCTCCATATTCTAGGCAAAAGAATAGATTCCATTATCTCATCATTAAGAGTGTAGTCCATGTATGGGATGTTTGATGTCGTGGATGGTTGTGCCGGGGTTGATACAAGATTGATCGGTGTGTATGTTGTTCTTGTTATGTTGGTGTGGTTTCTTGCTTTTAATATTCAGACTCCAACACATAATAGGTGTAGTTTGGTAGGATGTTGTCTTGAGGATGTTGGAAATCAGCCCTCTTGATCGCATGCTGGCCAACGAGAGATTGTATATCAAATCAGAGGTGTGTAGTGTATTAGTCTTGCTTTGTAAATTCACGAAGACAATGGTGGTGCATGAGCAACAAGACCGATGGTTTCAAATCATGTATATGTGAGTATCCGAGCTAGAGTGGCTATGTTCAGAGGTGGGAGTTCTTTGCTGGTGTGTAATCAATGTAATGCTTATTGTGTTGATCAACTGGTGTGTTTGTTGAGGGGTCGATGTGGTGTACGATGGAAACAATGCAGTATGGCAATGTCGAGATCTACTAGAGAGGATGGATTTGTGGGTTGATCCTACTGGAGAAGGTGAGACTACTTTGTTTTGAGTTTGATAGAGGGTGAGACACTTGTTTGTTGGGTTCAAGAGAGGTTGGAGATTTCTATCACTAAAATCAAGTGAAGTTGGAGATTTCTCTCACTAACACTGGTTCTTTTTTTGTGTAGCCTGGTCCTTATAAAATTGGGTGCACTATGTTGATGTCTAAGTTGTTAATTTTGCTCAAATCTTATGATTAGATCATGAAACCCTGAATATTAAATCCTTCAATATTTCTAGGATGATTTATCTTAGGTCATGAATAGTTTATGATTTTATGAGTAGCTTAGTGATGAACTTGCATGTATATTGAGGTGTTGAAATCAATATTGAAGCAAATTACATATAGCTTTAGGTGAGACATCCAACCTTGATGAATATTATTAGGACTGATCTTGTTGATGTTAATCAAATCAATCTTGTTTATGATATCAGAATATGCTTGTATGACTATTGTTAAAGATCTAAGTCAAGTTTCTCTAATCAAGTCATTAATCTAGATCTTCTATACCAAGGTATACTTTATCCCCTTATTGGCCTAGATGGTGGTATTAAAACATGCATGTAATAATATGTCTAAAAATTCTTGACTTCATATACTTGTTTGAATTCTATGTTCAGTAGATTACTACTTTCTTTTTCTTATCATATGTTGATAAAACTTGAAAATGTTATCATATATGTCCATTATACAACCTTGCACACCAACATCTAATCATGGGTTAAGGACACAAGGTCTGGTGTACCTACTTGATTTATCAAGCAAGGACATACCATGTTGATAAAAGGGTTAACTCTTAGTGATAGCCTTGAGGTCCCTAACAAATAGGGTTAACTCTTGATGTTTAGTATTGTAGTCCCTCACTTTGAGAAAAAGGTACATATTTATCTTTGGCTTGAATGTACTTCATCGACCCCTTCCTTTGAGAAGTTAATTAAAGTTATTATAATATATTTTGTAAAATGGAAATGCACTTAAAACATGCTTGCTTATTAAAAAGGAAGTGTGTAATGTTGTTGCTTGCCTTCTTGTCATTATATTAAGTTTTAGCTAATTAAATATGTTACTTATACATGTGATTTTATGTGTGCATAGCATACTCAACACAACTATGTTGGTGTGTACCCATTTTATGATTTTAGATAACATGTACATAGTGACAATATTATCGTGACCATTGCTTCGACTCTAATATGATATCTTCTTCTTCATCTTTGATTATCAGCATGACATACAAATGATTCTATGTATGGTTTGATAATGAATAAAGGAGAAGAATCTTTCATTCTAGGTACTAATTAGTTTCGCTTATCCATATACCTTATTATTCTTACCTTATGGTTTATAATATTGTTGTTGTTGTTTTATTCATGCATATCTTATGTGAATGGGATCCATTATAGGGACATACATTCATGTCCTATTTCTTCTGACTCTATAGTTAGAGGAGGTGGGATTGGATTCAAAATGGATTTGTGACAAATGGTATCAAATACAATCACATATCCTCTATGTATGACTAAAACTCAATTACTCATATGAACCAAGGGAAAACCAAAGTCCATAATGGTGAAGTGGAGGTGTCTAGGCTAGTCAATGTAGGGGGGCTAACACATCTCCATTGTGGTGGTTGAGATCACCTCTGTATACATACCTGGACAAATTCAATCCAAGACTGGATTAAGGATTTTCTCTTACAAAGCTTAGAATGTCTTCTATCATCTCATATCTCTTTAAGGACTTCCCCAAGCCACCCATTAGATGACGATTAGGTAGTTTTCTCATATCCTCAAGTGAACTCCCTCGTTACAACTCTCGATTATGGGTAGCTTACATACGGGAAAACTAAAAATTCAAATGAATGGGTAAAAGTCGATTAAGATGATAATAATTACATGATCATATTTTAATTTGAAAACCCTATTCAATTTAATAAAAGTACTTGTAAATTTAAGTACTTGTGTATAATATCTGACATCATACTAACTCACCTTTACCAAATATTACCTGTGTGCTTCTTGTGTTTGAGGTAAAACAATAATGATCCATAATATGATGATATAAGGATGACTCACGCTTTATTCCTCATGGTTTATGAGGTCTCTATTGACTCATTTTATTTTTCCCTATCATTGAAACATCAAACATGACTATGCAAATACTATTTTTCCTATTTGATATGTATCATGCTAATGCTTTGAAATTACTATGTTGTTGGAAGCTTTATTATTATGGAACAACTTTGATGCAAGAGGCAAATCCCTACTAATTTTATTCATATTGGTAAAACTCAATTTTGAATAATATTACAAATATGAGGTCTCAATAATACTAAATGATTCTCTAACATTTAAAGAGCCTATATTGACTTCTATACTTTCAAGTATACCCCTGACCTTTATATATGGAAGGAAGAAACTATATTATGATATCAAATATGCAAAATCTTGAACCATTGTTTTTATATGATGTGATTGATCTTTGATGGCATAGCTTTGTGAAATACAAATCCATAGACATGACTAACCCTATTTTAGATGCTTGATATTTCATGATAATGAGGAAAATATGTTAGGTTAGAATGGTAGTTTGAATTATGAGTCTCCTAACCTAGGTCACATTCCTATTATGATTACTTCTAAATTTTCATATGGTTGATTATTTGGAGTTTGGAAAGGTAACCCTTCCATAGGTTAGATCTCTTGATATCAGTCTCTAATAGGTTAGATCTTATGATGACATTGAAATCAATATTGAATCTTGAGTTGATAAAAATGTTGAAACATGATGGTGTTGATTATATCTTGCAGTTAAGTGCCTAGAAAGACCTAGGTCTAGATCATTCATATATTTTGAATGCCATTATAATGAATTTGATAGTGATATCACAAAATGATGCTTGACTATTATACATGGATGAATGATCACTATATCTAAATATGCATTTATATCCTAGCTTTGAAATTTTGGCGGTATGATTTTTTATGTCCAAATCTTGACTATTGATATTGATTTACAAAATATGGATTCGTGTTTATTGGTCTTGATACTTATTTGACTTCCATGAACACCCTATTTGGATCTTGAGATCACCCTTGATATATGATTAATGACTTTTGTGTTACCATTATTGAATATACAAATTATGACTATTTTGACCTCTCAAAATATGAATTAGGGATAAGCTCTCATGTGGACTAGGTTGGGATCTTCCATTGATTTTGATATAAAAACAATGATGTTGAAATATGATGTTTGTCTCAAAATTATTGAAATACCAAATCCCAATCATGGATGTATAACCCCACCTAGGTCCAATGTAGAATCTATAACCCTAAAAGTTGTGATTGAAAGGCATGTTTTACTCTTATATAAAAGAGCTCTATTCTTTTGACCTAATATGTGATCTCTCCAAATTCTTGATCTGTTGATGATCTATGTGACTATGTTTTAACATTGATGCTTGGTGTCTTGATATTGGAATGATGTAAATGAATTATGTAATGGCGATAGTATATGTGTAGTACTATTATGGTTATGATATGGAATATGAAATCTCAATATCTTTTGAGGGTTAGCTTTAACTTTGGGGAGAAAAATCCTTTGAAGGTGGGGAGGATGTGACAAAGTAGAATTTCTCTCTCTCTCTCTCTCTTCTAGTTATGCAATATTGATTTATATGTTCCTAAATTACCTCCCTCATCATAAATTGAATGGTTTTGAGCAATATATTACTCAATTAATAAGTTGTGCTTTATTGAATGTCACATTGAGCTCAATTTCATAAAGTTGAGTGTATTATTACACTTTTGAATATAAAATTAAATTTTTAATACCCCTTAATATAATCATATTGGATATAGTATTTTTCTACAAAAATAAGAATACATTTGTGAATAAATGGTGAAAATTTCACCTCAATTAGAGCTATGGTTTGAAAATAAAGAATTTGCAAGATTCCGTAAGAATGCAAACTCAAAATCCTTTTTTCAACTGACTTATCCACATCAATGATCCACCGCCCACTCTCTAGGGAAATGAGAGCTCTCGGATCAAAGAGCCACAGATTCGGCCTCAATCTTACAATTGTTGCTTTGTCTTCTACCTAGTTGCCTAAGGGCATGGTGGCTGCCCATGTCGTGCCCATTCTGGGACACCTCGTGCCAAATTGATATGTAATTCCTCTTCCAAACTTCTTCCCCTTTCATTTTAACTTTTCTCAAATATTTTCATGCATCGCATCACTCGCTTCTCTTCTTCATCTTCTTCCTCAGCCCAACGGTGTCATCACCTATCCTTTTTTGGGTGTTTTCCCTATAGTGCTCCTTGGCCTCGAATAAGATGGCTTTGGTCTTGACGAAGTGTAATGGAGTTGGATGGCCAATCTCCATCTGTTTATCTCACCCTCTTTCTCCTATTCCCCCTTCCTCCATCTGGAAGCACTATTGTGGCCATTGCAAGCTAGCACGCAAACGCCCCCATAAGAAAGATGATAGGATGTCCTCTGATTAGCGGATGGGTCAAAAGTCGATTGCCAATCACTCAACCCAGAGTTTCATCACATCACCATTTCACTCCCCCTTCTCTCCACCTCCCCCTCTCCCTCGTGGCCCAAGCCATGACACTCCTATCCATATTTGGTAATTAATCTCTTCACACCTTTCATTTCCATAGAAAATGTCTTGATCATGCAAAAAAGTATAAAATCAACCCTTTGACCATTTTTTTACATGCAATATATGTTTTTATTAGAAATATTATATATATAAAGTACTTCCAGAATCAATATTCACTTGTAGTTCCATTTATTTCTCAAAAATGCTTATTTTAAGTCTTTTTGAAGATTATTAATGTCATTTAATGCTCAACCTTGAGTGAATATGGTTCAAATCATTGTGGTAACTATAGATTAGTAAGACATGATGAATATAAACCAAGTTTTCACCTTGACCTCATATATTTAATCTAATGTGATCTTATAACCTATGTAACTTGAAAATGTGACTTCATGTGTGCTTTTGATGATAGATGTACACCCCATGCTAATGTTCTAGTAATACTCAAAACTTCTACATGACCCCAAAATCAGTAATTTTACATGTCTTGAATACCTAACTACTACGTGGATCACTCTTGTGCCCTGTTATGATTAATTGATCTAAATATGACATGAAATGTGACCTAATGTGCATGTTGATATATTAGGATCTAATCTTGTACAATTCTTGGTCCAAAGATGATCCTTTGTATTTGATATGTAAAATCTATAAATTTTTTATACTTATGACACTAAATCAAGCGTGATCTCAATTATTTCTAATGATGACTATATTGCATGAAAATGACTTGATATGACTATGTTGATGCCTAAGTCATTAATCTTGCTCAAATCTCATGATTTTATGTTTATATACTGATACCATATATATTAAACCACCACGTATTTATAGGATGTTTCACCTTAAGTCACGAATAATTATGATGTAGTGAGTAACTTATTATGAACTTGCATGTATATTGAGGTGTTGAAATCATTATTGTAGGAAATGACATGTAGAATTAGGTGAAACATACAACCTTGATGAATATGATTAGGATGACTAATCTTGTTAATGCTAATCAAATCATGCTTGTCTATAATCTTAGGATATCCTTGTATGACTCTTGCTAAAGATCTAAGTCAATTTTCTATAATGAAGTTTTTAATCTAGATCTTCTATAATAAGGTCACTTTATCTTCCTATTGGCCAGAATAGTTGTATTGAAATTTTCTTGTATTAATATGCTTAAAGATTTATACGCTTGTTTGAGCTACATGTTTCCTATGATTACTAGTTTGTTTTGGTTTTTATATGTTGAACAAACTTGAAAAAATAATCATATATCTTTACTATACAACTTGTGCACATGTCCATATTCTTGGGATAAGGACACAAGGTTGGATGTACCTACTTGATTTATCAAGCAAGAGAAAACTATATCGATAAAAGGGTTAGCTCTTGGTAATGGCATTGAGTTCCCCTATAAATTGAGTTAACTCTTGATGTTTAGTCTTTTAGTCTCTCATGTTGAACATGGTACATACTTAGCTTTAGCTAAAATGTCCCTCATGGACCCCTTCCTTGCCACAGGCCTTATGATATTGTTGGTATAATATAAATGCACATAAAATATGCTTACTTATTAAAAGGAAATTCCCTAGTGTTGTTGATTTCCTTATTGTTATTACATTAAGTTTTAGCCAAGCAATTATGTTACTTAAACTTGTGATTTTATATGCTCATGTATCCTACTAAATACATTTGTGTTGATGTACTCTCATTTTATGATTTTAGGTAACCTGTACACACTGACAATATTGCCATGATGGTTGCTTCTTCTCTTTTAGTATCTACTTCTATATCTATGATGATCATCATAGCATATCAATGAATCTCCATATGGTTTGATAATTGATAAGGGGATATGATCTTAATGTTAGGTACTAGTTAGTTTATTTTACATTTATACGCTTATTATTCTTACCTTATGGCTTATAGTTTTATTTTTGTTGTTTTATTCATGCATGTGTTATGTGAATGTTCTCAATTCTAGAGACGAATGTTGCATCCTATCACCACTGATTCTCTAGTTAGGGGAGGTGGGGTTTGGATAAAAATATATCTTTCTCTCACACCTACCTTAAGATGAAATAAGTACCTGTCTATGGTCAAAATACAAAGCTCACCTTATTACATGTGTAGAACTGGTGAGTCCACAAATCTTAAATGTCTGAATTTTGGTGGATTCATATTCAATGAGTGACTCCTTAGACAAGACCATTTTTTCTAACTCTAATGAGTTTTCAAAAGTCATTAGTCCAAGGGGACATGTGCTTTTCTGGAGGCTCTTGAGTTCATGAACAAACTCCCTTAGAGTTCCTTATTACATAGATCTTTCTATTCTTTATGTATATCACTCATGCATTATTGGCCTTTGTCATTCCATTAGGATCTCTAAGGGTTAGACCTGTCAAACGGGTGGGTGGGTTGGGTTTGGGTTGGGTCATTGCGGGTTTGGGTCTCGCGGGTGCGGGTCAAAAAGACCCAATGTTAAATGGGTGGAGAAGTCGCACACCCAAACCTGACCCAACGGGTTGCGGGTCGCCCGCGGGTGCCCATATAATATGTGCACAGTGAAAAGATATTGCTAATTTTTGTACTACGACAAAGAGTAGAATGATTCATTAATAATTTCAATGTAAACATAACAAAATGAGGGAAACCTTCCACTACTTTTTGTGTCAAACACAATGTAATATCTATTATGATGTTTTGAAATAAAATATAAGAGACAAAATGAAAAACAACCATTTCTTCAATGTACAATAAAAAAACTAAATGATATAGATGTTACAAATTGTAACGTCCCAGGATTTCAGGCCTTGGATAACATGATCTTAAAAGAAATGATTGGACTACCCATATCACCAAGGTGCACCTCCTTTTCCGGGAGCTCATCACTAAAGAACTCCATAGTTAAGTGTCGGCTTGGAAAAGTACTAGGATGGGTGACCAGTCGAGAAGTTGACATCGACTTACGCATGAGTGAGGATAAAGCACACAGTTAAGGCTAGTGGTGGTTTGTGGGGCCAGTCGTCATTCCTAAAACTCTACTAGAGCCTAGGGAAGTGGGCCCGGACGTTACAAATGGTATCAGAGCCAACCCCCCCTAATAGGTGGGGCCCATATGGGCCTGTGGCATGCCAGTCTTTGAGCCGTGCGGTCCACGCATATTGGAAAGGGTTATCTGAGTTGATGGAGCCGCCCATGCGCTGGTAGTGTCCAGGCATGTTGGAAAGGGCTATCTGAGTTGATGGAGCCACCCTTGCATTGGTAACTATGATCGGGAGCTGGGTGTAGATGGGACATCTGGGTTTGCACTGAAATGGGAATAGATTATGAGGCCATATAGTTATGCCTTAACGAGGACGTCAAGAGTCTAAGTGGGGGAGATTGTAACGTCCCAGGATTTCAGGCCTCGGATAACATGATCTTAAAAGGAATGATTGGACTACCCATATCACCAAGGTACACCTCCTTTTCCAGGAGCCCATCACTAAAGAACTCCATAGTTAAGCGTGCTCAGCTTGGAATGGTACTAGGATGGGTGACCAGTCAGGAAGTTGACCCTGGCTTGCACATGAGTGAGGATAAATCGCGCAGTTAAGGCTAGTGGTGGTTTGTGGGGCCAGTCCTCATTCCTGAAACTCTACTAGAGCCTAGGGCAGTGGGCCCGGGCGTTACACAAATAACATAACATATTATCATAACAACACTATATTTTGTTTTAATATTCTTATGATTGTCCAATATATAAAGTGAACAGAAAGAGAATATAATTGTTATGATTGAATATAAAACATGCATTACACTATATATTCATTAACATAAAATAATATAGAAGTTAACGAATTTGTTTCCACTAGTGTAAACAATTAACAAAGGATATCAATAAAGAAAGTTAGACTTTAACTCTTTATGTTGTATACATTACACGTCATCAATTTAGTTGAATGATATACATGTGTTGCATGTCTTAAGAGTCATATGGATAATATATTTATATTAATATATTATTTAGTTAAATGGGCACCCACAGATCACCCATGAAACCCACTAAATAAACGGGTGGGTATGGGTTTGGGTGATTTCTAGCGGGTGGCAAATTTCGCCACCCAAACCCAACTTAAATGGGTCGACCCGTGGGCGCCCACGGATTTTGACCCAGTTTGACATGTCTGCTAAGGGTATATGTACTTATGGAGTGAAATCATTCTCCTGACCTTTGAGCTTTCCCCTAACTCTTGAGCATGGTGTACCTCTAAATCCTCCTTACATGACCCTAGGGATGACTTAAGGGTCTTCCCTATAGAAGGTTATTAGAGGTGCTATAAAATTTGTTTTGAATTTATCATCATCCATGATTTATTCCAAATAAGGGTCTCCCACATTATGAGGATTGCATCTCTTATTGACTCATCCCTGAACAGAGCAATCCTTAATCACATGTGTATTTTGGCATAACTTTGCATTGTAGATATATTTATAAAATTCATTCATCAATATATATATGTTCATATACATGTACTGAAGTTGTTTGTTTAAATACCAAAATGGAACCATTTTTGCATATCCATCAGGTGTTTGTAAGGACTTACATGATTCATATATTATACTACCATCATAATTCATTTCATCCATTCCGTTTAGGTGGACAATCAATGTTATTTCAAATTAAAATAAAAAACAAGGTTGTTAGAAGTCATCTTTAGAGAATAATTCTAGTTTAGAATGTTCTCTTATTCTCATTAGGAGGTTAGGCTATCCAACCACATATATGTTTCTGCTAATAAATTAGTCTTTTATTCTCATATGGCAGCCCGCGAGAGCATAGAAAGATTTGAATGTTATTTTTATTTTAGTTTTTACAAATTAGTCATTGTGTATTCCAATAAGGTAATACCAAACTCCATAGGAGATGTTGAATGTGATTTTCAGCTTAGGCTACAATTTGTGACTGTCTTATTGTGTATGAAAAGTCATGGCAATGGTTGCATGCATTTCTTACCTTTAGCATTTGGAATTAATATTTAGACGTTGTGTGTTCTAATAAGATTGTATGTACTACTACCGTAGGAGTTGACTCACACTATTATTCAGGCTCACACCTTCTTTACCTATTGGCAAGCTTGGGAATCCACACAACAAAGATCAGAGGAGGTGAAGGGCATTTCACTCCAATGTGACAACGATAAGGATCCAAGCGGTAAAGTTAGCTACATCAGGAATCACTTCGTCCCAAGCTTATCTATATGTCTTCTTCTTCTTCTTCTTCCTTAATAATGTTTTTGGTACGACATTAGTAGGAAAAAGTTTCAACATATACCTTTTCCTACAACCTATCTACTCACAACATAATTGCATATTAACTCTGACCTTATCTATTTTTTCTTTAGGTAGATAATGTGATACGACACCGCATTTACAATCTTCAAAGTGATTATTTATTCTCAAACCAGTGTGTTGCATCTGAGAAGCCTAATGTAGTTAGAACTAGGAATGAATGTTGAGCTGCGTCATATTGGGTTTTGCCTATTCCATGCCCACAGTCATATAATGAAATGAGTTGTGGATTGTGTTTAGGCCCAAATAATGATAAAAAATCATGGCCCATACCTAACTCGATAACAGATCTATGATATGAATAGGTTTGAAAATAACCCACATCGCATATTAAAATACATATATCTTGAGATACTTATATAAGAATATGTTATTTTAATTGAGTTTTAACACATGTACTAGGAGATGCATGTAACCTATATGCATCACACCTACATCTACTAGACTTACAACTTGTAAGAAAACTCCACTTCATGCAAAAAAAATATAGTCCTATTAGCCATATATAAATATCACAGTCATATTTTACACATTAACGAAATAAAATTAGAATCCATCCAACCAATTATGCAACTTTTGTTACTTATTATTGATTAAAATGCATATTTTAATTCAATAAATAATCTTTCAAATGTCTGTGAGCTAATGAATACATAAAAGTATCTATATCTAATCTATAAGGTTAAAGTATGTTATAAATTTATTGTTATTTTAGTGATCGACTAAACATATTTTAAGTTAAATGTATATTAGAAAATTTGTAATTACATGCATCTATATATACATATATATAGACCCAAATCTGTATATGAACTGGTTTGGTGTCAGAGTAAACCCCAACATCAGATTCATTATATGTGTGGGTTAGGACCTGATCTAATTCTCATCCATGCTCAAAATATACTTGTCAAACAAGTGGGTCAGGTTGGGTATGGTTCAAGTTATTACGTGTGTGGGTCTCGCGGGTACGAGTTAAAAAAGACCCAATATTAATCATGTTGTACAAACCTTTATCAAACCCAACCCGACAGATTATGGGTCGACCTGTGGGAACCCATATAACTTGTACAAAATATTATAAATAATAGAAATTTAAATTTCTACATATTTGTGTGGGGCTCTCTTCTTATACTTAACACAAACTACAACATTTAGTTTACTATATTTTATGTCAATCGTAATAGAAAATAACAAGTTATTGTTATAAGTTATTGTTTAAAAATACCATAAATACTCAATTATTGCGTTTTATAGTCAAATGTACTACATGAACAATTCGTCAATGCATTTAGACGTCAATAAAAAAATATTATAGTTTAAAGATTAGAAAAAATTAGGATAATGTTGTCCATTCTATCGACACAAAGTAGTTATAGTTGTTATTGTTAAAAATATACAAATATTTACAAGACAGATACAAAGAGAAATATTCTTTTTTACATATATACATTATATATATATATATATATATATATATATATATATATTGAGGCCCTTATACTCATTATGCCTAGCACTGAATAAACTGGGTATTTACCTTATCAATTCTCAAATCAATGATATATATATATATATATATATATATATATATATATATATATCTGTGTGTGTGTGTCTAATACTTGACCAAAAAAGTTCAAATACTTATTACATGTAAGTACACAACATTACATGTTCAAATATACATTAAGTATAATATCACATCCTAACATCCTCAAAAGCACTCATTATAAGCTTTTAATATTTAATTTCTATATTATTTAAATGGGTCACTTGTGGATCAACATGTGATACTCTCCTAATAAACGAATTGATTTGGGTTTGAATAATAATAAATGGATGACCATAACCCCTACTCAAATCCGTGGGTGGCCATGGATTAATGGCCCATTTTGACAAGTCTAGTCAAAACACATGTTTGTCGGTGTTTGTGCCTTAACAATTGGACTAGGGGTGACAATCATGTTTGGGTTGACCGAGTTTTATTTTGGGTCATTTTGAGTAAATACTTATTGGCTAAACCTTAAACTTACAAAATATGGATTTTTGGATTGAAACCCCTGACCCTGACCACTCTGAAAATATTTTTGAGTCTATCGCCTTTGATCCATAAATCCATATACCAAGAGAACAATTTTAAAAAATTCTATGATTTGTCTAATCATTTATAATTACCAAGTATTTTCAACAAATTTCAACTTAAACAAACAAAAATGTAACTGAGAATCACATATAAAGCTTATTGTAGTTTGCTTGAGAGTTATAATTTTTTTTCATAATATGATTAGTATAATAAATCATACAGACTAATAAAAAACTATGTAGAATTGTCAAAATAAACATCATGAGTGATGTATTAGTCATTTAATAGGTTATTGGGTGTCTTAAACTTTTGTATTGTATTTCTACGTGAATATGCAATTATGAATTTTGGGTCGATATGGTCTATTTGGGCCTAAAGTCCAAATTCAAAACCGAACCTAAATTAATTTTAGGTTGTTTGGATTTAGATCAATTTCTGATTGGGTCGAAAAAACTAGACCCTAACCTGCTTAAAAGTTTCGGTCGGTCATTTGGGTTGAGGTTTATTTTGCCAGTCCTAAACTGGACCCTAACCTAAATACAACAGTAGAAGTTTACACTTTACACTCTCCCAATCCTATCCTATAGCCTTCTAGCCAAACCTAGTTGTGCTAGCCAGGGTTTCTCCATCAAAAGTACCCAAATCCCAATGAATGGGTCGCATGTCCAAATGATTGTAATAAAATCATAAAGCATTGTTGGACATCACATTGGGCAATCGACAGAAAACAATGACACATGCTTTGTTATTGTGGGTAGAGGTAACACACTTCTATTGAAACAATGATGAGTTACAAGTGTATCTATATCTATATAACTATAGTAAAAGGCAGTCTCCTACATACCATCAAGTTGCTTGGCTCAACATTATTTTTTTCTTTTTTTTTCTCTTACAATTTGTTTGTAATTTTTTCCCAAATTAGTATTTGGTTTCTTTACCATCAGGTCAAATAAGGGTATCTGATTCACATGGAGTTCCAACAATCTTTTTGTATGTTATTAGTCCAATCTGTCAATGTATTTTAGCAATATATATGTGTACTTACATGATATAAGGCATCACATAACTTTTAATCAAGTGGGTCTCTCTTATGGGGTTGTACATAAATTATTACATAACAACTTCTAATTAAGAACCCAACAAAAAACATTTTGTGTGTATATTTTCAAAATTATGTACCTGTAATAAAGGGTAGTCTCCTGTCTACTGTCGAGCTGGTTGGCTTGGTAGCATTTGTATATATTTTTTTCTTTTGTAATTTGTTTGTAGTTCTTTTTCAATTCAATTTTTGGGTTTTTTATTGTTAGGTCGAATAAGGATATCTGGTTCATATGAAGCTCCAACAATTTGTTTCTCTGTTTATTGGTCCAACCTGTATGTGTATTTTTACCAATTTGTATGTGTACTTACACAATAGAAGGAGTAACCTGACTTTTAATAGAGTGTGTCTCCTTATTGAGTTGTGCATAAATTATTACATAGTAATGTATTACTAATCCTGGGTAGAAAAGTCCATTTGTTAAAGCCCTACATTTAGGTAGACATCTTTTTGTAATTATAATCAAAATCAGTCTCATGCATGCTGTTGAGCTGCTTGCCTCGACAACAATATGTATATATATAATTTGTTTGTAGTTTATTTTCCTAATTTAGCTTTTAATTTTTTTACCGTCAGAACAAATAAGGATATTCGGTTCAAAAAGAGTTAAAACAATCTATTTCTATGTTTATTGGTCCAATCTCACTGCATGTTAGCAATATGTATGTGTACTTATAGGATTGGAGTTACCTAGATTTTAATCGAGTACATGTTTTTTATTGGATTGTACATAAATTCTTATAAGCAATGTACTACAATGATGAAACAAAATAATAAATAATTTTGTATATATTTAAAAAATTCTTATAAAGATGTGCTACAAATTCGAAGGAGTCAAGTGGCTTAATCAAATATGTATGTCTTACAACAATTGGGTTGTATGCTCATCAGTCCATTCAGTCTCTGTGTTCAAGTAGTTTATTTGTATGTTAATAAGTCTCGTGTGCCTTTGTACTTATATGTTAGAGGGAGCCAACTCAACATTAAAATTAAGCTTCCCCCTCCCTCTCTCTTAGTGGATTTCATTTAGATTATTATGTACAAGTGTAGAACTAATCATGAGTATGAGGAAAAAGCTTAATTTTTAACAAAGGTTCAACAAAGTTGGTGACAGAGACTAACATCATAAGCTATTTGAACAACTTACTTTAGTTGATACATTTTTTTTTCTCAACATCTATTCAAACTAAATTCATATTTTTTTTTCTTTTCACAAAAGCGGTCGTAAGTGTTATTTGTATGCTTTTCTTTAGATATTTTTTTTATTTTTTTCTTCTTTGGATGCCTATTTGTGTGGTAGTTTTGCTATTTCTTTTTAATTTTTAACGCTATTCAAGCAACTTAATTCCGTTGGTTTTTTATTATAATTCATTTGGTACGCAACTTTTTCTACACGTGTCTCGACATTTTCCTAATAAAAAGTGAAAGTTATTCTAGTAGTTTGCTTTTGTTAATTTTGTTAATTTTTCATTTACCAAATTAGTGAAAAATGTTGATATTGGACGCCATTTTAACAAGTTATTTCACTTGATAGGTAAATGTTCTTGAGCGACTATTCAAATAGTTTTAGACAATTTTTTTTTACAGAAGTGGTAATAACTATTGTTCGTGTAGCTGTCCTGTGATGATCTTATATTTCTTTACTTACAAAAATGAATTCTAAATTGACGACATACAATGTCATCTTTTTTTTATGTTAGTGAAACTCAACTAAATAATGTCATATTAGGCCTACCAAACAAAGTGATTAGATAATTAAATATGTGATGACAAATTATCATGCGTTAGAGAGTTTTAAGTACTACTTCAATAGCTTACTTCGATTGTTTTTCTACAAAAGTAGCGATAACTGATATTTGAATTCTTATTTTTTTATATTTTGTTTCCTTAAAAGCAATATGAGCTGTTGATATTGGGTGTTATGTTTTGACTAGTAAGTAATTATCTTTATTTCATATTCAACTATTAGATCAAACTTCACTGAATCTTAACACAATCCACATACAATTCAAGTGCTTAACATGTCTAACTTGCTAGTTTTATCAATGAGGTGAATTTGTCACGATGGACAACAAGCGATGTCGTTCATGCTTGACTTTTTGATTCCGTTTGATAAGACGATTATTTTAAACGTCCATATGCATCTATGACATAGATAGTATCAATTTTATGATAGCATATGGGTATAAAAAGTATATAAAAATTTACTTATCCAAAGTAATCGCATCACCAAACACTGCCTTTGCCGAACAGTTCATCGCCGCCATTCTGAAAAGTGAGCCTTTTCTTTTGCAAAAAAAAACCGAGAAGTCGAGAACGGAACCTAGCAAGACATGATTTGAGACGGCCGCCAGACGGACCGACCCGACCCAACTCCTCTTCGTCCAGTGCGGCGCTGCTGAGCGCGAGGTTGCGCGCCAACCCTACCTTCAGTTCGAGCAACCTATTTCTTTTCACCTCGCCGGACGTTCGATTGGATTCCCGTCCTCCCAATCCTTCTCTGTCCATCCTCAACCCTTGCTTCCTGCTCCAGTGTTCCCTACTCACCACTGCAGCCATCTGCTTGCTCGGCTTCCACGTTACAGAGCAGGTTGATACCCTCTATTTGTCCCGTCCTCCGCACCACACACGCACTGCGACGGCCAAGCGGCTTGTGAGTCCTCTCCTGACCATTGGACTAGCCCTTCACGCAGAGGCCGGCTGGTGAGAAGAGCTCGACGGCTTAGGCTTGGTGGTGCCTGCGACAACAGAGAGACTAGGGGAGTGGCTCTGCTCAAGGTTCATTGACGGTAATACATCATGCCGTCATCAAATGTTAAAGACCTTCTGTCGTGCTTCAGCCCTACATTGTCGCATTACGCCGTCTCATCTGGGGACGGCCGCATTAAGGTACGGGATTCTGCATATTCTCCGCCAGTCCCATCCTTCATTCCATTTCAATTTTATCCTTGCTTTCAGCACTGTTATCCATTTTTTCTTTTCTTTTCTAGATATGGGACACGCTGAAAGGGAACTTGCAAACCGAGATTGCGGATTTGGGAACTGCCGCAAGCGATTTCCTGCAACCCAAATCCGAAGACAGGCAGCTCTCATTTGATTATAAGTGCATACAGTGGGTTGAACTCAAGGAGAAGGTTGGCTTTAACTCCTGTGAATATAGCAGCTGGATGTTGTACATATTTTTCCAGTCCTGACCAGTGCTCTTATATTTATTCGTTTCTCTCCAGAGTAATGGCAAAACTGTGCAGTCGTTGCTGGTGTTGGGGACAGGGAGCGGTGATGTTGTGGCCTTGGACGTATCCACTGCTCAGCAGAAATGGAGGGTTAGCGATTGCCATCCGGGGTGAGTTTCTCCTGAAGTTATCCAAGTCCATAGAACGTTTGCTAAAAGGTTTATGTATTATAATGGTCAGTGTTATACCATTAGAATAGGGACGGTGTATCATTGCAATGCAGGTTTTCATACTAAGAACTCAATGAAAATCCAACCATGTTGCAGGGGTGTGAGCACACTCTCGAAAGGAGGCGCATCTAGCATATATACAGCTGGATTGGATGGAATGGTTTGCAAGCTGGATCCCTCAACTGGAAATCTATTGGGGAAATTTAAAGCGTCATCGAAACCTATATCTTCTTTAGCGGTGTCTGCAGGTACCTACTCTTTTTTTCTACTATGATTCAGTCAATGCCCATCAGTTGATTAAAAATTAAATGGAATAGCAACTAAGGCAACAACATATATTTTTGTATTTCTTTGCTCTTTTGTTCATATACCGGAGGCTTTGTCTACTTTTTCAGAAATGGCATGGAGAGATGCATGAATATGTATTAAAAAGACATTTTTTGCAGTACTTGACTAACTATGGTGGGAGTCAATTGTAATCATTCTTGTTATGGATGAGTTAACAAAGCATGTGTAGGATGATATTCCTTGGTGCATTTTATTCGCTGCTGATATTGTGTTGATTGGCAAAACCAAAAATGAATTAAACAACCAAGTTGAATTAGAGATTTGCTTTGAATTCACATGGATTGATGATTAGGAGTAAAATTGACTATGTGCATTGCAATTGCAGCCAATCTAGAATAGCGATGGCTGGGCCAAGTGGGACAAAATGGATGTACGAAAATGTGATAAATTTCGTTACTTGGGTTCTATTTTTTTAAAAAGATGGAGATTTCAAGATGATGCCACAAAATCACTACAGGATAGTTGAAATGAAGGAGTGAAATGGAGTGCAATTGGAGTATTATGTGAATGGAAAATCCCTAAAAAATAAGTTTTTAGAACAACCATACGCCAACCATGCTATATGGGAGTGAATGTTGGGCGGTGAAGAAATAAGGTCTTAACAAGATGAATGTGGCTAAAATACGTTTGTTGAGATGGATGTGTGAGAAGACAATTAAAGATCGCTTGAGAAATGACTATCATGAGCGAAGTGGGGGTGGCTAGTATTGAGGACAAGTTGAGCGAGGGCCGACTGACATGGTATGGATGTGTAACGCAGAATGACTAATGGGCCTATAAGAAGAAATGCTATTAAGTCAAGCACAATTAAAAGAAGCGACATGCCTAAATTTTATTGGGAAGAGCTTATAAAGAGAGATTTTGAATCTTTACATCTTGATCGGATGATGAGCCATAACGGAGCTGATTATAAAAGAAGGATCCATGTAGCCGACCCAACATGGTAGGGATTGAGGCTCAAAAGATGACGACCCTTAGATGTGTAGGGGGAGGGGATGTTACACCCCTTTGGAGTTGAGTTTTAAAACAATACAATTACAAAAAATCAATATATTAAAATTGTGGGAAATTTGAGTGGATTTGTGTGTCTTAGATTGATATAGACCACACTTATTTGTAGGTGATTGGGAAGCATAGGAAACCAAGTTACTTGGTGTGGGACTAAATGAAAGTAATAGTTGGAAAAGTAAATACTTGACAAAAATAGTCTAAGAAGCCCGAGTACATAGAGTTATGCTCCCCCTCAAGCTTCAGCATAGATATGCATAGTTCATGAGTTCTCTTTCTCGTAAAGGGGTTGGTGAAAATATCAACAGTATGATCCTGTATCTTAAGAAGCAGGGTGAGATTTATCATGAGAGAAAAAAATAGCAAACAAAATGATAATCAACTTCGATATGTTTCATGTACTCATGAAAGATTGAATTGCTGTCAATGAAACTAGCAACATGATTATCACAACACATGTATTGGTCTAACAATCTGTTGGTCGAATTTTGAGAGTAGAGTTTAAACCCATCGAAGTTCACATGTGGTATGGGCCAGTGCTCTGTATTCAGCTTCCATACTGGTCTATTCTCTTTTGCTTTTCCATGTAAGGAGATCAGCGTCAACAAATGTACGATATTTAGAGATAGTTCTTTAGTCAGAGGGGAGAACTAGCATAATCAACATCAGAGTGGCCAACAATATTCACATGCGCATTGTGCTTGTTATTGCATTCCTTTGCTAGGTGCCTATTTTAAGTACCAGAATACTTGACAAATAACATCACAATGGCATTGTTTGTAGTGAGGTATAATAGTTTCACAAGTTTTCTATTTGGGGATTATCCTCAAGTGCATTTGATGTTGCATTCCAAAAGGTCATGAGACCAATCCAATTGGAGAGATAGTAGGGCAGAAAACAGGCATACAAGTTTTCTCTAATAAATCTAGTGCATCTCTTCCTTTGTGAAAGGAATATTCCAATTTTCTGATATCTAACTAAATTCCAAGGAAGTGTCAAAATTTACTTAGATCTTTTGTAACAAAGTGTTGTAAGACATGATTATACCATCACATAAACAATTAGGATGACTATCCCTAAGGGTGTTTATGTTAACGAAATTTGAGTGGTCGCAATGTGCACTCGAGAAGCTAAGCTTTCATAGATTTCGGTAAGTTTACCCAACCAACACACTAGCTTTGTCTGAGCCTTATATAGCTTTTAGTTTGCATACCTTTTGTCGACACTCCCCTTGAGCAATGTTATCGAGGCTGCTCCATGTATAAAGTCTCTCACAATCACTGTAGATGAAGGTGCTTTTCACATCCATCAAATGAGGAGTATTTGTTGACAACTGCATTCAATCGAACCACCATAGAAAATTTTTCAAAATAGTCTAAATGAGATTCCTATGTGCAACCGTTGGCAACCAGATTGGTTTTCACTTTTTGATCAGTCAATAGTAATGTCTTGAGATACTTGATAGAGAAAAACCCATCAACATTTCACCTCCTAATGACCAAATGGGAAATCCACAAACAACTAAGTACCTTGAGAATGAAGAGCATCCATCTCTATATCCATGGTCTTCTCCCGAGCACAAGGAGAAAAATCCTCAGCATGTGTCCCAAGAATGGAAGTAGACGCCAAAGCAATGATGAACTGAGTCATGTTAAGGCTCTATGGTATTGTACTAGAAACATAATGAGAACTTTTTCAATGTTCGTGGTTATTTTTGTAGAGCAATAGGTACATGCAAATCAAAATTTGTCTTCTCGAATTTGCGGACGTCAACGGACTGTTGACTCTGCATGGCATGAGAAGAAACATGTGTAGATGGTCACTTGCGAGAATTGAGTTGTAGGTAACTTGTTAACTGGAAAAGTTCATGGTGGCCTAGATCATCTTATAGAATTTGGTTTTGGGAGTGGGTGAGGCAATGCTTCAACATAACCTTAGATGTCTGGTAGAGCTACTGAACTCTGTGATGATAAAAAGTCTTGTTCTACAACCTTGGGTGCTAGTCCTGACTTCAGCATTTGTACATGGTAAGATGATGAGGCTGATCTTTGGTGTGAGATGTGAAGATATGCATACCTGTGATCTATATGTTCAGTTTGCCACATAATTAACTAAGGAGCCTTATGCCTATATTTATAATTCTTTGGGATCATCAACTCCTTGTAGGAGGTGTCAAGCTTTGAGATGAATATGGGGCATTATGAGCTTATCGCGCTTGACGTCTCTCAAGTCACATAGCATGCCACAGTAGAGTGGCTTGCTGGCTGCTTCTGTGGATCCTATATGTTCTCTTGAAACTATTGTTGGTCTCACTCTCATATGTTGAAAACCAATTTTGTGCAAAATTTCATTAGCTAAAGCGATTGAGAAATAGACTGGAGGCTAGATTTTCTTTTTGAAAGTAGCTGGAGGCTGATGGTTCTCTCTAAGGCAATATACACGACGCATCTCGAGTATAAAATGTTGATGTTTTCTTGGGCACTCTTGCCAAAACGGTATTGGTGTTTTGATACTCTTGCATAAAACGATATTGGTGTTTTGATCCAATTGCAAAATATATGTTTGTTAGTGCGGATGTCACCTTTTAAAGATATACTTTGTTCTACTCTGCTACCAGTCATGCAATATATTTTGCAACTAAACATCTTCCTCTTCCTATTCTTGTCTTCTATTGTGATTCGCAACTGCCAAACCTTGTACTCAGTTATTGAAACCCATCAACACTTCACCTCCTTATGGCCAAAGGGCAAATCCACAAACAACTAAGTACCTCGAGAATGAAGAGCATCCATCTCTATATCCATGGCCTTTTCCCAACCACAGTGAGAAAAACCCTCAATAGGTGTCCCAAGAATGGAAGTAGACGTTAGAGCAATGATGAACTTAGTTATATTAAGGCTCTATGGTAATGTACCAGAAACATAATGAGAACTTTTTCAATGTTCATGGTTATTTTTGTAGAGCAATAGGCACATGCAAGTCAAAATTTGTCTTCTCGAATTTGCATACGTCAATGGACTGTTGACTCTGCATGGCATGAGAAGAAACATGTGTAGATGGCCACTTGCGATGACGATATACATGACACATCTGTGATTTCAACAAATGAGTAGAATGTTTGGCAATTGCGAATCACAATAGAAGACAAGAATGGGAAGAGGAGGGTGTTTAGTTGCAAAATATATTGCATGACTGGTAGCTAAGAAGAACAAAGTATATGTTTAAAAAGGTGACATCCACACTAAGAAACACATATTTAACAATTGGATCAAAACACCAATACCAATATTCATGAAAGAGTACCCAAGAAAACAAACATTGGAAAATGTTTAAAAAGGTGGTATTGCAAAATGTGGGTTCATGCAGATATAAGAGAGAGAATGGGTCAACAATATTCATGAAAGAGGAAGGCGTACATATGATGGATTTGATTAATAAGGATAACATCTGGTGAAAACTGTTTGGGAACAATAGCTTCAAGCATGATGGTGTGGGCTATGTCAAGGAGACGGCGATTCTTTAGTTAAACAACACCAATTTGTTGTTGTCTACAAGAGTATGAGTATGGTGAGTGATGCCAACAAAGGCATAAAACGTTGGAAAGCCATGTTGCATAAACTCGAGCATTCTTAGTGCATCTATATTTAAGTGAACTATAAAGTTGATCTGATACTTCATTAAAAAATGTAGATAACACTTGAAGAAGTTCTAAACATTTTTTTAACAGATAAATCCATGAAGCACGAGTGCAATCATCAATGAAGCTCAAAAAACAACACAGGACCGTGGGATTAGGCACATGTTATGGTCTTCAAATATCAAAATGAATCAAATATAAAAGATTCGGAATCCACGTATGTTGACGTTGTAGAAACATTGAAGGACGATCTTTCCCGAGCTGATAGGATTGACACTGCATACTGAGAATATTTGTTTTAACTTGGACAAAGCAGGATGGTCCGTTGATGTTGCTGGAAAGCAGACTTCTGCAGGATTAAAGCGCAGTAATAGGTGACACTGGTTCTTATGTAGGTAGTGAAGGCCGTCTCCACCTTCATATCCCTCACCACTTGTCTTGTGTTCTCGAAAATCTTGTATAGATACATAGTGTGAAAAAAAGGTTGTGTTACAGTTTAGGTTTTGGTAAGCTTGTGAATAGACACCAAATTTAGAGAAAATTTGGGAGCAAAGAAAGCAAATTTAAGAGATAGCATGCTGGTGAGCACATCACTCATGCCAATAGAATAAGAGTAAGACTCACAAGCCAAGGGAACCTAATTATGAGTCAAAAGACGGAAAAGATGATATCACAATATTATTCTTAGAGTGATGTAAAGTAGCAGCAGAATATAAGATCCATTTACATCAGGGGAAAAGTTAGTGTTTCAAACACGACGTTTCAATAACTCAGTGATTGTTGTGACTATGTTCGCTTGCGCATTGGAAACTTGCATAGGGGATCAGGTAAAACCTGTTGGGATATTAGCTTGGGTCGCTACATAATTGATGTTAGGAGGAGGCATTCCAGACCGGCTTAGCTCACCAGGACCATGTCTGAGTATTTTTGTTGTAGCATTGCCATTAGTAATAGTGGTTATTAACTGGTTGGCCCACTTCGGTGTGCCATGTTTCTCCCAACATTTATCTTTCAGAATGGTTATGGCGACCACAATAGGAGCAATGGCGGTGTCGAGTAGCCGTTGAAGATCGTCTGTGTCTTGTCAGATGATTAAGTGGTTAGTGCAGATTACCTTGCAAGCACAATATATGAAGTCACAGGTGTGACAGTGGAGTGGAGAGCGGACTGTTGACTTCATAAAGAGGAGGCACGGGTTACGATATGAGAATATGTTTCTGAATGAGTTTATCAGTAGAGGACAACGACGATAGAAGCAGAATAAGTTCCATTTCATCATGTTGCTGCTGATCGAAGCACTATCAGTTTGGTGGACAATGATAGACATGAGTTCATTTCATGCAAGAGCCCGCTGAATGTATCATAGTGAGTGACAAAGCTGGACGAATCACTGAAACGAAGGAGTTAATCTTTTGATGGAGTTCAAAATTGTGGGACACATTATCGTTATAGGAGTAGGTTTGAGCAAGATTGTCCCAAGTTTCTTTGACAGTGGAAGAGAAAATCAGGCTGTAGCCAACTAGCCATTGAAGTGCTCAATGCTTTTTAGGAAAATCCTTTTCAGTCTAGGAGTCACACTTTGCCTTATCATCATCATCCTTCAATTGCGGTGAACCGGTTGATGTTGAGGCGACTGCTAGAGTGGATATGGATCCAATAGGATCTAGCCCACATTGTTTAATTATTATTGTTTAACTTCACGGAGGTAACACAACAAGCAGCAATATCAAATGTATTACGAGATGGCGAAGACACCACCACTAAGGAGGCAAATTCACAATAGTATATAGTTCCCAAGAAATCAACCTAAGCAGCATTATATGCGGTCTTGCCCGTTGGCCGCACCACACGTGTATGTAGCTACCGGCTGCAAATGTACATGTTATATCAATTTATATTATTTAATTGTATTTAAACCACTTATACACATACTCACACCCATATTCACATCCATGTATACATATATGTGTGCAAAACTATATGTATACATACCTATATGTATTTACATGCATAAATTATATTATGTAGACTGTAGACATACACACATACATACTGTACATGCACATTCCTTCATAAATTGTACATATACATATTTTAGCACATATAAACATAGATTTCAGCGTGCATATTCACACACACACACACACACACACACACACACACACATATGCCTTTTTTTGTATCAATACACACGTAATTTACATACACATACAATATACATACACATACATTTCATCACATGCATTTGCATATATATGTTCATACATATTGATATACATAAATATACACTGAGATTTCAGCACATAATTTGCATACTTATATGCATGTGTATACATACACATACACACGTGGTTTACATGTATGTACTGTAGACATGCACATACATTTCAGCACATGCATTTGCATAATTATATGCATATTTTTTGATATATATAAGAGTATACATTTAATATTAATTGCACATCTTACACACATTTCCACATATATCCATATAATTATATGTGCGCCTAATAAATGCACATTCATTCTACAATGACATCTTACCACATATTTCCACATATATCCATATTATTGTATGTGCACTTTTAAATGCATGCGTGCATACATACAAATATGTACTGTGAAATGTGGTGCCGCAATGCAACGTGCAATGCAACTTTGAGAGAGGCCATAGGCATTCTCCCTTTTTATTAATAAGAGAAACTAGATAATTTACATAGAGGTCCAATAGGATATAGAAATTACAAAATAGAATAAATATGAAATATATTAACACTCCCTCTCAAGCTGGAGTGTGCACATCATGTAGACCCAGCTTGTTGCAAAAACTCTGGAAAGCTGTTGGACTCAATGGCTTCGTAAGAACATCTACAAGTTGATCTTCAGACTTGACATGTGGAGTCACAACAGTTCCATTCTCGATCTGGTCTCTGATAAAGTGGCAGTCAACTTCAATGTGCTTAGTACGTTCATGGAAGACTGGATTCTTAGCAATGTATATGGTCGCTTGATTGTCACATCTGAGTTATATAGGAGACAAAACAGGAATCTTTAATTCAAACAGTACAGATTGAACCCACTGCAACTCACAACATGCATGTGCCATTGCTCTATACTCAGCTTCCGTGCTAGATCTTGCCACAACATTTTACTTTTTGCTTTTCCAGGTAATAAGATGATTCCCCAGAAATGTGCAATATCCAGACGTAGACCTCCTATCATTCAGATTACCAACCCAATCTGCATCTGCATAACCAGTAAGAGACAGTGTGAATACAGGAGTCTTCGGCCTATAATAGGTGATTCCCTTACCAGATGCACCTTTCAGATATCTCAGAATACGACCGAATGATGTCCAATGAGACTGTTTTGGAGAGCTCATATGCTAACTCACCACTCCTACAACAAAAGAAATGTCAGGACGTGTGACTGTCAAATATATCAATTTTCCCACAATTTTCCTGTAATATCCTGGATCTGGATAATCATTATCATCAGTCATCTCCTTCACATGATAGTCCATAGGAGTAGACACAGGCTTGGACTCACTCATACCAGTTTCCTGTAGTGAATCCAACACATATTTTCTCTGAGACAAATTGGTACCTGCATGAGATCTAAGTACTTCAATGCCCAGAAAATATCTCAGTTTTCCCAGATCCTTTGTGTGAAAGTGCCCCTGCAAGCCCGCTTTCACACGAGATATGCATGTGGAATCACTACTAGTGATAACAATATCATCAACATACACAACAATAATAATAGATCCACCAGAAGAAGTAGAATAAAATAAAGAGTGATCAGTAACAGAATGAGAAAAACCCATCTTTAGCACAACATCACTAAACTTGTCAAACCAAGCTCTAGCAGATTGTTTCAATCCATAGATGGCTTTCTTCAACCTACACACCTTCTGACTCTCCCCTTGAGCAACAAAACTAGGTGGTTGCTCCATGTATACCTCCTCTTGTAGATCACCATGAAGGAAGACATTCTTTACATCGAGCTGAAATAGAGGCCAGTCAAATGTAGTAGCCAGAGAAATAAGGATACACAGAATTCAGACGAGCCACTGGTGAGAAGGTCTCAAAGAAATCAACCCCATATGTCTGAGTGTACCCCTTTGCAACCAATCTAGCTTTCAATCTCTCTACAGAACCATCTAGATTATGTTTTACTATAAATACCCATCTGCATCCCACAACATTTTTATCTGGAGGTAAGTCAACAAGTTCCCAAGTGTTGTTCTGTAACAGAGCAGACATCTCAACATGCATAGCCTGTTTCCAGCCAATATCCTTCATAGCATCTAGATGATTTCTTGGAATGACCACAAAATCAATCCCAAGAGCAAAAGAGCGAGCCTGCTGAGATAACTTGGACAAACAACATGCATTTGTAATAGGATGCCGAATAGTACAGGAACAAGTATCTTTGCGAACAACAATGGGAACATCAAGGTCAAATGGTTCTTCAGGAATCCCTTGAGTAGAGGAAGATGGGGAGGGCTCAGAGACTGGAGTCGCTACCTCCTCTGGATCTTGTCTGCCTCGTCTGCTATAAACATGTGAATATTGCTGAATTTGTGGACCATCTGCTAGCTGCTCTTCCTGAATGATAGTATAGTCAGGATTGATAGGTGGCACTCTCTCACTCTGATGTGGCGGTGGCACTCTCTCACTAGCATCTGATGGTGGCACTCTCTCACACAATTGCTCCCCCTTACTGGGAACACTAGAGAAATATGGAGTGGATTCATGAAAAGTCACATCTTTAGACACAAACATACGGCGAAGACTTGGACAATAACACTTGTACCCTTTGCTAGTGTTGGAGTACCCAAGAAAGAGAGTCCTAATTGACCTAGGAGATAACTTATCAGCCTTAGGATCAAAATTGTGGACAAAAGAAGTACAACCAAACACTCTAAGAGGAATAAGGAAGGGTTGATCCTTGGGACGTAAGACAGAGAAAGGAGTACGTCCTTGAAGCACAGAAGAAGGTTGCCTGTTGATAAGAAAACATGCAGTAAGGAGAGCGTCAGACCAGATCCGCTTAGGAACATTAGATTGAAACATGATTGTCCTGGTAATCTTAAGAAGATGACGATTTTTCCTCTCTGCTACCCCGTTCTGCTGAGGGGTGTGAGGACAGGATGTACGATGTATAATCCCAACAGAACTACAAAAATCAGCCATGGCATTTTGAACATACTCCAAAGCATTATCAGATTGAAGAACTTTAATATTGCAATCAAATTGAACTTTTATTTCTTGATGAAAATGTTTGACAATAGATAGCACAGACTCTCGACTTTTCAACAAATAAATCCAAGTCATACGCGAAAAGTCATCCACAAAGGAGATAAAATAACGAAAACCATTATAACTATGGTCTTTTACAGGACCCCAAACTTCACTATGGACCAACTCAAAAGGACATGACGCCCGTTTATTGACACGACCGGGATAAGACATTCTATGATGTTTCCCCAGTTGACAGGACTGACACTCTAAAGACGATACTTGAGACAATTCTGGTTCTAACTTTCTCAGGCTCTCTAATGAAGGATGTCCATATCTGTAGTGCCACAGTAAGGGAGAGCCACTCAACAAGACAGCTGGAGCAAGAGCAGAAACTTGGCGAGGCAAACTGTCACCGTGGAAAAGGTAGAGATCACCTTTCCTAGGCCCCCCACCAATCGTCCTCATACTCTTGAGATCATGTAACACAAAATAAGGACCAAAGGTTACCGTACATTTCACAGTATCAATCAACTTAGCAACAGACAGAAGATTAAAAGGAAAAGCAGGCACATAATGTACGGATTTAAGATCAATTCCAGGAGTCAGAGAAACAAATCCATTGGCTAACACTCTCCTCACTGAACCATATGCTATTGTTACAGATTTGTGAGGGATATGTGAGTCAATGGAGTGAAGAAGTCTCCTCATACCAGTCATATGTTGTGACGCTCCAGAGTCAACGACCCATGAAGAAGTAGAACCAGAAGCCAATAAAGAGGTAGCCTGATTACCAAAGGTTGACGCCAAGTTGGCTGAAGATGTTGATCCCAAGCTCAGATGTTGAGTAGTGAGGATAAATCTATCCTATTCCTCCTTGGTGAATGTGATGTCAGAAGGACCAGAACTCGAAGGAGGAGGCTCAGTAGACTCAGTAGTGGTAGCATAGTTTGCTGCTCCCACAGGTGGTGCAGCAGGTCGACCATGCTTCTTTCAACATTTCTCAACTGTGTGTCCAGGTTTGTCACAGAAAGTGCACTTAGGGCGAGTTCCACGTCCTCGGCCCATACCTGTCCGTCCTCCTCTCACTGCAGCAACTACAGAAGCATGAGAATCTCCTTGAGATGAGACTACGGTAGGACTAGCAGGTTTAAAATTTGCCTATAAAATCCTTGAATAGGCCTCTTCCAAGCTGGGAAGTTTATCAGAAGCTAAGATAACACTGCGGGCTGAACTGCACGAAGAACTCAGACCAGACAAGAATTTTGCTGTAATCAAGTCATCTCTATCTTTGACTTGCTCCTGGACAGTTACTAGATGGTAGAAACTTAGCTCTTGTGCAATACCTTGAATCACTCCAATGTCTTCTTCTAAAGGTCTATCTCCCTGTCGTTTTGCAAACAGGTGATCATATATCATGAACAGACGAAGCACATTCTTCTCTTGAGAATAATGTTTCTTCACTGCATCCCAGATCTCTTTGGCGGTAGTGTAGAACATGAACCTCGAGGCAATCCCAGGTTCCATGCTCCCCCACAACACTCCAATATAGTATGGACAACATTCATCCATAAGAGATAATTCTTCCCGTTCAGCTTGATGGAGGGGATAGGAGACATCTCACAGTAGATGGTAGATGCCTGGTGTCCTCCATGATTTGACGAGAAGAAGAGTGACGGATTGATACACGTCACAAGAAGATATGGGTGACGAGGATATACACATCACGTCACAAGATCAGATGCGTATCTGACACATCCACAACCCCAACTGAAATTTCCTAATCACACATGGAGGAGATGTGACTAGGAATTTCTTACGTACCGACAGACCCTCCGGTTTGGGATTTAGAAATCCGTTGGATCAACCGAAGGACCCGACGATTCAGAGATAGAAGAGAAGAGGGGACAACGCTTGGCCCGGGAGACGGCTGCTCCGCCCGCTTTCGGCCGGCTGCGCGGTGGCCGGGGAAGGCTGGCGACGTGCTCTGTTCACGCAGGAAGTACTGTTCACTCCGACGCACTGTTCACGCAGAGTACTGTTCACCGCAGGAATTACTGTTCACCGCCGGAGTTATTATTCACGCTGCGGCCGGCCGACCGGCGGCGGCGCTGGGTTGTGACGACTGGGTAGGGTTAGGTTAGGAACCTTGCTCTAGTACCATGTGAAATGTGGTGCCGCAATGCAACGTGCAATGCAGCATTGAGAGAGGCCATATGCCTTCTCCCTTTTTATTAATTAGAGAAACTGGATAATTTACATAGAGATCCAGCAGGATATGGAAATTATAAAATAGAATAAATATGAAATATATTAACATGTACATTTCATATATGTAGATGTATATACAAAAATACAGGTGTATGTATATTAGAAAATAGATGGATAATGAATATTTTACTGTATATACAATTTACATGTTTAATACATAATTTATGCCCCTATATAACTAACGTATTATAAAATGCAAAACCACATGTACATTATAATCCTGCATACACTCCCTCATTCGACGTAAACTCTGAGCGGTGCCCTTCTTCCCATACACTGCATGCCACCTTTCAAACCATGATATCAACTAGATCTCACGACCCATAGTGAGCAGGTAGTAATCAAAAGTGTATTTAGAGGGAAACCATGCATTCAAGTTTGCTGGGAACTTGCGAATCCATAGTAGACAACTAGGAGTATGAGTCATGACTCATGAGGGAGGTGTTTAAAACATTACGAAGAATTTGAGTTTGACTGTGGAAAAGGGGTTTTGGCACTGGTCAAGGCGGGGTGGGGTATATAGAGGAGCGGTAGATTGAGAGGTGTAGACTGAGGGATGAAAAGGCACGGAACAGTAGTTGAGAATTGGGGGGGGGGGTGGGGGTGGCGCTTATGGTAGAAGGCATGGTATCCACAGGGCTGCTGGGTGGCAGTGGCATGGTAGGAGGCTGCAGGAGATGAGCTATGAGGAAGGACGGGACGCATAAGGGGAGAGGGGGATGCAGACGAGGGTTGATGTGCGGGGGTAGAAATCAAACAACAGTTGGGGAGGGGGGGCCTTGGGAGCGGGGATTTGGACAGGGCTAGGAGTCGGCTAGATGATGGGGTGTGTGTGATCGGGATCTGCACTCGGGATTGAGGTAAAGAAGGGAACATGAACTCAATTTCAAATTTAGCCCAACTTCTAAATAAAAAAAAACTTTTTCTCAGTCAACTATAAAATAGATACTCAGAACTGTCATATTTAATACAAGGACGATAAAGTCCTGATCTAAATAATCTTTGTTCTAGATGAGAGCTTGGGCTTAGGTTGCGACTTCTTTCATTTTGTTAGTTGCTTTATAATGAACTTAACTTTTAGGTTTTTTTGGGAATAAAGATTACTATTTGACTCTTTGTGAACTTGCTTTGCTTTAGGTCAGAATTTTTTGCTATGGTTACATTGTTCTTAACCTTATAGAATGTGATGAGTAGTAGATTTTCTGCTTTTTTTATAATGTTACTGTGATTTTTGCTGGTTATATAATTCTGTTGTGTGTGTACTTACAAGATGGGAGGGTACTGGCCACAGCGTCATCACAAATAAAAGTTTTCAGTTGTTATGATAATATGAAGATTCAGAAATTCTCTGGACATCCTGTAAGTATGCTTTTTCGTTCACCATTCACCTAAGGGAGTCTCTAGGATTCCTGGTTCCTCTAACATGCTGGTTTTTCACAGCTGTCCTCAGTTTTTGACCCAACTATATCTTTTGGGTCATGCCATCTGGATGCATTATGCTACTTTGTTTGTGCAGGTAGGCGTGCGTTGTATGACATTCAGTGATGATGGGAATAATATTCTTTCTTCTGCAACTGGTGAAAAGTTTATCGCATTGTGGAGAGTAGATGGAAGCAAGAACCACACTTCTTACTGTGTATTCTCAATGGAACATCCAGCTGTTTCCATAGATCTAAAGGGTAGCAGTGATGCCGGTTTCTTTATTCTAGCCATATCTGAGGCTGGCATTTGCTACTTTTGGCATGGGAGAACCTTGAAAGAATTGAGCTCTATTACAGCAACAAAGATCTCTGTAGTTGCTCCGGATGCTTTGTCAAAGAAAATATCCGCTCCACCTGCTATATACTCTGCCAGATTTCAGAACATTATCCGTAAATCCGCTTCAGGACATGTCATGGTTTCTTATGGATCTCATGTCAAGCCTTGCTTTGAAAAGGTTTGTGTGCAAAATGGATCAAATGTAAATATACACTATTCTCAAGAGGGTGCTCTTTTTCGACAACTTCAGCATCATGCTTCTCACAAGGAACAAGCTCAAATGAGAGGTGACTTTGCACACGATACTTTTTTCATGGATATCTTCTTTGCATAGGCAGGGATTGGAAGCCATTGACATAATCTAGAATCTCAAGTAGATCTATTTCTGCTTCTGTTAACTGGAACATAAATATATGTATTATCTTAGACAACTATATGTTCCATATGAACTGTCACACCGAGTAGATGAATGAGATTCAGTTTTCTCTTATATTATTTTCGATAACATCTAATTGATGGTTTTTATACCAGCAGTCACTACTCTAGATCGTGTAAATGCTGAAGATGCAGCGATTCCGTTTCCAAATATCCATAATTATCAGGATAAGAAAAGGAAGCATGACAAGCTAGGTTCTATCTTGGATCTTGATACAAAAATGGTAGATACAGGAGCTCAAAATCATGAAGCTTCGATTATGGGCAATGAAGGTGCAGTTTCCCATCCTTCCTTTGTCAACTTTCTGTACTTACTGATAACTATTTCAGTTTTATGTATATGCTAGACACTTGTAAACACCCATATGGCTGATTTTTGTTTCACCTGTGCTACTAAACGTGTTTATACAAGCAAGTAATTTCTTCACATGCCATACACCTGAAATTAGTGAAATGATCTTCCTCGTTTTGTGTATTTAGAAAAAAAAATGTTTATAGAAGCAAGTAATTTTTTTTAATATTAGGTTTGATTTTGACAACAAATGAGGTGACTTATGAATGTTTTGAAGAGCAATCTATAGACTTTAATGCATTTTGTGAATGATATAACATATTGGATATGTGATGAGGGACCCCACAATTGTGCACCTTTTCTTAACACTCAATCGATATAATGCAATAAACATAGTTGTACATATTTGAAATTTCTCTATATATTTGTTTTGTAATGCCTCTTGTGAAATAACGTGAAATCTAAAAGTGTAGCTTACATCATTTGAATCGTTGGTGTTTGTTCTGCATATATGAGATGGCTCATGTGATTCACATATTGTCTCTGCCTCATGTAAAATCAAATTGATAATACTACTTTGGAATCAGATGTATAGCTAGATTCTACCCAAGTTTTTCATACACAACCTGGAGGTCGATCTGTTAAAACTCATGGGTCTCGAATCTCTAGTTCAAGAATTGGGTTGATTCAATGACATCAAAAATGTTGGGATATATATAGGCAAAGCAGCCACCTGAGTGGCCGCTAAAACACACACACACATTCCTTGTTGTTATTCAACCAAAGCGCGCAAAACCGCCACCTAAGCACACAAGCACATACCCCGTTGTTATTTCAACAAAAGCGGACTTCGAAGTGTTTTGGAGTAAAGCGTTCGTTTTTCGCGACCCACTTGAGGGCACTTCACAACAAGTATCGCTTCACTGGCCCAATTACTTGCAAAATATAAAACAAAAATGAAAACACTTCTTATGGGAGATGTGATACTCCAATTTTTGTATTAACCGGTGTATAATTTTTTGGTAATTAAATAATTACTATTCATTCTTTACATAGTTTCCTGTTTGTACACTATACATCTAGATTATAACTATGTACTGTCAAGTTTGTAATACAATAAAACTGTGTTGTATTTAATGTCTTCTATTACCCATAGATATCAAGGCTCCCACCAGGCTCCACCTAGGCCCGCTAGGCTCTAGGCAGGCGACCTTAGACTGGGCGCCTAGGCTTTTAGATAACTAAAGTGGATGCCTAAGGCCTTTTACGCCCAAATTAAGACACTTAAAGACCAAATTAGCATGGATTACGTCTGAATTTGGTCATATCAGATCAAGCTTAGTCATTTTAGGGAAGAAATAGGTTTGCTTTAGGCCAAATCAGATCTAAATTTAGGCAGATTGGGTCTGATTTGGGGGGAAATAGGTCTGATTTAGGGAAAACATGTCTTATATTAGGTGATTGGGTATGATTTTGCCAATTCAGGGCTCATTTAGGTCAATGTAGGACAAACTAGGGGAAGTTATGTCTGATTAGGTCATGTTATGCGACTTAGGCCAAATTAGGGAAAATTAAGTTAAATTAGGTCCAATTTAGATCATGTTAGGTCAAATTAAGGCCAAATAAGTGTAGCTTCGGTCATAACTGACGTGATGTAGGTGAAATGATGATCGATTAAGCTTAGGGATGACAACCATTACAAATATACATAATGATGTACATATCTGAATATAGCTAAATGTAAATGCAAAAGCATTTATATTAGTGTCCAGGAAATTGGTCCGTGCGTCGGCATATGTGACCACTTCCGCGGTTCGGACAAAGCGCCATCCCGCATATGTCAAAGCGGACAACTATTCAGACCAGGCCTGATTATGCGGCCGAATAATCTCCGCTTTTCTAAACATACTTGCACTCGAGGAAAAAAAATTAACGATATTGTTGCTGTCTCTTATTCCATTTTTATAAGCTATTGCTTCTCCCTTTCTTCTTGTTTTCAATTTTATACGATATTGTTGCTGTCTCTTATTTCTCTGCTCAAAAATTCCCTTTCATATCCTATTTCCCATCCATCTTCTTTTTTTTTTAGATTGCAACAACAAACAGATCATGTTGATTTTCCCTATTCCTTGATAACAACAACCATTTTTTTCTCCAATCTTATTTCCCTTACCTTCAATTCTCAAAATTATTATAGTTCCAATTCTTTTCCATACATACCTCTTCTTCTTCTTTCAATTCTTATTGACCATTTGTTATTTGTTAATGTGTTCAAAAGTACACCATACTCATCAACTATGAAATTGTTTGGTTTCTATATTTCAATTTCATAGTTGCATTGTGCTGTGAGTGTGATATATTGCTTACAGTTTCCTCATTTATTTATTGATGTTCATTGATTATGGTCATCTTTTACATTTAATTAAATAAGAATGGTTGTTAAACTCGTGTTGAACAAATTTCATTGCTTTGCCAACATCCAAATGAAGTTTTGCTTCATGTTGTCCTCAGATGTAATTGTTCAATGTAATATATAATAATGTATGATCAATGTTTTAAAAAACGTTAAGCGGTAATCGTGCGGACAGCACCTTGTAACTGGTTAAGCGGTAAGCGGCCGATTAAGCGGCTGATTTTTTAAAAAACGGGTTTTAATTTTCTATATAATTTTATACAAAATTACATATATATGTATATAAATACTAATACTCTTTGAAACTTTTATATATATCTAAAGATTCTAAACACTCTACCCAACAGTAAAAACACCCAATTAGCTTATAAGATAGCTATAAGACAATAATTATAGCCATAATATAATAAATAATAGATTTGACATAGATAAAATACCCCACATACATGATTCAGAAATATTTTTGCATCACATGTTTACATAGTTAAGCAGTAAACAATAGACTCATTATTGGATACCTTTCTAACTTATTGTTATATGTGCATATCATCAATTAGTCATACATTACAGCAGTACAATTAACTAAAGTATGCATTCTAAAATTAGATAATAGTTACATATATTTTACTTGTATAAATTACACTTTACAACAGTACCCTATTATCCCAACTTGCATACAGTAAACAATAGACTCATTATTGGATACCTTTCTAACTTATTGTTATATGTGCATATCATCAATTAGTCATACATTTCAGCAGTACAATTAACTAAAGTATGCATTCTAAAATTAGATAATAGTTACATTACATATATTTTACTTGTATAAATTACACTTTACAACAGTACCCTATTATCCCAACTTGCATACAAGTATGCATTCTATTAGACTAGGCTTATCATAGGATATTTAAGTTTAATATATTATAGTCAGTAATACTTGGGACCATATAGTTTATATAAAGTTACAGGTGTACAGCAAAATAAAAAAAAACGGACAAAAAACGGCCAAAAAGCGGGAAAAAAGGGTGAAAAAGGGGAAAAAACGGCCGATTAATTACAAAAATATTAAACGGCGATTTTGCCAAAAATCGAACGGCTGGGCCATTGGGCCGATTAAACGACCGTTTAATCGGGCGCTCAGCCCGTTTTTCATTTCACTGTGTATGATCAATATATATTTATATAGATATATAATTGATATATTAATAAAATCCAAAACTGCATATACTCCTGCATTCTGCATATCCTCCATTCAGTACCCCGTCCACCCGTACACTGAAAAACAAAGTTACAACTCACTCAGCTAGCTAATGTGCAACTTACTTTAACACATTTACAAATTTTTACAACAATACTCATAGCATTTGCAGCATCACCTTTATGCCTCCTGGCATTCCGTACCGCCTAGATATGGTAGCATCGAGCAGCAAATAGAAGCTTCTTCGTATCATCATTCCCACACTTTGATAGCATTCTTATTGGATCGCCAACTAGCTGAAATTGTACTTTGAATTCGTTGCACAACATATCCCACATCTCTCCTGTGAATTTGCATTCACCCACAAGATGATAATGGGATTCTTCAGCATCCTTACACAACGAACACAAAGTGGATACATCATAGTTCCACCCCTTTATCCTGTCAAGGGTAGCAAGAACACTATGCAAAATTTTATATGCACACATACTCCATTTCGGCACGTACACACCAGTCCAAATCTGCTCCCCATGCCTGTCCTTTGCATCCCTTGAGCGCGTCACCTCCCATAAGCATGTCTTTGGAACTCTTAAGTCTCCATCTCCCCATATCCCGGGCCTCAAACAAGTATTTAACATGCTGCCACATTTCTGTCACGACGTTAATAGTTCGTGAATATCCCTCCTTTGTCTTCGGCTTGAAGTCCAGTCCTCTTAGATATCTCTCCCTCATCCAATTCCCCCAAGTTGAGGAACCTTGTTGATAAATGATTATTCTCTGCATTGTCCTCCACTTTGCTATGTCTTTTGGAGCTTTTAAATTCTGACATCTTTCATCTTTTGGGAGCGACACTCTTGCATATCTCATAGGATGATGCCCACTTGCCCATAGAAAATTTCCCATCTTCCTCTCCATTATGTCTAGGACTGAATCGGGAATCTCTCTTTGTTGCATCCAGAAGATAAGAAGTCCTTCAATAGCAACCTATATCAGTGTTGCTCGTCCCGTCATATATGTCTTCTGTGTAGGCCACATGTTAATCATTTCCTCGATCCTATCCATGCATTCAACAAAGTCCTTGACCTGTAGATTACCTCCGGCTAAGGGAAACCCTAGGTATTTTGTTGGAAAGTTCCTGCACACATATATATATGTATGTATGTATATGTAATACTTGTCTAGGAGGCTAGGCGTTCCTTCCTATTGAAGAGCCCACCTAGGCGTTCTTCATATTTGTTTATATTTTACATCTACTTAAATGATTATATATATGTATATATAGCAATATTCAAATATATACATTACTATGTACATTTACTATTGGTTATCCCTAAAGCTAAATCAACCATAACTTCGCTTATAGTTATATCACACCTATCATGACGTATGCTCGATCTATACAACCTTAATTTGATCTAACACGATCTAAATCAGACCAAATTTAACTTAGTCTGCCCTAATTTGTCCTAAGACATTTTGACATAACATGACCCAATCAAGAATAACTTCCCCTAGTTTGTCCAGCATGGACCTAAATGAACCCTAATTTGGTGATATAGACCTCATTTCCCCAAATAAGACATGCTTTTTCTCAGACTAGACTTAATCTGCCCAAATTGGATCTGATTTGGCTTAACCCTGACCTATTTTCCCCCTAAAATAACTAAACTTGATCTAGTCTAACCAAATCCAGACCTATTCCATGCTAATTTGGTCTTCAAGTGTCTTAATTTGGGCCTAAAAGAGCTTGGGCATCCACTTTAGTCATATGAAGACCTAGGCACCCAGTTTAAGGCGGCCCACCTAGAGCCTAAGGGGCCTAGGCGGGAGCCTTGATGATTATGGTGTATTATATCTTCATATATATATATCTACACATATATATATGTTGGCATATATTTATATATGTATGTATGTATGTATCTATCAATATATATATATATATATATATTTATATATATATATATAAACAATCTCTCTCTCACACAAAAGGCATAAAGTTTTGTCAAAATGGTTGAAATTTTGATTTCGACAACATCTGCTATGAAATCTTGCAACTTTGCTGCTATTTCAAATTTAACAATATTTTTGCCCAAATTTCAAAATTGAGGAAAGCTTCCTTACCTCTCACATGAAGGACCCCCACCTATTCCCATATAAAATTTTATTGCATAAAACAATGCATTTAGGTGTAGTAATCACGCTCGTGGAATTTCATGGCTTAATAGGTTCATTTTAGCATCAAAACGGGCACAATTGCAGCTATCAAAATTTCTGTAGAATTTTTCATAAATTTCCATTTCCACAACCTTGAAATGACATTGAAATCAGATACCTCATTCCTTGAATCTACTATATATATGTATGTATTTATACAAGGAATGCGGTATGCCGGTATCCTTTTTTGATGTCATTTCTAATTTGTCGATTCATCTACTTTCCCATCTAATTTTCCCGAAATTTGTAGGTTCTATTCTAATTCGCCAAGATTAATTCTAAATGACAAAGCCATTGCATTTTGTGTTCGTTTTCCAACTCTCTCTCGATATATGAATATATATATACATATATACATACATATACATATATACATACATATACATATATATATATATGTATATGTATGTATGTATGTATGTATATGTATGTATGTATGTATGTAACAATGTTCAGAATGCGGTATTTGGTGTACGGGTGGACGAGGTACTGAGTATATGGGGTATGTGGGAGTATATGCGGTTTTGATTTTTTTAATAAATTATATATATATATATATATATATATATTACATTGAACAATTACATATGAGGACAACAAGAAACAAAATTTCATTTGGATTGTTACAAAGCATGACATCAGTTTGAATAAACATGAAATTAGTTTAACAATTACATATGAACATATATTACATTGAACAATTACATATGAATTTTTAAAATTTTTAATAAATTAATTGTATATCTATATAAATATATATTACATTGAACAATTACATATGAGGACAACATATTGATTTTACCTGGTATAGAAAAAATAAGTTTATTTAGTTATTTATTTGTTCTCCATGTGAGTCTAATTTCATAAGATGGCAATGCACTCACTAATCACAAGGTTTTGTTTCTTATTCACAGAAATGATTTAAAAATAGGAAGTAAAACATTTTTTATGTTATTAATGACAATTACATATAATTGTATCACATTTTAGCAATGTAAAATTCTTTATTTCATAGTTATCTGTACATTCATGTTCAAAATAACATGGTTGTGAGTTTGGTTAAAACTGACTATGTACTTGGATAAAGTGACAATGATAAATGCAATGTACGAGGAAAGGAACAATTATATATATGTTCAAATATCAACCATTGAACTGGATGTCTTATGTTTTATAAACCGATTCTCATATAAGAAGAAATAGTAGATTTTATCCTATTTAACATTAAGATAAGCCGAAAAATTGATAATGACAATAACACAAGATAGTCATTCCATGATATAAAGGTCGTGATGGAAATAACTGTTTCCAGCTAATATCATAGCTTATGGTATTGTAATGTACACAAAATTACAAAATAAGATATATCAAATGCTACATCATACATGCATTCTACGATCCATTTTTGCTTTATTCTACATATCCATGAGAAGTATTTTGTTTTTAATAAATTAAAATGTGTAAGGAAGTAATTGTAAAGTGTCACAAGATCCTTCTTTTCTATTGTATCTATTAACCAAAAAGAAAAAAAGTTTTATGTTTACATATATTCATCAAAAAAATTGGAATACCAACCAGACCACCGTCAACTTATCCTCCTGTGGTTGCGGTCTGCGGATATGTTTGACTGCGACAACCTTTTCTTTAAGGCACAACTGATGGTCAATCCGATGCATGGCTTCCGGCTCGAAATAGCGCAACTGCAACACTGAGTAACACACACTCTTTCCCATTCTTTGCGTGCATGCAAACATTAAAACATGTCTTATGTGCACATCGATAACTACCATCACATCTCACTCTTAGGCCACGTTTGCTTAGTTGTATATTGTTCTTAGAAAGTAAAAGACGACTAGTTGTATTGAATAGAAGAAACCCTGCTCCTATAAATAGGAGGACAGGGAAGCGTACATACATAAGACCAATCCTAATGGACCAAAACACTTAGGCCCATGTTACAAACTAATAATAAAAACGATACCTAAATAACTCTCAACACTCCCCCTCAAGCTGAAGTTGGGAGAATCCCAAACCAGCTTGCAAATAGAGAGTCAAACTAGAAAACAAAGAAACAAAACAAAAAAGATAAACCAAACCCATACAAAATTTTTCTCCCCCTCAATATTACATTAAAGCACTCAAACACTCAAAAACTCCCCCTCATGTAGATACTCCAAGCAAGCAGGTCATAAAAGCTTCTCGATCATCTGGAGCAGAAGTAGTAGTAGAGTGTCATGGTCTTCATCTTAGTAGCTAACGTCGCAGTAGAGTCCAGAAAGTGTTGGATCACAGTAGTAGAGGTCAACGTGCAAACAGAGCACGGAAGAGCCAGAGAGTGCTGGCAACACAGAAGTAGAAAGTCGAGGCGCAAACAAGGCACAGTCAAGTAGAGAGTCCACGTGTCAAAACACGGACATGCCAGAGTGTGTTGGTGCACAACAACAAAAGTCGACGACGTAGGCAGATAGAAGACCAGTAGGCAGAGTAGCAAACAATAAATAACTCTAGTAGACTAAGCTCTATGTAAAGTCAGCAACAAAAGTCTTCATTATCTTCCCTCTTCATAGAATATCCATCACAGTAGCAACAGACGTCAAAGTCCAGAGAGTGCTGGTCCACAGAAGAAGGTCAACGTGCAAATAAAGCACGGACAACAGAAAGTGCAAAAGCACATAGCAACAAGAAAAATGTGCTAACCATAGCACAAGTAGCAAGAATGACGTCCCAATATGTAACTTCATAACAGTTGTTCGAGGTAGATGGCGAATAAGGAATAATATCAGCAGAAAGCGTCACATTGTAGTAGAAGAATCCATATATCAACAGTAAATGTGGCATGAAGCAACATAATACAATTTTTTTTCCCTTCATCTCTCCTCCATCTCATCTCTTCCCTCTACTTCATCCTCCATTCTCCCCCTCACGCCAAGCACCAAGGAGTCAAAGAGTGGTTGGCGTGGAGTCAAAAAACAATGGTAGAGGCAAGGTTTGGTGTTGGCAAAAATATGTGGAGGTAGTAGATAATGTGAGTAATGGTGCAAAATGACTTGATTACGCAGATCCTGATAGGAAAATAAATAGATCTTTCTCCGACCCAAAAATGTGATAAGGCAAAAAATTGGATCCGATTAGCACAAATATGTAGAGTGTATATGGGGGGGGCAGTAGAAAATATTGAGGGGCATAAAAAATTGGGCTCTTTGGTGGCACGATTAGAGGCGGTAGGTGGCGGTGGACAGCAACAACAAGCCGGTGGCGGCTCGTCTAGGTGTAGCAGGAGGCACTGGAGCGCAGACAGAAGGGCAACAACATGCGGCAGGACAGGCAACAAGAACCAACAGTGCGAAGGCGGCATGTAGGCGAGCGTAGGCGCGACAACAACAGAGGCAGGTGATTGGCGACGGTAGGCAACAATTGCAACAGTAAGATGGCGGCAATGACGAGTGTTGCAACGACATGACGACTTAGCAACAGACAGTAGCAGCATGGAGGACCACCGGTTGCGGCAAGGCAACAATGAGCAGTGGTCATGATAGCCTTTGCAAGGCAAGCAGCAGAAGGCAGCAACAACTACGACGGCCAAGGGCAACAGAGGTCGTCAGGCAGTAGTGGATGGCGGCATGGCTTGGCAGCAGGAAGTGGAGCTGCAACAGGGGCCTGGGGGCGGCGACAGATAGAGGAGTAGTAGGCGAGTCAGCAGGGCGCAACAGTAGTGGCGGGGCACGGAGTAGCAGCGACACAGGGGCAGGCAGCGGCGGCGGGAGTCTGGATAGCAAGCAGCAGGGTAGCAGCAGCAGCAAGGCGGGTACGGTCAGGCAGCAAGATCTGACGGCGATGGAAAGGGGATGTAGTGGGCAGCGTGGAGCAAAAAATGATCAAAAGGGGTGGCGACCAGTAGTAAGAGAGTACAAGAACAAGGAAGAAGGCATGAAACTAGGAAAGGATTCCCTGGGGGCAACCAAGCACCGCCAAGGGCGGCGGCCGCCCGCAAGGGGACGCTCACGGCGGCTCTGATACCATCTTAGAAAGTAAAAGACGGCTAGTTGTTGTATTGAATAGAAGAAACCCTGCTCCTATAAATAGGAGAACATGGAAGCATACAGACATAAGACCAACCCTAATGGGCCAAAACACTTAGGCCCATATTACAAACTAATAATAAAAACAATACCTAAATAACTCTCAACAGCTGTATTGGATTGTGTTCCTAGCAAGGAATGAGATATCGTTGATATTGGCGGTATTTCCACCGAAATACCGATACTGACGTCGTCGGTTACGGAAGCATGCACACATATATCGATAATACTGACATGTATACCACCAATACTGCCATGTTTAGATGGTTTCGGTGCAAAATGCACGACTGACTTCACTTACCGATCGAAACCGGCGGTATACCAACGGGTATACCTTTTTTGCGAGAATGACTGCGGTTTCTTGGGAGAAAAAAAGGTGCATTTTGGTGATTTTTGGCGATTGGAGCTAATATCAACCAAAATCAAGGTAAGTCTAAATGATCTCTTTCATTTTCTACCATTTGCTACCTCTGTACCTCTTTTTCCTACTTTCTTCCACTTTCACCTAAAAAAGGATTTTTTACTTCCAAAACCTAGTATTACTCCAATTTTGATATGTTTATGCGAACTATACATATATTTATTAGTATATTATGTAGATATACCATATTATCACTAGATCTACCTAATTACAACACTATTAATTACTATTATAATGCGATTTATCTAATCATGTTACAATACATATTGATATAATTAGTTACTTATTTATGTTTAGTAGAAGATGTTTTACTAAAGAGGAATTTGAATATAATACAAATGAGTATTATACAGTTACACAATATCGCACATGAACGAGCAACGCGTAACTTCATACAACCAACCTTACATAATTTACGTGTCATGGGAGCAATATGTCAACCATATCAACTCAATATTGTATGAAGAATCACTGCATAACTCGACATACAACTGATATGAGTTAGTAAGTTAGTATGCTATTACTGTGTTGTAAATTGGATATTATTGTATAAGTGTGTGATTTATGTTTATGGATTGTTCTAGTAAAATTCCAAATCTTAATTGCCACATTTTGTCATCGAAATCCTTCATCGAAATCCCAGAAAATAGGACATGTTCGCTACCTCCCACATGATGGACACCCACCCCCACATACCCATTATAAAGTTTTATTGCATAAAACGATGCATTTAGGTGTAGGGATTACACCTGTAAAATTTCATGATTTAATTCTGTTAGAGAGTCTATATTAGCCTATTTAGTTAATAGGTTAATTAGTTATTGGGCTTTTGTATTTTAGCCCATTTAGATTACTTGCGTCCTAAGTCTTTGGGTGTCTCCCCTCTCCTATATAAAGGAGAGGGCGCCCAGTCTTGTATTCATCCCATTCAATATAATCTTATTTTTCTACATGGTATCAGAACGGTGAACAATAACGGCGACGTGAACAGTAACTGCGGCGGTGAACAGTAACTCTGGCGTGAACAGTGCACGTCGTGAACAGTAATTCCTGCGTGAATAGAGCACGTTCACTCCTGAAGGAAACCTAGCCGCCGCCCTTCCTCCCTCTCCTTTTCGGTGCGCACGCAGCCCTAGCCGCCGCCGCTCGTCTTTTCCAGAGAGCAACCTAGGGGAAGAACCCCCGCTTGCGGGCGGCCGCCGCCGTTGCCATGGCTTAGGCCGGCTGCCCGCCGGGCGCATCCCGACCTCCATGGCTTCTCCTTCTCTTTCTTAAAGATTTAATTTTTCTTTCCGTACGCCGGCTATCTCCGTCCCGGTGCAATCAACAACCATCGTCAAGCCGTTTCTAGTTACTAGCCACAGCCACAACCACAACCTACCAGGACATCAGTTGGCCAGCAATAGCAGCAAACCAGCAAGCCGACGACGACCAGTAAGAGTGTTGCAGCCGATCACAAAAGTAGGAGCAACCATCGCCGTCGCCATGCCGCCCAGAAGCAGCCGCCATCCACATCTATCGACGCCATCACACTCGCATTATTCAACATCCATCTACCGCTGCATCGCCCTGATGTCCTCAGCTCCAGCCTTCGTCATCTCATAAGGAGAGGCTCCGCACTTGACTCCGCATGCAGCCTCATAGCATGCAATATCTCCGGAGCCCTGCAAGAGACCAGTATCATCTCTTTCGTTGCGGCCAAGTGCTACATCAGCAGAGCGACACAATCATCGTCATCTGTCATGTTGTTGTGTTGCTGCCATATCATCCAGCAACCGTATCCCCAACTGCCGATCACACCATTCAGCCGCCGCAGTCATCCATGCCCCTGGTCGCTGCTCCACTGCTGCTCTCCATCTCGTCGTTGCTGTCCCAACGTTTTCGCCTATCCTTAGCTGAAGCACAGTCACCCATCACTCTCCACCGCTACCAAATAGCCCTTTCTACTACCCCATATACCAAATGACTGTTGATATCTAGATCCTTAATCGGATCTGCCCTTGGCTAATCGGATCCAGCTTTAAGCCTAACGGGCCAAACAAATCCTCTTTTCGGGCCGGGATTAGATCCATTTAATTTTTTCTATCCAGATCTTGCATTGACCCATTTAGCATATTCTCTCCGGTTATCGGTTTCATTCTCCACAAATTACACATCTCTATATATACAAATTTCTCTCAAATCCGCCAATTCCTTTCCCACCCACCCATATCATGTTTATCCCTTTCCACAGTGCTGGGGGGTTATATGTCCATTTCTCCACACCAAACACTCACTCTCGTCATATTTGGTGTGCGGGGGGGATAGAGAGGAGAGGAAGAGATTAAAATAGAGAGAGAGTGAGAGAATATGTATGAGAGAGAGAGTATGAGAAGAGTGATATATGTATTCATGCTATATATGTTCCAGGCTATTATCTTCATGGAGCTTCGCATTGTTCAGCACATCCGTTCTCTACTTCCAGAATGCAATGAAGGATCTTCATTCAGCATCAACATTGAGCTATCTACGCTCGTACCACGTTATGTACGATACAAAGGGTGCTTCTTCAGATTTTCAGAAGCTCAGCAAGCCTGCCAATCTACTTCTGCAAGGTTGATTCATCCAGTTTATCTTCACCGAGCTGCTTCATCACGTCTTCTCCGAGCCGCATCTGCTATTTTGACATCATCTGTTGCTGATCTACTTGGGACTTTCCTTGATGGATGATATCTCCTTTCCTGTCAAGCCCCCAAGGTTCATGCGACAAAGTTATGGTACCTGCATCGTATCACCAACACATCGTCTGTTCGTGTTCATGCCACGTTATGCACGTCTTCTTAGACAATTTGAAGATTCTGCTACCGCTACATCGACATTGAGCATCCGCGCTCGTGCCGTGTTAAGTACGTAATCCAATGAAGTTGATGTAATGATGGTGTTAAAGATCGTTTGCTCCAAGTGGTGAAATACTGCTGCAGTATTCAGGTCCCATTTCAGATGTTCTTCATTCTAGATGCACTCCAAAAGACCTTCATCAAAGCTCGAGGATCTCCGGCCTGCAAAATACAATTTCAAAGAAGAGAGACATTGTCACCACATGGTTCAGGGGGAATATGAAATAAGGGGGAGTATCAAATTTTGTATGGGGAGTGATATTTATCTTTTTTCTTTCATTTATCATTTCTTTTATCGTTTTATCGGGTCTTGTAACTTCCACGCTTTGGACATGTGTTTCACCCATGCTCCAGCTTGAGGGGGAGTGTTAGAGAGTCTATATTAGCCTATTTAGTTAATAGGTTAATTAGATATTGGGCTTTTGTATTTCAACCCATTTAGATTACTTGCGTCCTAAGTCTTAGGGCGTCTCCCCTCTCCTATATAAAGGAGAGGGCGTCCAGTCTTGTATTCATCCCATTCAATATAATCTTATTTTTCTACAAATTCGTTTATTTTGGCGTCGAAACGACCAGGATTACATATGTTGATATATCTGTTGGTATATCGGTAAATACCTATTTCCAGGCCGTCGAAATGGCATTGGTATAGGATACCTCGTTCCTTGGTTCTTAGATCCTACAGATAAAAATCTAAGTTTGGTTTGTTGGAGTGGGACAAATGACAAAATCCCGCATCCTGAATCGTTAAGCAACTGCTGCAGTCAGTTCCCCCGTTTAAAAGCATTGAATGCCTAGATCCCAGGTGCGTTGCGGCTCATTTCCATTTGCATCAAACGCGTGCCTACTCATTTGTATTAGCTTCCTGTGCGTCCCTCTCCGTTTCAATCTAACACAATCAAATGTATTTCTGTACTTATACAGAATTTCACAAACTCTGCTTTTTGTTGGATCTGGATTCCAAGAATGCTGGATAGAAGGTAATCCTGCCTGATCCTACGATCCAAACGTTCCCTTAGTGCACCTTCACTCTTGGTGCACATGAAAACGACACAAATAATGGTCATCTGCGCGCATCCCCACACCCACCTTAATTTTCTGTGCGCCCACAAACAAAAAATACACACTTCCACACAGGAAAAGAAACTCACGGAGGTGCACGCGCACACAACATGCCTTGCCTGTGGGATCACCCACAGTGTGCTTCTTTCTTTGTATATAGGATCAAGTTGATATCTTGATAGGTGCTTGCATTTGAAAGGCTTGATGATAAGATATACTCACTTCTATGATTCTATCCAAATCTGTCGACCGAGACCATGATATTGGTGATTGATATATTGTCCAAAAGGTAAATGCAAACATGAAAAAATAATTGCAGTCGTATGAACACAAATTCAGTGCACCCCTGTAGCAAACATAGAAGGTTGTATTTCTAGGTCCTTTTTCCTTATAAAAATATTTGACCTTATTGGTACAAACGCAACATAATAAAGTAACTTCATAGATATTTCTCAACACTGTGTGGTGGATTGATGTAGTAATTTGCCATTAATTCGCTGTTTAGGTTGAATGTGTTCCATTCTAATATTTTAGCTTGATCATTTTTCATGTTTGTATCTGCTATTCTCCCTCATCAAACTTCTAGGAAGAAAAATTATTTCCTGCAAGTTTTGAAGAACGGCTATGTAATTGCAGTTGTGGCAATTTGAAGTGGTTAAATTGTGTGGCTCATTTCTACTCGGTTGTGTATGTAGTGTCATACGTTTACATGATATGCTATGTGATGAAATTTGCAGAATTTATTTTGGCTGTTGCATGTGTAGGTCTCCAGGAAAACTTTGAGGACGAATGTAATGTGATAAACTTAGAGAACATGCTGAAATCACATGGCATTTTATCCGTTGATAGAGGAATTAAATCTGAGCTAGAAAAGGCAAAAGTCTTATCAGCCTTTTCAGAATCTCTGTCATTGCATAAAGCCCGCAGTTTAATTACTACACTGACAAAACAGGTAACTGAGAACCATTCTGAGTGTTACTTTGATAATTCATATTGGTTGCTTTGAATGCTACAATCGAGCAGAACCTGAAGTTCTACATCTTCCTTATGGAAATAGATTGCTTGGAATGTAATTCGGTGGATGGTTGGTTAGGCTTCATTGCATTGGCATAACTGTGCTAATTCAAGCAGCAGATTTCCTGACTGTACCCTATTAAATAAACTCAGTTTTAGTTCCATTTAAAGTGAAATAGTGTTTTGTTCTAAACAATCAGAGTGCTCTGTGTTGCTCCATGTCATAATTTGTGTAGTATTATGATGTAATCCTCTACTCATTCATTTTAAATTATATATTTTTTAGATGTATATCATAAATGAAGCTTATATAAATGTTTATGAAGGACTGCATTGATTCGCTGACCAAAAAAAGGTTGCACGAATTTGCTTAAAGTGTTATGTATTTTTTGTTCACATACTATTTTCTATAGTGGCTGTAACATGTGATTACCAGCGAGTCTGATAGAAGAAAATCATTTTGGAAAGTTTTGTAGAATTTTATGCACACATTTTTGCTATGGTAACCATCCTTGTCATGAATAGGAAAAACGTTGAACTAGTGAGTTTTGCGAATTCAGAATGCTGGAAGGCAATTAATAATAATTACCATGCCACTTTGTATCTATTTTTTCTTCTTTTGAATAAAGCATCCTTGTTAATCTGTTCAAAATTATCATAGTCCTTGAATAGCCTCTTTGTATACATTTCTGGGCATTATCAGTGTAAAATTACAACGATTTCTTCTGTGACTCAGACGAAGGAGACTTTGCTAAAAATGTTTGAAAATGACGCTTCAAAGTGTTTAGAATTTCTGCTGTTGACGTGGAATATAAGGTTCGGCGATAGTTTATTTTTCATAAATTTAATTGAACTTTAGATCTTGGTATACTGTCCCGTCTGATTACAAATTTTGGCATTCAATGTTAGCCTTTGTTTTCCTGTTTTGTGTTAGAAAACAAGGCACTCATCCCTGTACAACTTACGTTCGTAAATCTAATGTCCATATATCGACCCTTTCTATTTGTTGCCCTTGGGAAAATTTAAATTTGGACTTTTTCTGCATCTATAGGAAGGAGTCGCTCTACTACAGACATACAGTACCTATGGGACTGATATTTAGGGTCGGTAACTGGACAGTCTTGGCTGTACCACCCACACCCACCCTCACCAAGGCATTGGGTTGGCAGGTCAGGTGCACCCCATTTTGCAGACCCACTCAGCCTTCCCAACCTGACTTAAATGGTGGCAGGTCAGTGGGATGGGTGATGATGTTAGCGGATGCAGTTCAAAGAACCAAAATCTTTTCAAATTAGCCCTAAAGCTGGTGCAATTTGACTCAAATCCAGCCCACATATGCAGAGATTAAAAATGTATTTCTCAACTCATGATTTTGGGCACAAAAATCGGTCTGACTTAGATAAACAGACACAGCTATTCAACTATTTTAGCGAAGATATTTGGCACCAAAACCAAATAACATGAAATCACACAACTATTGATTTGTAATATCCCAACAATCAATCATCAAAAAAGCAATCAAAGCCTCAAATTGCAATAGAAGTATTATCTTTCAAAAGTACAATTGCAGCTACAATAAACAATCTCATCCTAGTGGTTTCTTAATAGTATTATGAAATTGAAGACCTCTAATGAGATGAAGCAAACCTCTAGCCCCTATTTGGATCGGGACTGGGATTCTGTAGTCTGGACTGGACTGGGCGGGGTTAGTCAGTAGATCTGGATTGGTGTAGTCTGGTTCCAGTCTGATTCTGGTCAGCTGATCTGGTTTGAGTCTGGTTTCAGTCTGATTCTGTTTGGCTACCAGTCTGGATTCAGTCTGATTTTGTTTGACAACCTAGTCAGGATATGCTTATTCTGTCATGTTCTTATAGAACTGTTTTAACAATGTAAAAATATGTGAAGCTGTGATGCCAGTACAATACAAGTATACAATTTACTAAAAAAATAATAATTGCATAGATAATGTGGTTGATGTTGCGTGTTGTTTATTGAAATGAATATTAGATGAGTTTGCTCATTTTATATGTTTATTTTAATGATATATAATTTTACAATTGTCTTGCATGGCATGTTAATTTTTTATGTATGTATACAGTTGTGCATATTCGCTCTAGTAATTGGTAAATGACAAGATAATTGTAATTGGCATAATAAAACATTAGTCACACACAAGTAGCAGAACAGTTTGTGAAAGAAAATGTCGTTATGACAGTTACGCATAATTGTTCATAAAGTAGACCAAACATCATTTGAATGATAGTGTTGTTAAAATTGCCATAATTGTTCCATAATAAAAGATATGACAGAGTATAGATGATAACGTTTTCATTAGAACTTAAACAACGGCAAAAAAAAGCTGATAAGAACATATTTTGGTCCCGGGCAACTGCGTGAAGAACCAACGGATTGCAGACAAAAAAGGAACGACATGCCCTGGGCCTACATCACACCCATACACACATGCTAAGATGATGACCAACCATTGTGCTGGCCAGTCTTGGGTGTGGAGGATGATTGTTCTTGCTCCAATGTAGGACCTTCCCAGTTGGCCCACTTTAGGGCCTCATCGTACTCGCCCCATGATACAGGAGAGTCGTCATGCAACGACTGAGGTTGTTGTTTGAGGAACAATGTTATTGACCATGGAACAAAATTTCGAGCGGAATTTTTGATTTTTTTCCAATCGTACATCGAAACGCTGGTACGCAGAGATTGATATGTCATTTCACGAAAATTTTGACCCTAGGTGCAAAATTTCGCAAAAGAGGGTGAAATTTTGCAGCAAAAAGGCCAGTTTGAGCCATGATTTCGTGAAATAGTACAGAAACACAATTTAAATTTCGAGAAATTTGTTCCTAAGGCTGCTAATACTACATCTTGGGTATTTTGGCAATTGTTTTTGAATCTCTTGCTTCTAAAGCCTATTTTTCTTAATTCTAAGGCATGTTTCCCCTATCTCTAGACCATCTATACATTACCTTCATCAATTTCGAGAAATTTGTTCCTAAGGCTGCTAATACTACATCTTGGGTATTTTGACAATTGTTTTTGAATCTCTTGCTTCTAAAGCCTATTTTTCCTTATTCTAAGGCATGTTTCCCTTATCTCTAGACCGCCTGTACATTACCTTCATCAATTTCTACACTCCTCTATAGAGATATGGAGAAATACTCCGAAAATAACAAAGTTCTTTCGAGGATCTATGTATAAATGTCCCATCTAACCTTGTTAAATGTGAAAATTAGACTTGTACAACTTGTAGTTCGTAAGTTTGTAACTTGTAATTGTAAGTTATACGTTCTAAGTTGTAACTTGAAGTTTTTAACTGTCTGTCTAGCAGACTTGCCATTTCTGATCATTTGTGCACTCACTCATCAAGACATGGATCCCACCCTAACCTCTAAACATATAACTTTATTATATAATCTAGTGTATCTATGTCTGAACATTGTGTATGCAAAATTTCATAATTTAATTCCTTCATTTTGTCATCGAAATTGCCATCGAAATTCTGTCGAAATTGTTCAGCTTCCTTCACTTACAATAGTGGGAGACCCCTCCCCCCACATATCCAATATGAAATATTATTGCATATTTGAGTAGATCTTGGTGATTAGATCGTCCTGGTAAATTTTCATGATTTAATTAACTTATTTAGTCGTCGAAATCGTTAGGGCCGTAAATATCGAAATTTTGAAAAATTTCTGTTTCTGGGCCATCGGACACGGCATCGAAATCGGATATTTAATTCTATGTTATTGACCCCATCCTTCCCTTCATCCTGGCTCTCAGATTTTGCCCCCTGGTGTGCATGCTAGCAACATTTGTTCTTGCAGACAACATATTCTTCGATATATTTTTGTAACTTTGACGGGGACATCAATATCTTTTCTAAATTAGGTCTTGACTTTGAACGCGAGGTCGACATCTAAATTATTGAAATATATATAAGTATGAGCAAGAGCAAATAATCAAAATGGATTCTTCTAAACAAAATAAGTACAAGTTTTACAACAAAATGGATGGTAAAAATAACCAAAATTAGATAAGTACAAGTTTGAACGCGATGGAAGTCTTCTAAACAGAATAAGTAAGTACAACTTTGATCAAATGGATGGTAAAAACAACGTAATGATGGCCATAAGTTTTACAACAAAATGTTGCCAAGCAATCATAAACATGGAGCAACTATGTTACAATTTCATTCATTTGCTTAACCGCCTAAGGGTGTAGGGGTGTTATTGTTTTCGTCATTGGTAAGGTGTTCAACAACTCCTGGTGGATAGGTGCGACGAGTAATTACAAAGTTGCGTTGAACGGCGTGTTGCACGGCCAATTGCGGGGGAGGCAATAAATCTCCCAAAATGAAAAGATCATCTCTTATGAACTCTCTCCTGAGGTGCTGCCAGCGCAGTTGCACCTTGCTCAAAGAAATGTAAGGCCCCCCTGTTATGTTCCGAAAGTCACACCACACCTCCCTCCAAGCCTGAGCAGTATATACTCCATTCGCACATCTCCCCATGTCATATTGGGTTCTCATCAAACCTCTGAGAACCATATCAAGCTCTGTACACCATATAACATACGTCGTTGTTTGTTGGGCAACCATATTACAAATTTCTGTTTGTAATATATTGCAATAGTAAGGCTTTATTTTTGTATGTGAAGCTACTATGATAATTGGAATATAGATATTTTAATGTGCATATAAGAAAGGGCCTCCTATGTAGTGAAGCCATAAATAAACAACATTGTGATGAAGTAAGAGCATACATGCAAGCAAGATCAGGGGTCCGATTACAACAATAACAAAGAACATTAATTTAAATGTAAACATGGACATTGTTGGTGATGGTTTTCATTTGTTGCCTGCAACACCTTCTCCTGCAACAACATTGTTGATGTTTGCAGCATTCCTCACGTTTGCCAGGGCTAATTCATTCCTAGACATCCAATCATATAAAAGGAATCAATTTTGTCTGATAAATTGTTTCCTTAAGTTCTTCCAACGGGTTTTCAGCTTATTCACATCAATCCAAAGCAGGCCTGTTATGTTATGAAAGTCAAGCAATGCCTCCCTCCAAGCCTCTCTAATATATGCTCCATTGACACATCTCCCTAGGTCATACTGGTTTCTCACCGCATCAAGTAGGATTTGATCGTGCTCCGCACCCCATATTAGACGACCATCCATAGAACAAATTTTGTATGTAAGATATTGAAATAGTATAAGGGCTCGTTTCACAATGGTGGATATAATTCTAATATTACGATTTCGTGTGCAAATAACATAGAACATAAAAGCTGATACATCCATAAGCATCCAACAAAATTACGAAAAAACTATGAAGCTTGTCATGTAAGTGTAACAACAACGTTATGGAGTCATCAGAGGTGTAGGAGTATCCAAAAGAAGAGTACAACTCTCCTCCAACTTCTGAACAGAGGTTTGTAAAACTTCATACTCATACTGTTTGGAGGTGCAAACATGTTTGGAGTCATGATGGATTTCAACAAAGTCCTTCATGTTCATCGCCTGGCCCCACACTGACTTGCACTCGCAAGTTAGTAACGTAATCTCAACTTCAACGAATTAGTTTTTGGGGGGAGATCGACTGCCCAATGAAAGTATTTACATCAATCTTTTCCCTAAAATGTTTTCCTAAATTTGAGTTAATAACAACGAACACGCGATGTACTTAGCAAGTGCAACTGATTATTTGTTGTTTTACTAGCGCACATGACAAGGACATATATAATACATTTCTCCCGACCTTTCACTCAGAATGTGAAAATCATATAACCCCACATCCTCTGTGTTTACCTGCAATGCAGCAACCAGACCACAATCACACCTCGGAACTTCAGATAGATTCATCGACATCTAAAATAGGATTAATGATTAGTAACATAAACTCGGCTTCAAAACATATATCTCTACGAAACTTAGTTTTGATAGTATTTCGATAGGAGCAGTTGAATGTTGTAACATGTAGTGAAGCCTTAGTTGGATAGATCAAAATATATTACATCTATGATGTATTGTATCCCTCTTCCTCCGTTGAAGAGTCATTATCACTCGGTAGGTGTAGTCGTTCGCGTAGATATAGGCGCCTCTCCCGCAGAATGTCAATTTCTGCTATTAGTCGGTCGATGTCTGTTCTAGTGGAACAGACAAAGTCGCATTTTTCTGACCATGTCTTGCGTTCATTGCGTGCATATGCAAGTTGTTTTACCAGTGCATCCCTAACTGCAGTTAGCGTGGCAAGTGTGAGTTGTACTCGTTGCGCGGGCAACATCATGCGACATCTGTTTGGAACAACACCCCTACCACATGTAAAATACGGTCTGTGGGGGTTGTTGTCTTCAAACCGTCCATTTGCCGCATCTGTGCCATCCATGTACACTCGTACGGTGCACTGGAGCCCACATGGACACGGCGACATTCCATTCTCCATTTTAAGACAGACAACCTAATGATAGAAAATGTGATATTTTTTATTATGAGGCATATAAAAATTTCATGTACTACATAATTTGAGAACACATGTGAAGTCATAGATCAGTTGTCTAACGCTAACATTGTATTAAACAAAGAGGGGCAGAGCACATGTGAACTCCTAGATGAGTTCTCAAATGTTACACAAATGATGACAACTACAAACTCATCTCAACGAGTATCCCAAATGAAATTGGAAATTGTTTCACGTAGTACATCACCCTCCCTTGCATCAGCCGGATTTGTTTGTTGTAGCGAACTGAGGTCGACGCCATTGGATGGTACGACAGATGTTGAACTGTTATTTGGTATTTCCTCCATCATAGCGTCACCATCATTCTGGTGACGTATAGAATTGTGGAGGATACAACAAGCCATTACGAGGCGACACTGCGAATGAATAGGACATGTCGCCCCCTTTTTAAGGTAGGCAAACTGCCTCTTAAGCACCCCAAATGCTCTTTCTACGACATCACGTAATTAAGCCTGGCGGTGGTTGAACATTTCCTTCTTGTTGTTGTAGGAATGTCTGTTTCCCTGGTACGCAGATATATGGTAAGCTGTGTTGCGATAGGGTGCAAGAAATTGACGAGTGTTTGCGTATCCTGCATCAACTAGGTAATACTTTTCTGTCGGCCCGCTTGTGGTCCTTGCTGCTTGTAGGACCCTTTGGTCAGCGGCCAAGCCCTCCCACCCAGTCAGTACATATGTAAACTCCATTGAGAAGTCTACAACAGCCATGACATTCAGGGAGACATTCCCTTTTCTGTCTCAGTAACGATTTTGCTTGTCGCGTGTCACCAAGACTGGGATGTGTGTCCCGTCAATAGCCCCGATGGCATTCTATAATACCAAAATCGGGTTTCAACATACAAACAAATTGAAAAATATTAAAAATTGTAGGGGATGACTATTACTACCTTGAAGTAAGGGTAAAACCTTGGGCTCTCCAATATACGACGATGTGTGGTTGTGTTTGGGGTTTGCATGACAACATACTCAGGGCACAACGCACACACAGCGTCCAAAACTTCGTTGAACTTTCTGCTTATGGTTTCGCCAGAGTCAATATAGTCCTCAGCTAAAGCACGATTTGTATGGCCATGGCCAAGCATCTGGAGGAAGTAGCATACAACCTCAACTGATGAGACTCCTCCACTACTTTTTAACAACCCACAATCCTCAAGCTTGTCCACGAGGGCTATTATAGTTTGTGGACACATTCGGTATAGGTCATAAGCCCTCTGATCATGACCGGTCATGATTTCTAGCACCTTTTGGTGCCCACTCCTAATACTAACTGACCTAGGTATTGAAGGAGGTACGTCATCATCATCAGAAGTATCGTCTATGATGGAGTTCGCTATTGACTCAGCTATTGCATCAGCAACGCGATTTGCTGGATCAGACACGATATCTAAAATCTGTGTAAGGAGGTCTGTTGGTTCTGTATGACCACTACCAGACTTGATGCCTACAAGCAAAATGATATAAAACTTGACATGATCCCTAAAATTAAAAGACTCACAACATGAACATTATATGATAGATGTGACAGAAAATGAACTACATCAACATTACATACGAATAAACTGTTACACGCAACAAATGTTTGACGGTGAAGTATTTATTACAATAATAACGAATTGGTTATCATGTTCTGAAACAAATAAACCAACAAGGCAAACTAAATTTCTGAAGTTCGTAAATAAACGATATTGGAAAGCAAACCACAACCTGAACCATCATCTAACTTACGATGCTGAATGACCTATGTTATTCCCACTTGTGCCAGCATCATTGGTTCCAGTATACCACATAGATGGCATACTTGATGTGCCATTGAAGTTTGATGATGGGGACTGCGAAGCATATCCCTGCTGAGATGGCACATAAGCGGATGGCATTGAAGGTCGTGGTGTTGCACTACCTCCTTGGGACCTTTCCCAAAGGTCATGCAACCATATTATTAGTTTCTGTGGGGTGTGCGTGAGGCTGAGGTAGATGCTACAGTTTTTCGACTCCTTTATGGCGTTCACAAAAGTTGTAAATACATGGGTAGGAGCATCGGGGAAAGTGTCATTGAAATGTTGTAAAATTGTTGCAAACTCTTATTTTTCAATGGCTCTAGTGGCGACACCTGTGCCTAACTCGTGTACCTTTGTGTATACTTGTGTGAATTTAGTTAACACGTCATTAGAAAGGACACATCGTTCTTGTGGCACGGACGGTCGCTTCCTGCGCCTGTGGCTATGAGGAGTACTTCCCCCAACACCTTGCGTATCTATTCCGCCTCCCCCTGTGTCACCCTCACTCTGCATCCCAGGTGCGCCCAAGTTCGGTTCCGCAATGGGAGTTTCTGTGGGCATGGGTGTATCAGATGCATCTAAGTCGACAACAACTTCATCCTCGGAGGCGATGTCGGACGGTATTTGTCTATCCGTAGAAGACATTGCATGGTGTCCTCTAGCAATGTTCTTCCCCGCCATCAACTCGATGTCATAATAGTGGGCAAAGGGCCGGTTAATCAACCTAGCAAGATCCTTGTTTGCCTAATTTTAAAAAAGTCTTTATTAGGAGATTGATATGTAAATGTACGTCACTACTTTTGGGTCAGTGTATGGTTATTGTACGTACCGCAAGGCTCTCCTTCCACTCCGGGGTGTCGGTCAGCCTGGGCCTGTTCCTAGTCTCATCCCATCCGACGCCACTCTTGTTGGTTACAAGCTTCAATTTGGCATAGTTCTTCTTGAGGTTCTTCCACCTAGTTTTCATCTGCTCCATCATACAGTCCGGCCTCAACATCCTATTTTGCATGTCACGGAGCATCTCCCTCCAAGCTTCCCTAGTAAACAGTCTGTCAATACACCTACCTATGTCATACTGCCTCCTCAATGATGAAATTAAAGCATCGTCAGACTCTCTCGACCATATAAAACAAAGCTTGGGGTCTGCGGAAGACATACTCCCGTAGGTGCTGCAATATATAATTATTGTGAGCGGTGTTTATAGTAATTATAAATATATAATGACTTACATGGTTATTAATAGGTACAAGAAATGGAGAAAATTTATACATGGGAGACAAGATTCACCGTAAAAACTAGAGATTGCAAATGGGCGGGTATGAGCAACCCATACCCATACCCATGATACCCATATAAATTTTGACCCAACCCATACCACCCCATTTGAAAAAAAAAATAAAACCATGCATACCCATACCCACCCCATTAGGAAATGGGGACCCATTAGAACCCATTTTAACCAACTCCACGCGTTAGCCACACAATACAAAATTATTTTCAGAACTTATGAAAGATGTGTTTTCTTATTATTCATTTCAACACAATTTGCACCAAAACCCCTACATATATTATATTATATAATTAATGTTGAGACCATTACTCACTTTGAATGTGATATACATTCTGAAAGAACAACATTTGTTATATCTTGTAGGTGTAACTTTTACTTACGACATTTCTACGATAGATACCGAATGCAATATATGCATTTTATAAGAGAAATATAGTATATCATCTATTGACTAAGACACAAACCGATTACTTTACGGGTGTAGTCTATTATTAATATTTACAAAATAGCACAAAAGCCAGGAAATGAGATTCGTTAACTTCAGTTTTATTATGTTTCAAGCATTCCAACGAACAGTTCACGTGCGCAAATCGAATCACACTGTTGCTACACATCAACGGACATGGACAATTTGTCCTACTGAAAAGAAGTAGAAGATGGACCGATCAATGAAATCCCAGGCAGAAAGCAACAATCTCATGTAAGTTTAATCAGAACAGCACCACCACCAACTTCGTGGAGAGGAGGCTGGCCGCAGCTACAGCTGCTGCTACTGCTATGGAGGTGAGCCTGCTTGCGGAGGTTGTGGGTACAATAGGTGTTTTATCTTTGGGACGCGAGCCATAGGTGGATCCAGATGCAGCATCACACAGGGAGGAGCTAGTATGGCTGCCATCTCAGTCGGACTCGCCATTCGTCGACTGCTTGCTCGAGGCAGTCAAAGTCGTGGCCACAATCCTGGGAGATTACCGCAATGACATGCATGGCAGACACTTTGCCGTGCTCACGAGGAGGGTCAAGCTCCTCGCCTCGCTCATCGAGAAGCTCTACGACGACGTCGAGGGCAGCGGGTAGCAGCAGCAACACCAGGGGAAACGACGGTCGGCTGGGGCGGAAGCAACTCTCATGGATTTCGGCGATGTTGTTAGTGACGGTAGGGACCTTCTGCTGCTAAGGACCCAGGAGAGAAAGACCTAGCCGGTGAGATTGTGTATTGTGAATTCCACATCGGCAGAGCCTCCTCCGCAGCAGGCGTCCATGATGGAGTCAACCACGCGGCAACCGGTATGGTGCGGCATGGAGACGACGATAGGCAGCAAAAATGCCAGTTGGATAGAAAGGAAAGAGTCGGACCGTCGATGCGGGAGTCGAGAGCGAGGAGGTGCGATGGGAGATTGGGGCTGGGGGTGGGACGGTGGCTATCGGGACTAGGATTAGATATTTGTGGGTATTAATGGGTCTTACTGGGCATCCCGTTGAAAACCGAACTCCACATTACTATCCCCATTAAAACCCAATAAGTAATTAAGACCCATCAGACGCCGTTATATTTGGGTCAATTTATATTGGGTCCGTGTGACCCATTGAGTTATGGGGATTTCTGTCATCTCTAGTAAAAACCTATGCAAAGAACATCAACTTGCGTCATTTCATCGCTTATTAACTGATACGTTTACTTATTTAACCTCGTCAATGATGTGTGTGAATTCTGTAAATTTAGTAACATGTCTGAAATACATTTTTCAGACTTACAGTCCAAATTTCAACAACAGCTGGCATAGAAAATTTTATAAATAAGATTTTTATACTTATAAGGGTTCAGTCTTGACTAATTTTTGATAAAACTCAGCTGATTAGCATATTATTAACATGAAAGTTATATAGGATGCCTCCCAGTTAAAAATTAATATGACAGACCACAAAGATATTAGTAATCATACATGTACTCAGCTGAAAAACTGAGTTGCTATTTTGTTCTGCAGTATATGAACAACTAATAACCTAATACGTGTATAAGTTTGAAGTTCTGCAGTATATATCTAAACCCAACAAATATGCAGAAATCACTAGTTCAACCATTTCCATGATTGGGATTTAAAAAACCAATAAAGGTATGCTAAAAATGGGCAGTAAATGGTCCTAACCAAATTCAATGTATAGGCCAAATGGGAAAACAACACTTGAATGCATATATGTCAGCTAAGTCTTACATGTAATTGGAAGTAGGGGATAGATCATAGTTTATTTTTGGTTGGATTTCGGCAACATTACTAATTATATTCAAATGGATAATTCAACCTAACTTTCTACATATGAAGTATATACATCTCTGCCAATGAGGATACACGATATGATAGCATCTTTGACAAGATAGAAAAAGTCAAATGCATATTCTTTTCAACTGCACATACACTAGGAACATATGGAAAAATTACCTACAACTGACAATTAAAACAAATAAGATTGGTTGGACACCATCAATTTGATTTACAAAGTCAAACCTAAATCCATTTGAACCACACAGCCATATATACTTACATCATATATCTTTATTAGATAATAGAGGCTTGTTATGGTGTGTCTCCCACAAAGTAGTGTTTGTTTTCCATCATCACTAGTTACTAGTAGTGTTTTATCTTACTCTGCATGACACACATTCCATTCTATCTGTCCTCTCTATGTATCTGATTTTGCAGATGTGATTTCAAACGCTATTTTATTAATATAATTTTTTTTTAATCTATACCAAATTACCAATTAGGACTCATTCAAGAATGTATTATGCCTCATTGAACTTATAAGTAAATTCCAAAATAAAACACGATCATAGGTTTAGCTCTAAAAGTTGTTATTAGAATGTGTGATATTCAACCCAAAACCAATTGGCAATGGGTGAAGGGACCACACACCTTATAAGCTCCAGGACCTCCCAAGAGCTCAGCGGTATGGGACTATTTTAACATCCCCCCTCAAGTGCAACCACTTTTGTGTGCTTGCACTTGTTATTTTTTAGGTAAGATGTTGGTCCTCACACTTGTCTCATGGAGTCCGCTCTGATACCATATTAGAATGTGTGATATTCAACCCAAAACCAATTGGCAATGGGTGAAGGGACCACACACCTTATAAGCTCCACGACCTCCCCATAGCTCAGCGGTATGGAACTATTGTGAGAAGAAATGAAGAGGAGAAGAAGAAAAGAACACCGATCAAATGTCGACTGCTAGACACAACAAACGTAAGAGAGGCTTGAGCCTACTCACTTGTATTTATATATTAGGGTAAGTACATGAGGTACAAAGAGAGAAAAGGAATAAAAAATAAATTTTATAAATGAAATAGAACCGCCGCTGGATTTGACGAGCCGCCGCTGCGCCGGTGTCGATACCATCGACATGAGTGTCGATGGTATCGACAGAATATTATCTCGAACCTGAATCGGTCTCGATACCATCGACATGAATGTCGATAGTATCGACCAGGATACCGATTGCGTCAACTCGAATCTGAACTGATCTCGATACTATCGACCGAGTGTCGATAGTATCGACCGGGATGCAGATTGCTTCACACTCCCCCTCAAGCTGGAGAGTACACATCGTGTATGCCCAGCTTGCCACAAAGTCTCTGAAAGATTGCTGAACCCAAAGGCTTTGTCAGGATATCTGCTAGTTGTTCCTCAGATCTGACATATGGTGACACAATAGTGCCATCTTTTATTTGATCACGAATAAAATGGCAATCAACCTCTATGTGTTTTGTACGCTCATGAAAGATAGGATTCCTGACATTGTGCATAGCAGATTGATTGTCACACTTGAGCTCCATAGAAGGTAGAAGAGAAATTTTTAATTCAGATAGAATAGATTTGACCCATTTTAGTTCACAACATGCATGGGCCATAGCACGGTATTCAACCTCAGTGCTAGATCTAGCAACCACATGTTGCTTCTTACTTTTCCATGTGATAAGATGATCACCTAGAAAGGTACAATAGCCTGATGTAGATCTCCTATCCGTATGATCACCAACCCAGTTAACATCTGAATATCCTGTGAGAGGCAGAGTAGATGGAGGTGCCTTTGGTCTAGAATATGTGATACCCTTACCAGGAGCACTTTTCAGATATCTCAGAATTCTGTAGACTGCTGTCCAGTGTGACTGTCGCGGAGAGTGCATATGTTGGCTGACCACACCCACAACAAAAGAAATATCAGGTCGAGTGACTGTTAGATATATTAACTTGCCGACTATTCTCCTGTAATATCCTGGATCTTGATACTCAGCATCATCAACCACCTCTTTGATGTGATAATCCATCGGTGTAGATACCGGTTTAGATTCAGCCATGCCTGTCTCCTGTAGTAAATCAAGCACATATTTCCTCTGAGATAAATTGACACATGTATGAGATCTAAGCACTTCAATGCCTAGAAAGTATCTTAGTTTGCCCAGATCCTTTGTATGGAAGTGTTTTTGCAAACCTTCTTTGACACAAGATATTCCCATGGTGTCACTGCCAGTAATTACTATGTCATCAACATATACAATAAGAATAATGGATCCACAAGAAGAGCTGGAGTAAAATAAGGAATGATCAGTCATGGAGCGAGAAAAACCCATCTGAAGAATAACTTCACTGAACTTGTCAAACCAAGCTCTAGGTGACTGTTTCAGCCCATATATAGCTTTCTTTAATTTGCATACTTTCTGTCACTCCCCCTGAGCAACAAACCCAGGAGGTTGCTCCATATATACCTCTTCCTGTAGATCACCATGGAGAAAAGCATTTTTTACATCCAGCTGAAACAGTGGCCAATCAAAGGTAGTAGCAAGAGAAATAATGATCCACACAGAATTCAGGCGAGCAACAGGAGAGAAGGTTTCAAAGAAGTCAACACCATAGGTTTGGGTGTAGCCCTTTGCGACCAATCGGGCTTTCAACCGTTCAACTGATCCATCCTTATTGTGTTTGATAGTGAAAACCCATCTACAACCCACTACTTTCTTTCCTGCAAGAAGATCAACAAGATCCCAAGTGCCATTATTTAAGAGAGCTGACATCTCACGTTGCATAGCCTGTTTCCAGCCACTGTTCTTCATAGCATCATAATGATTTCTTGGTATAGGCACAGAATCAATCCCAATAGCGAATGCACGGGCCTGCTTAGATAGATGAGACAAGCAACATACATTTGTAATAGGATGTTTAATAGTACATGACCTAGTACCTTTCCGAACAACAATAGGAATATCGAGGTCTGATGTCTCGGTAGGAATCGCTTGAGTAGAAGGCGATGATGAGGGCTCAGGGACTGGTGTCGCTACTTCTTCTGGATCTTGCCTGCCTCGCCTATGGTAAACATGTGTGTAATGCTCAATGGTAGGTCTATCTCCTGCTTGTTCATCCGGAATAGAAGTAAAATCCGGAATGATAGGTGGCACTCCCTCACTCTGCACCGATGGTGCAATTCTCTCATTCTGTATTTTTGGTGTCTCTCCCTCTCTCAACTACTCCCCCTTGCTCATAGCATTGGAGAAATATGGAGTGGTCTCATGGAAGGTGATGTCCCTAGACACAAACATGCGGCGAAGACTAGGACAATAACACTTGTATCCTTTGCTAGTATTAGAGTAACCCAGGAACAGTGTTTTAATGGACCTAGGAGACAGCTTGTCGGCCTTAGGGTCAAAGTTATGGACAAAGGAAGTACAACCAAACACTCTAACAGGAACAAGAAAGGGGGAGTCCTTGGGACGCAACACAGAAAACAGAGTCTGTCCTTGAAGAACAGAAGAGGGTTGTCTATTAATCAAGAAATAAGCAGTTAAAAGAGCTTCAGACCAAAACTTCTTGGGCACATTGGATTGAAACATAATAGATCGAGCAATATCAAGAAGATAGCGATTCTTCCTCTCTGCCACCCCATTTTGCTGAGGGGTGTGAGGGCAAGAAGTGCGATGAATCATACCAACCGAGCTGCAAAAATCAGACATAGCCTTTTGAACATACTCTAAAGCATTATTAGACTGGAGAATTTTTATATTGCAATCGAACTGGACTTTAATTTCAGTATGAAAATGTTTCACAATAGACAACACAAACTCTCTACTTTTAATAAGGTAGACCCATGTCATGCGTGTGAAATCATCGACAAAGGAGATAAAATAACGAAAACCATTATAACTCTGGTCTTTTACAGGACCCCACACATGACTATGCACTAACTCAAAGGGACACAAAGCCCGCTTATTGACTCGACTGGGATAGGATAACCTATGATGTTTGCCCAGTTGACATAACTGACACTCTAATGAAGATAATTGGGACAACTCTGGTTCCAACTTCCGCAGGTTCTCCAAAGAAGGATGTCCATATATGCAATGCCATAGTAAGCGGGAACCACTCAACTGGATGGATGGAGCAGGAGAAGGAATTTGGCGAGGCAGACTGTCACCATTGAAAAGGTAGAGATCACCTTTCCTAGGCCCCCCACCAATCGTCTTCATACTCTTGAGATCCTGTAATATGAAACAAGAAGGTCCAAATATTACCCAACATTTTAGAGTGTCAATCAATTTGGCAACAGAAAGAAGATTAAAAGGGAATTCAGGCACAAAGTGAACAGATTTAAGATCAATCTTGGGTGTTAGGGAGACAGATCCACTAGCTAACACTCTCTTCACTGAACCATCTGTCAGTGTAACAGATTGGTGAGGAATAGATGAGTCAATAGTGTGGATCAATCTCCTCATACCAGTCATATGCTGTGAGGCGCCAGAGTCAACCACCTAAGATGAGGATGAGCCAGATGCTATGAGAGATGTAGCCTGATTACCAGTAGTAGATGCCAGATTTGCCGATGAAGATGATGATGATGACCCCATACTCATGTGCTGTGTCGCCTGAATGAACCGATCATATTCCTCTTGGGTAAGAGTGATGCCGGTGCCAGAAGTAGTACCCACAGTTGTAGAGGATGAGGATCCTGTGGTGGTGGCACAATGTGCTGCTCCCACAGGTGGTGCAGCAGGTCTCCCGTGTTTCTTCCAACACTTCTCTACTGTATGTCCTGGTTTGTCACAAAAGGTACACTTAGGACGTGTCCCACGTCCTCTACCCATACCGGGTCGTCCTCCTCGTACCGCAGCAGCAACAGAAGCATGAGATTCTCCAGAAGATATATCAGAAACAAAGGAAGCAGACTCAAATAGAGATTGCTGGATCCTTGAATAAGCCTCCACAAGACTAGGTAGCTTGTCAGTAGCCAGAATAACGCTCCGAGCGGAGCTACAAGCCGAGTTTAGTCCAGATAAGAATTTGGCTGTAACAAGATCATCTCTATCCTTTATCTGTTCAGCAACAACCACAGGATGATAATAACTTAGCTCTTGAGCAAGAGCCTGAACCACCCCAAAATACTCCACAAGAGATCGGTCACCCTGTTTCTCAGCAAACAGACGATCATAGATAATAAATTGACAGAGAGCATTCTTCTCTTGAGAATAATGTTGCTTCACCGCGTCCCATATTTCCTTGGCCGTAGAGTAGAACATGAACCTTGCGACGATTGCAGGTTCCATACTATTCCACAACCAAGTCTTCACAAGACTGTCATGACGCTTCCATTCAGCATACCCTTCGTCAGTAGATGCCTTGGGACCTGAGTCAACATGCCTTGCTCTGTCGCGAGCCTCCAAGACAGTGTGGATGGCATTCATACATAGAAGATAATTTTTCCCGTTGAGCTTGATGGAGGCGATAGGTGACACTTCGTTGTAGATCGTAGGTGTCTTGATATCCTCCATTGTAGAACGGAATATGTGACGGATTGATACACATCAAATAGATTGTGGTGACGGAGAGATACACGTCACACACAGAAGAAAAACAAGGAGACATGCGTTACTGACGCATTCACAACCTCCAAATGATCTTCCTAATCACACATGGAGGAGGTGTGACTAGGATGATGGCTGAGACGAAACTAGTCCTCCGGTTGTGTTTTTAGATGATCGTTGGATCACCCGGAGATCCCCAAACGCTTTGTGATGGAGGCTACGGTAGAGTTGGATATCTACCGCAGACCCAGAGTAGCCGACGGTGGTTCTACACAGTCGGTGGATTACGCCAAGTCGACGGGTGGGAAGTAGCCGGCCGCCGGAGAGGGAGAGATCCGCCGGTGAGAGGAAGGAGAAGCCCTAGATCGATCTCCGCTCTGATACCATGTGAGAAGAAATGAAGAGGAGAAGAAGAAAAGAACACCGATCAAATGTCGGCTGCTAGACGCAGCAAACGTAAGAGAGGCTTGAGCCTACTCACTTGTATTTATATATTAGGGTAAGTACATGAGGTACAAAGAGAGAAAAGGAATAAAAAATAAATTTTATAAATGAAATAGAACCGCCGCTGGATTTGACGAGCCGCCGCTACGCCGGTGTCGATTCAGAATATTACCTCGAACCTGAATCGGTCTCGATACCATCGACATGAATGTCGATAGTATCGACCAGGATGCCGATTGCGTCAACTCGAATCTGAACTGATCTCGATACTATCGACCGAGTGTCGATAGTATCGACCGGGATGCAGATTGCTTCACAGTCGTTGTGCACTTCTCACACCAAACATGGAGTGTAAAATTATAGTTTGTGATCTATCTGTGACTTGTACAACATCGACCTAATACTGAAATATGACAAAAATATGGTTACAAACCATATAAATAAAATAATGCATATGTCTACTTGACAAATATGCATATATAAGTGGGGAAATAGTGCTACAATACCTACAAAGCTAGAACATAAATGTAGCTAGAACATAAATGTTCTTTCTGTTGGATTTCGAGACATCTGATTATTGCTGCAGATATGATTCACTCAACCAAATATGATACATTACAAGTAGACTCAGTTGAACAATTAAAATATGTGTCGTATACACAATTTACACAAACCAAAAATGCTATATACAAAGAACATTTAGTATTGGATAGGTACCATATTTTTGTCATATTTTAGTATTAGGTCGATGCTCTATACACACTTTACACAAACCAAAAATGCTATATACACAATTTACACAAACTAAAATCAATGTGAAACAAATATTATTTCAGTGTGCTCAAATTGTACTTAGGATATAAAATATTCATACAATAATCCACACGAAAACCCTCATCTAATATATAAGAAACCAACTACGGTAAGGGCAAGGCAACAATGAACCGTAAAAGTTGATAAATTGATACCAAAGTCAACACTAAATAGATTATTCCAGCTTTTATATATTACAAACTTGAAGGACATCTTAATAACAAGCATTGCTCAAGTGTAATGTGGTATATTGAGCAATTTTGGTGTTTATAATAAGAAAATTGTATTAATCATACACAAACAGAACAACATTTAAAAACATGTTGTTGTACATGTACGAGATGAAAAATAGAGAACACAATGGACATATAGAAACTACCACAATGACAGAGAGGCAGAACATGTAGTGAAAAAATCAACCCAATAACATCGTTTAGGTGTTCATGCCGATAAAATGATATTTCCATATATAATCATTCGACCTACCTCTACTAGAGTCAGTATAGAACTATGTAGGTGTCTTATTGATGATATTTAGACATACAAACAAAGTAAAAAGCAATTATTGTCTTAATATAATACAGACAAATCAATCAATTTGGTCCAACTACATGCAAATTATATAGCAGGATTTAATCATCTATGACTAACACACAACACACTTTCAATGTCTGTGTCTACGAAGGAGGTGACAATATCTATACAATCCTACATGGAATGGTATTTGGTTTAGGTGAGAGCGTATGAGGTTAGATGAGAGCACCAATCATCCATACATACGACAAGTTGTGCATCACCTACACCCCCATAATCTACTGCTACAACTAAATAATAATAGTCAAGCATATCAAACATGATAAATAGAGATGTAATATAAAGGTTGTAACAACAAATAATCGATTTAAGGTTACATCATATAAGTTTACAATATGTATTAGTTTATTAAATTTAAGATACAAATAAAGTAAATGTGAAGAAGATGCAAACAAACGATTCAATTTGCACTTCAAACAATCCCTCTCAGTCAATTCATGGATCGGGTCAAATAGTGATTTATATCAACAAGGTAGGTCAAAGAGTGACAGAATATAAACAAATGTACAATATGGTCGTGGATGGAGTGCAATGTGATTTATATCAAGATTACAACCTCAATCACTGATAACGGATTCCCCAACATATATCCACATTCAACTGACATCTAATAGAGGAATTAAGTTAAACCAATCTACAATTACGCCCAAAATCTTAGCAGTACTACATCAAGCAATAGGGCGAATGAAATATCTGCAATGATGATTGATAAGGAGAGGCGCCACATCGTCCAGTTGGATGGAGCAACACAGACCAAGCAGCAATTAAACAAGGAAAACACTAGTTTCAATCAAACAAACATGTCGTGAACAAAGGAAAAAAAGAGAAAATGGGTTGCAGAAGAAGACTCACCTCAGAAGTGCGGATAAATCGACGAACGAGGATTCACACGCGGAAGATTCTGCGATCAACTGGACTACGATATGAAGATGCAGCAACACCAATTCGACTACAGACATCCCCAATTTATAGCAGAAGCTATACCCCAGCCGATAGGGTTTGTGTACCGCCCATGGTTGTCAAGGCGGCTAGGCGGTCAGCATTTCCCAAGGGGCGCCTAGCCCGCCTAGGCGCCTAGGCGGGCGCCTAGGTTGTTCTGGGCGTTTTTTATATTTTGTATCTTTTTCAGTATGTCAATTTGATTCTTATTATACATATATACTACATATAATACCATATAGGAAACATAAAAAGAGGGCAGAATGAGGTTATGACAGCAGTAGCAGGAGATGGGAATAGGAAGAAAAAGGGGAAGTAATATCAACAAGCCTGCAACAACAGTTGGAGCAGGAGACTTAGAAAAGAAAGAAGGGAAAAATGGTGATGTAAAAGAGGAAAGTAGAAAGTACAACATCATCAACATTACAAAGCATAGGTGATGTAAAAGAGGATTTGTAGAAAACAGAATAAAAAAAAACACAGCAGTAGTAGGATTTCGGAGTAGGAGGGGATATAGGAGGAATAACTTGAAAAACCACTAAAGGGGGGGGGTGAATAGGGTTTTAAACTAATTTAACAATAATTTAACTCAAACAACCACAAATGAGAAATCAAGAAGGAGACAAGGGGTTTAGAGTGGTTCCAACCTTAGCAAATACTAAGGTTGTCAGTCCACTACCCGGTTGTTTACCCAACCGAGATTTTGAAAGTATCAATTTTATTACCTTCACAAGGAATTACACAAATACAATACTTTCTTACACCCCTTGAACAACCTTCACTTGAAGTAGATGCACCAACCCGAGGTATCCTTCTTGAAGTAACTCCAAGCTCCCCCTTGAAGTAGCCTTCCTCTTTAGAAGTAACCTCCCGTTGCACCAGCCTTCTTGAAGTAGCTCAAGGTCCCCTTCTTCACCAAGAAGATCTCCAACCTCTCCAATCCGCAACCTCCAACCTAGGAGTAGCAAGGAGAGTACAAACAATAATAGTGAACAAGAAAGGAAAAAGGAAATTACAACTTATCCTTTGAAGCACAAGGCTTGATTTGCCTAGATCAAGCGTGTAGATCTCCTAACCAATGTGTATGGAATTGTGATTGCTGTGGATAGGAGATGCTAGCCTATAGGACACGAAATTTGAGCTGAGAGAAGAAGTAGCCAGTTGTCAATATGCTCAATTGCTCACAAACAGGTTGCTCAATGTAAGTGTATGCTCAAAGATTGCTCAAGTGTAAAAACAAGTGAGTTTAGGTGTCCTAAGGCATGTCCTATTTATAGGAATGTCCTACAAGTGCTTAAGGACGTACTAGACACTTTCTAGGGGTTTCTAAGTGCTTAACTAGCCGTTAGGTATAAGTTAGTTGCTTTAACAACGACTAGTTAATTAATTCTGCAGTTGCTGTCAGAGTCCATCTCGGTCGAGAAATGGTCGACCGAGACACCTACTCGGTTGAAGTTTTGTCGACCGACAGGCTCTCTGGATCAAGTGTTTTGCAACGTTTATCTCCAACTGCCAACTACCTTGTCAGCTGTGTCTAACGGCTACTTGGGTCTTTTTCGATCGAGAAGTTTGTCGACCGAGAGTGTCTCGGTCGAGGATTTTGTCGACCGAGATAGACCCTGTTTCAAATAAAGACATTAAGTGTGTGTATGAGTGTGCATATGTGACACTATTGACGGGGATGACCTATCTAAATGTGGTGTTTAGCTAGGGAAGATCTAACACTTGATTTACATGAAGTCTAAGTACTTGTACATTATATATGTTAATATATCTTTACTTTGTGTTTATTTCATATTTCATATTACTGCTGTACCTACATGTAATTTTCCCTTTTACTATAAATAGAGAGGAGAACCCTATTGGGTCTCTCACGTTGCCAGTGTGCAACAACGCTCCATCCGTCTCTTCCGCTTACATGGTATCAAGAGCAGGTTAGCGCTCCAGCGCCGCAGCCTCCCTCCCGCCTCTCTCTTCTCCCTTTCCGCCGGCCGCCGCCGGTCCCTTTCCAGCCGCCGGCCGCCGCCGCCAGCAGCAGTGGCTGCTGCTCCTCGCCGCCGGCGCGCGGCAGGAGCGCGGAGCCTCCCTGCGGCGCTGGTGCTAGCCGCCTAAGGGAGGGTTCCCACCCCCGTCCATCGCCGCTGGACTTCGGTAGTCCATCTCATGCTGCCGTAGGTCCAGCCGCAAAGATCTAAAGGCTCCGTCTACGTCTCCGGGCACTTTTTCAGCCTTTTCGGTTCCTTTTTCGGGCGCCGACCCTGCTGCTTTGGGATCTCCGGTTGATCCAACGGCCTTCTAAAGCCCTACCCGGAGGTCTCGTCTCTTCCACAGTGCCTTCCTAATCACATCTCCTTCATGTGTGATTAGGAACCTCTCGTTTGAAGGCTGTCGATGCGTCAGTAACGCATCCTCTTTTCAGTTTCTGTTGTGACGTGTATCTCTCCGTCACGGGACGCGTATCTGTCCGTCCACTCAGCCTTCGGTGTGACGTGTATCACTCCGTCACCCATATCCCAGTTGCATCATGGAGAACAAGACCTATTATGAGGTCTCGCCTATTCCTATCAAGCTCAATGGGAAGAACTTTTTGCTATGGATGAATGCGGTTCATACTGTCTTGGAATCGCGCGATCGGGCAAAGTTTGTTGATTCTGCACCTCTCACTAGCACTGACAAAGACTATGCCGAGTGGAAACGTCTTGACAGCCTAGTGAAGACTTGGCTATGGGGTAGCATGGAACCTTCTATTGCTTCTAGGTTCATGTTCTACTCCACTGCTAAGGAGATTTGGGATGCCGTTAAACAGCACTATGCTCAGGAGAAGAATGCTCTTCGCCAGTTTATGATCTATGATCGTCTGTTTGCAGAGAAACAAGGTGATAGATCCCTTGAAGAGTATTTCGGTGTGATTCAAGCTATCTCCCAGGAGTTGAGCTACTATCATCCAGTGATAGTTGCTGAGCAGATTAAAGATAGAGATGATCTTGTCACTGCTAAATTTCTATCTGGCCTTAGCTCCTCATTTGGTTCAGCAAGAAGTGTGATACTTGCATCCGACAAATTACCGAGCCTTGCAGAAGCTTTCTCTAGGATTCAACCGTCCACCTTTGAGTCAGTTGATCCTACTCCTGTTGTTCCTTCTGATTATTCTCATGCCTCCATTGCTGCAGCAGTTCGCGGAGGACGACCTGCACCTACACCAGCTGACAGACCTGGCTTGGGCAGAGGACGTGGGACTCGTCCTCGATGCACTTTCTGTGACAGACCGGGACACACTGTTGAGAAATGCTGGAAGAAACATGGGCGACCTGCCGCCCCACCTGTTGGAGCTGCCAACTGTGCTACTTCAGACTCTACTACTGCGAGCTCGAGTTCCTCTGGCATCACACTTACTCAGGAGGAGTATGACAGGTTTATTCAGGCAACTCAACATTGGAGTATGGGCGCCTCATCTGCTTCTACAGCAAATCTTGCCTCTACAGCGGGTAATCAGGCTACATCTTTTATGGCTTCTGGATCCGCAACTCCCTGGGTGGTTGACTCTGGTGCCTCCCAGCACATGACTGGTATGAGGCGATTGCTCCGCACATTTGACTCATATATTCCTCACCCATCTGTTACCTTGGCAGATGGTTCTGTGAGGAAGGTGGTAGCTAGTGGTTCTGTGTCCCTTACACCAGATATTGATTTGAAATCTGTTCATTTTGTACCTGAATTTCCATTCAATTTGCTTTCTGTTGCCAAGTTGATTGACACTGTAAACTGCACAGTAACATTCGGGCCTTCTTGCTTTGTTTTACAGGATCTCAAGAGTTTGAAGATGATTGGTGGGGGGCCTAGGAAAGGTGATCTCTACCTCTTTCCTGGTGATTATCTACCTCGCCATCCACCTCCTGCTCCAGTTTCCTCCGCCATGCTGAGTGGTTCCCCCTTGCTGTGGCATTGCAGATATGGCCATCCTTCCTTAGAAAGCTTGAAGAAGTTGGAACCCGATCTAACTCATGTGTCCTCTTTAGAGTGTCAGTCCTGTCAGTTGGGCAAACATCATCGGTTGTCCTATCCTGTTCGTGTCAATAATCGGGCTTCTAGTCCGTTTGAGTTAGTCCATAGTGATGTATGGGGTCCTGTTAAAAACCAGAGTTATAATGGTTTTAGCTATTTCATTTCTTTTGTGGATGATTACTCTCGCATGACATGGATTTATCTTTTAAAAAGTCGTGAATCTGTGCTTTCCATTATCAAACATTTTCATAAACAAATTCAGGTTCAATTTAACTGCAATATCAAAATTTTTCAATCTGATAATGCCCTTGAGTATGTTCAGAAAGCGATGAATGAGTTTTGCAGTTCGGTTGGTATGATTCATCACACCTCTTGCCCTCACACTCCTATGCAGAATGGTGTTGCTGAGCGAAAGAATCGCCATCTTTTGGATATCACTAGGTCTATCATGTTTGAATCCAATGTGCCTAAACGTTTCTGGTCTGAAGCTCTTCTCACTGCCTATTTTTTGATTAATCGGCAGCCATCTTCTGTTTTGCATGGCCACACTCCCTTCTCTGTTTTACGCCCTATGGATAAACCGTTTCATGTTCCGCTTCGGGTTTTTGGTTGTACATCCTTCGTTCATAACTTTGATCCCAAACAAGACAAACTCTCTCCTAGGTCCTTGAAAACCTTTTTTCTTGGTTACTCTGGTACGAGTAAAGGTTACAAGTGTTATTGCCCGAGTTTGCGTCGTATGTTTGTTTCTAAGGATGTCACCTTTCATGAAACCAGTCCATATTTTGCACATGCTATGAGCAAGGGGGAGCAATTGAGTGAGGGAGTGCCACCCGCAATTCTAGGTGAGGGAGTGCCACCTATCATTGTTGAGGACATACCGCATGATCCACCTACCATTCAACCCTATACCCAGGTTTATCACAGGCGAGGTAGACAGGATCCAGATGAGGTAGCGGCGCAAGTCCATGAGCCTCCTTCGCCATCTTCTACTCAAGAGATTCCTGCAGAGGCTTCTGACCTTGATCTTCCTATTGCTGTCCGGAAAGGTATACGTTCATGTACTATTCGACATCCCATATCAAATGTATGTTGTTTGTCGCACTTATCTACACAGGCTCGTGCATTTGCTGTTGGGATGGACTCCATTAAGATACCAAGAAACCACTTAGAGGCTCTGCAGGACAGTGGCTGGCAGCAGGCAATGCAGGTGGAAATCTCTGCTCTGATTGACAATGGCACATGGGATCTTGTTACTTTACCTGCGGGCAAGAAAGTTGTGGGTTGTAGATGGGTCTTTATAGTCAAACACAACCCTGATGGATCGATTGAGCGGTTGAAGGCCAGATTGGTAGCAAAAGGCTACACACAGACATATGGAGTGGACTTCTTTGAGACTTTTTCTCCAGTTGCTCGTCTCAATTCTGTGCGGATCCTTATATCTCTAGCTACTACTTTTGATTGGCCTCTTTTCCAGCTGGATGTCAAGAACGCCTTTCTTCATGGAGACCTTCAAGAAGAGGTGTATATAGAGCAACCACCAGGTTTTGTTGCTCAGGGGGAGTGTCAGAAAGTCTGCAAATTGAAGAAGGCTATCTATGGGTTAAAGCAATCTCCTCGAGCTTGGTTTGACAAGTTCAGTGCTGTTGTTTTACAGATGGGCTTCTCTCGTTCCATGACTGATCACTCTCTATTTTATTCAAATTCTTCTGGTGGGTCCATAATTATTGCTGTCTATGTTGATGATATTGTGATTACTGGCAGCGATTCTACAGGCATATCACGTGTGAAGGAAGGACTACAACAACACTTTCACACAAAGGACCTGGGGAAGCTGAGATACTTTCTAGGGATTGAGGTTCTTAGATCCCATGCAGGTATAAATCTCTCCCAGAGAAAGTATGTGCTTGACTTGCTACAGGAAACGGGTATGACTGATTCTAAGCCCGTATCCACTCCTATGGATTATCACATCAAGGAGGTGGAAGATGATACTGCATATTCAGATCCAGGTCATTACAGGAGAATAGTTGGGAAGTTGATTTACCTAACTGTCACAAGACCTGATATTTCTTTTGCTGTTGGAGTAGTAAGTCAACACATGTGCACACCACGACAGTCACATTGGACAGCTGTATGCAGGATTCTGAGATATCTGAAAAGTGCTCCTGGGAAGGGGATCACTTATTATAAACCCAAGAGTCCTCTATCTTCTTTGACCCTCACAGGTTATGCAGATGCAGATTGGGCTGGTAATCAAGTTGATAGAAGATCCACATCTGGCTACTGCACCTTTCTTGGTGATCATCTGATTACTTGGAAGAGCAAGAAACAACAAGTGGTAGCACGGTCTAGTACTGAGGCTGAGTACCGTGCTATGGCACATGCATGCTGTGAACTGCAATGGATCAAATCTGTCTTATCTGAGTTGAAGATTTTGATTCAAACTCCCATGATTCTTAAGTGTGACAATCAATCTGCTATACATATTGCCAGGAATCCTGTCTTTCATGAGCGCACAAAGCATATAGAGGTTGACTGTCATTTCATCAGAGATCAGATAAAGAATGGCAATGTGGTGACGCCATATGTCAAGTCTGAAGATCAACTAGCTGATATCTTGACAAAGCCATTAGGTCCAACAGTGTTTCAGAATTTATGCGGCAAGCTGGGCATCCACAATGTGTACACTCCAGCTTGAGGGGGAGTGTTAATATATCTTTACTTTGTGTTTATTTCATATTTCATATTACTGCTGTACCTACATGTAATTTTCCCTTTTACTATAAATAGAGAGGAGAACCCTATTGGGTCTCTCACGTTGCCAGTGTGCAACAACGCTCCATCCGTCTCTTCGCTTACAATATATTTGTACAAGTTTACAATTGATTACATTTCATGACATTTACAATCATTCAAGCATATAGATTCCCTAGTGCTTTGTCATTCACCTTATTCCTGCAACACTCAAGTAGCACGTTAGATCAACAAGAATGAAATGTTTGTCATTATCAAAACAAAGGGATTTACAGATGTCCATTTAGCCAACAATCTCCCCTTTTTGAAGATGACAAATATTTCCTAAATATAAAATAAGAAAATATAAAACATGTGAGTTTCATACCTGAAGATTACCTTTGTAAATTTCTTCTCTTGTTTATAAAATGTGTGCTTATTATTCCTCATGAATTATGGAACATGAAATCCAATTCTTTAGGGAATATAGCAACTTTCAATGTAAAGCCAAGAGTTTGTTTATGAAACTCATTGATTGAATTTTGCATTTATATTTATTTCTCCCCCTTTGTCGTTTCAAAAAGATATCCGTTTAAAAAAAATATTATATGAAAAGTATTGTGCCAAACTTATTTTAGGTCGACTTTGACTACGACCATAGCGCCCCTTGGTCAAGCTTGATTTTAACTAAGAGGCAATTTTGAGTGATACTCAATATGAAGATTTCCGTTCGTAATTCTCCTAGAATATTTATATAAGCTTTTTGTAGGTACATAAATATCAAATTCTATTTCTTCTTGTACCCTTGTTTTCATGTAAGATTCTCCAAGAAAATATATATCCTTGAAAGCAATATCTCACGTTCTTAATTGAGAAATTTTTATCTTATGTGTTGCAAGCCTTAAAGTTCTTTTTCATATCACAAATGAATCATTTTGCTTGCCAATGTGTCATCAAGGATCCATGCATACAATAATCATTTTCTATCATCTTTATGAGCTGAATAGTGAAAGCATGTCCACGATGTAATGAACAACATATAATAATAATTTCATAAAATACAGTGATTATTTATACTAGATGTCATAACACATGATGGTCTTCAACTTGTAAGATCAATCATTAATAATAAATCGATAGCAATTTGATCAATTTGAAAACACATTCAGCAGATTTATCAGAGACTGGATCGGTCGACCATGTCTTCGACCGACTGTCTTTCTCGGTCGACAGATTCTCGACCGAGAAAGGTTCTGTACTATTTCAGAGCTGTTTTCAGTAAGTAAATCAGAATTGTTTTTGTAGATTTAAAGGAATTATATATTAGATGTTTAAATACTTGAATTAATTTGTTAAGTTGAGACATATAAATATGCAATTTGGGTCCTTGGTCATATCTCAACTTATTTTTGCTCATTTAGTTTGGGGGTTTTGGGACCCAAACTAACTCGACATCCTTTTTCTTGTAAGGACATGAAAAGGAATAGTGACCAAGACGCAAGAAGTAATGACAACATATAGAATCAACTTCATATCTCTTTCTATGATTTTGTTCTAGGTTGTTCTTGGGTACGTATGTATTTGTATCTTTAGGTACATACATGGATTGACTCTTTGGCGCTTGTGTTCTTCCCTTACTAGGTTGTTGATAAGATTTTCCTTTAGGCTTGTAACCTAGTCCTCTCCTTCCAATTTGACGATAAGGATCATTTAGGATTTTATCAAGAATGCCATTGTTACTTAGACTACAAACTTCTTGTTGTAGCTTAGCAATTTCCTCCATTCTTTTCTTGATATCTAGCTTTGCTTGTTCTAGATTAGATGATAATGAATTTCTTTCTTTCACGATAGTATCATAATCTAGATGTGAGCACAAGATGGGTTGTTTTTGAAGATCGTTCACTTGAGTTTGCAAATTTATCTTTTCTAAAGAGAGAAGTTTGCAATCTGCCTCTATAGATTTTATCTTAATATTATGATCTTCAATGATCTTTTTAAGATCTTCATTTTCAGATGTAATAGCAAGAAGCTTAGCATGTAATTCATCATTTGCTTAATTAGATTTCTTTAATTTCTTCTTGCACTCAATATATTTATTATGTGTCTTTTCAAGACTAGCAACTAGCTCATCTTTAGATAAATCAAAAAGACTTACCTCTTCTTCTTCTTCACTTGTTGTAGCAATAAGACAATCTTTGTGCTCATCTTCCTTCTTTGATCTCCATGGGCAGCTAGATGTTGTGTGGCTTGTTCCTAAGCACCAATTGCAACATGTTGTAGATTGGTCCAGGTTGCTCCTTTTATTGCGGTTGTAATCACCATCACCCTCCATTCTTCAAGACTCGATTAGAGCTCCTTGAAGCCTGCTCTGATACCAATTGAAAAAACCACTAGAGGGGGGGTGAATAGGGTTTTAAACTAATTTAACAATAATTTAACTCAAACAACCACAAATGAGAAATCAAGAAGGAGACAAGGGGTTTAGAGTGGTTCCAACCTTAGCAAATACTAAGGTTGTCAGTCCACTACCCGGTTGCTTACCCAACCGGGATTTTGAAAGTATCAATTTTATTACCTTCACAAGGAATTACACAAATACAATACTTTCTTACACCCCTTGAACAACCTTCACTTGAAGTAGATGCACCAACCCCAGGTATCCTTCTTGAAGTAACTCCAAGCTCCCCCTTGAAGTAGCCTTCCTCTTTAGAAGTAACCTCCCGTTGCACCAGCCTTCTTGAAGTAGCTCAAGGTCCCCTTCTTCACCAAGAAGATCTCCAACCTCTCCAATCCGCAGCCTCCAACCTAGGAGTAGCAAGGAGAGTACAAACAATAATAGTGAACAAGAAAGGAAAAAGGAAATTACAACTTATCCTTTGAAGCACAAGGCTTGATTTGCCTAGATCAAGCGTGTAGATCTCCTAACCAATGTGTATGGAATTGTGATTGCTGTGGATAGGAGATGCTAGCCTATAGGACACAAAATTTGAGCTGAGAGAAGAAGTAGCCAGTTGTCAATATGCTCAATTGCTCACAAACAGGTTGCTCAATGTAAGTGTATGCTCAAAGATTGCTCAAGTGTAAAAACAAGTGAGTTTAGGTGTCCTAAGGCATGTCCTATTTATAGGAATGTCCTACAAATGCTTAAGGACGTTCTAGACACTTTCTAGGGGTTTCTAAGTGCTTAACTAGCCGTTAGGTATAAGTTAGTTGCTTTAACAACGGCTAGTTAATTAATTCTGCAGTTGCTGTCAGAGTCCATCTCGGTCGAGAAATGGTCGACCGAGACACCTACTCGGTCGAAGTTTTGTCGACCGACAGGCTCTCTGGATCAAGTGTTTTGCAACGTTTATCTCCAACTGCCAACTACCTTGTCAGCTGTGTCTAACGGCTACTTGGGTCTTTCTCGGTCGAGAAGTTTGTCGACCGAGAGTGTCTCGGTCGAGGATTTTGTCGACCGAGATAGACCCAGTTTCAAATAAAGACATTAAGTGTGTGTATGAGTGTGCATATGTGACACTATTGACGGGGATGACCTATCTAAATGTGGTGTTTAGCTAGGGAAGATCTAACGCTTAATTTACATGAAGTCTAAGTACTTGTACATTATATATTGTACAAGTTTACAATTGATTACATTTCATGACATTTACAATCATTCAAGCATATAGATTCCCTAGTGCTTTGTCATTCACCTTATTTCTGCAACACTCAAGTAGCACGTTAGATCAACAAGAATGAAATGTTTGTCATTATCAAAACAAAGGGATTTACAGATGTCCATTTAGCCAACATAACTAAAAAAAAACGCAGCAGCAGTAGGATTAAGGACTAAAATGCAGGAGAAAGGATAAAAAAAGAAAAGAAAAAGAAGCAAGAACAACAAACATATGAGGAAGTGATTTTATGACTTACCAATTTGGCCCAAATCAAACATGTTTTCCCTAATTTTTCAAAATTTGGCCTGATTTTGCCTAAATCAGACCTATTTCAGCCATAAATTGACTCAAGCTAATCTAATTCGACCAAATCCAGACTTGATTCATGCTAATTTATCCTTTAAATGACTTAATTTAGGCTTAAAAGGCCTTAGACACCCGTATAATGCACATACTGGGCTGGGCACCTAGTTTGGGCAGCCTTGCCTAGCGCCTAGGCGGGCGCCTTGACAACACTGGTACCGCCTGTGCCCCTTCCCGCCTATTCCTTGAAACTGTTGTGGGAAACAATGGTCAAATAGACTAAATCGACGCGACGGGGACGATGTTACAAGACGACTTACCTCCTGCTAGCACCTGCTTGACTCCTCTTGTGACTAGCTATTCCGCCAGTGACGCTGCATCTGCTCACACAAGCAGGGCATAGGGGGATAGTTGGGCTCCTGTTCCGCCTCCTAACCCGTGTTCCGCCGGCGGGACAGAGCGCCGCCCTCATCTTCAATACGAAGACATCGTCGCAGGCTTCTCTCGGGACGAGGGGCTGCCTTTCGGTCTTCCTCGGGAGCTGCTGTTCTAGCGGCGGAGTTAACACGAGGGAGTCGGGTGTGTCGGGGGGAGAAACGACCCAAGACTACAAAACCCGGATTGCAAATCACAATCCTGCTCAGACCGGGACCGAGTTGGTCCGGATTTGGGGATAACGAAACACCAAAACGGACCCGTATCGGGATAATGGACCAAACAACAATCGAAGCAAACCTGAACCGAATTTTACTGAGCTGGCGCAAAACGACAGCCGCTAATCCGGACTCAGTCCCGAACCAAACAGGGGCCTAGAGAAGACAGAAGGTACCATGAATGATGATGGATTAGGGATTGACTCAGTTTCAAAGCAACAATCCGACATGAATCAAGGTTGTTGAGAAAGAAATAGTGAGTGAACCACACAAGATGCCTATTTGGCTATTCTCACTTAATTGGTAACTAACTGTCTCTCCGGTTCAACCATGAATTAAAATTTTGGTTTCTATCACTACCAGACATCGAAGTAAACGTTCCAAATTGTCGAAATTTTTGACATGTAATTTGATTAAAAAATATAAAAATCTAAAACAATCTTTAAAAAATATGGGGCACCCCGTCAGTTAATTGAATCCAAAATATAATATATAACATATTATTGCATAAGAATATATGTATATGTTCTTTGCACGATCGAAATCATGATGGAAACAGTTTTGTATATTCTAACTCACAAATGTATGAGCGCCCCACCCTATTTTAACATATAATATTATTGTATAATTAGGTGTATTTATGTATGTATCATCACGATAAAATTTCATGACTTAGTTCCTTTATTTAGTCGTCGAAATTGTCAAAATTTGCGTCAAAATCTTGTCTTGACAAGAGCAGTAATATTGAAAATTTTGGTTTCTGGACTATCGGAAACGGCGTCGAAATCGACATTACAAACTATGGTTCAACTCATACTTGTCTAGGCGGTTAGGCGGTCCTTCCCACCCAAGGGAAGCCTAGGGGGCCTAAGCGCCTAGGCGGGAGCCTGGACGTTTCTAGGTGTTCTTCATATTTATTTATATTTACATATATATAATTGATTTTGCGTATACATTTAGTTATATTCAAATATATGCATCACTATATTGGTTATCCCTAAGCAATCATAACTTCACCTAAATCACACATGCCATGACCTAAGCTAGGCTTATTTGGCCTTAATTTAACCTAAGATGATCTAAATTGGACCTAACTTAGCTTAATATGCTCTAATTTGGCCAAAGTCGCACCGTTTTCGGCATAACATGACCTAATCAGATGTAAGTTCCCCTAGTTTGTCCTACATTGACCTAAACATGCCTTAATTTGGCGAAATCAAACCTGATGTCCCAAATAAGACATGTTCCCCCCAAATCAGACCTGTTTCCCTCCAAATCAGACCTAATCTAGCTTGAATCCGATCTATTTTTTCCCTAAATTAATTGAACGTAATCTAATCAGACCAAATTCAGACCTAGTCCATGCTAATTTGGTTTTAAGTGTCTTAAATTGGGCCTAAAAGGCCTTAGGCATCCACTTTAGTTGTTTGAAAGCCCAGACAGGAGCCTGAATAATTATGGTTCAACTATAGAATAATCCTCTTCCTGGAGCACTCTTGAGGTAGTGTAGGATCATTTGAATGCTGCCACCATGAGCCTAAAGTGGCACACTCATGTGCTAAATGACTACTCTGACCGCATAGGTGATGTCAGTTTGAGTGATTGTCAAATAAATCAATTTTGCCAACTACCAGACGATATTTTTTCTGGATAGTCCAATGGAGTGGAGACCGGCTTGACATTTGTCATCCTAATCCCATGAAGTAAGTCTAAGACATAACATTATTGGGACAAGCTGATCCCTGCCGTGGAGCGAAGGACCTCCATGTTGGGAAAGTACTTTAGATTTCCAGAGTTGTCGTCTTAAAGTGAGCTTGTAAAGATTGCTTTAGACATGAGACACTGCTTGTGTCATCGCCAATGATCACGATGTCATCCACATATACAACAAAGGGAATGTGTCCTTTTCAAGGACGAGAAGAGAATACCGAGTGATCCGTAACATATCTTTAGAAACCCAGGTTTTCAAGGACTGTGCATAGCTTATTGAATCAGGCTGTCAGAGGAGATTATTTAGTTAAGGCTGTACAAGGAATGTCGAAGACAACATGCCTTGTGAGAAGACGACTCCTCATAAAGCCAGGAGGTTGCTGGATGTAGACTTCCCCTAAGAGATCACCATGCAAAAAAGCGTTCTTGATGTCTAGCTGAAATGGCGGCTAGTCAGATGGGCCGCCAAGGGAATCAAGTTGTGGATGGAAGCAATCCTTGTCAATAAAGGGAAGGTTATAAAACAATCCTTGTTAAAGGTTTGAGTAAAACCTTTAGCAACCAGCCATGTCTTCAGTCACTCGACATTGCCTGCCATCAGAATGATGTTTGTAAGAATACCCACGACTGCCAACAATGTTCCTGACACGCACACACACATGCACATACGCACACACATGCACATACATACACTAGTCAACACACATTTACATAAAATATGATACTTATTTTATTTATATTAGATAATGTATGTATTTTAAAACATTTGTCTTTTCAAACATATCGGCGACATGCATGTGTAACAAAAGCTGTCATTTTGTATGAAATTGTGATTGACATTTGAAAAATATTTATTTTTAATTTAGTATTGAACAAAAAGAGTATTATTATTTTCATATATTTTTATGATAACTTTTAATTATGTATGATAGGTACTTAAACTCTTATGAATATGAAAAATAAACAATAATTCATCTATTTACATTCCAAAATTTCAAGTTGACATACTTGATTTATGTATTTGATTCTTTCTGAAAGATAGACACAATTTTAACAAGCAATGATTCATCTTTGTGGAAAATAAGACGGCAGCCACGTGATGCGGCGGCGGGAATGATGCGACGACGGATGGATGCATAGATAGGAGATAGCTGGGAAGGACAACATCGTCGTACGGAAAGAAAATATGATCTTTTAAGAAAGAAAAAGAGAAGCCATGGAGGCCGAGATTTTCCTGGAGGGCGACTGGCCTAAACCATGGCTATGGCGGCCGCCGCCCGCAAGCGGAGGCGGAGCCCCTGTTGCTCTCTCTCGAAGAGAGGAGCGACGACTAGGGCTTTTGTTTGCGGCGACTAGGAGAGAAGAGGGAAGCGGCGGCGGCTAGGGTTCTCTAGGAGCGAACATGCTCTGATACCATGTGGAAAATAAAATTGCTGTAATTGAATTGAATGCAATGAGATGAATATAGGACTGGACGCCCCTATCCTATATATAGGAGAGGGGAAACACTAAAAACTTGGGACGCAAGTCATCTAGACGGGCTGAGACACAAAAATCCAATAACGAACTAACCTATTAACTAAATAGGCTAATATATAATCTCTAACAATCTTAAATATCAATCTTAATTTTAGTTCACTTGAAATAGTACAGTTTTAAAGTACCATATATATTATATCTAAATGAATGACTGGTCTTTCTCTAGTTGGTCCTATTAGTTGGGAGGGTGGGAAACCAATACAAATACATAAATTTTGGGAAGTCTCTATGTTAATCTATTTTTGTGCTACTGCAGGTAAAATGAAATCATATCTCTGTGGCTAATGTTTGGAAAACTGAACACTGTATATATCTTGCATGCATGTATCAAAGTTCATCTTAAACAACATTTTAAACGAACCCCATCTCACCTGGATGAGTGATGCTGTTGATTTTCCTAGTGGTTTTGTAGGACTTCCATTTAAATTACCTTATGTTAGTCTTGAATTATTAAGATGTTTAGTACATACATAATCATCAATGAGGGCTTATGAACAACAGACTAAAGTCCTCTTTTCTTGGATCAAAGGGAAAGAAAACTTTCATTCCCTTATCACATTGATTACATAAACATAAATTAGCTTAGTTCTTCTCCAATGATTACAAAAAAATAATACCAAAAAGGCAAAAAAAACCTAGTCATTGTTTGAAAAAGTTCCGTCAAGATACATGGTAGTTACTCTTTCTTATCTTCTTTGATGTAGATCATTGCCCCTTCATTTCTTCTTTTTTCAACTAGCTACGTCTTCCATAAAAATTATATTCCATTTTAAAAAACTTCCATCTCCTTAAATCAATTTCACGGTTTCTACTTCTACCACTGCAATTGCATACTAATCACCAGAAATGAAATGCAAGCTAGTTGATGTATCAATTTGCCACCTCTTCCAAGCATCTATGATTTTCATTCACCTTTAGCATGAGAAAGTGTATAGAGATGGATTGTTGGACCTAATAACGATGTAATCCTTACCTGAAAATTACATACTGCTAATGAATAAATATAACTGTCTGATAAACCTGATAGAATGACAAATTTCATATCTTGTATCTTATTTCATTGCCCCAAACAAGCCTGTTTATATAGCTTCCATAATATACATGTTGCCAACAACAAATGAGATTTTATTAATACAATACTCTATAATGGAAGACCACGACAACTCCATCTAGGACAAGATTTTGAGAATAGCTTTTAATGAATGCTAGTATGTTTGCACTTGTACATACAATTTCTTTCATTAATTCCTTAAAATATGACATAATAAAGGGAATCGTAAACCGACGACTATAAATCACATGTCAACCATTTAAGTCATGTGGTTTTATGTTCTATCTAGTTTCATGTCGTTAACATGCAAGAATGCCAATACTTTAGCTAAACTATCCATTTTACTAAAAATAAAAAATTAAGCAACTACACCTATGAAGAGGAACAAAAATTTTCTTTCATTCCAAACTGAATTAAATATATTGTGGATACCTCTCCTCTACCCTAGCTAGTTATTGCTAGTTATTCTCCATTGTCTTAAGAAAAACCTTTGTGAGTCTACCATCGCAGAAATCGTGAGCCTGCTTCTGCTGCCACTCTCCTCATTCCCCCCTCATAAGTCCTCAAGCGGTCATCATACCCTTTTGGAAAATGATTTGGTATATGATCTTCTTTCTATTGGTTTCCAAAAAGGAGTACATTGATGTAGTTCACATTTTTTTTGGCAATGTTTGTTCCACTAACCAACTGACTCTATTGCTTTGTCTAATACTTTTGTATCGAAAACTGTAGAAGAAGCGCTTGCTCACCTCACATGACTTAGGAAATGGACGATGAGATGACTGCATTCACTAACCAACACACTTGCGATCATGTTGAACCGCATGCGAATTGCTCTTATATAGGGTGCCTTTGGATATCTAACATTAAATATATTGAATATTGCCTGATAACGCTGTTGACGTCTCAAAGCGCACTTGGTGATTGACATACTCAAATATATGGGTAGATTACTTTGAGACCTTTTCACATGTGGCTTGAGTTAACTCTACACGCTCATCTCAGTAGTAGTACATAGTGATTAGCCATTACATCAATTGGATGTGAAAAATTCTAAATGGTGACTAACAAGAAGTAGACATGGAGCAACCTCCTGGAATTGTTGCTCAGGGGAGTGTCATAAGGTCTGTAAACTTAATAAAGCTACATATGGACTCAAAACAAAATCCACGAGCTTGGTTAGAAATATTATTGCATCCTAGCACAATTTGCTTATAGGCGACACCGTTTAGACCATTGAGACATGGGTTATTGCCTTGATTGATACGTGGATGCCAACTATTCTGTGTTGGTAACTCTGGTATTTTCGTGGGATTGAAGTGTCTCATTCTTCTTCTGGTGTCTGCTTATCATATCACAATTCACAACTGTCTATTTACATGAAACGGGTATGTTAGGAGCCAAGCGTATTGGAACTCCTTTGGATCTTAATACAAATCAGGAGATGACACCTCACCTGCCTACTATGGTAGTGAGCAATATAAAATGTTGGTTGAATAACTAATCTATCTTACTATTACTAGAGCTAACATCTCTTCCTGTAGTTGGTCTGGTGTTGTAATCACACATGCCATTAGGAAGCTGTGTGCCACATTTTGAAGTATCTCAAGGGCTCCTCCCCAGGAAAAGGGATCCTGTACAAGAAACATGGGCATTGTGATATCACAGAATACTCCAACTCTGACTATGCTGGTAGTGAATCTGGTAAAAAGTCTACTTCAGGTTTCCTTACTTTTATCAAGGGAATCATGTCACGTCGAGGTGCAAAAAAGAGATCGTAGTTACTCGGTTTAGTACTGAGGCCGTATACAGAGCTATGGCGCACATCACTTGTGAGCTCATCTAGGTTCAAGGCCTCCTAAAAAAATTCTGCATTTCGGCTGATGGGTTCTATTATTAAGTTATGTATTGATAAAGCTGCTACTTTATTGCAAGCAATCCAACTTTCCATGAACACACAAAATAGATAGCAGTGCATTGCCATTTTGTTTGAGAATCCATTCTATTTGGACACATTTCTACTTCCTACACGAGGACAGGAGATCAAGTTGCTGAATCTTTGCCAAGTCTCTAGCTAAGAAGAAATTTTAGATTATGGTGGACAAGCTGAGTACAATTGATATCTATGCTCCAGCTTGAGGGGGACTGTAAAATGTTTCATTTTTCATCTCTTTATTTTCTTTCTCTGTTCTTTTAGTCATACATTGGTGAATGTCATCTCAATAATTATTTCCTTCGTATATTAGTAAGGCCTTGTACTCTTGTTTGATCATCCAATAAAGTGAGATTACTTCCTGTCTTTTTCACTCTATAATGCTTGCTTATGTTTGGCATGCTTTTGTGCCTCAAGAAAGTACATAAAGCATGTTCTTGTCACGTGTGGATATGCATAGAAGACTGTCTAGAATTGGTGTGAAAATTTTAGTTGGGCAGATAAGGTGTTTTTATTGCAAACTGTAAGATTCTTTCGTACTACGTGTCTGGTCTTGGCTGGTTTGATTCTTTCCCAAAATTGGATTTGAGATATTTTCGATTGAAATCCAGCCTTATGGAATATTGCTATTCTTATTTGTGGAAAATTTGAATTTTATTGAAGAAACTTGAATACATTCTTTATTGTTGTAGAATTCATTTTTTTATATTGTTATGTGAGCAGTTACAACTATTTGCTCAAAGATGTTGAAGCACACATTATTTCTATTACATTATTTGATGCAAACCCCTTATTGAAGAATCTTATATTATTTATGCCTGAGTGCAAAATAGTTGTGTGCCTTAAGGCTCTAGTACCAGATAGATTTCTTATTACATAACACATAATTTACAGCCTACTAGCAGAGTTACGAAGTTTAGTGAAAATCAAATTAACATTTTCCTTTACAGGCTAGCTAGTGAGAGGAATATTTTGCTCTGGATATGCAACTTTTTGTCTAGCTACAAGCGACATTTCCAAGAGGAGTCCTCTAGACCGGTGATTAATTCCCTACGGAAGGTATATTTATTTATTATGACCATTTTGTTCTCTTTTTAAAAGTATTTTTAAAGTTTTTACAAGCAAGGTTATAAAGTGCGTGAGGTGCATCGAGGCGTTTTCCTCTCAGTGAGGCGAGGTGTAAGCCTCAGATTGTACCGAGGCGTACATATAAATATATATATACATGTATATATATTATATATAAAAATAATGTACATACATACATATATATATATATATTTATATATATAGTCAGGCTAGTGTACACTTGAGTGTACTGGAGACACGGTACACCTCAGTCGTTTTCAAAGATGTAATTTTTTGAAAAATCTTAACCGTTGATCTTCTTAAATATCTTAAGAACATACTATATAATAAATTTCATCTCATTTGGGCACTTATAGGTCATGCATCTAAAGGAGACAAAAATCATGCATTTCAAATTAGTTTTCTGCGTCGATTTTGCTGTCCTTGGATGAGTGACTTACACTCATCCAAATGAGCTCAAATTTTGTATGTGGCCTATTATTATTGTAACCATGAAGATCAATGGATTAAATTTTAGAAAAATATGGTCTAGATAGGCAAACACCATTGGGGTGTACAACGTGATCTGTACACTTGAGTGTATTCTAGCCTGACTCTCTCTCTCTCTCTCTCTATATATATATATATATATATATATATAGTCAGGCTAGAATACACTCGAGTGTACAGATCGCACGGTTACACTCAAGTGTGTTTGCATATCAAGACTATTTTTTGCAAGATGTAAACCATTGATCTTCATTGTCATACTATAATTAGGCTACATACAAATTTTGAGCCCATTTGGATGAGTGTAAGTCACTCATCCGAGGGCAACAAAATCGAAGCACGAAACTAATTTGAAATGCGTAATTTTTGTGATCTTTATAACATAACCTATAAATATCCAAATGTGCTCAAATTTTTTATATGAGTTATTTACAAGATGATTAAGAAGATCAACGGATTAGATTTTTGAAAAAAATATTGCATCATGAAAAATTACTTGAGTGTATTCTGCTCCGAATACACTCGAGTGTATTCTAGCCTGATTCTCTCTCTCTCTCTCTATATATATATATACATATATATATATATATATGTATATATATATATATACAATCCCATGTATATAAATATATGAATACATATATATATATATATATATATATATATATATACACACACACACACAATCCCATGTATATAAATATATGAATACATATATATATATATATATACAATCCCATGTATATAAATATATGAATACATATATGTACACACACACACACACACACACACACACACACACACACATATATATATATATATATATATGCATACATACATACATAAAATCCCATGTATATAAATATATGAATACATATATGTACATATACATATATAATCCCGTATAATGTACATATATATATATATTTATATATATATACATACATACATACATAAAATCCCATGTATATAAATATATGAATACATATATGTACATATACATATATAATCCCGTATAATGTATATATGAATACATATATGTACATGTATATAGTCATATATACAGATTGACATATACATACATGTACATAGTGTACAGACATATTTCTATTTTATACTATACAGGTTTACATATATAAGTATACAGATTGACATATATATAAATTTGAAATATATATATATATATATATATATATATACTATTACTATATAGACAGATTTCTATTTTGTACTATACAGATTTACATATATAACTATACCGATTTACACACATACACACACACAAACTATTACAAATACACACACACACACACACACACACACACACACATATATATATATATACATATCTATACATATAAACATAGTTATAAGTATACACAGGTGCATATGTATACACATACACATGAGTATGTATATATACAGCAACATAAAATGATATAAGTAGTACCATTTCCATAGTTGTCAACAAACAAAGATACACATATATAAATATGCACACACACACTCACACACACATATATACTATTTTGGGTTAATTCGGCCTCTATAAAGCCCAAAATAGGATAATATAGCCTTTTTTTAGACACTCTAATGCCTCAATACGCCTCGTAGAAACTGAGGCGCACGCCTCACTGGCAGAGACTGAGGCTTAAACCTCGAGGTGTACCGGATATCGCCTCGCCTCGAGGCGTACGCCTCTTAAGCCTCGAGGCACGTTTTTAAAACCATGTTTACAAGGTAATCAGGATTTTCTTTCAGATTGGATCTTTGTGGTCAATTTTTTGTATTAGTTTAGCCATATATAACTTTTCAGATAATATAGTGGAGAGTCTTACTGCTTTGTTTGTGTTGAGAGTTATTAGCTGTTAGGTTATTATGTATGTGGGCCTAAGTATGTTTTACGCATTAGGGTTTGATCCCATGCTTTGTATTAATCGACTCTCTCTATTAGTAGGGTTTCACTTAATAATATCATCCAATCGTCTCCATTTTATTTTCTACATGATAAATGAGTATAGATCTGAAACCTAGCCATCAAATAGAAAGACCTAGCCTGCTATTTGCCACCCTGTTTTATTTTGTGCACTTCCAATCCCCTCTAAGAAGATAGAGTCCCTTTTCTGCCTTGATCTTCCATCCTCCCATATCCACTGCGCTTGGTCGTCCTCCTTTCAATACTTTCTCTGTGCTAGTAGCGGTCCTCCTATGGATATTGTTAGATGTTAGAATTATTATTACTTAATAGGTCATTTGTTATATGGGCCGAATTGTCTTGGCCCATTAAGTTAACTTGTCTTCCCTTGTACTTACCTCCTATCTATAGGAGGGGAGTTTGTCGTCTATTAATAAAAAATACGACACACTTCTCAATTTTCCCCATGATATCTGTTAGAGTTATAGTTATTAGTTGATTATGTAAATGTGCTTAAGCATGTTTGACCTATTAGGGTTAAGTTTGCTTCCTTGCACTTGCCTCCTCTCCTATATATAGGAGGGAAGTTTGTCATCCATCAATAAGAAATATCTCATTAGCCTCCATCCTATCTTCCACATTGTATCAGAGTGTAGATCCTCAACCTAAGCCAAGGAGAGTGCCTTCGCCTGTCGGTAACCACCATCTCTTCTTGGCTTGGCCGCCCGCCAAGCGCCAAACACATTCTGGTCTCCATGGTCACTGCTACCATCTTGTTTCATAAAAATTCAAAATTTTATAGCATGCCTGCATGCCTCTCTGAAACAAGTCTACTACCCTTTCCAACAAGATCCAGATGTTGTTTACTGCAACATCCCAACGCCTTCATCTCTTGGTTGGAGACGTTCCACATAATTCCCTTAGTGTCTAGAACCGTATCATCTAATTGCTATTTAATTCACATCGACTATCTCCTCAAGTTGGACATATGAAGCCATCCATATCCACCACGGACCTGATGCTTGAAGGATATCCCAACCCGATGTTGTGTTTGGAATTTCACTCCATTGGTGGTATTCCTCTTATAAGTAGATCAGTCCTGACACTGACATCTTGATTCTTGACTCATCATGATCTCTGTGTCTTTCCGAATGCTTGTAGCCAACGACTCTCAACAACTACCCATTTCGATGCATAAATCCAACTGACTGCTGGGCTAGCAGTTGCGTTTAGGTGCAGGAATCAGATGACGAGGAGAAGAAGGATAATGGAAATTGGAGTGTTGGTCATTCTACAAAATCTTGCTTGGATCTTAGTCGAGGTGGAAAAATGGAGTGAGAGAGGCAAGTCATACCAAGCAGATATGCTCAACACTATCTACCCCCTCTCATGCAACAAAGAGTAGACACACAGAGCTGCAATGGAGTACAAGGTGGATCACACAACTACGTCCACCTTTTCAAAATCATCCTCAGCGGCAACTCCAATGTCGGTAAGTCTAACATGCTGTCCATTTTTTACCTGTAGTGAGACCAAGTCCAATATTGACGCCAAATTCACCATGATCATCGTGTTCGACCGTTGTTTGGGAGTGGAAACCCTCAATATGTTCACCCTACCCTCCGAGGTAGACTCAAAGTTGCAATGGAGTACAAGGTGGATCACACAACTACGCCCACCTTTTCAAAATCATCCTCAGCGGCAACTCCAGTGTCGGTAACTCTACCATACTGTCCATTTTTTACTTGCAATGAGACCAAGTCCAATATTGACGTCAAATTCAACATGATGATCGTGTTCGACATGACTTCAAAACACGGATGAATATGTGAGTCTATTCTACTTAGTTTGGCAATTATCAATTTTGAGGGAGTCTGTTCTACTGTTATTGCTTCTGCATTGATGTTACCTTCGTCATGGGAGAAGATCACTTACTACTTGTACATACTATCTTCTTCGACAAGAGTGTTATTGCTTCTGCATTTATGTATAGTTTGGCAATTATCAATTTCGAGGGAGTCTGTTCTATACTGTTAATTGCCAAACTAGTGGAACCAATATATATATAAATGCAGAACCAACATGTTCACCCTTCCCAATGAAGGTAACATCATTTTGTTATATAGTTCATTATGTAACTCAGCCTAAGCATGTTTGGCCCATTAGGGTTAAGCTCGCTTCTTTGTACTTGCCCCCTCCTATACACCGTACAAAATTTTGATCTAAATTGCGAAATTTCGACCGAAATTTCCGATTTTTTTTCAATCAGACATCGAAACGCATGTACGCAGAGAAGGGGACGTCATTTCGCAGAAATTTCGCACTTAGGTGCGAAATTTTGCAAAATAGTGCAAATTTCGCCCAGTTTGGGCCATAATTTTGCGAAATGGCACAAAATTTCGATAGAAATTTCGAGATATTTGTTCCTAGGACTGTTGCCACTACATGTTAGGTATTTTGGTGATTCTCTTTGTATCTTTTGCTTATAGAGGCTATTTTCTTTGATTCTAAGGTACGTTTCCCCTATCCCTAGCCCATGTATACCTCTTTCTATGCTTACACTCTTCCAAAAGATGTGAAGAGATACTATGAAAAATAACAAAGTTCTAAGTGATGTTGCTACATGTTAGGTATTTTGGCGATTCTCTTTCAAAAATCACATGAACTACAAACAAACTTGAGAATCTATGAAATAATAGTATTAAGTCTGCAATTCTACAATAAATTTGTTAATATTACACATATTTATACATAAAATGACTTAAAAATAATGCATTTTCTTTGATCTATGTATACATGACCCATGTAACCTAACTAAATTTTAACACTAGACTTATATAAGTTTTAACATGTAAGTTTGTAACTTGCAACTGTAAGTTTTAAGGTCTAAGTGGTAAATTGTGGGTTTGTAAGTTGTTTACAGTCTAACGGACTTGACAATTCTGATCATTTGTGCACTCACTCGTCAAGACATGGATCCCACCCTAACCTCTAAACATATAGATTTATTATATAATCTAGTGTGTTTATGTCTAGGCTTTGTGTTTGCAGAATTTCAAAGCTTAATTCCTTCATTTTGCCATCGAAATTGCCATCGAAATTCTGTCGAAATTGTTCAGCTTCCTTCACTTACAAATGTGGGAGACCCCCCCCCCCCAATATCCAATATGAAATATTATTGCATATTTGAGTAGATCTTGGCGTTTAGATCATCCTGGTAAATTTTCATGATTTAATTCGCTTATTTGGTTGTCGAAATCGTTAGGGCCGTAAATATCGAAATTTAGTGCGAAATTTCGAAAAATTTCTGTTTCCGGGCCATCGGACACGGCATCGAAATCGGACATTTAATTCTATGCTCCTATATATAGGAGGGGAGTTTGCCGTCTATCAATAAGAAATATGTCATTAGCCTTCACCGTATTTCCAAAAGTACCAGAACATTGATCTAATCCTAGAGAACAAAGGAGAGTGCCTACGTCTGCGGGTAGCCACCGTCGGACGTCATCCCCCCATGGTCTTCTCCCCTCTTCTTCATAAAAAAGTTCCATAAGTTGGCGTTCTCCATCCTGTCACCAACGTTTATCTGCCTCTCCCGAGTCTTTCCTATCTAGTCGTCGCTTCCCTGCATCCTTCCTACATCTAGCCTATACATTGACATTCACAAACTCCTCCTGAACATCAAGTATGAGGTTATGACGATTATGCTGGTCCAGAAACAGATCACGACTTATCCAGTGCCCTCTGTGCCGTACCGACCACCTGGACATGCACAACACTAGCCTTCAGTGTCGCATCAACATCATGCTCTGATCCTCGGCTCTTGCTCCGCCTACAACCCCACAACACGCAACATCTTTGACGCCGTCTAGGAGCACGTGTTTGTTTCCTCCCAAATGGTGTCATGGCTTACTTCTGGAGGCTTCCTCCTATCTTGAGGACCTATGTTAGCAACCCATGATTGTCAGTGCTATCTGCATTTTGATATGCAGAGCGATGTTGAAAAATAACTATCTTCCCCTTCTTGGAGCACTCTCCATTGCCTTACAGGAAAGCTCTCCATCGGCTTCACCAACGTCATAACTTACATCATCATCTTTGGCCTTGCTTCCGACCTGAATCCGCTCTATAGCTAGGCGTACGGGTTCAGGAACTGAGACTTCAATTGCTTTCTGCATTCTGCAACAATCCCTACCCACTTTATTTTGAACGTGGCGATCGGTACTGCCTGTGACAAAAACGGTGTCTGATTTGCGGCAATCCAGCTGAGATGTTCTTTCTCTACATCAAACGGAAGTTAAAGACGTGTACACTACCCTTTTGGCCCTTTGTCTTTGTTGGTCCCTTTTTGTAATCTCCACATATATTTGAAATTATAAATTGCTTTAGCAATTGCTATTGCACGCTTTTCCCCATCAAGCCCTGCACCCAACCTCGACTTGATGTTACTGCAAGCATCTTTTTAATCCTGTCGGCCTGTAGTGGTAATCAATAAAGCAAATGTTTTCAACTTGTATTTAAATTTTAACCCACCTGTCCATTCATTCTTCTTTCGATAATGTTCTGCAGGATATCTACTTTTCCTGTTTGTGTAAACAAGTCTTCTGTGTAGCTGTTGATTTTTTTGTGTACCTGTTGATTAAACTGCATAATGTTGCGCCAAGTGTTTTCTTTTACCATCTTAAGGTAGCTGCTGTTTTCAACTTACGTATATATATACGGTCTTGAAATCAATTAATGATCATGCACAGCTCCTGTGCCTTTTATTTATTTAAAATACTAATGAATGTGTCCTCCGTTCCAGCTCTTTTCTGTTCTTCATCAGACTGTACAAGGAGATTCTTATTGTAGTGTCTTTTTGTTCCTAGCCTCCACATGCATGCCACTTTTTCTTCTACCTTCCTAGTCTCCACGTGTTTGTCACTATTTCTTCTACCTCTTCTGTGTTGACCAATGCTTGTTACTTGTTTTAGAGTTCACCCCAACTACCCTAACCCTAGTTGGTGTGAGGGGGAGAATAGAGGAGAGTGAGATGCAGTGGTGAAGAGAATAGCGAAGAAGATGAAGGGAGGAGCGAAGGAAGAGATATCATTGTCAGGCCAATAGTCTATATTTGATATTTTCTTTATGTACTATGGAGGCACACCCTAAGCTATGCATATATTATTTAGAAGACCATTCATTTGGCCATGTTGTCCAGTTCCCACTTATTCCTCTGTGGCTTGTTGACACTTTTGCAGTCATCTAGCCTGCAACAGCGCGTCTCAAGCACATTTACCACATGCTATAGCGCAATATTCCTATAGTACACTCTAATCGACTAGTGTATTATTTTGATAGCGGTGCTTGTGGGGAATTATTCTGATAACAATGTGGACTCAAAATAGCTTCTACAAATGTCTTCTACCATATGCTGCTCCGGAGCTGAAAAAAAATGAAAAACTCATGAGTCATGACTTTAGATGATAAGTATTGCTTGTTCCATCTGAAATTGATGGGAATTCGTGGCATTCTTCATTTAGTAAATACAAGATTCATTTAAATCCAATTAATTCTACTAATCGACGAAGTGGCATTCTAAATGGTTGTAGATAGGACTAGGATCATAAGGCTTGCACAAGAGGACACCAGCATCATTGCTATCTTGCCCATGATCACCATCATGCCGCTAAGCTTGTTTGGTTTGCTGTATTTTGCAGGATTTGGGTTGCATTCTTAAATCTGCTATCAGATTCATATGCTTGGATGGCAGGAGGTGAAAAAGAAAGGAAGAACCCAAGACCTTAGAGGATTTATAGAAGCTCCATATTACTTGTTCCATCTGAAATTGAGAATTTCGGCATTTTGCATTCAGTAACTACTTGATTCATTTAAATCCAATTAATCCTACAAACTGAACATGCCCTAAGCAGCATTCTAAATGGTTGTAGATAGGACTAGGATCATAAGGCTTGCACAAGAGGACGAAACCCATTGCGCTTGAGGAAGGGGTCCATCCAAGACCTGTGACCTAGGAAGCACAAACACGGACACGGACATGGCTGCGGACACGGACACGACGATGGACGCATCAATTTTTTATATGTTTTTATAATTAAACTATATATATATATATATATATATATATATATATATATATATATATATATATATTGTTAGAAGAATAGTCCCACACCGCTGAGCTCTGGGGTAGGTCCTGGACTTATAAGGTGTGTGGTCCCTTCACCCATTGCCAATTGGTTTTGGGTTGAATACCACACATTCTAATATGGCATCAGAGCGGTGAATAGTAACGGTTATCGGTCTCATTCTCCACATATCCATATACACTAAATTCTCTCAAATCCACCAATTCCTTTCCCACCCACCCATCATGTGTGTATCCCTTTTCCACGTGCGGGGGTCATATATCCATTTCAACACACCAAACACTCACTCTTGTCGTATTTGGTGTGTGGGGGGATAGAGAGGAGAGGAAGAGATGAGAAGAGAGAGAGCATGCATGAGCATGTATGAGAGAGAGAGTATGAGAAGACATGATATATGTTTATACATATTTCAGACTACTATGGAGCTTCGCATTGTTCATCACATCCGTTCTCTACTTCCAGATAACATTGAAGGATCTTCATTCAACGTCAACACCGAGCTATCCGCGTTCGTACCGTGTTATGTACGTCAGGTGTTTATGGTGTACTTCTTCAGCTGCATTTACACAAGACAGATGGGTACTTCTTCATATTTCAGAAGCTCAACAATTTCAAGCCTGACACGTCTACATCTGCAAGGTTGATAGTTCATCTAGAGATATCTTCACCGAGCCGCTTCAACACGTATTCTCCGAGTCGCATTTGTTGTATTAGCATCGCCTTCCGCTGATCTTCTTGGGACTTTCCTTGATGGATGATATCTCCTTTCCTGTCAAGCCCCCAAGGCTTACACGACAGAGTTATGGTACCTGCATCGTATCACCAACATATCGTCCGTTCGTGTTTGTGTCACGTTATGCACGTCTTCCCAGATAATTTGAAGATTCCGCTACTGCTACATCGACACTGTATATCCGCGTTCGTGCCGCGTTAAGTACGTATTCCAGTGAAGTTGTCGTTGTCGTGGTATTGATGATCGTCTGCTCCAAGTGGCGAATTATTGCTGCAATATTCAGGTTCCATTTCAAATGTTCTTCATTCCAAATGCAATCCAAAAGAACTTCATCAGAGCTCGAGGATCTCCAGCATGCTGATACAATTTCAAAGAAAAGAGGCGCCACCATATGATTCAGGGGGAGTTTTGCTTAAGGGGGAGTATCCATCTTTTGTATGGGGAGTGATATTTATCTTTTATCATTTCTATCTTTTATTTATCATTTCTTTTATCGAGTCTTGTAACTCCAAGATTTGACATGTGTTTCACCCATGATCCATTTTGAGGGGGAGTGTTAGAGAGTCTATACTAGCCTATTTAGTTAATAGGTTGATTAGTTAGTGGGCCTTTAGTGTCTCGGCCCGTTTAGATTACTTGCGTCCTAAGTCTTAGGGCGTCTCCCCTCTCCTATATAAAGGAGAGGGCGTCCAGACAGAATTGGGTTGAATACCCCACATTCTAATATATATATATATATATATATATATATATATATATATATATCAATTAAACAATCTAACCTTTTTTTTTGGTGAACAACAATCCAATGTCATTTAAGATAAAACTCAAAAGTTGAAACCAATTGACAATTGTATAACCACAACATTGAAGTAGAATATTCATGAAAGATGGCTTTTCATTTTTGTGTCAAATACAAGTTACAAAAAAAGACAATTTGACTTCCATTCTTATTCCATGTATAACACTCAAACATGACGAGAGATGAAGATTAAAAAAGAGAGGAGGGACCAGTACATCAAATAAGAGAGATTGAAACATGAAAAATTGGAATTCAATTTCAAGATTTTAAGTTGTATGATGGGACTCACATGAAATAATGTAAAGAAACCTCAGGAACATAAGTTGTGTGTATTTTGACGTCAAGCAATGAAAAGACAAAAAGATTGGGGACTTTTATAAACAGTAAGCAATCTTTGTGTTGCAGTAGGCTAAGAATGGACTTCGCCGATTCACTTCAAATGATGTTTTAAGCTGCTGGATTTCAAAATATTGACTATTAGACATACATAGAGTCTCTAACTCAGTACTCAGTAATTGCAATTGTCATATTAATTCTGAAACTATTCATAAGGAATTTATTTAGATTCAACAACAATTAATATTAACACAATTGGCTATTCAAGAAAGTGATAACCATGGAAACATAAATAGAACAAGGTAATATGGATAAAGGTTGATAGTTTACCTCAGTTAATCAGTTTGCCAGAATTAGTGGAAGGCCCCAAGCCCAAGATTAGATGGATGTGCCGAGAGATTAAATAAAACCAAGACTAGGGAAACAATTGTTGCTGCTCTAAACTTAGATACGCGATAAGAACAACTAGAATATAGCTGCTGTCCTCTTGCGAATAGGGATGGATTTGATCTACAGAAGACCTGCTGTTTGGCTGCGTAGTTATGTGACTAAGGTTCGTGAAGTAGCCATCAAGGAACAAGGTAACCGATACCGACACCGTTTCGACAGCTTGGAAATAGGTATTTACCGGTATACCGACGGAAATACCGACAAATGCAATCCTGGCCGTTTCGACGCCAAAATGAACGAATTAATTCATGAAATTTTACAGGTGTAATCTCTACACCTAAATACAACGTTTTATGCAATAAAATTTCATATTGGGTGTGTTGGGGGGGTCCATCATGTGGGAGGTAAGAAATCTGACATGTTTCATTGGGATTTCGATGACAATGTTGGGATTCAAATATGAAATTTTACTAGCACAATCCACAAACTTAAATACACATAATTATGCAATAATATACAATTTACAACATAAGAATAACATATTTGCTTACCAACTCACATCAGCTGTATGTTGAGTGGCGCGCTGGTTGTCCATACTGTAATGAGTTAATATTATTGAGATATTCCTGCCATGACATATGCATCCTATAAATTTGGTTGTATGTAGTCATGTGCTCCTCATACACATCATCATTAACAAATTGTATCATCCCAATCTTTGGAAAATGCACTTGTAAATCTTTGAGATATTGTGCCTTTCTTGGAGATGTAGGTAGAGGAGCTCGAGTAAGTGGACGTTGACTTGTTTGAGGATTTTGTTGAATAGCTACATGCACAACCATAGGAAGTATTGGTACTGGAGAAATAGGAAGAACTGAATGACCACCACTGCATGTTTGCCCACCATCCTCAGAGAATGCAAGGGAGTTCTACTGATAGCTTCCATGTGGGCCTGAGACATTTGCTGTATAGGTATATCCAACATGATGTTCTACTTCTGGTTGTGGTGGTGGTGGCTGATTTTGATATCTAGAGTACCCATACTGGCAATGAGATGGGTAGGGTTGTGCATTTGTTTGCCCAAATAACATATCGCCAAAGCCTAATGTTGAATCATGTTGAGATTGAGAATCAGAAGCGGAAATACTCATGTTCCCAAATGAATCAACAATATCAGAATAATAACCACTGTTGTAGTCGTGGGAGCGTGTAGCCGTAGGAGCCTCTTGTGGTAATGCACCACTGTAGTCTTTGCCCGTTCAGGGTTTCCTCCGTTGAAAAGTTTTATCAGACGTGATTTTCTTTTTCAACTGGAGGAGGCGGTGTAGCCCTAGTAACATAAGGATGATCATCATTCTGAGGATCAACAAGATATTCCAGAGAGCGCTCACCGCCGCCTCCATCATTGCCACCACCATCATCAGACTTGGACTTCGACCCAGATGTACTTTTTGAAGAAGGAGAATGTGTGCTACCCAACTCTTCTTCCACTGCTCTATTGATTTCCATATCAATATTTTGATGCTCAAATTCAGGCTCAAGTCTTTCAGGTGGAGTTTGATCAACATTAATATCAGAATCTTCTTCAAATTGCTCTTCTATGTATGGATCTGGACGACCATCTAGATTATCAAGAATGAGACGATCTATCTCATTCATCCATTCCTCTAAAGGATCTTCTGAATCATCAACTTCTTCTATGCCTCTACACGCCTGGATGGGTTGAATATGTATGCGGTGTCAATGGGATCGTGAACGACAACAAAATCAACTTCCTTGTAGTTGGCATCTCATATTGCTCTAGCCCTCAACCGCAAACATATACCAGATCTCTCAGCCTGTTTGCCCCCAACCTGCTCCTTCTCTTTGAGTGTATTAATTTGAAAGTGCTCCAATTTCTTTCACAACCTCCCACAGATGTTGTTGGAGAAAGAATGCGAACAACCACTTTTCTTAGATGGGGGGCACCCGTTCCATTCCAAACCCACCACTCACAAGGATCACCCTGCTCACGGTCAGTAACTGCATTTGGATGACCAAAATAACAGGTGCCTTCACAAAATTGTCGCAACTACAAAATGTTTAAGATGTCTAGACTTCAGAATCAGAGGATGAAACATCAAACAAGAATGAAGATGTTCATGACCTCATGTAAGTTATGTAATATATATAATTACACCTCATCCATCACTATGGTGCGCTCTTTTGTAGAGGCAAAGAATTTGTTAATTATATCTCGCACAACATACATTAGAGTCACATCTAAGCCCAATTTTCGCGAGTATTGGAACCTCGGATTCAGATAGTAAGCTATCACCAATTCCAAATAAGAAAATAAGATTTAGATTTTAGATTGAGTTACTTATATAGTTAGAACATAAATCTGAATTTAGAAGAAATGAATTGTATACCTGCTTTATGCAGTGGATGCAAAAGCATATCTGTCCAACACTTGTCTACAATTGATAAGTATTGTGAGTTGGACCTAGGAGCTGCTTGTTTAATACCTTCCACCATTACTTGCATTGCATTATACAAGTAAGACATTGTTGCGGCTTTGTTACCATCTACCAGCCTCAATACTTTGGCAATAGGTTCCATTATCCGAAACACCTTTGTAACCTTATCCCAGAAAGCTCGATTGGCAATTAGTTCTTCAATCCTTCTGCCAATTGGGGTGTTGCACTCCTTCATGGAGGCCCACTCCACACCATTGAAGAGCCTCCTAAGTCCATCCCTTTTGGACTTTAATGAATTCAGGGCCAAGTAATTTGTTGCAAATCTAGTCACCCCTGGTCTAATCAGATCACCTCCACAGTACTCAGGTCGCCTCATTGCATTTAACAAGAAGGAATGGTTGTAGATGAAACCTGTGATCAACCTACCATCAATTGTCACAATTTTGATGTAATCAATTGTGCCCCTGTCCTTAAGAATCAGATCTATGCAGTGGGCAGCACATGGTGTCCAGTAGACTGAATATCTCTTCATTATACTTTCACCGACCTTCTTGAAGTTAGAGCCGTTATCATTCACTATCTGCACCACATGCTCAACCCCTACCTCTTTGATGTATGTTTTCATTAGCTAATTGATGTAACTATAATTCCTGACTTTACCGGAAGCATCAACAAAGTCTAGAAAAAACAGTCGATCCACGACAATGTGTAAGAAAGTTATTAATTGGCTTTCTATTTCCACTAGTCCACCCATCACACATGAGTGTGACGTCGTATTCATACCACAATTGTTTCTGGTTTGAAATCCATACCTGTAGATCTTTCTTCTCTTGGGGAAGATACTTGTTCATCAATTAATATGCAGTGGGGGCTTTGATGCCCCTACCAGACTCCCCTATCACATCTACCATGTGTTGGAGATAGGGTTCAGTTGCAACATGTGTAGGTATACCATGAGCAAAGAACTTACCCACTGCCTTGCCCACCTTCTCTTTCGCACCAGTAAACATTGCTTTTAGGGTTTTTTGCCTAGCATCATGCTTCCTAACCCCTGACTCATCAAAATGCTTCAATCTCGCACTAGCAGAACGGAAAAGTGTATCAATGGTGTCTTTCTTTCTTTTATGCTGAGCATGTGGATCTTCATCATCATCTAGGTCAACAATTGGAACACAGGCAGCCACACTGCCTCCACCTGCACCAGATGGCCCATATCTCCTCATAAGTTGAGTTGCCTCCTCCCTATCCCACTCACTTTTGCGCGAGTCTCTGAGAGCACGCCTATACATATGACGTGTATAAGTAGTATCACACCCTGGAGGATATGCAATGTCATCTGATTCAGCAGAAGAACCTGTGGCCCTAACATCAAAGAGTGTATCTGTGTAAGCCTTTTCAACCTGCTTCAACTTTTGTTGTTTTTGTTTCTTTGCACCCATCAACTTCTTGAAGTCATCCAAAACACTTGGGGGGCACTTCTGGCACATTGCCATATTTTTGTGACCACTAGTGATGTGACACTTGAATCTAGTAATTCCCCCACCAACAAGTGTTTTCTTACAGTAGTTGCAAACAATCTTTGCCCTATTCCCAGACCCAGGTACATGCTTGCATTGACTCCATGCGAAATCCACATCCTTTGATGCAGCATGACCAACCCCAACACCCTCAACGTCACTTGAAGACGAAGACACATTCTCAAAAGTCAAAAGTCAACACTGAAAAAGACAAAGACAAACAAGCAAAACAAATGATATTAGTAACTTAGCATTTAATCAAAAAGTACTAGTAAGAAATGTACGTTGCACAATACTAATATCAAATATAATAAGCCATTAAGTGAACAAAATAAATTGAAATTATTTTTAGAATAATAAAAAATCATACTTATTAAAAAGACAAGTAATATGTTCTAAATGCTAATTTCATCTTATACAACATTAAAACACATAATTAAACAAAAAAATGTTTTTTTATTTTCAGCATTTTTAATAAATAAAAAACGAAATATTTAAATATTTTGAACAAGTGATATGTTTCCAAATGCTGATTTCATCTTATACAACATTAACACACACAATTAAACAGAAAAATCAATTTTTTTATTTTCAGCATTTTTAATAAATAAAAAATACGAAATATTAATTATTTTGAGTATATTTTTGTTTATATATCTTGATGTTAACCTTTGATAGAACTTCTACTAAACCTAAATTAAATACCTATTATTAATAGTACTAATTGTATTATTAATATTAATTAGTGAAATTACATGGTAATTTTAATTATTAGCGAGTTAATTAGGTAAATCCCGTGATAAATTAGTAGATCTATTTAATATAATCATAGATCTAGTGATAAATAGCATTAATCATAAGTTTTTTGGAGTAGATCTAGGATTTGGGGGTATTTGGTGAATTTATTAGGTGAGAATAGAAAGAAATAGAGAGGGGAGAGGTTGGAAATGGTGGAAAATGTAAGAAATTAAGTATACATACCTTGATTAGGGCTGATTTGGCTCCAATCTCAAAAATCACCCAAAATCTCCAAGCTTTTCCTCTTTAAACAACAACACCACTTGGCTCGCAAATGACGGTGTTTCGGGCGGTATGCCGCCCGTGCCGCCTTGTACCGGTGGGTAAGTGGTGCATTTTGCACCGGTACCCCCGATATTTGGCGGTAAGCCCACTGAAATGCCGAAATTTGCGATGCTAACGGCAGAATCACGGGTATCTGTACCGGTACCCATCGACATCGGTATTTCGACCGGTATACCGTCGATACCGATGGTATCTCATTCCTTGGTAGGAAGCCTATTTTGTCTGTGGTTGTAATTGGGCCTGGGCGTATCCAGGCTGTGTCCAAGCCGTGTCCACTTATAAAAAGCAAAAAAAATGTTGGACACGGTTGGAGAAGCGTCCAATACGTATTCGGTCGTGTCCATGGAGTATGAGTGTCCAATGCGTGTCAGACACGAGTATGACACTTGTTTTGAAGTGTCCGTGCTTCCTAGCCTGTGACTGAACCTGTGTTGATCTTAATGGTACAAGAGACTTTGTTGGAGTTCTCCTAGAGTGAAGAGCTCCTCTAGCTGCTGCACGTGCTCCAAACGAGGGATTTGACCATGATACATCAAGCCCCTTGTGGGTGGATACCCTAGGAAGCATGGACACTAACACATATACAGATATGGACAAACACACATACAAATATGGACACAGAACCCAGACACAAGACACGACGATTTTGGAATATATGGAATAGGGACACGACGTCTGACGCGACAAATTGAGTTACATGCACACCACACACACATAATTAACTAATAAAGTAACACAAAAAGATTCAAAGAAAGTCAATAACATTTTCTATTTTAAAATATATACATATGAGTGGAGTCATCCGTCACTTCAACTCAGAAGACACCTAAACTCATTTCCGAATTCAAGCAACAAATGAAAACAAAGAATACAATCAATACCACAATATATTCACATATAAATCAAGCCCATAGCAAGGAATGAGGTATCCGACTTCGATGCCGTTTCGAAAACATGGAAATGTAAATCTACTGAAATTTTGACAAAAAATTTGATACATGCAACCGTGCCCATTCGACGCCAAAATGAACGAATTAAGCCATGGAATTTTGTAGGCGTGATCTCTACACCTAATGCATCATTTTATGGAATAAAATTTCATATGAGGGTAGGTTGAAAGGAGTCTTTCAATACTTTTGACATGTCCATATAGTGGCATGTTTCATAGCAGATTTTGAAATGGAAATTTTACGATTTCACAATCAAACAAACAATATATTTATTGAATCAAGATATCAACAGAACCCACCATTTATAACCTACAAAAAGCTGCATTAACAATTCAGAACACAAATGATAGAGCTATATATATTTGTGAACAATGAAACTAGTAGTGGAGAGAAAGAGGAAGATGATTTGTATAAAAAAATTAAAGTGAAGAGGTGGGAGAGGAGACGAGAATGACATAGGATAAGAGGACATGTGTTGGATCATAGTTTCATTATGCTCGTGGTGGTGTAAGAGGATGATGTGTATTGAAGTAGCTTATGGAAAAGGGGTAACAGTCGATATAACGGTGGGCATGTACTATTGTGGGACATGTTTTTGCGGTGGTGAATAAGGGGAAGAGTCCATTAGTGGATTATGAGGAAGTAGAGAGGAAGACGTGTAAAAAGGGAAAAGAGGAAGGGCCGATAGGGAGGAAAAGGAGTTAGACAAGGTCACTTTTCAGAGGATGTTGTGGCCATCTTTGACATAGAGACGCTGTGGACAGTGTTTCAAAAAAAGGCCGCACGGACCGCATAATCGGCCCACATATACTTGCAAGGTCACTTTTCAGAGGCTGTGGCCATCTTTGACATAGAGACGCCGTGGACAATGTTTCAAAAAAAGGCCGCACGGACCGCATAAGCGGCCCGCATATACTTACCCGCTTATAAGGCTGATTAGTCGGCGATTTTAGATAAACATTTGTTATCTCAGCCCAAACTAGATTATATTTTTATTGATAACATTCCCTTGATGTACTATTTTGTTGTATGTTTTCTACTCGAGACATGCTTATTTAATGTTTGTTATTTTGGACCTTGCACATATGAACATTTTTTGTATGATTTGGTTAGTATTCATTGTTATGTACTTGTTTTAAACCATTTTTTGCATGATTCATTGGAGTTTATGTTTAAATGATTCTAGAATGCATATTAAATGGTGCATTACTTTTCATTGAATCTTTATATTAGAATCTATCTTAAATTTTAGGGTCTAAATATATAATATACAAATTAGATATGCAATTGTGTGATTACTTTATATATACTACTTAATTATTAAAAAAAATTCAAAACCGCATATACTTCCACATATACTCCCGCATACCGCATATACTCTATAAGGTGAACTCTCCGCACGCATAACACATAACGCATACCGCTTTTTAAAACTATGGACACGTTTTGTGTCTGCCGTGTGTCCCAGTTGGACACGTAACCAGGACGGCTACAGTAGCGTCCGGGAAGTGTCCACACTTCCTAGTTGATGGTTTGATACCCAATATCCCACATGATAGAAGTTCCGAATTTATAAATATTCAGTAATTTGGAGAGGTTTCCAATCTGCTAATGAATCTTATAAAATCAAAATTTTCCTGATTGGATATATACCTTCTTTCTCTGATGCATGTATCTCCCCTCCCTGAAATTTTAGTTAATTTTGTACTACTCGAATACTGAACCAAATCGATATTTAGTGTCTCACATTTTTAAAGGTTTTTAATTAAATGTGATTGTTTCTCAAGGTAAATATTCTTGAGAAATAATATTGCCGCATCAATGAGGAATATTCAATTCATCTAATATCGGAATGTTGGCAAATATGGTGACACATGTTGCAGATGACAAGCTTCAAATCTACAGCTACTGAAGCTTTACTACAGCTATCTGGTCGCCTTCAACTAATTACTGCACAGGTAAAGTTATTTCAGCTTTGGGTGTGCTATTTTCCTATCAGTTGCTGTAATAAGATTTGTTCAAATCATTTTCAGATGGGTAATCCCAGAAATGCAGATGCAAACATGGAGGACTATGTGGACAATAGTGAAGAAGAAGTCGATGAAGTGGTTTTTGGTTTTGATGATGATTCATCTGAAAATGCAGACGAATGAATGGTAACAGAAATATATGTATTACCTTAGAACTTGTGTTTTACTTTCTTTTCAAAATTTAACAAAATTTCCATAGTTGTTATCCATTACCAATGAAAAGACAGTTGATAAACAAGCCCTTACCAGCATATCATCCCCCGTAAACATGAAACTCACATTAAATGCTCTGAGCAACTGCAATTCATTTCTGCAGGAAGGATTGAAGTACATTTGAAAAATTATAGAAGAAATCTAATTCAATGGTGAAGACTGGAGCAGAGCAATTGATCTGGGGAGGAGACATGCAGGAATAAGCGTGACAAGGAACATAGTATCAATGTGAACGGTGCATCATTAGGATACTACAAAGAAAAGCACAATTTTGATGCAGAACCGAATAACTTCCATTGCCTACTAGAGGTGGCAAATTTCAAGATAAATGGTCAGCGTTAATGTGTACTCAGGAACTAGTGATACACCCTGAATGCGTAACCATAGGGCCCTTACAACTTGTATACTTTTGTGGTCTGAATCTCTACTCTTTATGAGTTACTAATCAATCATGGCGATCTGATGTGAAAATTGTGACGCCACATTTATTGTTTGTAATTTTGTTTTCTAATGTGGTGACAAAAGAAATGAAATTGTACTCTGCTGAGGTTAAAAGACGGGGTCGGAATGAAAAACATAATTTTAATACGAAAAGTGCTTTTCATTGCCTACTAGATGTGACAAACGGGAAGACATATGGCTAGGATGATGTGTCCCAAGTACTAGTGCTAAACCTCGAGTACACATCTATACGAATTGTACCACTTTTACATTTTTTTTTTTTTTGGTTTGGGCTTCTATTCATTTGATATGTGGAAACATCATGCTCCCTCATTCACATTCATTTTAGTCGCCGATGATGGTTCATCGTGAAAATCGTGCTCCCTCATTCAGTTTCTATTATCTTATTTCTAATGTGGGGACAAGGCAAAAAGGATTTTACTCTATTGACATTAAAAGACAAGGACCTCTTCACAAGTTGGAATGGAGTCCTGAGATTCTTGGCAAGCTACGCACGGCTGATCGATTTGTCCTAGATGGAAGTGGTGTGTGGAATCGGTGTTTTAGGTTATCTACAATTCCTGTCTTAGTAAATTTCTTGCTTTTTCATATATTTTTTAATATATTCATATCTTAATATAAATCAAATCTTCATTTCTGTCGGAAGCGTATAAAGGCATCTTATGAATGTATTTTAAATAGTATCATTGTTAGAGGAAAATCTGGCTAACAGTACACATGGGACTTGGAAGTGACCATTCTTTCTTGGCATGGCTTTTACTCCCCACGTATTGTTTAGATTGGTTTTATCGCGGACAAAAACTGGCACAATGGGCCTAACTCATGTATTAGGATTCCTAGGTCAAAAAAGTATGTGCTTAAAATAGTATTGACCTTTCCCAAAGGCTAAAACCAGTAGTATTTAAGATTTAGCTTTAGAATAACTGCATTTTCATTTTCCCTCGCGTTGGTTTTTCCCCTCATATTCCTCGGACTAAAATTCATCAAATAAGAGTTCCATTTGATATTTCTAAGGGTTGGCAATTCAAATATACTAGAAAAAATAAGCCGTCTCAGTCTTAAGCATACAAATTGATATCTAATGATTGACGATCCAATATATTAGAAAAACATTCAAGTCCAACATCTCATATTCTTGTAAGAAATTTATTAGTTTTAAGACCTCAACTAAAATAATACTTTGATGACCTATTTTGCTAAAATCCATACATATCATCATGGGTTGTAACTTTATCACAAGATACCTCTATTCTTCTGGATAGGACTTTATTTTTCATATTTTAGATAACTAACTACTGAGGTAGTGTCATTTTCCTAGATAAAATATTTTCATATAAATGCTCCTAAATAGGGCTGTAAATGGGTAGGGTACGGTGCGGTTATGGTCATATCCATATCCATAACCGTCTAGTTAAGCGGGTAGGGTATGGGTATATACCCGCTTTGTCAAAATCTATACCCACATCATACCCGTATCCACATAACCACTAGGTATATGGACGGGTAATTGGGTATACGATTATTGATAAACATGCTATAATAATACACTACAAATATACCAAACTACCACACTTAAATGGGTAGGTTATGGAAAAATATCATTCAAGGAATATAGGAGAGAAGAGCAGAATGAGAGAATAACTTTATGACCTTCTCAAGTTAATGAAATGTACTTGTGTCGCTATGAGGGTGCGTTGGTGAGTTTGTTTATTTTATTATTGCAAGGTACTTATATATGTTAGATGTGAGTGCTATGATATGGAACTGACATTCTAATATAAATGTTTACTATGATAAGGTCCTTATACCATCTATTTGTGAGTCCTACAATATGCACTATTACATTCTAATATGAATTATCTATAAAATCATATAATTAAATGGGTATATGGGTATACATGATATGGGTATATGCATAACCATAACCTTACCCAGTGAGAGGCGGGTACATGGGTATAAGGGTAAGTGGTTACATGGTTATAAAAATTTATACCCATGACGGGTTTAGAGGGTAAGGGTTTGAGGGTAAGCAGGTATACCCATATCCATTTACAACCCTACTCCTGAAATATCTTATGGTTTCTAAGAGAGGGCTTTGGTTGGATTGTGAGACTTAAAGGCTTGCCCTACATGTGGGGACTCCTGCTTCCGTGCATTTAGAGATTGCCCCCAAAGCTCAGGTGTTGAGTGCTTGTTGGTTTCATATCAACCCTAGTTATCTCAGCTTCATGGAAACAAAAGTCCTCTCATTCAATATACAATTATTGACACAGAGGAGGCCCACTATGACGATTTCATGCTATCCATGGCTTTTGAGGTCCAACTAATGATCACTTTGTGTGATCCAGACGGGGGCCAACAACTACAACAACAAATTTGACAGATGTCTCTACTGTCAACTGGTGGTTGAGGTTGAAGGGATCTCCAATAGCTATGGAGGGTGATCATAAAGTCTTTGTGAGGTTCAACTAAAGCCTAAAACTAAGTCTACGATGGTTTTGCAGACTAGGCTTGAATTGCCCATGAGCTCAAGGAGACTCAAAACTTGGTAACCTCGTACTCTAGTCTCAACTTGCTAAGGAAAAAGGAGGTGGTGAGTTGATAGGGAGGTAGGGATTCAATGTTGGTGGAGAAGGTTGTCAGGGCATATGCAAAGGTAGAGGAAGCTTTTATAGGCAAATGTGAGGTCCAATTTGTGAAAATTTCTTTCCCCTCTCTAAGAGTTGGTGAATAAGGTTTGATGGAGAAGGGAGAACTTGGCACCTACGACATCACACCTAGGAAAACTTGAGCTTCTTCGGATCTTTATGGTCGGGAGAAAGAGTTGGTAGACAACCCCAAAGCTAACAACTCTGTTACATCCTGGTGTCGTGGTTAGGGCATACTATCCTACTAGAGGAAGAAAATGGAGCTGTGTTGTTCTACAGTTTGAATCACACAAATTCAGGTTGTGCATTTACCAAATTGTAGGAAACTAAACCTCCCCAAGTTGCTCCAAATACTGCATGCCACTGCGTATTCAAAATTGTTGTTCTCTTGGTCCTTATTTAACATTTTAGGGTTTATTTTACCCAAGTCACATCTAAGATTTTATAAGAACAATATATGCATGGAATATTTTATATAATGTCATCGTATAAAATTAACATACCCATGACAAATATAGCCCTAGTTACCATATTTGTATCAATTGTGGTTAATGAAATTCCATAAATGTTTATAGTTAGAGATACTTGCATAAAGTTAGAAAAGAACTTCAATGCATTCACCTTTTGTAAAAATATTCCTTCTCCACAAATTTTATGTTAGAAGATGTGAGGATGCTTTTATTCCATGCCATACCTAAGATCCCATGTGGTATCACCCATATCATGACAATCCCATAGGATTTTCACCATCTCTATAGTCTTGCTCCTCAAATTATAAACTATGACTAGGGCTTTGTGATAAGTCCTTCACTAAATCTACAAATTCGTGGTTCAAACATTTCCTGGATCCTTATTATACCTTTTGAATAAAAAAAAGGAATACATTATGCACAGAACTCTACCATGAACACAAGGCTAGCTGGTACACACATTCCTCAACTCGTTCCAAAACCTTGAATGTTCGACATATCGAGGGACTACCTTCCCTTTTCTTTGCGTGATTGTGTAAATATGCCGATTCTTTAGGAATACATTATCTTCGGGTTGAAAATGCATGTGAGTGCATTGAGAATCAACACACAACTTCTACCAATTGTGGAACCTTTTTAACCTCTACTAAAATAAAGAGAACTTATTGAAGTACAATTATAGCTTTTCAAGCCTTAAAAGAGATTTCTTATGTCGTCCTATATAGTAGGGACGTACAAGGTCTCCAATGCACACTTCATATTTGTTATATGATAATATCGTCATTGTATGTGTCGTTGTAGAATAATTCGGCCACCTCCTCAATCAATGAAAAAGGCACAAAGCACACACTCGAAAGTCTGGATTTTCAGATTGTCTTATAGTCTACGAGGGATAAGTAGTGCTGAAAATCATCTTGTGACCTAGTTCCTCATGTATCTATCTCCACACAGTTGAGGTATCTTGGATTTCTACCAGGGTTCATACATTGTGGTGAGCATCTATCGATATAGATTCTCATGATATAAACACTGGGGCCATTAGTTCATGTAAAATAGAAACATGCTTTAGTGATTTGACAATATCACTCACTAAATTAGGTCTCACAATGAAGCTCTCTATTTTTTTTCTTCTATTGGGCATATTATGAGATAGTGAACTTTCAATTTCTCCATTATGAAGTCATAATGAACCAAAAATGAACATTTTCCTACTCTAAACATCTGTTGCAACATTATATTTCTGGGTGATAAAAAATGGTACGATTAAATTCGTTCAAGTACTCCATCCATCTTGTCCACCTCAAGTTTAGGCCCTTTCGTGTGAGCATGTATGTCAAACATTTCAAAGGAAGTTCCATATAGGTAACACATTATCAAAGGAAGTTCCATATAGGTAAAACATTATCAAAGGAAGTTCCATATAGGTAATGTCACGAAATATCGAGAGCAATGATTATGATTGCCAAAAGTAAGTGATGGGTAGGTATTAAAGCTCATTATACTTCATTTTTTCTAAAAGTGTAAGCTATAACCTTTGCTTTCTTCATAAGCACACCCTAGACCTGAAAATAAAAGTGCTTGAATAGATCACAAAAGCATAATTCTCAGTTTGTAGATTTAGAATACATGCATTTGTTGACCTACCATAATGTTTATCTTTATGAGTAAACTTAGTTTGTGGCAGAGAAATCCTAGATAAACTAGGTATGAACCTGTGGTAGTATCCAACAAGATTGATCAAACTCCATGGTTATGACATAACTTTCCTAATCGAGAATTTATACTTTGATAAGTTTCCATTATGTTCTCTCAAGTTACCTACTACCTTAGCCAGACGCTCCTTATATTTTTCTTCATTGTTGAACACATCAATATGTGACCAATAAAGTTTATAATTAATTTATCAAGGAATTTAAACACCTGATTCATTAATAGACAAATTCTCCCACTTCTTGGATACACCAAATGGCCTTAGAAATAGATTTTTGGTCTATCACGTTTCTTGTATTTGATTGGTTGTAATTGGATGTCAAGTCAATATTAGAGATGACTCTAGTAGACCAGAGATGGTCAAACATGTCATCTATCTAGGAAAAAGGATTCTTCTTGTTGATAGATAACTTAGTTTATCCATGTATATTCTATATACGCTTGAAAATACCCATTTTTTCTTAACAAATAAGAAAAGGAATCCTTAAGGTGATATGGTATGCTTATTGCATCCTTTATTTAAGTGGTTTTGCAAGATCTTCTTCAATTCCAATAGTTTACATAAGACCATTCACACACGACTTTGAGACTATTTCATTGTATGGGATGTGATAAATAGAAATTTCAATATCTAGATCAGGTGCTAGCTGCTCCTAAAAAAGTAGATATTTTGTATTTCCTCACAAACTGAATAGTCTCCATGCGGTTAGTATTAGGACTGGCCTTTCTGATAATACTAAATTATACACTAAATATTCTTATTATTAATTTTTTGCTTTAATCATTTGGATAAGCACATTGTTACATGTTTGCTTCCTTCATGGACTTGTTGACTTTAGTATTCTAGGTCAAATTATTAATATATTAATTTGGGTGCTTTAATCATTTATATAAGCACATTGTAACATGTTTGATTTCTTCATGGATATATACAATTTGGCATTCTAGTTCTAGATGCGAAGACCTTTCCCGTATAATCAAGCATTGATAAAATTGGTATATACAATCTGTAACACTTGGGCGCACTGTGCAAGGCTCTAGTAGAGTTTTAAAAATGATGACTGCCACCACAAACCTCCACTAGCCTTAACTGCATGCTTTATCCTCACTCACACGCAAGCCATGGTCAACTTTCTGGCTGGTTACCCATCCCAGTACTACTCTGGGCTGAGCACACTTAACCACATAGTTCTTTAGTGATGATCTCCCTAAAAAGGAAGTACAACTTGGTGATATGGATAGTCCAATCAATCCTTTCAAGATCATATTATCTAAGGCCTCAAGACATGGGATGTTACAATCTCCCCCACTTAGACTCTTGATGTCCTCATCAAGTCTCAACTATAAGGCCTCACAATCATTCCCCTTTTCAGTGTAGACCCCAGAATGATCCATGAGCACCCCAATCCGGATCACTGCTAACCACAAAGTTCTTTAGTGATGGGATCCCTAAAAAGGAAGTGCATCTTGGTGATATGGGTAGTCCAATCAACCCTTTCAAGATCATATTATATGAGGCCTCAAGACATGAGATGTTACAATCTCCCTGACTTAGACTCTTGATGTCCTCATCAAGTCTGAACTATAAGGCCTCAAAATCATTCCCCATTTTAGCGTAGATCCAGAATGATCCATGTGCACCCAACTCCTGATCACGACTACCAACACAAGGGTGGATATATCACCATAGATAGCCCTTTCTAACATTCTTTGACTGCATGACTGAAGACTGACATGCCACATACCCATGTGGGCCCCACCTATTGGAGGAGTTTTGACTCTAATACCATTTTCAAAGCCTAGGCCCACTGCCTAAGGCTCTATTAGAATTTCAAGAATGACAACTGGCTGCACATACCACCACTAGTCTTAACTGCACACTTTTTCCTCACTCTTGCATAAGTTGGGATCAACTTCCCAAATGGTCACCCATCCTAGTACTACTCTGGGCTAATCACGCTTAACCACAAAGTTCTTTAGTGATGGGCTCCCTGAAAAGGAAGTGCACCTTAGTGATATTGGTAGTCCAATCAACCTTTTTAAGATCATATTATTTGAGGCCTCAAGAACTGGGACACTACGTTATCCATACCATAGATTACATCAATAATTTCTATGACTAAGATGTGTAAATATACTAGAAAACTCTTGCTCTTTTCAGTTAGTCATTACTGGGTCTATTTTCTGAAGAGTAGTGTAAGACCTTCCACTGGGAGTTGCCAAATTAAATACCAATCCCAAACAATTCATCTTTATCTATAATATTGAGAGAAAATTTTGATATGAAGATATCTAAGGAGGCAAAATCAAATAGAACTTTAAAAGTAAATTTCCTATCAAGTAATAGGAAATTATAGAATTTATACATGATGTTGAAGAAATAATTCATAATACACATGCTAGGGTTTTCATATGAAACATATTAAGGGTAGTTTAATCAATCAATTAGCATTAACACGTGTTTTTTAGCACTAATGAATTAGGCTCGTACATATCTATGATTCATAGGTGGTACTGCTCCTACATGTGTGCAATACTACATATTTGGTTGTTGTATGTATGTTATCCACTAGGAAATTATCTACAAAGTGCCCCATATTCTCACATTTGAAGTACACAGACTGGGAAAAGAGCCATTTATCACCCCATCACCTCTCATGATTCTTGCACCTATCCTTGCATTAGTTGATGTGTTGGGGCTTCTTCCTCCACTAACCTCTCTTCTAGGGTTTTCTTATCCTTTTACCTTTCAGTTACCCTTTCCCTTTCTAGCCCCTGTTCCCTTAGTACACAGACTTATTTGTTTGTTAGAGCTATCTTCTAATACCTCAGGTCGTAGGTTTCAACGATACATCCTACCTTATCTGGAATTAGGGAAAAATCATGAGTTTTATTAGAGGTCATGTCACTCTTAGTAAGTATTAGGGTCTCAAAACTTTAGGAAAACTATGGGTAAAGTGACCAATTCATCTTGCTTACTTCATACAGATACACAAAAGTTAAATATTGTTCAATTTTCTCATATACTCTGCAACTTTCAGATCTTAGTAAGTTTATATCCTTTTATATGAAAAGGGTACAAATCATGTCCAAAAATTTTTAAACCCTCACATCCTAAGGAACGAAATTCTAAGTTCCTAGATATGGAATAGATTTATAGCCCACTCCCTTGAATAGGTAAGAAACAAATTGAGTTCTTCTCCTTAGATGAGTCTAATAACTAGTACACATTTTCTTAAGAAATAAACCATGAATCTTATTTGTCAAGCATATCATTCTAATTTACCCCTCAAAAGTCCTTAGGATTGAGATTAGTGAAGTCACTAACACTAACCTTCTTTATAACTAGAGGAGGTATCACCACTCATTCTGGATATAGGGTTACATATAACCTCCAATACAACCCTTCTTTTATCTTCAAAAACCTCCAAAACTACATACATGTAAGGATTCTTGGGGTTTTTAGAGTTAGGTTTGATTTTCCTTTTTGTTAACCTTCCTATTTTTCTCTCTCCACTATGGTTGACTAGGATAGAGACTATTACAAAGAATGGGATTAGAATTGTTCATACTCATTGGGGTGGGGACATGCCCTTTCTTTGTCATTGTAAGCCTTTGAGTTGAACAGAGGGCCATTTGCATAAATATCGGAAGCTTGAATTGGGACTTTTTTCTATTTTGAAGATTAAAAGTAGGAATTGGGATTCTTGTTTCTAACTAAAAATAAGTGAACTCACACTATTATTCAGTTCATAATTACATGCTCCATTCGTTCCTTTTTCAAGATTTTCCCCTTCTAACCTAGTTAACCAAGATGAGTAACTAGTGAGGAATTTATTACTAGAGAGGAAATAATATTATAACATTACCTACATAATTGAGGGGTATTAAAGGGGGAGGGGGTAGATAGGGGTAATTCTATTCCTGAGTAGATGCATACATGGACTTATTCTAGGGTTTAGAGTATTCATCAAGGAGACTAATGTTAGCCTTATCTAGTTATGCGATTTAGTATGAGAAAACATATCACATATTAACACCTTCATACCAAATCTCATGTTAAACCCTTATAGGGAATCATGAGAAAAGGGATCTTAATGTGCTCATACCAAAGTGGAGAAAAAAAGTGATATGAATTAATGTAAAAACAATGTCTTGAGACTAGATATAAATGTTAGTACATGCAGGAACATAAGAAATTAAAAGAGAGACAGTGGATGAGAATCTAAGATCATAGAGACAAGTCAAATGTAAGGTTTGTATAATCTAGTTTCCCACATTTTAGATCCCATAGAACTCTAGTTTGGTGTAACATGTTCTATAATAATCATAAACACTATCTCAACCTTTGCATAGCTTATTGAATCATAAAAGTCAAATAGGTCAAGGCAATTGCATTGTACATTTTTTTAAACTATAAATTGACACTTGTATAATTTTTTTTGAAATTAATATGTAAAATGCAGGTTTTAAGAATCAATACTAAGCAGAAGTCTTCACTAAAAAATAAAATATAAAATTTGTTTTGTATTTATTTTATAATTATCATATGGACATATATCTCATGGATCAATGTCCTATCCTCTAATCACCATAAGATTATTAGAGGAATACATGCTTATGCAATTGGATCGTGCCACAACCTAAGGTGAGGATAATCACTCGTAGTATTAGTTATCTAGTACATGTGAAGTATATTTCAATGTACAATCTGGAATCTAGCATAATGGATAGTGAATCTTAAGTATCATGTTAACATAAAGGAACACTTAAGTATGACAATATCCCAAGATTTATTTTATTAAATCATACCATCATTCAATAGAATAACTATGCAAATAGGAGGTAAAAACATAGCTTTAGACCAGTTGGGTAGTTTGGATAACTAGATATTCTTACAATGATTTGGATGATTCTGAAACTAAGATTATATATATATATCAAGGTTTGATTGAAAAATTAGTAATTATAAGGGTATAATTTATGTATCATGATTGTTCTCTTTTATGTCATAGATGAGGATTACGATGATCATTTAGATTGTATCTTGGTTTGAGATTAATTAATAAAGTATTATTCGTAGAAATTTGATCATATTTGCATTTTATTTTCAATATTATTCTATACATTGATAAATATATTACAAATAAGCACTATTAAGATTCAAAATGGGAGAGAAATTATAATAAACAATGTTTAGATTAGTGTATATCACACTAAATAAGAGTCACATCATTCACCAATATTCTAGATGCATCAGGGATCAAGTTATGTATTAGATTCCTAAAATATACTTAAACCAAGATATAAAGACAACCCTATAAGAATATCAAACCTAGGGTTTATTGACATTTTAATTGAATTTAAGTAATTCTATAAGGAAGTCAATTTCTTGATTATTTTTTAGTCATGGGATCAATTCACTAGGAATGAAACAATATCATGATAATAAGATAAATATAGATAAGATTATATAAAGAAAAGTTGTTTGAGAGAATTGGGTGTAAGGAGTGTGACCCGATAGGGGATCCATTCACTTACTCAACTGAATAAAAGGAAATAAAGTCAATACCAAGCACCATGACAAAGTTTTACAGAGCGTAATGATCTGATTATTTCAACCAAATGTTCAAAGCACATAAAATTTAGCAGTGCAATGTAAAAATACCTGACCATTACATTTCTCACAAATCTCACTGTAGTTCTTCACCACACAAGGTGTATACAAGGAAAAATTAAAACAACTAAGATAAATGCTAATGAGCCACGTAGGTAATCTTCCTACTTAAACCTATCTCCAACATCTAGCTCCTTTTAGGCAAGGTGGGGTTAAGATAAGCTCACCCAAGTTTTCTTTACCTAAGGGGTTGGGAACACCCCCATAAGAGAAGACAAGATGGAAGTTCCATTATAAAAAAGCCAATATATGCATAAAATGATATATATATATATATATATATATATATATATATATATATATATATATATATATATATATATATATATATATATATATATATATATATATAAAGCACATCAAAGCAAAGTAAACAAGGTTCCCAATGAAAATATATGTTGAATATCCAATTGAATGTCTAAGAGGATCTTCATTTAGAAAGTTACAAAGTTATATAAATAATCAATATAAACACTAATAAATTCTTGCTTTAACAAAATATAGAGAACAATAATGGAATCAATTCGATTTTAATTTAAGTTGCATGTAGATTATATAGCAGACTACAATCATCTAACAGTAGGGCCAAAACACCTCCACATTTTGTGCCTAGGAAGAAGGTGAGAGAACATGCAATCCCATGTGTAATGGTATATAATTCAAGTGAAAGCACTTAGGGCTAGGTAAGAGGCACCAATCACCCATAAATGGGAAAAGTTATACAATGGCATACAACCCCATAATGTAATGCTACAAATATATAACAACAATATAACAAATCAAACATGTATTTAATGTGGAGGAAAGGTATATTCTAGCCAATCAGATCCTAAATTTAGGATTTCCATTTGTAGAATGGAATAATGAAATGAAATTACCTAATCAAGTACAAATATAATAAAGATAAGCATGGTGCAATAAATTAGGGATTCAATTTCCATTTTCTAACAATTCAGAGATTAATATGTATCAGTATCAACATAGGATTCTCAATAAAGACCAATCTAAAATAACATGGGCACTTTCAAGGAGAATACATAAATTATATGAATAGAGAACAAATATAAATCATTGTCTAATATGAAATAAGAAAGATGGGACATACCTTAACTTGTGTATGAATTATCAAATCCTAGTTCCGATCAAGGGATCCTTTACCTATTATTAGATTGAATGCATATATCATTAATTAATGTGTATACTTATAACCCAAATTATCAAAATTTTCATTATTGTATTTGGGAAATTAATTTGATCCATTTAGGTAGGTAATATATTTTATTCCACCAAGTACTTATTTGTAATTTTCTGACAAATAAACAATTAGATATGAGTCAACTAATTCAAGTGAATTTACTTGTTTATTACACAAAATCCAATTCAAAGGACAAACATACCCCTACATCACATTTAAACACAGACACATGAGAGTGATTCTTTATCTTCTAACCAAACGACTCACAATGACTAATAATTTGGTGACAAAAAGTCCAACTTGTCCTAGCTTGCATGATACTAATAAAAAAAATAAGGGTAAGTTGGTAGGGCAACCATCTTCTTCCTTGTATACTTTAGATAGAAAGTACTCACCTTTGAAGAAGAGCTCAAATGACAAAATCATAATTCTACACAATAGGGACATGTCGCGTGTGGATGAATGCTTTGGGTTCCTCATATCTCACCAGTCTGAATGACCCAGAATGGAGGTCAGAATCCCTAAATATCCTCTTTCATGACTAATTGTGGAGAGGAGATCAGGAAAGGTTCAAAGAGATAAAATGAGCAGACAAAGACGATATACATGCTTGCAATCAGTAGTAGAAACAACTATATGAAAACTGTTGGAAATAGGATGAATGGTTGACATTGCATCAGTGTAGGTGGAAAATAGGAAAAGAAAAAAAGGAGAAACTTCATAGCATCATACCAGGTCCAATTGTAGATTCCAAAATCTTCTACAAAACCTTTGGAGTCTAGAACATGACCTGGCCCATTGTTTGAAGGTTGGGTTTTGCACCATCGACCTTGAGGTGATAGAAATAGATAGTCGAGGATAGAGAACTCAGGTCCATGATAAATAAGGGAAATCTCCAATGCCATATAGCTCTTGAGGGTTTGAAGAAGGTAGAAGAGCTTATATATGTGTGTGTGAAGTCTAGTATAGGTGATTAATCCTAATATTTGGGAGTAAGGAAGCCCCATAAGGATGAAGCTAGAGTTGGGGAGGATACCTCCAGGATAAAACTTAGTAGTAGTAGGGCTGTGTGTGTTTGGGATTGAGAAGATGAACGTGGAGGATAGGAGATTATGAGGAAAAGATGAGAGTAGAGAGAGAGAGAGACATAGAAAGGATGAGGAAAAAAATGTAGACTATAGAGTCCCGATTGCAACCAAAATCAATGTAGAGGAAAAGGTAGGTCCAATTGGATATGTGAGAACACATCCATCTGTCCAAATCAAAGACCACACTATAGTAAAACTATAGTAAAACTAAGAGATTTAGTCATATGCCATATAAATAGGGAAATTGCAAATAAATAACATAAACTATGGTTCTATATACATTAGGACTGAATATTAAAGAATGATCTACTCTCATCAAACTGGGATTGTTAGAATTAACCAATTGGGTTTCAAACTTGTCATCTTAGCTAAGACCCAAGAAATCCAATTTTGAAGTTAGGTTTATGTTTCAATACTTTACTCTATGAGTAATAATCAAATATGGGTTTATCCTCATTATCTTAATATGTTTATTATTTTGCATCATTATCATCATCATTTACATTTAGACAGAAATTATCCTCATATTGTTACTATCAAGATTATTTTAAGCACTAAAAATATTTATTTCTTAGTTATTCCATAATATCCATTACTTAAATGTTAATTTACATAAAGAGCATTGATAATTTTGACTTACAATAACATGTACGATTATTATCCCAGTACATATTTAAGGCATATTATAGGCCACATTAAAAATTTATCTGTATCCATTCACATTGTATTACTAATTAATCACATTTCATCATTATGTACACATTAGTGATCAAGATTACATGTAGTAGATACCTAATGAGCCCACTTACATATTAATCTATCTTGAGGTTATGGGGTCAATTTCATATGTATTATGAAATGCTATGTGATTAAATCCTAATATCACTAGTGTATCATAAATGGTACTATGCATCTAGGCATTAGGGTTACTTAGATACAACCTAGGGTTTAGGTCAATATGATTACTATTCATTACATTCACATCACCAACATGTATGAAGTCTAGGTTTAGGTTCCATATATCCAACTTTTCATCACATCATGGTTTCAAATCCAGAGCAAGGTTGGGGTCGTATGTATTGATATTTAAAGCTTACATTTGAGTTACTCATGTTATGTTTAATATATGTTCATTAGAGTACATGCATGTGTATTAGGTTATATCTCTAACATTATTTGGAAAATTTCAAGTTCAAATCATAATAACCTCATATCCATGGGACTAGGTTTCTAAAGTTAGGATAGGTAGATTTTGGTTTGTTGACTCCACAAGTTAAAGAATTTTTTTCCTTGGAATCAACATATCTATATACTACCAAGATATACACTCCAATCCTTTAAAGTCACAAATATGAGTCTATCTAAACCACATATAACATCATCTACACCATCACTCACTCTTCATCAATATACCAAAAATCACAGATCAAAGGAAACATAACTATAAAGTCAAGCTAACTAAAAGCATATCATTTACCTTCATCATTTTCTACATGAACTTATTCACCATCAATGTCATTGAGATGTCTTACATGAATCTCATTAGGTCTTTCTTCATGTCTATGAGGGCATCGAGGCCTAATATGACCAGTTTCTCCACAACGATGACATATGATTGGACCTTCACATTTAGGAGGACATCTTCAAAGGGAATGTTTCTTGTGGAACCTTGAACATCTATCACTCCCCGAGTCTTCATCAGAGAACTTCCTCTTATTGTTGTTCTTAGATGAATAACGTAGGTAAGCTTCTAAAGCAAGATCCTTATCCACCATAAGTGAGAAGGTCAATGATAACTACAGGACCAACCTTCTTAAAATGCTCACTACTACATTTTTTCCCTTTAGTGTCACTGTCGATAGAGTCAATTATACAAAATAAACTGAATCAATAGGCTAATGCATGATACAGATGATTGGGTAAAAACTGGGCACCAGTTTATATGCAACATCACTTATTTTACAAAACGATGACGCTAGAAAAGCCCTTGATATAATATTTTTCATCAAAAAATTGTATTGAAAACTATCACGTAGATTTTTTCTAAAAACTGACTCTACTTGTTTCATGTAAAGTAAATGACACACATTAAAGTTTCCTTCAAATATTCTATAGCATTACTTTTTATAAAAAAATTGACTCTAGAAGTCTTTCCAACTTCACATCATATATCATCACTTATTTTGAAAAATTGACACTGTTGGTTTGACCTTTAGGGTCAGATTTTGTATGGAAAGTGACTCTTTAAGTCTTGCCAGCTTGACATCATATAATGTCACTTATTTTGAAAAACTTATGCTATATATTTGACTTATAGGGTTGATTTTTCTTTTTTGGAGAAGTGAGGCTACATGGAAAACCTAGACACCACTAGTTTTCAACGTCAATTATCCTAAAAAATAATGATGCAAAAGGGCATAATATTTCCTCACTTGCAAGACAGAGTGATCAATGCACACTCGCACAAACCCTAAGCTAGCTGCTATTGTTAATCTTTGTTGGTGCATCTTGGGACTCTTTGACTCTTCCTTTTCCACCGCCTCATTGGAGTGACATTTTGCATGCTGCCTCCGCTTTGTGCTCTTCACACAAACACCGCCTTCGCCATAATGTGCTATGTGATATTTGACACCACCAACACCACTCTTCCTTCCTCTATGCCTCTGTCCATCCTTCCTTCTTATCCTCCCGCAACACACAATTTCTCTTCATTCCTTCATCTTCCTTGGGCATCCGATCGACATCCACAACATCATGGGATGCCACATTTTTCCTCAATGCCATTGTCTCCTTCCTTACTCAACATCATCTCCAACACCTTGCTTTTCCAATTCCTCACCACATTCCTTACTTAACATGCCACACCTTTAGACTTTGATGCCAACGACAAACATCCAAAAAGGTTCATACCTCTCTAGATGTGGTGTTGCTTCTTCCGTGTCTACCACGTGTACTTCTCTGTTTGGCCACAAAACCTCCAACTTCTAGAGATTTTTCATGCTCTGCGATGGTATGTACTTATCCTATATCTCAAGTTTGATAATGCATACATTCAATGATGTTAATTTACTCAAAAAATGCGTGTGTTCAGTGATGATAATGAAATGAATTTAAATGAATGATATGATAATGACTATGTCCTAACCATATAATTATAAACTTAAAGTGAAATTAAGAGTAAATTTTGGACAGTCCCCCTGTGTGGGACTATTTTTGAACATTTGTCTTTTTAGGAGGTAGGTGTATAATGTATGTTTTGTTTTTAAGAAAATTTTGATAGTATTTCCTCATGTGTTCTTTAGGAACATATGTGGGTTGTTGTTTACCAATCTACATTGATGCACTCAGACAACTTAGGAGAAATGATGCTAAAATTCTCTTAGAAACTAAACACACATTATATACTTACTAGTGAGAGTAAGTACTAAAAAGTGGGATACATGATGCCCATTGACAAAAAACTAACTGGTTTGTTCTAAAATAACATTTTAGCCTATAATACATATACTAAATGATTAGTTGTCTACTTAATTAGCATATAATTTAGAAAATAGGCCGAAGTTGGATGTCCATTCCAAATCACTACACTGTAGAGTTTGGAAAAGGTCTTGATGAGTTTATCAGATTTTCTAAGGAACATAGGAAATAAACTAAAGATACGTTCTTTGTCCATGTAGAATAATAATTTGAAAGTTGACACTATTGAGGAAAACAAAAATCACATAATATACAATGGGTTCATACAAGACTATAAGAGTGGTATTGGTCATGGTGAAAATTCTAATTAGAGATCGAGAAATATCAATACTGATATTTGTGTTGAAGAAGAAGAAAATATATATGGGAAAGGATGATGATGCCAATAATAGATCCAATTAGAATGATATGGTTGATGTGATGCTAGGTGGTTGTGGGGACAATGTTACTGATCCACCTTCCTTATTTACAAATATTATCCATAATTATGAGAAATTGCTATATTTGGGTTGTACTAAGTTCACGAGGCTGAGTATTGTGATGACATTATACAATGTAAAAGCTAAGAATAGGTGGAACAATAAAAGTTTCATGTCTCTATTGAAAGAATTCTTTTTCTGAAGGGACATGCTTTCAATTTCAACACATGAATCAAAGAAAATGATGTGTCCAATGTGAATGGAGGCTAATAACATACATGCATCCCTGAGTGGTTGCATGCTATTTCAAAAGGACTATATCAATTTCAATGATTGTCCAAAATATGGTGTTTCAAGTTACAAAATGAAGACTTAGGGTAAGTCCAAGAATGACTCTCTTACAAAGGTGATGTGGTATCTACCTATAAAACTAGAATTTCAACGCTTATTTGCTAATTTATAAAGATGCAAAAAATCTATCTTGAGATGTAGAGTTAAAGGACAATGATGATGGGGTCCTATTCATGTGTATGATTCACCACAATGGAAACATTAATTTATTGTACCCTCAATTTACTGAAGAAACAAGGAATTGAAGACTTTGACTGTGTACTAATGGGATGAATTCTTGTGGTACATTAAATAACCGACATAACACTTGGCATGTTATGATTGTCATGCAATTTTCCTCCTTAGTTGTGTATGAAGAATAAGTATGCCATGCTACCAATGCTGATATCAGAGCCCAAACAACATGACAATGATATTAACGTTTACCAACAACCTCTAATTGATGAACTAATGAAACTATCAGAAGAATGCATTATGAGATATGATGCTTCACATTAAGATATTTTTAATTTTTGTGCTACATATTTTTACACAATCAATGACTTTTCGTCTTATGGGTACTTGCCTGGATACAACATAAAAGGATACAAAGCATGTTCTGTATGTGACAAAACAATGATTCAATCTGACTAAAATGTGGAAGCAAAATCGTATATGTAGTCCATTGAAGATTTTTCCAACAATTGCATACTTATTGAATACAATGAAAAGTCTTTAATGGATCAACTAAGAAAAGAGGTGCCCCCATTACTACATTGGGGAATGTTATATATGAAAGGGTGAAAGACATTGTAATTGTATTTAGTAAAAGATCATGTAGAGGTAATACCATGTGCAGTTAGTTTTTACAAAAGAAGAGGTCAATATTATGGGATCTCCCTTTCTGGATATTTTGTGAATTAAAAATTGCATTCATGTCATACATGTTGGAAAAAATGTCCGTGATAACATCATTGATAAGGCATTAAATATACCGGGAAAGACTAAAGAGGTGTCACAAAATTCACAAGTAATGGTTATAAGAAAATAATTATCAGTGGATATGAGAGGTCAAAAACATATTACCCCTTGCTTGTTACACCATGTTGAAATAGGATAAAAAGAGTTTTTGTGAGTGCTTGCATAATATCAAGATTCAACAAGAATACTCTTTCTATATTTGTTGACTGGTGTCAATGAAGGATATGAAGCTAACATGTCTTGTACATCATGATTATCATACTTAAAGGCAATTTTTTTATGTGGCATTCAATATATATTTCCAAAGCATGTAAGCCTTTCAACCATAAGGCTCTATTTCTTGTTTAAGAAAATATACAACAAGAGATAAATCTTGACGCCCTTGATAAATTATAAAAAGATGTGATCATTACCATTTTCTAGCTTGAAATGTATTTTCCCACTTCATTCTTTGATATCATGGTTCATTTTGTATCCCAGTTAACAAGAGAGTTGAATATGTTGGGTCCAATTTTCTTAAACTGGATGTATCCATTTGAATGGTATGTGAGTGTTTTTAAGGATGATGTTTGAAATTATTACTATTGTTAAGGGAGTATTATTGAGGGTTGTGTCACTAGGGAGGCAATGGACCTTGCAATAATTTTTTGAACTACAAAGAAATTCATTGCGATCTAAATTCCTATCACATTGAATATTATTATGGAAATGGAACTCTGGTAGGACCAATGAAAGGAACTAGCTGTGAGTTGTTGGAACAAGCACACTTGTACATTTTACAAAACATCGATGAAGCGGGTTCTTATGGCATCGAGAACTCTAACCTTATCAAGAAAAAGTATCCTCGAGTCAGTTGAATGTGGCTTTCTAGAGAGTATAATAAAATCTTTATTAGGTGGTTTGAAGATAAAGTCTTTAGTCAACTATGTCAAACACCATATGATGTTGTTGAGAACATTAAATGGCTCCCCTTTAAACAAAAATGGATGTCATATCACATGAAGTGCATGAAATAAATGGATTTTTGTACTATACAAAGCGTCAAGATGAAAGTATTATAGTTCGACCTTCTTCGTTGTATCTTTCTAGTACTAAAGTTAAGAGACAAGATAAGATGTTATATTACAATGTCTTTGAAGACAAGGGAATTTGACTGTACATAATTCAAAATTTTGATATTCAAGTGTACTTCGGTTGATAAGAATAAAGGAGTTTTAGTGGATGAGTGAGTTTCACATTGGTGAATTTTGAAAAAAAAATGGCAAGAAAGATGATCCATTCGTCATGGTGTCACAAGCAAAGCAAGTATTATATATTGATGACCCAAAAAATAAAAATCCGTGTGCCATTTTTCATGACAAAAGATAGTTTATCGCATATTCTTTGAATGAAGAGGAACACTATGACAATTATGATGATTCCAACCCATTCTCCGTTTATTTTTCAGTTGTAAATGTCAAAATTAACACCAATGAATACTATAAACATCAATATTACGCTAAAAAAGTTCAGTTGACTAGAAACCCATCCAATACTAGAGGCATGCATTTTTTAAAATATACATTTTATTATTAGTTAAACGTGCATTTTTCTAAATCTACATTTTATTATAAATCATACATGTATTTTTATAAATCTACATTTTACTATTAATGTTCTAGAATGAAAAGTGAAAATGAGCACTGCGAGTGTGAGCAGCATGAGGAGGTCGATATTGATGCTTATGCTTCTAGTAGTGGTGATGCTAAGAATTCTAGAAATCCCACACTAATGCGTAGATTACAGGAACTTAGGCCAAAATAGAGAAATTGACCATATAATTTGATGAAACATGAACACATATTGAGGAAAATGCTCATGCTTTCAGGCATAATGCATGGCCCACTATATATATGCAGTACAATCGCAATACATATAGGAAGTTAGCATAAAGTTGATGATGTCCTAAAAACCTCCTATTGAAGGACATATCTATGAGTTTTACTAACTATATTTGCTCAATTTTCATTTTTATTTGGTTTTCCAATTCATATTAGATAAACTTATTATTCAGGGATTTTTTCATCCAAATGAAAAAGCTTATGGGAGAATTGTGCTACAACAATGTGTCATACGATGGAGGGGGTTTTAAGACCAATCTTACCGTGGACTATATAAATAATCCTAATAAATAGAAGATCACCACTAAACAACATGGTTTTTTTGATCCCGTACTATCATACAAGTTTCTTGGCTTTATGCATTTGGATGAGTTCAAGGTATTAGGGATTTCTTTATATTGTGTGGACTTTTCCTATTATAATTAATATACTTTTTATAAGTCTAAAATATTTCTTTGAATTGATTAGACTATCCATGAGTCCCAGAAAGAAAGGTGGGCTAATAATGTGCAAGACCATCATATGGGGCTCGATGGTTATCCTACTAAAGGAAAATATAGGAAAAACAACATTATCTGGGGATGAGTCTAGTACAACTCCAACTCAAATTCACCTTGACACAAAGTTTTGATGCTAGGACAAATAAAGTAGTAGGAGGAATTTTCAATCCTGCAACTAAGGAGGTGACATAAAAATGATAAGAAAATGTCAACTCTGACAACCATATTTCTTTCTAGTTAATTTTTGATGAATTATTTCTTATTAATTATGTTTAATCATGATTAGAGGTAGTTCCAGGAGAAAAGGAAGGAAGTAAAGTTCATCCCTACTGGTCGTGTAGTTGAACCCACAGTTGCTCTTGGTATAGGGAGCATCCTGGATGTGTTAGGGAATTAGGAGATAGCATTGGAACAAGATCTTGTTTTGGATCCTCTAAAAAGTATATAGATCTAGTTATACAGAAGGCTTGACACATGATGAAGTAGAACAAATTGTAGCACAAAATTAAAAGAATAAATATGTTCATTTCATCCTACTTAGCCTACTCAAGCATATCAAACTATGCGTCACTTAAGTAATGGGGTACATGCTATTGTAGTTGAAGGTCATGGGAGTAATGTCAATGACCTTCCAAGGCTCAATGTAAGTTTTCTATATATGTTATGTTAGTGTATGATACACACACATTGTTATTGGTATATAATTTATATTATTTGAATTGTAGCTGGATACAAAGTGTAAACTTAAAGTCATAGAGTTTGAATATAATGTAGTGGCAGCAATAAGGTTTGCCAACTTAGTGGTACATTGCATTGCCAACAAATGCCCACTGTCATTTTTCATATCTCCATTATGACGGAATGGGGGACACATCACTACCCATACCTCATAGGGTTTCCTAGAAACACGATTCTCTATGATAAAGTATATTAAATTATTATTATATTTTTGTATTTATTTATATATATAATTCATTTGATACAAATATGCAATTTAACATATCCATAAACCTAAAAGCATGAATCATGACGGTCTCCCCCCTATGCCTAAACCATTATTGAATTTAAAATCCATGTTTGGCAAGTTGGGGAATATATTTAAAGGTTTGTGTCGATTTCTAGCCAATAAAAAATTAGGAGTGTATATGTTGATCATTTTAACTGTGGACCCAATAGGGTGCGGATTTGAGAATTGTGTATTTCTTCATGACATTTTAGAGTTTTTTCGCATGATAAACAAATACTTTTATATTAGAATTATGGATATAGTAAGGAATTTTCAACATTGCAAGGTCTAGTATATGTTTTTAATTTCTCTATATTAAATAATTATGGTTGTTTTTACTATACCACTCATAGACAAAGAGTTGGATTCTTACTTCCTTCAATCACTAGCATGATGGAAACACATACTACTGATGTATCTAAATATTCCTACACTTTATTTAAATATTTTTTTAGTGCGGGAAATGACATTATTGTAGATCCTTCCAATGTTGAGTAATTTAATGTATTTCAAAATAACTTATTAACTTATAATCTTAATATCGAGTAAGTTTCTATTATTCTACCTTGATTTTCAATGCTTTCCTTATTTTTGTTTAGAGCCAGGCATTTGGAATTGTTGGTGTCTGTCTAGAGGTTGATGATTGTTTACTTGATCTAGTGGGTAAAACTTTAAGGAGACACTAAATAAAACTCCCAACCATAGAGTAAGCATAAATATTTATTCATCAATGCATTAACTAATACGTCTTCATCCTAATATGTCTATCTAGCCAAATCATTTGATTTATAGGGGTATAAGAGCACTTAAAAAAGGCGGGGGACAAATACTTCCAAAATACGAGACAATTAGTTTAAAGAATGTCAAGGTAGTTTTATGTTGTAAATTATTATGTCAAATTTTCTTATAGTAACTTATTAGCATTTAACATAATTTGAAATTTTATTGCATTGTACAAAACAATGATTGGGCGTGTGGATATTATATAATGAAATATATGGAAGCCATGGTCAAGAAAACATCACAAGAATTCCAAACATAGACCAGTTAAAAAAGAGTGGGATCATTAAATTTTAATTGAACTTCAAATCTAACATTCTATACAATACATACATTACTTTTGTAGATCTTTTACATTGAAAACTACACATAAAGATTGTTGATGAAATTCGGAAAGAGTGGGAAGATGCTTTCCTAGAAGAAGTTTAGATTGGTCTTTTGACTTGAACGCACTATTTGGGGTCAAGCTATCTTGTTCACAATTATTAGTTATAAATTTTCTTTTGCATCTAATTCTAAATTCAATATATTATGTCACATTTCATCAATACAATCTTCTTTTCAATTTGTGAATGATGTGGATTGTGAAAAATGTGGATTGTGTTTGAATCATGTGGAATATGTGTGAATTACGTGGAATGTGTCAATGCATATACATAAAATTGAATGATGTGATCGAACCATTATTATTTTTTGACGTGTATCTGAATTCTAGCAAGTCATTTTAGTATGTATTTTAAGCTTACATCTTAGTATTGCAGGCTTTCTTTCTACTGCAGGTATGAATCTTTTTACAATAGATTTCTGTAGGGAAAACATTCCAATATATAGCATCAATTTTTAAAATAAGGATGGAAGTACATAACATCAATTTTTTTTCTAAAAAAATGATAAATGACTTTACAAAAGTTAACTGATAAAATTTGGCTAAAGACTTCTCTATAGATCAACTTTAGCGTCAGTTTTGTATGATCATGAATGGAAGCATTTGTTCTTCCGCTTCTTCAACTATATCGCACCTCTTTTTTTTACATTAGAAAATGACGCTATAGCTTAACTATAACATCAATCTTTTTTACTACAACCGATGTTGAAAGTATTTGCTAAAACTTGTTTCTTATGCTGCTTTGATTGTATTGTTTTGATTTTTCTATTAAAAATACAGTAGTGCGTCTATTATCTCTGTTTCTTAATGTTGAAAAAATGACGCCTTGATATTGCATCATTTTTTAAAGTTAAATAGCTGGCATTGAATTACAATTAATATAGCATCACAGTCTCTTTAAAACTGTCAATGTATGCATAAAAACAAACATTATAGCCTACCATCGTACTGGCGGATGTAGCACAAACCATCAAGAGAAAGGCTAGCTTGTCAGTTTTGCTCAAACCCTTATCATTCTGATATAGATTGTCGAACTCCAATTCCTTCTTTCTTAGATCTATTCAAGATATGTACTTCTCTCTAAAGAAAACCATGAACATGTCAAGGCAGAGATGATGCGTGGATTGGCCATACTATTCCGCTAGTAACCAGTTGCTCCACTAAGGAAGTATGTAGCAAAACAAACTTTTTGATACTCAAAGCAAGTCATTCCTTCACAGATTCGTTCAGCTGCTACAATCTGATCATAAAATTTGTCTACTATGTGATCTCCGTTCTCAACATGAAATTAGATAGGATTCATCTTCAAGAATTCTGTGAGTGAACAGTCCTTAGTCTTTTAAGAGAAATAAGGCGCCTCATTTGGGCTGAGGAAGGAAGTCTTCAAAGAAAAGTCAGTTCCTAATAAGAGGGTACTCAAAATCAAAGTAGTTAAAGATGGTGTCAAGGTGGACTACACCACTATGGATTGACTCACATCTGTAGGTGGATCTCGAGACACCAAAGTCATAATAGGAGGATCCATTATCAAATTATCATACTTTGGGTCTGGAGGTGCCTCAAATCTCGACCAGTTATCCACAATGAGTTATCTTCAGTCATATTGATGTGCCTGGCAAGAGTATAAGGTATAAACAACCTATGGGAGAGGTAAACAACCTAAGGGAAATAAGATTGAAATGGTTCGGTTAACCGACTACCTTGTCGCTGATACCATACTTATAAGGGGTCGGAACCAATATGAGAGCCTCTAACAATGCGAACAAAAGGAAATGTATAGAGTGCTAACATCAACATAAAATTTTGTAATGGGTACCAATCTAGTTCATCCATTAGTATGTTCAAAGCAAAAAAGGTTCATCATTGGAATATAAAATATCTAATTGCTACATTTCTCAATCTAACTACAGTTCTTCACCACACAAGGTGTATACAAGGAAAAATTAAAACAACTAAGCTAAATGCTAATGAGCCATAGAGGATACATCTGCCTACTTGAACCTCTCTCTTAGAATAACTCCTCATAGGCAAGATGGTGGTCAACTCTGACTACACTCAAGTCTTATCCACCTAGGGGTTTGGGAACACCCCCACAAGAAAAGAAAAGATGGAGCTTTTATTAGTAGAAAGTCAATATGCTTATAAAATGGGGATTTGACAATATATAAATGAAGTACATAAAATTAAAGTAAACAAGGTTCATAATGAACATGTAGGTAGAATATCCAATTCGATCTGAAAAAGGATCTTCATATAGTAAGATACAAATTTATATGTGAAAACAACAAAGAAAAGTCATCACTCATTTCCTTAAAAAGATTAAGAGAACGATTATGGAATAAATCCAATTAGTTCATTTTAATTTCAGTTGCATGTAGATTATATAGCAGATTACAATCATCTAAAAGTAGAGTCAAACACTTCAACATTCCGTTCTTATAAGGAGGTCAGAGAACTTGCAATCCTTTGTGTATTAGTATATAATTCAGGTCAGAGCACAAAGGACTAGGTGAGATCACCAGTTGTCCATATGTGGGAAGAGTTTTATAAGATGATCCAACCCCATAATGTTTTGGCACAATAGATTGCAATAGTATATAAAAATAAATATGCATTTAATGTGGAGGCAAGATAAGTTTAGTCCAATCAGATCCTCCACTTAGGGTTTAAATATATAATATGGAACAATTAAAATGAAATAATGTAATTAAGTGCATATTAACTAAATATAAGCATGATACATCAAATTAGGGATACAATTTGCACTTTTCAACATCTAAAAGATGAATACTATTGATATCAACAAAAGATTCCCAACCAAGATCAATATTATAGAACAAATGTACCTTCAAGGAGATATACACCAATGTTATAAAGAGAGAGAGACAAAATATAAATTGTTGTCCAATTTGACTCAAGAGAGACAAAACATACCTCAATTTGTGTCTCTACAGGTCAAGGACAAACCATAGGTTTGAGCAAGATATCCTTCACCTATTATCATGTTGAATATATATATATATATGTATATATATATATATATATATATATATATATATATATATATATATATATATATATATATATATATATATATATAATCAGGATAGAATACACTCGAGTGTATTCGGTGCAGAATACACTCAAGTAGTTTTTCATGATATTTTGTTCAAAAATCTAATCCATTGATCTTCTTAAACATCTTGTGAATAGATCATATACAAAATTTGAGTACATTTGGATGTTTGTAGGTCATGTTATAAAGACTGCAAAAATTATGCATTTCAAATTAGTTTCGCGCGTCAATTTTGTTGCCCTTGGATGAGTGACTTACACTCATCCAAATGGGCTCAAAATTTGTATGTAGCCTAGTTATAGTATGACAGTGAAGATCAATGGTTTACATTTTGCAAAAAAAAAGTCTTGGTATGCAAACACACTTGAGTGTATTCATGCAATATGTACACTCGAGTGTATTCTAGCCTGACACTATATATATATGTATATATTTATGTATATAAAAGTATGGAAGTAGATGAGACATTCAAAATGATCGAGATTGTATGGACTATGCAGAATAATCATCTGAATGAAGATACAATAGTGTTTATCCTATGTACTGTCTCCAATTTCTAGAACCGAGTGAATGATTTTAATAAGTACCACGAATGCCAAGGGATACCTACAATAGTGGCTTGGAATAGAAGCAAAGGATGAAGGAAGCTCACCACATAACTTCTAAAAGTTAACAGCACATGGTGGTGGAATGAAAAAAGTGGGAAATGGATTGCTTGTAGAGATCACAAGGGTAAATTGTTGCTACTTCTCAAGTGATAGTTGGTAGATGTTAATTTGTGTTTATAGCAAAAATTATGGTGATGATGTTCTCCATTTAAACATGTTTCCAACTGGGGTGGAAGGCAATACATGTAGAAAACAATTGTGTAATGTTAATCAATGCAATAAAATAGTGAGGCTATAAAGGGGTACAAAGACTTAATCATCCAAGATACTTTGTGGATCATGCAAGAATTAGAAACTCTCCAATGTACTCATGTCTTCAGAGAGGCAGATGGCATCACACATTTTCAGGCGACCAATGCAGTCAGCTATGACAAACCAATTATGGTTCAAGGACCCTTTTCTTTTGACATTGTCACACCCACATAGAAAGATCTATCTGAATAAAAGTGCACACCTCTCCTTTCTCTCTCTCTCTATATATATATATAATTTATTAATGTGTATACTTCAAACCCTATATTATCAACTATCTTATCATTGGACTTGGGTCATTAATTCAATCTAATTGGTTAGAGAATATTTTTATGATTCCAACAAGCACTTATATGTAATTTTTTGTACCAAATATTAGTTAAGAATTATATAAGATAATTTAATTTAAAGATTTATTAAACAAGAAATATTTACACTAGAATCATTTTTTAGAGTATGGGCCAATGACAAGGCTTCTTTTTCCTTCAACCAAAATCAATCTTGCACCGACTAAAGAATCATATGAACAAAAAGATTGACTTGCCCTAGCTAGCGTGCTACTAATAAAAACAAAAGCAAGGAACAGTTTGTGAAATGATGGGCAAAAATCTTCTTCCTTTTATCCTCTATCTCGTGAGTACTTATCTCTAAATCATAGCTCAAATGCAAGATTAAAAATGCTACACCACATGAAAATATCACACACGACTTAACCTTTGAGTTTCTCATATCTCGTCGATCCAAAAAACCCAAAATAAGATCACAAGGAGGCCAGAAGACCCAAAACATTCTTTTTCCATGACCGGTTGTGAAGAGGAGCTCGAAAAAGGTTCACAAAGAGAAAACAAGGAGACAAAGAAGATGTACATGCTTGTAATCAATAGGAGAAACCACTGGATGAAAAACTATAGCAAAATAGGATGAGATGAACGACATTGTGTCACTAGAAAAGAAAAATAGGAAGAGAAAACAAAAATGATGAAACTACATACCATCATAGTGGGTTTATTAGGGTTTAGACAAGATTGTACAAAACTTTTAGAGTTGAGAACACGACGTGAGACACTATCCAAATGTCAGGGGTGCGCCACTAGCCTTTATGTGGTAGCAATAGGCACTCGAGGATTGAGAACTCAAGCCCAAGATAAAAGAGGGAAATGACATATGCCAAACAAATCCTTAGGGCTTATAGATGGAGGTGGAACCTATATTTATAGTGTGAAGTCACATATAAGCGAGCAATCTCGATGTTGGTGAAAATATGGATAAGGAAGAAGCCAAAGTTGGGGAGAACACAACCACATACAAAACATAGTAGTAGGCCTCTATGTGCTCGAGATTGAGAGAGGAATGTGAAGGAGAGGAGAGCGCAAGGCAAGGAGGAGAAGAGGAGAAAAAGATTGCAAACCATAGATTTTAGGTGCAACTAGACTCGAGTAAGAAAAAATGGTAGACACTGTTGGATCTGTCAGAACACATCCAACCATCCAAATCAAAGACCATACAAATAGAAAGAGCATGGAAAAGGAACCGTAGGGAAATTGAGGAATTAGTTTTTTGACATCTAAACTAGGTAAGCCACGATTAAATGAAACAAACTATAGGCTTATCTACATTAGGATTTCATATATAAGAATTATCTTATCCAATTCAATTGGGATAGTTAGAATTGTCTAAATGGGTTGAAACTTGGAATCTTAGTTGAAAAGGACCCCATGAACAAATTTGAAGTTAAATTTAAGTTTCAAGACTCCCTTCTATATGTTCTATTTGTATTAGGGTCTAGCTTCACTATGTTTATATGTCTTGTTATTTTACACCATTATCATAATCATTTAACATTTGTAGTCCTATTATCATCATATTGTCATTTTCAAGGTTATATAAGATTATTATGTAGGAAATATTATTTGTTACTTAATTATTCCATTATCTCTATTAATTCAATAGTTACTTACATAAAGCACATTTATCAACACTTGTCCAATTATTATTCCATTACATATATTAGGCACATTATAGCCCACATTAAATATTAATTCATATTCATTCACCTCTAATTACTAATTAATTACATTTTAGTCATTATGTGTGCATTAGCGAACAAGGTGACATGTATTAGATATTTCATGAGATCACTTACATGTTAATAAATGTTTAGGTTATTAGGCCAATTCGTGTCTATTAAGATATTTTATGTGATTAAAACTCATGATATCACTAATGTATCATATATGGTACTACCACATGTATGCATTAGGGTTAGTTTGATACAACCTAGGGTTTGGATCAACATGATTTCTATTCATTAGAATCACATCATCAACATGTACGAAGATAGGGTTAGGTTCCATATATCCAAATTATCGCCGCATTAAGATTTTTGAATTTAGACCAAGGTCAGTGTGATCTGTATTCATATTTAGAGTTTACATTTGAGTTCAAGTTATGTGCAATATATGTTCATTATGGTACAAGCATGTGTATTACTGTATATCTCTAACCTTGTTTGGCCAATTCCATAGCTCTGAATATAATACTCTCCTATCAATGGGAATATGGTCTCTAGAGCAAGGATAGGTAGAACTTGGTATGTTACATTGGGTCTTATGGGTCTCAAGTTGGATCCAATCTCACATATCTCCCCACTAGGGCTAGGTACCTGTAAGGGTACACCTATTTACCCCTTTTCAATACTCTTTAGGGTAAGGGTAAATGATTTTCTTATCCAATAATAATTTGTCATCTACCCACTAACCCGATTACTTATTAGAAAAGGTTAAGGATAAGGCACTATCCATACCCACTGACCTATTACCCACAACATTAATATATTAAATATATACTAGTTCTGTTATAGGAATATATGGATCACTTATGCAATGTCCACACAATCTAGTACAATCAATGGTCCTATAATTAATATATTAAATATAAACTAGTTCTATTATAGGAATATATGGATCACTTATGCAATGTCCGCACAATCTAGTATGATGAATGGTCCTGTACTTTAAGTCTTATTGGGTTGATATTTTGTTTTTACAAAAATATTTCAAGATTTAAGACATGCATGCATAAACAACAATATCACAAACTTCATACCTAATATTCAACTATTTTTGATGGCATTCTTTATCTTGTCTAAATTTGATTTGTCTGTACATATAGAAACATTTTGGAATTTATTGAAAATACATATATGACCATATGTTTTTTTATTTTGTGTCATTTTTATATGTTTGTTCTAGTTTTATATATTTTTACGGGCTAATTTGATTGTGTGTACACAATCATTTTGGGTGGTATAAAATACATTGTATGAAACATGTAGGACCATTTAGGTGTGGTCTACATCTTCTACAACTACTCATTTGTTCTTATAATAACATTTAGAGTATTCATTTGTGTATGTAACATGAATTATTTATATAAAATATTTTTAATGGAACATATATTCTATTCACAATCATTTTGGACTAGTAATAATCACTATGAAGAACTTCATATAAAAATTAGGCGTGTAATTATTAAAAATAAGCATTTGTTGTTGATATTAATGTGATTTAATCGAGCTTTACCCCTACCCTCCCCTTTTGTGCTTCTGATAAGAGGGTAAGGGTAAGGACATGATAAAGATATTGGTGGAATGGGAAATTACCCATACCCCTACATGACACATTTATTGGGTAAAGGTAAGGTAATCCCTTGCCCTCCCCTTTGAAAACCCTACTACCAATTGACCCACTTGTAGAGTTTTCCTAGTCATACCAATTAAAAATAGTGCAATGAAAAGGATACCATGCCCCTCTAACATGTCACAATAGGTGATAAGAGGGAAACTAGCTCTTCAATGTGGATAACTTTTGCTTAAAGTAAAATGGGGAGCGTGATACACTAGCATGGAGAGAGTAGAGCGGAAGTAGAATAGAATGACTCAAAATTTTAAAAAATATCAAGGTGGATAATCAGTATGGAATCACATGTCTGAAATTGAGGCGGATTCTAAAGGATCAAACAATAAATTTCAAACCCAAAACCTTCAAAGACCCCTACAACTCAATATGAGGTTAAAGTATATATACAGGGTCAAATAGAGATACGTGGGGATGTTTAGGATGCCTAATATCCTTCTCTTAGTCAGTTAAGAAAAATTATTAGTTAATATATGCAAAAAAACTAAAACGAGTCAACTTCAAAAAAAAAACTAAAACGAGTCTAGTAAAACGATACATAACAAAATATAGTAAAGTAAAGAAAACAGAGTCTACTGAATCCTACTAATGAGGAGAAGGATTTTCCAAACATGTAAACACTAGTTTGGCAGTCTATGCACCCATTATCGAGTGTAGACAACCCTCAAACACCCTATCAAGTAGAAAAAATCCAAACGTACAATGTATTGTGGTAGCTACTCTGGAGGGGGGTCATTCAAATTGCTCTCACACATTGTGACTAAAACCCCATCAATAATCCCAATCATCTCTCAAGGATAACAGATTGACACCCCTGAATATTTTAGATACCCTCTCAGGTCTAGAATATTCTAAGATGTTAGGAATAATAGAGAATTGACACAGAACACATACAGTGAATTCGGTCACATTACGCTGAACCCAACTGAATTCAAATAGATGCAGATGAATTCAAGGTTATGGGTTGGATATCTCCAACTTGTGTTTGGGACAAATCCTCCCTTGGATATCCTCCTTTTAGGTTTCAATCCAAAATACCTTCTCTACCCATTTCTACATCAAATCTCTCGGTCTTGGTAGAAATAAAGGTTCAGATAAGAAGCAGATCAACCAAATCAATAATCATGACCTTAAAGAGAAGATAGAATAGAAAACAAACTAAATCTGGAATAAAACTACTTGCTTAAGGTAAAAGTATATAAACATGCCAAAAATGGGCTACATAGTCTATAAAGAGTTCAACTAGCCATGGACAAGCATAGTTGGCACCGAACAAAGATGGAAGAACATTATTTGTATAAAAGCAAAGGAGAAAAGTAGAAGAAACAGAAAGAAGAAGAGATTTAGCCTGTAGAAGTGAGGTTGCTCTCGCTCGCCTTTGGTAGAATTGGATATCGTCCTTAGGGTATTCCTCCTTGATCTTCTGGACTCCTTGGCCTCCTTTCTATTGGGAAATATGGGCACAAAGATAGGTAGCAAAAAAAATATATCTATCCGTACTCCCCATAACAACACGATCACATCAACTACTATGAAATAGGAAGGATGTTTTAATGAGTTTATACCTGGTCCTGGATCAAGTCCAACGACTACAACTCATTGTAATGCAACTGTCTTCTAGTTGCTCTTGGACAGTGTATGTGCAACTCCTAGTCTTCACCATGGACAGTAGATTGGGACAACTTTTGCAATGGCTCTGTGGTCTCTCCATGGAATGCAGACTGACATTCTCTCCTAGAAACAACCAAAGGACTCCTGGCTCTAGAATAGTCCACACAGACCAACTAGAACTCTTGTTGTTCAACTAGAACATACAAGATGGAGTTGTCCCTCCCATTGGTGTACTAGTCACCAACTTGCTCTCCCATAATTGTTTCTCCTTTGCTAGCCCTCCCTTTAGTAGGTAGGACTTTCTCATGTTCTCTATTGGTTACTACAACCAGAGAGGACAACAATTGCATAGGCAATTGAATTATGTTTTGGGAAGCCCCCAGTGCCCCTCTGTTTATAGGAGGGGTTAGGGTTTGGGTTCCCAATATGTGTGGGAGTGGAAAGGACTAGAAGATCTCAATTTTTCGCAACATGCAATAGCCAAAATGGTCATTTGGCAACCCAGATGGCTGTATGGACTGTGAGATGGTTGTCTTGACATACAAGACAATCATTTTGTAGTTCCCCAATTACATATGAAATTGGAAAAATCATTTCCCATCAATGATAAACATTAATTCCTTCCACTACAAGTAATCACGAATTTAGAAAAGTATCTAAAACCTTCCTTCAGCCTAACCAAGCAATCTTACACATGGGATACGATCATGTCATTCACCCAGATGGTCGTATGGTGAGCCGAGCCGAGCCATTTGGTTCATTAGAATAAACTGGTCGGTTCACACCTCAGTTTGGGCTGAAATTAGCTAGTTCGATTTCTGATCAGACCGATGACCCAAACAGTTGTCTCAACACTTGAGACAACCATTTGGTGCACCAAACGTCCATCTCACCCTGTGAGACGATCGACTGGGATGCAGTCATCTAATCTTTTGCGTGAATTGAGTACCTAAACACTTTAGTAATCAATCCAATCATCATTCAAGATTAAAATCCTCTTAATAAATGAGTTCCTATGTGTGTGACCCTATAGGTCCCATATCACATTGATAATGAATGTCCATAACTAGCTTATGACATCACAAGAAAAGAGTGGTGCCCAGCCACACATCAGTGCTACCCAAGTGAATGAAAAGTTGGAGAACAACTTCAACCTACAATCTGTGTAAGGTGTTGCAGTGATTGTATAATTCCTTTGTCTTTGATATCCAAGATGAACTTGAGGAATGGAATCATCATCCTCTCAACATTCAATCCACGTTCCTTAAACCAAGAGCAGATTGCCTGAGATAATGTAACCTCAGTATCATATATTAATTCACATGTGCATTCACATGTGTTTCTCAGTCATGCTTATCAAGTCGCTAGGATATCATACTCCAGTAGGAGGAATAAATCTCATCTCTATCACTCACAGTCTATCCCCATGTGTCAAAGTCACCCAATCATCACTATTATAACAACCCATGTTTCAAGACTGCGTTTGATAATGTCAAAGCATACCCAACGACATATGATGAGTGCAGTGATTTTATGTCTATGAATCACAATCACCACCTTCACTATGAGAGATGACGATGACCACCAATGATGGTTTCCATGTGTCACTCTCAAGGTGGGTATGTTTAGTATACTATTCACTAACATGTATCTGTGTGCTTGGTTTGATATTGCCATATCATGACTAAAGAGATTTCATCATCAACCATCCCACACTCTAGTCTTGTGTATAATTGGTGTCTATCAACCTTCCACAATAACAATCAACTAGGGACATAATGAGAATATATATGTCTACTCTTAACATCCGTATCATCTCATCGTTCAAGTCTTATACTTGAAAACATATGTCATTGAGTAAACATCATTCAAGCGTCTATAATGTTGGTTATTTGGGGAATCATAGACTGGCAATGAAGATCGAGCCTCAATTGCTATGACAAAAGAAACTAACACAAGCAAGAGTCTGTGATGTAGATTTATATACAACAACTGATATCATACTGACATACCAGGTCACATTTGTAACCGGAAAAGGTTTCTAAGTCCTTAGTTTCGACCATAAACTGACACTATTTTAGAAACTTAGTCGTTGGTTACAACAAGATAAGACGACAATTAAGTGTTATAGTGTCGGTTTTCTCATTACAATCAATGACTTTCTATAGACTGTGTTTTTTAGTACGACCATTTTAGGGTAGGCCTATAGTTTCAGTTTTTGGCCTAAAATTGATGACTCAGACCCACAATGTCAATTTTTTTGTAACAATCGATGGCTTAGTTAACTTTTTTTAAATAGTCAGTTTGCAGCCCTACTGTCTGACTATTCAACAGGATGTGAAACCTACAGTCTAGTTGAAGTGCGGTTCCATCTTGTGTTCAGCTGACAAACAAGCCAACAAACATGCAAAACCTACAATAACAAACACAATCCACCCACATACAATATCCATTATCTAATTCCATTCTCATCACATGTATAAATATAATTCTATTTGTTCATCTTCACATTCATTCACACATAGGACACTTCATTCACATATGCACCGATTCCATTCTCATGACATGTATAAACACACAAATTATTGTATTTATTCATCTTCACATTCACACACGTGTGTATATTCATCATTCACATATGCACCAATAATTTACTCATATCAAATTTAAAGTTGCAAGAAGGCATAAGCACCGCATGTATATAGAAATAATGACATCAAAGTTTAAAAACTCATTCTTTTATCCCAATCAAATCCAAAGTTCACATTCTCAGTGAAGGCTTGTACCCATTGTTCTCATATCTCATATGGCTGTTCTATCATATAGGGCTTTTTCATTTCAAACACATGCAAAGAGAGTGATATATATAATTAAAAGGTTTGATATTTTCATATTATCAAATGAGACTATTTACTTATGATGATCAATACTATATATAGGATACATGTTGTATGTAGTTGATGTCTAGTGCCCCATATCTGATAATCATGTCCATATACCACATCACGTACTATCCACATGCCCAACCATTGTCTTATGCATGGCACTATAAATTTATCAACATACAAAATGTTAATAAATAGAAGTAAGCATAGTTGGCATAAATATGCATAAAACTACATAAACGTTCTACCAACATATCACTTTGTTTTTCTTGTCCACCTTTTCTCCAGCCTTTTTGAAATCTTTTATAGCACTATACATTAATGTAACACTTTGAATTGCATTAGTAGATAGTCATACAATAATATAAGTTGAAAAATATAAATATAAAATTTGCTCATGTGAATAATGCCTTTTTCATTTTGTGTGCCCCACTGTCTACTTGGTCACCCTTAGGATCTACATAATACATAGTTAGTGTCATAGGGACAATAACTAACAACACCCAATGTTTATCCCTGAGTGAAAAGAAGGCAAACATAATAAAAATCAAAATCCACAATAAAATGTAATTCTTAAGCGATGTTGTCATTTATATCATCTTTTGGATCACTTTTGGTTGCATTTCTAAATGATTTTCACCCAATAATTATTCTTACTCATGCTAGATTTTCTACTTTATTGTTATCTTTACTTGGTCTATCATTTGGATTGTAGGTACCACATTTCAGCTTCAAAATGGGGTGAAAATACCATCATATCATCCATCAACACATTACCCAATCATTTAGACATGTAGAAAATCAATGTTGTTGAAACTGCTGGTGACACGCTATGTCCAAAAAAGGACACACTGTATCTAGCACATACATGTCGTGTCCCAGTCCATAACTTGAATCCAAAACTCCCTGAATTGTAGCAACATGCCATGTCGAATAAAGACGTGCCATGAGACTTTCCACAACTCCCTAAATTGTTGCAACATGCCATGTTGTCCAAACAACACATTGTGTCAGCATTGATCAATGCATTTTGACTTCAGTTATTGCATCAAACACACCTTGTTGACCATCCAACACACCGTGTCACCTGCAGATTTCACTCAAACACGAATGTAACTGCCCCACACTTATATATATGACCCCAAGCCATCTTGGGATAGTTATTATGACATATTTTAGACCATTTGGAGGAGGACTCGAGAAAGGAACCTGGAGGTGTCCAAGGGGAGAAAAGGTAGTTTCCCAAGAGGGAAACTTCTTCTTCTTCCTTCTTCTCTAACAATTGCAGTAGGGATCTCTACAATTCTCTTCTCTCCACTCTAACAAGAAGCTTTTCAAAGAGTTTCCAACAGTAAGTATGGAATTGTGACTCCTTAACCAGATGTCTAACTCTATTTTACTTCTTCCATGGACATCTAAGTTTATTTCCTTCTATTAAGATTTCTAGCATTGCTTTCTACTACTTGTATCTACTTTCTACAGTCATGGACGAGTAGATCTCCTTTTCTTGGGCATGGGAAAGTAACTCCCATGTCATAACATTCTTGAACACAAATTTTATATATAATGTTAGTTTTTCTATTTTAAGGTTCATCTGTGTTTAATTCTTCTTACATGCTTTGTTGGCCACTTTGTATGTTTAATTTACACTCTTTGTACAATCTGGTAAGATATGCATAAGAGTAAGATGTGCTTTAGCTGCACTACCTTGACCATGGGAGTGGTTGGGTTGCATAGGGGAGCAAAGGTTTGTAGTTCAAATCTTAGTATATCCACAAGAGTGGTATACAAAGTTAGGACCGTTCTACACTACCGGGAGGTGGGTGTAGGATACAAACCTCGCTTGTGTCATTTTTAGCATTTCCGATCATTGTTGTTCTTTATGTTATGATATGGATGTGAAACATTATTTTCAAGAATCCCCAATTCAGTTTGATCCTTAATATAAGTGATTTCTATTCTAGTTCGTTTCCTTTTGATTACTTAGTTAAATAAACAAACCTATCTTGTTAAAAAGATCTAGATTGTTGAAGTTTAATACTCTTATGCCTAATAATAACTTACTCCTTAGATGACCTCAATAAAACTACACATACCCGTATACTTGTGAGGTATTGTTTGAGTTTATAAATATCAAAACTTACACACACAACAACCAACAAGTTTTTCCGTCGTTGCCGTGAAGCATCGATATTTTTGTTAGAGTAAGATGTGTTGAATTGTAAGTGAGACTAGATCACACCACCATGTGTCATATCCACCATCATTTTTTAACCTTTCATCATGATCATCATCATTATCATATTTTTGTATTTTCAATTCTCATTTTTGTACTTCACTCACCTTTTTTATTTGCATGACAATATCAGACGATCCAAAAGGGGGTCTTGAATCTTCCACATTTCTAGACCCCAAAACTGAGCACACTATTAGCAACCTTCAAAAAGCAAGGAGGAGTGAATCTCAATCAGATTTGGAGGACTCACAACCATCATCACCAATGTCTTCACCACCATCCTACTAGCTCAACAAGAAGAACAAATCATAGAAGATGATCGCCCCCTAAATGTCTTCATTGTTCCAGCCGCCACAAAAATCAATGGGGCCATCACTATCCTACAAATTGAGGCAAATGACTTTTCTATTAGCCCCACAATTATATAGATGATACAAAAAAACTGGTTTGGAGGGACGCCAATGGAGTATCCAAACCTCCACATCGCTAAATTTCAAAAGTATCTTAGCACTTTCAAGATAGACGGTGTTCCTACTTATGCACTTTGTCTTCTTCTTTTCCACTTCTCTTTGAGAGATAGAGACAAGGTGTGGCTCTATTCTTTGCCAAGAAACTCCATCAACAGCTGGGATGAACTCCTCAAAGTTTTCTTAGCCAAATACTTTCCACCAAGCAAGACTGCACAATTGAGGAGTCAGCTCATCAATTTTTCTCAAAGGCATGGAGAGACCTTGTATGACACATGGGAAAGGTTCAAAGACCTTCAACTTCTTTGTCCAAACCATGGTTTAAGAAACTAGCTTCTATTTCAACCTTTCTATAATGGCTTATTCTATAATACAAGGATATCTATTGATGCTACTGCAAATGGTGCTTTAATGAACAAATCATACATGGAGACATGTCATTATTGAAGACATGCCAATTAATAATTGCCAATGGAGTCCTGACTGGAGCAACCAACATTCTTCTTCAAGCTCTATTTTTTAGAAAGCAAGACACTGAAGTAATTTTCAATGCATGTGGAGAAGCAGAACACACTCCTTCTTCATGTTTTGACACACCATCACAATTTCAAGAGATATCGGAGCTCAACAAAAATGTCAATTACAATTTTATCCAACAACAACAATATTTACAACCCAAGCCAAGTTTGGTGTCCATGCTTGAAACCTTTATCTCAACTCAAATTTAGAAAAATCATGAGCTTCATCAACAAAGGGAGATACTAAAGGTTCTATTTCAAAACTTTCTTCTAAGTTGGTTGGAATTGCCACTCACACTAGGATATTAGAGAATCAAATTTCTCAACTAGCTCTTGCCAATCAAAAAACACCTTTCGGTTCCTTGCCTAACCGACTAGAGATGAATTAAAGGAAGGCATTCACATCAGTTACCTTGAGGAGTGGATCTTCTATAGGAGAATCTTATTCACCATAAAAGACAATATCATATGAATGTGTTGACTCCAATGCACGCAATGATAATGCAGCTCAAAAGAAGAAATATGCACATACTCCACAAAATGATTCTTCAAGCAAGTTAAATGTCATTTTTTGGCAATTCCTTGGTGATGACAAAATTCTCTTTGAATCTGGTGTTAATTATTTTGAAGAAGAGAATGAAAGGACAAACAACATTAAAATCCATAATATTATTCCTATTACAAATCACAAACGTCAATCTTCAGGCCAAATAAAAAATATATTGAGTATTGACAAAGGGGCGAAGATCCTCAACACAACAATTTCCAGCCTCAAATCAAAGCAATGGACCTCCATCTTTGTCATCCATGATGATAGGTATTTAGTTGCAATCCTCTTGAGTTTGTTATATGTAGCGAGGACACTACAAATTTCAAGCTTAGGGGGAGATCAACCGGCCGGTAGTGTAGTGTAGTTTGATTTCACTTTAATCATCATTTTCTTAGTTGTTGTTTTTAGTTTCTATTCTTCTTTTGGCAAATCCAATTTGATTTGAGGCCCATATTTTGTACATGGATTGAAATCCTATGCTTAACTGGTTGTCCTCTTTTGGTGAGAAATATCATTTGTAGAAATTGTAAAAGGCATGCTTTAATCAAATGAAATCTTTTGACCATCAACATGTGCTTAAATCTGATTTACGCTTCTATCCTAAACATATCTTTCACATCCTTCATTGCTTAAAACATGTAATGATTTTGATTTTTATGAGTAAATCAACTTTACAACATCATTTAAAATACGGGATGCCCTTGCCATTACTCTTAGTGCTTTTTCAACCACTCTTTCAATGAAATTTTTTCAAAATAGATGAATAAAATCTAGCTTATGTTGCAATTTAGTTGAATCTCCTATGTTGTGGATTTTTTCAACAATTTCTTTTGATTGGTTTCACCTTCATACCCCATAAAAGATGGCTAAACCACCTTCGTATCATGCTAGCCTAGTGTAATTCTGATATGTCCATGATTGTTAGGTGGTATGTTAAAAAAGAGGGTAAAACACCCCAACCGACACTCAATGTGTGCATAAGCTTACATTAGCAACCAAGTGTCGGAACCTGTAGTCCATTATCATATCATTTTTGGGAAACAAGGAGAGCACAACTAAAATTGTTAATTTTAACTAATATTTTATCATTTGTATCCTTAAGAGTTGAGAATTTGAGTTGCACATCCACTAATTTTTTGGCTTGGTCATCCATATTCTACTTAGTGTTGTTTACCAGATTAATTCATTTAAATTGTGACCACCCTTGCTGAGCTAAAAATCTCTTTCTTGGGTGTTTAAGTTGAATTGATGGCTATGAGTATAAACCTAGTGATCATGGCTGGTTTGGTCTTATACACATCTTTCATTTCATTTGATCTATGCATGAACTTTAAAATTCCTTTATTTGTGCTTCCATGCTCTTTTTGCTTGAGGACAAGCAATAGTTTAAGCTTAGGGGGATTTGATGTGCGTATTTTATATCATCGTTTGGACCACTTTTAGTTGTATTTCGAAACCATTTTCTCCCAATCATCATTTGGAATCATGCTATATTTTTCAATTTATTATTATCATTACTTGATCTATGGTTTGGATTGTCGGTACCACCTTTCAACATCAAAATGGGGTGAAAACACCATCATATCATCCATCAACACATTACTCAATCATCTAGAATTTCAAAAAATCAATGTTGCTGAAACTGACAATGACACACATTGTCCAGAAATAGACACACCGTGTCCAACACAGACACGCCGCGTCTGAAAGACGACATGCCATATCCTAGTCTAGGACTTGAATCCAAAACTCCCTGAATTGCAGAAACCTACTGTGTTGAATAAAGACACACCATGTGACTTTCTAGAACTTTTCTAAAACTCCCTAAACTACAACAACACGCCATACTGCCCAAACAACACGCTGTGTCATCATCGATCGATGTATTTTAGCTTTAGTTATCATGTTGAACACACCATGTTGGCCATCCAACACACCGTGCCACCGACAAATTTCACTCAAACATGAATGTAACTATCCCACACACACACACACACACACACACATATATATATATATATATATATATATATATATATATATATATATATATATATATATATATGACCCCAATCCATCTTGGGAAAATTATCATGATATATTTTAGACCATTTAGAGAGGGACTCAATCAAGGAATAGGGAGGAGAAGTTGGAGGCATCTAAGGGGAGAAAAGATGGTTTCCCATGAGGGAAACTTCTTCTTCTTCCTTCTTCTCTAACAATTGCAGCAGGGATCTCCACCATTCTCTTCTCTCCATTCTGGCCGGAAGCTTTCTGGAGAGTTTCCAGCAGCAAGGATGGAATTGTGACTCCTTATTTGGAGTTCCAACTCTATCTTACTTCTTCCACAAACATCCAAGTTTATTTCCTTGTATTATGATGTCTAGCACTGCTTTCTACTACTTGTATCTACTTTCTATAGCCATGGACGAGTAGATCTCCTTTTTTGATCATGGGGGAGTAACTCCCAATGTAATAACATTGTTGAACATGAATTTCATATATAATCCTAGTTATTTTTGCTGTTCTAAGGTTCATCGGTGTTTTGATTCTTCTTACATGCTTTTCTAGCCACTTTGTATGTTTGATTTCTATTCTTTGTACAATCAGGTAAGATATGCATAGGAGTAAGGAGATGTATTATAGCTACACTACCTTGACCATGGGAATGGTTGGGATGTGTAGGCGAGAAAAGATTTGTAGTCCGAATCTTAGTATATATATGGGAGTGGTGTACAAAGTTAGGATTGTTCTACATTACCAGGAGGTGGGTGTAGGAGACAATACTCCCTTGTGTCATTTCTAGCATCTTCGATCATCGTTATTCTTCATGTTATGATATAGATGTAAGCCTTATTATCAATAATCCCCAATCTAATGCGATCCTTAATACAAGTGATTTCTATTCTAGTTTGTTTTCTTTTGATTGGTTAGTTAACTAAACAAAACTTCTCTTGTTAAAAATATCTAGATTGTTGAAGTTTAATACTCTTACACCGAACAATACTTTTCTCCTTAGATGACCTCGATAATACTACATGTACTTGTATACTTGCGGGGTAGTGTTTGAGTTTATAAATATCAAAACTTGCACACATAGCTAACATTAAGTCAAAATTATAAGAAAAATAACTGAACTTACTCAACATTTAACAGATCTATAATCACACTCTTTTTTTTTACCAAAATATTTAAATGCGGTAGAGATGTATTCGGGTAACAAATGTAGGGCCTTTAACTACACAGAAAATCAATGATGGAACTAGAAATACTACATGGTGTAGTGTGAACCCTGTACACACCCTATGTATGTAGCTGCAAAATGTATATCTATATGCATTAATATATAAGAAATAGATCAACATATATAAAACATGTATTTAGCCATATAAGATCTCACCATATCCAAAGTTCTGTCATAGAAGTATTCAACCAAGCATAAGTAAACATTTCCACAACCTCTAGTAAAAATTTACTATATCATGAGATTGACCTACAAAGTCCTCCTTACTGTGGACCATCATAGGAGACCCTTCTTCAAAGTTTCCTATCCATACTGCCAATCTGTTGTAATTAGGACCTAGCAAGTCAAAATTGTCCTTTGCAAGCCAACCATGTAATTGAGGTGGAGGCGGAGGATGAGTTGTAGGGGGTTTCTTAGGCATTATGTCTTGCATATATATTTTCTCATATTATTTGTCATGTATATACAGATACAAACACAATGTTATTTTAGCATATATCGGTATAGACAACACCTGCTTTGGGCTATGTAACCATGCTGCCTTCTGCATCTCCTATCATCTCATGCTCGGGGGGTCATATGGCAGTGAAATCTGCTTTTAATAGTCGTAAAAAAGTCTCAGTGTCACGCAAACCACATGGGCGGGAAATAGAGCACCATGAGTCATGTCACGTTCAAGGTGTGGGTAAGTTGTGCCCAATGTAATGACATATCCTAGTAATAAAAGATGACATGGCCTCAAACCCTACAAATTTGCATAGAATGTTATATATATATATATATATATATATATATATATATATATATATATATATATATATATATATATATATATATATATCAAAACTCAAACATATTATACAAATCATTCTGAAATACTACTATGTTATAAAAGTACTTACACCAGTCATGCTATGTAGTGTATCCACGAGTTTATTCCCAACAACCTCTGTTGTAGGGGGGTCCACCTCATGTGAAGAGTGGGGCACCACAAGTACTATTTAATGAGCTGAATGAGAAACATGATACTCTCTCCTTGCTTCCTCTATTCCCTTTACAATAATCTCTTATACCTTCTCTTTTAAAAATCTTCCTTTCTAGACAGATTTGCACTTATCCTTTAATGGCCCAAAGAAGGATCTTATACCGACACCGGCACCAACAACCCTAACATCCCCATGATGCTCTTGGTTACCTAAAGAAACTGTCAATTCATCCCTTGTGACCTCAAGGATGAACTTTCCTTATTTCCTTTGCTCATAGAGATCCCTCTAATCATCATCAATATTAATTGGTAAGTAAAAAATAACAATCAAGGTCAAGGTAAAATATAACAATCATCAATAGTAATTGCTCTAAGAGTTGAATTTTACCATTTTTGCATCCACCTCAGTAGTTCTGGGGTTGGGTATTTATCCATATTTGGTTTGCCTCCCATCTATCCACAAATCTTAGTGAGGTAGAGGTTCATGAGTAGTAGATGAATCAATAGTACCAGGAGTAGGTTGTTGAGAAGAAGATGCCTGCAGTACCCGTTGGCAAAGCTTTATATGGACACCTGGACCCATCATGTGGTTGTGCACATTCTTTGCATGTCTTTCTCTTTGAGCATCACTTACATCCTATTTAGTCCAAAACATATGGTGAATATGTAATACAATGAATTCATAAGAATGTATTCAAAATGAGCAGTGAGATTTAATACCTTGAATTCATTGGTTTGTCTCTTAGCACCAAATGCCTCCCACACCTTTGGGTCAAGATAGTTCAATTGTTCAGTGACTGACTTCTTCTTCTCAACGTTTTGTATGTATTCTCTTGTCAGAGTTGTCTTATAATTCTTTAGTACCCTCCCACAACGTTCTCACACCTTTTTACGATGCAAAATTTCAACCAGGTCAAATATGCTTTGCAAAAATTCATATACTTAATGGAATATTATTAGAAATAGAATTATAAATAACTTTAAAAATAGAATTTAAATGATAATATCTCACACATAGTTCCTTCCAGATTAAGTCTTTCTTACCTTGATCGATTTTATAATAAGATTCTATTGTTACATATGAGTTCAAAAAATAACTGTGATCTTCCCGACAAGATTTCCTACATCATCAAACTCAATGATCAACTTTGGTCCATTACCCCTTTGCTCTACTAACTTGTTCATCATGGTGATGCCTCTTATTTTACGCACTAACGATGATGCTCACCAAGCTCAACAAAATCCTCAAGGCACACATCCTCATGCTAAAATTGATAAAGAAACACATATAAGTCCTAAAAAATATAACTTATAAATGTGATAAAACAATACAACACGATAGACATTATAAAATTCACATCTATATAATAAAATAATACAACTTACACCATTGTCATGATCATGATGCACATCATCATGGTGTTCATCATCACAATAATCATCATCACTATGATCATACTCATGGTCAGACTCCATCTAAAAAATGTCATATCAAAAATAATCAACCAATGATATATAAGTGATAAATGATGTAAAATGCACATCTAACATCTTAAATAATAAAAGCATGTCTCTAATATTGGGATCTTGTATCAATTAACATTCCCATGGTGTGATATCCACACATATATAAGTCAGTGTCAGCTTCAATATTTTGTGTTGGCAAGCCAACTGAGAATAGACCGGAGTCATCATACTTGTCATTATACTCTTCTTCATCTATAGGATCTGTAAGAACTACCTTTTAGCATTAAGAACAACAGACCATTTTTCATTTGTAGTTGCATTGATATAAAATACTTGCTTTGCCTATGATGCCATTATGAATGGTTCACCCTTCTTGCTAATCTTTTTAAAATTCACTAATGTGAAACTCAATTCATCCACTAAAACTTCTTTGGTGTTATCAACCCAATTACACCTTGAAATTGGAACTCTAAAATCTATGTAGTCAAACTCCCATACATCTTCAATGACACTGTAACATGACATTTTAGCTTCACGTGGACTCTTATCCTCCGCACTAGAAAAATACAATGAAGATGCCTAAAGGGTGACCCCACAATTTTGGATGACACTCTTATCATCTTGACACTTTGTGTAATATAAAAATCCGTTTATGTCAAACCCTTCATAAAACATAACATTCATTTTTAGTTTAAAGGTGTGGCATTTGATATTTTTAGAAACATTATTTGGTGTTTGAGATGGTTGAAATAAGACTTTGTCTTCAAACAACCTAACAAATATCTTGTTATTCTCTCTAGAAAGCCACATTGAATTGTCTTGAGGATATTTTGTCTTGATGAAATTGGTATTTTTGATGATATAAATACTCACTTCGTCAATGTTGTGTAAAATGTACAAGTGTGCTTGTTCCCACAATTCATGATTGATTTCTTTCACTCCTTCTCTTAAAGTCCCTTTTCCAGAATAGTCCTAAATATTCTTGTGATTTACAAGAGCTTCATTACAATTTCGAAAGTCATTAAAAAAATTCATAACCTCCCTTGACACATAACCTTCATTAATAATTCCTTTAGGACGATAACAGTTTCAAACATCACATTTAAAAAACACTCATACACCATTCAAAAAGATGCATCCAATGTAAGAAAACTGATCCCAATATTTTCACTTCCCTAGTCAAATGGACAACAAGATGTACCATGATATCAAAGAATGAAGGAGGAAAATACATCTCAAGCTGACACAGGGTAATGACCACTTCTCTTTGCAAGTTATTGAGATTCTCAGGATCATTAACTTTGCTGCATAGAGTGTTGAAGAAGAAACGAAGCCTGGTGATTGCAAACCTTATAGGCTTTGATAGTATAGATCGAATTACCACAGGCAACATTTGTTGCACTAGAGTATGACAATCATGAGATTTAAAACCTATCTGCTTCAGATCCTTTATTGATACAAATCTACATATATTAGAAGAGTATCCCTGTGGTACCTTAATATTAAGAAAACACTCACAAAAAGTTTCTTCTCCTTTCTAGACAATGTGTAATAAGAAGGAGGTAAATATATTTTTCAGTCAGTACAAACTTCTTTTGTTAATTCTTTCCTTGTGCACATTTCATGTAGGTCTAATTGGATTTGATGTCATATTTAGTCATGAAATTAGACATCCAAATCTACATCTAATGAATTCATTTCATAATTTGAATAAAATCCTAAACAAATACCATCAACACACATATCATATATTTTTCCCTATTTATTCATACACACAATGCAAATAGAAACATTCCAAGAATATCATACATTTTTTACATATTCATTCATACAAACAATGCAAACCCAAACAAATTCTATCTATGGTGAAATGTTTCAAAATAAGTAATGAAAAAGGTAGATGTGCACCTTTTACGACTAGCAGTGACAAATGGAGTTGGAGCAGGAGCAGGAGGAGGCGGCGACATTGCTAGCGGCTAGAGGAGGAGTTGTAGGTGGCGGAAGCGGATGCTGGAGCAGCTAGCAATGATGGGAGCAAGAGCAGGAGTGGTGGGATCAGGAACAACAAGTGGTTGTGGCGACGGGAGTAGGAGAAACTAGTGACTATAGTAGTGGGAGCAGGAGCAACTAGCAGTGGTAGCAAGCAGAGCAGGAGTAGTGACAGTGGATGTTGGATTCGCTAGAGCTAGGGAAAATTCGTCCGAACAAAAAAAAAGATTGGGGAAAGTCTATTTTACGTGGGTACTATTATGTTTCTCATAGTTTTTGGTTGTTTGCAAAAACTGACACTTAAGTATGTAGATGTCAGTTGGTTATCAAAACCCTACACATAACCTAGTGACTTAGACGTCAGTTTACTGTAAAAAATCGATATAAGAGGCCATTATCCGAACAAAAAAAACCAGCCTGAGTAAGGCATGATTCCTCAGTTGTATATAAAAAATTAACACCTAACCTAATGACTTAGATGTCAGTTTGCTATAAAAAATCGATGTCAGAGGCCATCATCCGAAATAAAGAAAACAACTTGAGTAAGGCATGAGTCCTCGGTTGGTTAAAAAAAAATCAAAACCTATCCTAGTGATTTAGAGTCGGTTCTTTGAAAGAAACCGACACCAGATGCCCTTATCCAAACGAAAAAAATTGGCCTGAGTAAGACCTTAGTAGTCGGTTTTTTTGGGCAAACTAACACTAGAGAGAAATTTGAGGGGAACACTTTTTTCATGGGGACCTAACGTGAATCCTTCTACATCAATTTATGGATAAAAAATTGATACCGGTTGTAAAAAAAATTGCATTTTTTTCGAGAATCGATGTCATTTTTGTGGATAAACAACTGATGCTAGAAGTATTTTAGAGGTAAACTTCATTAGGCGTGAAGGTGTTTTCATCAGTTCTCTAAAAACTGAGGTTCATCTTAAAATTTTTGGTGGCAAATATTATTTCCTAAAAACTTATATTTTGTGGGTTATCTTGGACGTCAATTTTTTGAAAATGTAACTGGCGTTATAGAAAAAGTGATACACGTGTCTTTTCTAAATCGACATGACTTGATCAATGGTGATGTATATGCTAATGAACCGACTTTATTTGGTCTATAGTATTATTTTTTCTTTGGAACCTATGTCAGGAAAAGTGACATTAGAGGTCAAAAATGTACTAGTGGGTTCATAGAAGTGGAGAGTCTTTAGATGCATTTAAGTGAAGAGAATTTGATCAATATGTAAAATTATAAGACTAGGATAAAAAACTCAGGTGAAACAAAAGAGAAGTGATGGAAATGACGAGTTTGATCAAGGAAGGAGGATTACATAATATAATTGAGAGCACGGAATGTGTACTTCTATTGTGAAGTTTAGTGCATTCATCCTTACTACCATTTGATTCAAAGTCTCTATATAGTAGCAACCAAGTTTACATCAAGTGTATTCAATAGGTTTCTAGTGATGAAATGAAACTAGTTCTCAAAAGAAGAACAAAGGTGCAGCTAAACAAATGAACAAGTCATATAAAGGTAAATGATATTCAAAACAAAAAAGATTGATTGAAAGAGAAACTATGTTTGGCCCTGCATGAGCTGTTTGATCTAAAACAAAGGACATGTAATGTATTAAGTAAAAGATGAAACTTTTAGTGAGAATATTGATTTAGAATTTTAACTTCATATTAGTTAAATGATTATAAGAAATATATGTGGCAAAAATACATAATGATACACATGAATGAGAAACACGGTCATAAAAGATAAGTAAAAGTTAATAATGATATATTGAAGAACAACATACATGAAGATAGTGATATAAAATAAAGAAGGGGTTGAAATATGAGGGAGTAATATAGATGATAAAAGAGAGAGACAATGAGATAAAGAAAATGCTAAATAGTTTAGTCTCATTGATGATGACTAATTAAACCTAGATACAAAATGTGTTAAGTGAATACTTGAAGATTAGAAACATAAATCTGAAAATCATATTCCCTCATGTATCTTCCTTAATGAGAGTAATGTGCGGTTGAAGTGAACAAAAAATAATTCTATCTGATTCATAACCACTATGGTGCAGACATTTATTGAATAAAGTATGGCACATAATAAGATTGTGAAAGCTTAATATGGTAAATAAAGTAAGTAAGCTATCATAAATGTCAAGTAAGAGAAAAGGAAATTCAAGTGATAAAGATATGGAAAACTTTACTAAACCTCAAGAGAGTTAAGATTTGTATATCAAAATAAGGGAGTAAAATAGTGTCACCATAACATCATGTTATTGGTAAAGATAAAATCCTAGAATGTTTAGGGTTCTAACGAGTTTAAGGGTTGTCACTAGTGATTTGACGTAGAGTACTAACACCTCTATAAAATGAAATCTTGAGATCAATAACATGAGAAGAAACAAGTAGTCATTGTAATCTCGGGGTTGAAGGTTGCAAATGAGAAAGGTAGATAGAAAACATGGAAATGACTAAGAATGAAGGATAAGAAATATATTTGATATGTAAGAAGTATGATTCGAATAGAAGGAGAAGTGCAACATAAAAAAGTGTGATCTGAAATAAATTCTTGTAGTGATAGCAAGAATGATGATTAATCCATTCTTACCTTAATTATTTCAATGTTAGAGATGATTATTCTATATGATTAGAATGAGAAGGATAAGTAAGAAGTAGCAAGTAGTAGTGAATAAGAAAGAAATCAACAAAAACAAATAATCTTTAGTAATATGTGAATTTATTTTATCAAAGTATAGTTTGTTGAAGGTATATCAAGCGATGAAATTTGTTACAAATGATTTGAGTTGTACATGCGTAATGAATATATTAATTGAAATGGTGTGATGGTTTTAGTCATTCATACCAGTAATCCATCTCATTATAGTACAATTGTTGTTAAATCTAGTCTTACATCTTGTAAGTGCTTTTCTGTTAGACTAGGACAATAGTGAAATTCAAAATAAAAAGGTGACCTATATTTAGTAACTCTGATGTGATGAAAAAATAGGTATACTATATGAAATGAGACAGTGGGATCAAATTGCCAACACTAAGGAAACACCTCAAGAGAGTAAGATAGAATTTAAAAAATTGTTTATTTCTCTATCTTTTCCCTAGTGATTTATTGTGACATAGACAATTCTTTTGCTATCATTGAGAAGTCTTCTCTTAAACCATTGTGATTAGCAGAAAAAAACAAAGGACTCAATGTTGAAAATAGTTGTCAAATATGAAATACAAGAATACAACGATGAATAAGATTTCAAAAGTTCAAAAGAAACTTTGGATGTTTTTTCTTTTGTATTTATGTTTCTAGAATGAAACCTATTTACGGGGGAAGTAATTGTTATGACCACATCCGTTCTTAATTGGTAAACTAGGGTTTACCTGAATGATTACATCCTTAATTAGATTGATAATCACTTCAACCTAATTGATGACGGTAGCTCAATTGTAATATTTTAAACTTAAGAAGGAACTCTTCTCATGATTTTACTTTGAAGGATTAGGGTTTGAGGAGTGTAAACCCTAATCGCCAAACTTAGAGTTTTGACAGTATATTAATACAAATTTGATGGGTATAGTAGTATGGTAGATGCTTTTTCTTATTTTCTATGTAACTTGTATTTACTTGAAAACTTGATGTTATATGGATAACGAATTCACACATATTAGTGAAAAATATCAGAATTTTTGGATATGTGATGGACCTGTTGTTTGGACGAGTTTTTGTAGCACAAACTCAGTCGACCAGACATTCTGATTGTAGCATAGCAGTGTAGTGTTTGGTTTTTATTTATTTATTGGTAGCTTGTAATCATTTTATTTTTATTAGAGATCTGAAACTAGATTATAAACAAGATTATAATTTTTCATAATTTTAGAGTATTTTTTACCTATTTAGTAAATGATTTATAGCAATATTTTTATGATAGGAAATTCTACTGAAATAAAAGAAAGTATAAGTAGGGACAATTTACAATTAACCCAAGCACCACAATTGCTTTATATGATCAACCTAACACACTAGGAGATATCATAATTCATTATTCATTCTAGAGAAATGAAATCCTAGAGAGAGAGATGAGTCAAGGTTTGAGAAGAGAAAGTGGTGGAATTGATGATCTAAGGTTTAACCATACAAGAAATGGTGAAATCAAGTAAGTTTAGATTCTTTGCATAATCTTTCATGGTGAATCTTCTATCACATGTCAATATTTTGTCCCTCCTCTTTTAATCCAAAATAATATCAAATCTTCATCTTCTCTCACTCTTTCTTCATAGTCCTCCATTTCTAGGGTGTTTGAGTTGAAAGGAAGAAAAAGTAGCGATTTGCTAGGATTTTGATATGGATTTGAGAAATTCATATGTGGGGCTATGTTTCTAAGGTGTTTTCACACCTTAGGTGAGTGGGTACTTCCTTTAAATAGTATATTGCATGAAATTAAATTAAATCCTCAGTAATCTGTAGTTCCTTTATATGTAGCTACAAACCTAAATCTGCCTTTCAGTTTAAGCTTATGAAAGATGATCTGGAAATGGATTGTTTTCCTATTGTGATGAATTTCAGATAATTAAATTAGAAATGAATACAAATCATCTAAAATATAATTTCTATAGTTATTGTAGAAGTTATAAGAATATACCAAAACCTAGGGTTTTTAGTTATGTCTGGAATTGTTGTATAATTGAATATAGAACTTTGCCTATTTGAATCTCCTTGTTTATGAATAATTTTCTTATCTCAATGATTAGTACATATATGCTAGGTACAATATTGAATTTCTTATGATGTTGTCTGTATTTTCTTGATATCTCAATAAAGAGGGTGAAACCCTAGATGAATAGAAATTGGAAGTTTGTAAACAGACATCATGAAATTCAACTAATTTGATTCTTTTAACATTACAAAATTATTATTCAAGGTTATTCTTGACTGAAACCTCAGTGCCATAAAAATATAAAATTTTGCATGGGAATAAAAACCCAGTGCATGGTAGGTTAATAAAACCCAATACATAATATCATATGTGGTAGGGGAATAAAACCCAATGCCTGGAAGGGGAATAAGACATGATGCCTATAAACATTACAAGTAGTAGGAGAATAAAACCTAATGCCTATGGTGTCACTACTTCTAGTTATGACTAGTCAATCACCCATGGAAATAGGGTAGACAAGATAAAGTATATTCAACTACAAATTAGGTATGATAACATCAAACTATTTTCAAGTAGGGTTAGAGGACCCAATAACAAGTATAAAATCATCTCCACAAGTAAATTATCATAAGATCATAAAATTCACCACAAGAAGGTTAGGGTATCAAATACCCAAATTAGGGTTTCCACAGGGAAAAAGTGAACAAGATATAAATATGAGTCCAATAAGAATATCTGACAAAGTAAGATGATCAGAAGATTGGAATCAACATAGAATCTAAAATGAAATAAATTCTTAGAAGAGAGAGAAATTATGTAGGCTAATTTTTCCATAGGACCAAGAGAGAGATAAAAAGTGGGTGATTGCATAATATGATGAATAGGGAATGCAATATACCTTAGATCAAGTCTACATGAGTCCAAACCTAACACTAAGTCCAAGCCAGGGTCTCAAGTCACCTATTGAAAGCACATATGAAACTAGGGCTACATTTACATATATCATGTAAACCCTAAAAATCACATTATTATGCGAGTTAGGTTATCACCATCATGCCCATCTTGTAGGTTATAATTTTTTGAGTTCATCACATATTTTACTTTATTTTTTGACTTATATATTATTAATTGTGAATTTGAGGATATTAATTAACTAGGAAAATCTATGAAAAATCTACAGATTTTTATGTTTTTGAGAATTTTAGATGTGGGGCTACGTTTTTAAGGTGTTTTCACACCTTAGGTGATTTGGTACTTCCTTTAAATAGTAGATTGCACAAAATTGAATTAAATCCTTAATAATTGTCAACTCCTTTGTAGGTGACTACAAACCATGAATATGCTTTTCAGTTTAAGATTATGAAAGATGATATAGAAATAGATTGTTTTCCTGTTGTGATGAATTTCAAAAGACAAACTCATATTAGAAATGGATAAAAATAATCTAAAATAGAATTCATATAGTTGTTGCAGAAGTTATAAGATTATACTAAAATCTAGTGTTTTTGGTTATGTATGAAATTGTTGTATAATAGAATAAAGAAATTTGTCTATTTGAATCTCCTTATTTGTGAATAATAGTTTTATCTAAATGTATAGTACTTATATGTTAGGTACTATATTGGATTTAATGTGATGTTATTAGTGTTTGCTTGATATTTAAGTAAAGAGAGTGAGACCCTAGGTGAATCGAAAGTTGTAAGTTTGCAAATAGACATCACCAAATTCAACTAATGTGATTGTTTTATTGTTATAAGTTTATTTATTCAAGGTTATTATTGATTCATGATATTTTAGTGAATGGTGTTAAAACCCTAGTTCAATATATTCTAGGGTTTCAATATATGCTTGGTTGTATGTGAACTGTTCAAAATAGTCTTTTATTAGTGAAACTTTATGATACATCAAATCCTTAAGTGAGTCATGTGATATGTGAATGAGGCGAATGAAATCCTAAGGATAGGGTATTTAGTGAATCAAATATTTTCAATTCAATGTTCTTCAGTATGATAAGTGGTGTTTCTTAGTTGCTCAGTTTATGATACAGATTGTTGGTAATTTATGAAAAGGACTATTTATAAGGTTAAATTAAGAAATGTTGATTTGATGATTGAACTATAAATTTATAGAGTGAATTATATCTTTCTTTAAAGTACTCATTCACTGAGCGAGTAGGATCCCCCCTCTACTCACAAAGTTTTAGGGAAATACATGGAATGAAGATGTCAATACATCAGAGTAGATCTGCCACATGAACCAATTATCATATTAGTTTAGTTCAGCCAGTCCATATCACTCTAGGTCCTTGTATAGAGTTGAGATAGTTCTAAATGATGATGTGTAACTTTCTTACATTAATAATAGAAATTATGTCTGGTTATCATGTCGTTTGTACATGGAAGTGTGAGAAACATAATGAATGCATAGATATATTTCTTTATTATTGAAATTGGATTAGAGTAATCAATTATTAAATCCCCTTATGTAGTTATTATATGTGATCGAATGTGATGAAACAAGAGTTTAAAATCAAAGAAAAAGTCAGGAGTGATCTTTGTATTATATTTAATACTCAACTAATGTCCTAATCTTATGACTAGTGCTTATCATGGGATGTGGGTGTAACAACTTGGTATCAGACCTTAGGATGAGTTATCATGGACCATTAGGATAGAAAGTTAACAGTCATAAATGTGGTAGTTAGGAGGTGATTAGGGATGGAAAAAGTTCCCATAACTTAACGGGTCATGTGGACCCAATATAACTCAACCCAAATGTAATGGGTTTCGATGTGTCTTAATTAGTTACTGGGTTTTATTGGGGAGATGGATGTTGTGTTCATTTTTCAATGAGATTCCCATTAGGACCCATTAGTAGATGGGTGTTGCTACTAGAATGGAAGCTGAACCGGAAACAACCCCAACGACACAATGTGATCGCTCATCCATCATGGAGGATGCCATGGACAACAAATGTCACCAATTGAGGGGCTCCCTCTGGATTCCCTCCACCATATCTTCTCTCATCTCCCTCTCCTAGAGATCCTAGCCTTCTATGAGGTACTACCCTCACATCGTAGTGCTTCCTCTCCCACCTCCCGCCTCTCCCGCTCCTCTCCCTCCACCTCCTGTGCAACTCCCCACCACAACCTTCATCACTCCTAGCACTCAATGCCTTCTTCTCCCATTCCTCCCTTTCACCCACCCTTCCCTTGTAATCGCCTCCCTTTCCCTCCTCTACTTCTGGGTCGATGCCCCCAGTATGCCTGATCGGGCCAAGTCCCTCGTCACCTTCAACCTTGTGGTCGACACCTTCCACATCCTCCATCATCTTGACTCTACTTGGTCCCGCCACGGGACCATCCTCGGCGCATTCTCAAGTGCCATCTTCATCCTCATTTTGTGGAATGGCATCATCTCTAGAGATACAAAGAGGCAAAATTTTATGAGAACTAGAGCAAATGGGAACTATACTTTGAGAAAGGAAACACAAATACTATGGAATAAAACCCCTGATAGTCCTACATATTCCACATATTGTTTATCCATATATGCATGCTTACAACTGGAGTGTTATGCGCATGCATAGCATCCCCCATAGTCCCATAGATTCCATTACTTTGACACAGTCATTATCATATTTGTAGAAATCTCTAAATGACATACATGTATATATGATGGCACATATTCTTTTCGTATAAGAGTATATACGTGGCCCAAAGTGCAATTTGCCATCTATGTATTGAAAACATGAATTTAGTTGTGCGGATGATTTGTATGGGCTTCCCACATCAAATGCATGATAATGGGGACCAATTCCCTAATGGGTTGGGTATTAGTGGGTTTTTTCCTATTAATTTGATATGGGTTTATATGGGTATGGGTCCTACAATATATGGTTTATGATGGGTTGGGTGTGGCTCTGCAAAACCCATCCCATTGCCATCCCTAGAGGTGATGTGTCAATAGATTTGGGAGGTTTGAGTATTTGGATACCCTAGCCCAGTATATGAATACTTAGGTTGACTAGTATCAAGCTACTATGTTTATTCTTCTCTAGATGCCCTATCCAAGTATGTAGAGGAATGGTGGGCTAGACTGAAACTCTAGAAATATTAGGGTTAGAATATCAGAATGTAATAAATGAATAGGAGCATAAGGATATAAAGTGATACACCTTTTATTTATATTGTTGTTTTGATTAGAGATCAACAGAAAAACTCTTATATATTGAAATCCAGTCATTAAATTTTTAGAAATATATGTGGTTTTTTAAGATTGTTGTACACTATGAAGTTACTTTCGTTATTGTTTTTTCATTCCTTATATCAAGTAGACCAGAAGTTATTTTGAAATGAGTTTGCCCTAAGTGAAAATTCTTTCCACATGTTTGAGATGACTAGGAGTTGGTTAATCCTGAGTAGCTCTTGGCTTCAGGACTGCATGTTTGTCCTGGTCTGGCTAGCAAGATGCATTACTGGGATCTAATGACTCCTATTAGTAATGTAATGAGAATAGACTCTAGATAAATCAAACTGAGATTATAGTGGGAGTGTACATACACTAAGATAGTGAAATATAAGGGAAAGACTAGAATAGCTAAGAATTAGTTGGAACTAATATCTATGATTCATCTTTGGGGCCTCAGATTAGAAACCCTAAATTGGGAATGAAGGTGGAGGAAATATAGATACAAGACATATATCGGTATGTAACGTACAAAATAAAGAAGAAAGGATGGATAAAGAGAACTGAACCATATAATTAATTGAGGCACTATATATAATTCGAAATCAAGAAAAGATAAGAGAAAATTATATAGAAAGCCAAGATAGAAAGAATCAATTATGATGAATGGGTCATATAATCAACTAAAATGCATTTATGTACTCCAAAACAAAAGGAAAATAGGAGAAAATAGATAAGTATACATTAAGTCCATAGAAGTGAAGAGTCTTCAAAATAATTAAAGTGGAGAGAACTAGAAGAACATGTAAATTATAAGACTAGGATAAGAACCTCAGATGAAATAGATGGGAAGTGATGGAAATTATGAGTTTGATTAAGGAAGGAGGGTTACATGATAAAATTGAGAGCATGGAATGTGTACATCAATTATAAAGTTTAATGTATTCATCCTTACTACCTTTTGATTCAAAGTCTCTATATAGTAGCAACCAAGTTTATATCAAGTGTATTCAATTGGTTCCTAGTGATGAAATGGAACTAGTTCTCAAAAGAAGAAAAAAGATGCAGATAAACAAATGAACAAGTCATATGAAGGTAAATTATATTCAGAACTAAAACCTTGACTGAAAGAGAAACTACATTCGGCCCCTGCATGAGCTGTTCGATCTTAAACAAAGGACATGTAATGTATTAAATATAAGTTGAAACCTTTAGGGAGAATATTGATTTAGAATTTTAACTTCATATTAGTAAACGGATAATAAGAAATATATGTGGCATGAACACATAATGATACACATGAATGAGCAACATGATCATAAGAGATAAGTAAAAGTTAATAATGATATATGGAAGAACGACATACATGAATATGGTGATAGAAAATAAAGAAGGGGTCGAAACATGAGGGAGTAATATAGATGAAAAAAGAGGGAGACTGTGAGAGGAGAGAAAATGCTAAATAGTTTAGTCTCCTTGGTGATGACTAATTAAACCTAGATATGAAATGTGTTAAGTGAATACTTGAAGATTATAATTCTAAATCTCAAAATCATCTTCCCTCTTGTATCTTCCTTAATGATAGTAATGTGGGAATGAAGTGATAAAAAATGAATTCTATCTGATGCATAACCACTATGGTGGAGACATTTATTGAATGCAGTAATGACACATAATATGATTATGAAACCCTAATAGGGTAAATAAAGAAAGTAACCTATCATAAATGTCAAGTAAGAGAAAAGGAAATTCAAGTGGTAAAGATAAGGAATACATTACAAAACCTCAAGAGAGTTAAGGTTTGCATATCAAAATAAGGGAGTAAAATTGTGTCACCATAACATCATGTTATTGATAAGGATAAAACCCTAGAATGTTTAGGGTTTTATAGATTTTAAGGGATGTCACTAGTGATTTGACCTAGAGTACAAACACCTCTATAAAATGAAATCTTGAGATCAGTAATATGAGAAGAAATAAACAGTCATAGTAATCTAGGGTTTGAAGGTTGCAAATGAGAAAGGTAGATAAATAATAAGAAAATGACTAAAAATGAAGGATAGAAAATAGATTTGATATGTAAGAAGTATGATTTGAAATGAAGGAGAATTGTAACATGAAAAAAAAGTGTGATCTAAAATAAATTTTTGCAATGATAGAAAGAATGATGAATAATCCATTCTTACCTTGAATATTTTAGTGTTAGAGATGATTATTCCATATGATCAGAATAAGTAAGAAGAAGCAAGTAGTAGTGAATAAGAAAGAAATCAGAGAAAATGAATGGCTTTCAGTAATATGTGAATTCAAAGTATAGTTTGTTGAAGGTATATCAAACGATGAAATTTGTTACACATAATTTTAGTTATACATGCACAATGAATATATTAATTGAAAGGGTGTGATGGTTTTAGTCATCCATACCAGTAATCTAGCTCATTATAGTACAATTGTTGTTAAATCTAGTCTTGCAGCTTATAAGTGCTTTTCTGTTAGACTAGCACAATAGTAAAACTCAAAATAGAAAGGTGATCTATCTTTAGTAACTCTGATGTGATGCAAAAAAATAAGTATAGATAGAACTATATGAGCTGAGACAGTGGGACCAAATTTCCAGTACTAAGGCAACACCTCAAGAGAGTAAGATGGAATTAAAAAAAATTGTTTGTTTCTCTTTCTTTTTCCTAGTGATTTATTGTGACGTAGAAAATTCTTTTTCCACCATTGAGAACCCTTCTCATAAACCGTTATGATTAGCAAAAAAACAAAGAACTCAAAGGTGAAAATAGTAGTCAAATATGAAATACAAGAATATAGTGATGAATAAGATTTCATAAGTTTAAAACAAATCTTGATTTTTTTGTATTTATGATTTGTGGATGAAACCACTTTAAGGGGGAAGGAATTGTTAGGACCACATTTGTCTTAATAGGTAAACTAGGGTTTACTTGAATGATTACATCCTTAATTAGGGTGATCATCACGTAAACTTGATTGATGATGTGTAGCTTGATGATTATCTTTTAAACCTAAAAAGTAACTCTAATCATGATTTTAATTTAAAAGATTAGGGTTTGAGGAGTGTACACCCTAATCGCCAAAATTAGGATTTTGATAGTACATAAATACAAATTTGATGGGTATAGCCGTATGATAGATGGTTTTTCATATTTTCTATGTAACTTGTATTTACTTGAATTTGGATATGATATGGATAACTCACTCATGTGTATTAGTGCAAAGTATTAGAATTTTTTAATGTGAGATGGACCTATTGGGTGGTTGAGTTTTCTCAGGTCAAACTCAGCCCAGACATTCTAACTGCAACACAACAATGTAGTGTTTATTTTTATTTATTTATTGGTAGCTTGGAATGATCTGGAATTTTTATTGGAGATCTGAAAATCGATTATAAACAATATGTTAATTTTCATATTTTTAGAGAATTTGTTACTTATTTAGTAAATGATTTACAATATCATTTTTATGACATAAAATTTTGTTGAAATAAAAGAAAGTATAAGTAGGGTCAATTTGCAATCGACCAAAGCACCTAAATTTCTATATATGATCTACCTAAGGAACTCTCATAATTCATGATTCATTCTAGAGAAATGAAATCCTAGAGAGAGAGGGAGAGTTAGGGTTTGAGAGAAGAAAGTGTTGGAATTGATGATCTCGAATTTCACCATCTAAGAAATGATGAAATCAAGTAAGTTTAGCTTCTTTGCATAGTCTTTCATAGTGAATCTTATCTCACATCTCAAGATTCCTTCCCTCCTTTGATTTGATCCAAAATTATATCAAATCTTCAATCTTTCTCCATAATCTTCCATTTATAAGGTTTTTGAGTTGAAAGGAAGAAGAAAGTAGTGATTTGCTAGGGTTTTTATATGGGTTTGAGAATTTCAGATGTGGGGCTACATTTTAAAGGTGTTTTCACACATTAGGTGAGTGGTTACTTTATTTATTAGTAGATTTCATGGAACTGAATTAAATCTTCAATAATATTTAGTTCCTTTGTATGCAACTACAAACCCTAAATATGCCTTTCTGTTTAAGTTTATGAAAGATAATCTAGAAATCGATTGTTTTCCTATTGTGATGAATTTTAGATCATTAAATCATATTAGAAATGGATACACATAGTATAAAATAGAATTCGTATAATTATTCAGAAGTTATAAAAATATACTAAAATCTAGGGTTTCCAATTATGTCTGAAATTGTTGTATAATTGAATAAAGAACTTTGCCTATTTGAATCTCCTTATTTATGATTAATTGGTTTATCTGAATGTGTAGTACATATATGTTAGGTAATATATTAGATTTCATGTGAAGTTATCAGTGTTTACCTAATATCTCAGTAAAGAGGGTGAAAGCCTAGATGAATGGAAAGTTGAAAGTTTGCAAACAAACATCCTGAAATTCAAATGATGTGATTCTTTCATCGTTATAAATTTATTATTCAAGGTTATTATTGATTCATGATATTTCAATGAATGGCATGAAAATCATAATTCAATTTATTCTATGGTTTTAGATACTATTTGGTTGTATGTGAACTGTTCAAAGTAGTCTTTTATCAGTAAAAGTGTATGATGCATCAAATCCTTAAGCGAGTCATGTGATATGTGAATGAAGTGAATGAAAACCTAAGGTTATGACATTCAATGAATCAAGTATCTTTAATTCAATGTTCTTTAGTATGATAAGTGGTGTTGCTCAATTTCTTAGTTTACAATACATATCGCTGGTAATTTATGGAAATGACTATTTATATGGTTAAATTAGGAAATATTGATTTGATGATTGAACTATGAATTTAAAGAGTGAATCAGACATTTAGATGTGCTAAACATGGTAGAATCCTCACAGGAGGCCTAGACTATGGGGAGGAAACTTGCTTCTTGACTGGAGGTCTCACGTAGGTTGAGGTAAGCTAGAGTGCACCAGTGGGGTGTGAGGATCTAGGCCAGTGAGAGAAGACTCCTTAAATGCTTAGTATCCACCACCAACCAGGGATGTCAGTGGTACCTGAGTTATGAGTTGTGGCAATCCGTGGACGTCTTTGGTAGGTCCACTAGTGCACAAAAAACCTAAGGCCTTTGAATCCCCCCTGAGTATCCTGGTTGATAGGATGAGTTGAGATATATGACCGCTCCCATTAGCCGTCACAAGCCAGACATGGTGATGCCAGCTTAAGACGTGGTATTGAGACTAAAAACTTATGATCTTAGGCATGCTTCTAAGTCTTATATAGTGAGATCGTAGTTTGTAACGATACTTTCACATGTTATGGTACACCTCATGTGGGTTCGGGTCATAATAAGATGAATGGGAGATTAATCAAGAGTGTGTAGTTATTCAATTATTCTTTGTATATTTATGAGTTACTAGTTCTCTTTGTGATTAATCAAGCATGTGTAGATATTGATTCACTCTTGTAGATACCTAGGGTATTCTTTCATATATATGTTTGTGAATTATTAGTTCCTTGCAATTTGCTATTGTTCTACTTTAAACTCAATTGATCAATCATATATGTTTGACTATAAAGTGCTTCAAACTATTTTTTTGTGTACTAATTCACTGAGTAGGCAGACTCACCCCTCTACTCTCAAACTTTTAGGGGAAATATGTGGTCTGAAGATGTTGATGCATCAAAGTAAATCTGCCATGGGAGCCAAGTATCAGATTAGTTAAGTATAGTCAGTCCTTGTCAGTCTATGTACTTGTATAGAGTTGAGATAGTTGTAAATGATGATGTGTAACTTTGTTTTCTTAATAATAGAAATTATGTCTGATTATCATGAATTTGTACATGAAAGTGTGAGAAATAGAATGATTGTTTAGATTTGTTTCTTTATTGTTGAAATCTAATTAGAGTAATCAATTTTTTAGATCCCCTTGTGTAGTTAGTATATGTGATGAAATGTGATGAAACAAGAGTTTAAAATAAAAAAAAGTAAGGAGTGATCTTTGTATTATGTTTAATCGTCAACTTATACCCTAATATCATGATTATTTATTATCATGGGATGTGGGTGTAACAACTTGATATCGGATATTAGGATGAGTCGTAAGGGACTAATAGAGTAGAAAGTGAAAACCTCTAGAGGGGGGGTGAATAGAGTTTTATAGTAATTTTAAAGTAATTTAAACTCAAACAACCAAAGTAAAGATTGGACAAGGAGACACAAGGGTTTAGAGTGGTTCCTAGCCTTAGCAAATACTAAGGTAGTCAGTCCACTACCCGGTTGCTTACCCAACCGGGATTTGAAAAGAAACTTATTTTATTACCTCGCAAGGACTTTACATAAAATACAATTTCTTTTCCCTAAACCCTTCAAGCAGCCTTCACCTAGAAGTAATCGCCCAACTCGAAGCAGCCTTCCCTTGAAGTAGATGCACCAACACCCGTTGCACCAGCCTTCTGAAGTAGCTTCCCGTGCGATAGCCTTCTTGAAGTAGCTTGAAGTCCCCTTCTCCACCTGAGAAGTCAACCCTCTCCAATCCGCAGCCTCCAACCCTAGGAGTAGCAAGGAGAGTACAAAAGATAACAAGGAACAAGAAGGAAAACAGAAATTACAACTTATCCTTTTAAGCACAAGGCTTGATTTGCCTATATCAAGCGTATAAATCTCCTAACCAATGTATATGACAATGTGATTGTAGTGGATAGGAGATACTAGCCTATAGGGCACGAAATGGGAGCAATAGGAATGAATGGCAAGTGTAGGAATTGCTCTATTGCTCTAAAACAGATTGCAAGTGTGTATTCAAGCTCAAGTATAGCACAAGTATATCTTTCATAATCTTTGGTGACCTAAGGCATGTCCTATTTATAGGAATGACCTATGTATGCTTAAGGACGTTCTAGACAACTTCTAGGGGGTTCCTAGTGCTTAACTAGCCGTTAGGAATAAGTTAGGCGCATTAGCAACGGCTAGTTAATTAATTCTGCAGTTGCTGTCAGAGACCATCTCGGTCGAGGACTCGTCGACCGAGATGCCCAGTCGGTCGAGGATTCGTCGACCGACAGGCTCTCTGGATTAACGTTTATTTGCAACTGTCAACTGCTGTGTCTAACGGCTAGTTTTGGTCAATCTCGGTCGAGAAGTTTGTCGACCGAGAGTGTCTCGGTCGAGGAGTGTGGTCGACCGAGATTGACTCTGTTTCAATCTTTTAATTAAATCACTAAGTGTGTTTATGAGTGTGCATAATGTGATCCTTTTGGAAGGGATGACTTGTCTAACTATGGTGTGTAGCTAGGGAAGATCTAACGCTTGATTTACATGCAATCTAAGTACTTGTACATTATATAACTGTACAAGTTTTTACAATAGTGATTACATTGCATGAAAGTAAATATGTAAGCTCGTGATTTCCCTAGTTGCTTTGTCATACACCATAATCCTGCACACTCAAGTAGCTCGTTAGAATAATAAGAATGAAATGTTTGTCATCATCGAAACAAAGGGATTTATCATAATGTCCAATTTATCCAACAATCTCCCCCTTTTTGAAGATGACAAACATTTCCTAAAATATGAAATAAGGAAATATAAAGCATGTGAGTTTCATACCTGAAGATTACCTTTTGTAGCCATTCTTGTTTTACAAGTGTGAGTGCTGGCAATCAGGATGAAACTCATATATATTTATATTTTTGATTTTATATTCTTTCTCCCCCTTTGTCATTTCAAAAAGATATCCAATTTGAATATTTTATTTTCTTTTCCCTTTTAATTTTATATTTTGCTCCCCCTTAAATAGATATCCTTTTAGAAACATGGATTTGTGTCTAATTTATCCACTATTTGTTTCTCAATCATTTGCAAAGGATATTAAGCCTTGAAATGATATGAGATCATGTTAGGTTCATGGCATATGTATATAGATTTCTCACCCATTTTACAAGGGATGTTAAGCCCTGAAAATGATATGAGATTCCCTTAAGCTCATGACAAATGTATATTTATCTCTCATCTATCCCTAAATTAAATGAGATTCCTTTAAGCTTAGAGTACATAAAAATGTCTCCAACCAAATGCAAGGGATGTTAAGCCCTGATTTGTTTAGAGAGTTCCTTTAAGTTCAAGATATATCAATTTTATAAATTTCTTCATAACCAAGAGTAAAAATACTAAGGTCGTATCAGGCAATCAAATTCGTTTTTATGCGCTCCCCCTTAATCTTATAATTTAGGCAATTTAATGCTTCTAAGGTCACAAATAATTTTAAATGTTGATTTTGACCTTTATCATAAGTATACTAAGATTAAGTGCAATAAAATGATGTCCAAATAAGCATTTTGTCAAAGCTTATTTTAGGTCGCCCTTGACTACGACCGTAGCGCCCCTTGGCTAAGTTTTGTTTTAACCAAGAGGCTAGAATTGCAGATTTCCAATTAAGCATTCGTATGTGAAGTATAATTTCTGCAGATAGCTATCAATTTGAAGCACATTGAGATATACCTATTAATATGAGCATCATAGTGAAGTCTTTGACCTTGATTTTTCTAGAATGCATGTTTTACATAATGTTTCATATGCTTTGCGATGGGTACATAAGTATCAAACCCCATTCCATATCATAAGATTCTTTTAGAAACATATATTTTGAGAGCAAGATTAATATCTTAAAGTCAAGCTTTTTGCTTTTAATTTCTTAGAACAAGCAAATAGATAAAAACATTAATATTTTGTTATTTTGTTCTAAGAGGTACCGTTTTGGCTTGTCATAGAACCATCATCATCACAAGATGTGTCCACAATTATTTTCTATTATGTTAAGATGCTTTTATGACATATACAATTATAATGATCATTCAAGATTTGTATATATGAATCAAAGCATAATAAAGCATGGTAAGTTAATCTTCTTAACAATGAAGGCATGATTAATATCTTAATTTCTTATAGATACCTATTGAGAGATTCTTCATTTTATTTCAAACCTTAAAGTTCTATGTCTAAGCAATAAATCATTAATAAAACATTTGCTTGCTATAAATCATCAAGAAGTCATGTATATAATAATCATTTTCCATTTGTTCTATGTAGCATAGCATCATTTTTATGAGTTGAATGATAAAATAGTGAAAGCATACCCATGATGCAATGATAGAACCATAATTATTTCATGAGATACAGTAATTGTAATCATTTAAACTAAATGTCATAACACATGATTTCTATATAGATAGACCAGGAAATACTTTAGAAAATCATGTGAAATAGTTAATTCTAAACATGATGATATCAAAAAGATCTTCAACTAGTTTTGCATGTAAAATAGTTATTGACAACAAATAGATGGCACATAGATCCGTCAAAAGATTATTCAGCAATTTTACTGTAATTTAATCTTGATCAAACAAATTGATAGCAACAAAAAAAGCAGAACTTGAAAACAGTAATCTGCTCGGTCGACTATTGCTCGACCAAACGTGTTCTCGGTCGAACAGTTTCTCGACCGAGAAAGTTTCTGTATTGTTTCTGAAATGTGTTTCAGTAATAGTTTTCAAGTAAAATTTATATTATTTTAATTCAATTATTCAATCTGAAAGTTTTGTTTAATTTAGATCAAGATAACCTTTAAACCAAATCTTTTAAGTTTCGATTTATTATCCCTACATGTTAAGTTGAGATAGACATAAAGATATGCAAATTAAAGGCTTTGGTCATATCTCAACTTAGTCTAATTGAATCAATTTGGGGATTTTGGAACCCATACCAACTCAACATCCTTTTTCTTGTATGGGCAGGAGAAGGAGTAATGTCCAAGACGTAAACAATAGTGGCAACATATAGAATCAACCTCATATCTCTTTCTATGATTTTGGTCTAGGTTGTTCTTTTGTACAAATGTATACTTGCCTCTATGTACATTCATTGATTGACTCGCTTGTGTCCTTCTCCAACTAGGTTCTTGATGAGATTTACCTTTAGGCTTATAACCTAGTCCACTCCTTCCAATTTGTCGATAAGGATTATCTAGAATTTTATCAAGAATGCCATTGTTATTTAAACTACGAACTTGTTGTTGTAACTTGGCAATCTCATCTATTCTCTTCTTGATATCTAGTTTTGCTTGGTCTAGATGAGATGATAAAGAATTTCTTTCTTTAACTATATTGTCATAGTCTACATGGGTGCACAATATAGGTTGTTTTTGAAGATCATTTACTTGAGTCTGCAAATTAGTCTTTTCAAGGGAAATAAGATTGCAGTTAGCTTCTACTGATTTCAATTTAAGATCACGTTCTTCAATTTCCCTTTTTAGATCTTCATTTTCAGATTCAAGAGCAAGAAGTTTAGTATTTAAATCATCATTTACTTTATTTGATTTCTTCAATTTCTTCTTGCACTCAATGTATTTTTCATGCATTTCTTCTAGACTAGCAATTAGATCTTCTTTTGATAAATCTAAGAGACTTACCTCTTCTTCTTCTTCCTCATTGATTGTAGCAACGAAACACTCTTTATGTGCATCTTCTTTCTTTGACCTCCATGGACATTTAGACGTAGAGTGCTTTGTTCCTAAGCACCAATTGCAACTTGTCGAACTTTGGTCCATGCTCCTTTTCTTGTGGTTGTAGTCACCTCCTCCCTTTATCTCTTCAAGACCTTGTTAGGGCTCCTTGAAGCCTGCTCTGATACCAATTGAAAACCTCTAGAGGGGGGGTGAATAGAGTTTTATAGTAATTTTAAAGTAATTTAAACTCAAACAACCAAAGTAAAGATTGGACAAGGAGACACAAGGGTTTAGAGTGGTTCATAGCCTTAGCAAATACTAAGGTAGTCAGTCCACTACCCGGTTGCTTACCCAACCGGGATTTGAAAAGAAACTTATTTTATTACCTCGCAAGGACTTTACATAAAATACAATTTCTTTTCCCTAAACCCTTCAAGCAGCCTTCACCTAGAAGTAATCGCCCAACTCGAAGCAGCCTTCCCTTGAAGTAGATGCACCAACACCCGTTGCACCAGCCTTCTGAAGTAGCTTCCCGTGCGATAGCCTTCTTGAAGTAGCTTGAAGTCCCCTTCTCCACCTGAGAAGTCAACCCTCTCCAATCCGCAGCCTCCAACCCTAGGAGTAGCAAGGAGAGTACAAAAGATAACAAGGAACAAGAAGGAAAACAGAAATTACAACTTATCCTTTTAAGCACAAGGCTTGATTTGCCTATATCAAGCGTATAAATCTCCTAACCAATGTATATGACAATGTGATTGTAGTGGATAGGAGATACTAGCCTATAGGGCACGAAATGGGAGCAATAGGAATGAATGGCAAGTGTAGGAATTGCTCTATTGCTCTAAAACAGATTGCAAGTGTGTATTCAAGCTCAAGTATAGCACAAGTATATCTTTCATAATCTTTGGTGACCTAAGGCATGTCCTATTTATAGGAATGACCTATGTATGCTTAAGGACGTTCTAGACAACTTCTAGGGGGTTCCTAGTGCTTAACTAGCCGTTAGGAATAAGTTAGGCGCATTAGCAACGGCTAGTTAATTAATTCTGCAGTTGCTGTCAGAGACCATCTCGGTCGAGGACTCGTCGACCGAGATGCCCAGTCGGTCGAGGATTCATCGACCGACAGGCTCTCTGGATTAACGTTTATTTGCAACTGTCAACTGCTGTGTCTAACGGCTACTTTTGGTCAATCTCGATCGAGAAGTTTGTCGACCGAGAGTGTCTCGGTCGAGGAGTGTGGTCGACCGAGATTGACTCTGTTTCAATCTTTTAATTAAATCACTAAGTGTGTTTATGAGTGTGCATAATGTGATCCTTTTGGAAGGGATGACTTGTCTAACTATGGTGTGTAGCTAGGGAAGATCTAACGCTTGATTTACATGCAATCTAAGTACTTGTACATTATATAACTGTACAAGTTTTTACAATAGTGATTACATTGCATGAAAGTAAATATGTAAGCTCGTGATTTCCCTAGTTGCTTTGTCATCCACCATAATCCTGCACACTCAAGTAGCTCGTTAGAATAATAAGAATGAAATGTTTGTCATCATCGAAACAAAGGGATTTATCATAATGTCCAATTTATCCAACAGAAAGTTAGTCATAAGTGTGGCAGTTAGGAGGTGATGTGTCAGTAGCTCGAGGTGGTTTGAATATTTGGATACCTTGGCCCGGTATCTAAAAACTTAGGTTGACCAATATCAAGCTACTATGTCTATTCTTCTCTGGATACCCTAGCCAGGTATGCAAAGGAAGGGTGGGCTAGAGAGAAACTCTAGATATATTAGGGCCAGAAGATCAAAATGTAATAAAGGAACAAGAGCATAAAGATAGAATGTGACATAACTTTTATTTTATATTGTTGTTTTGATTAGAGATCCACATAAATTCACTTATATATTCAAATTTAGACATTCAATTTTTAGAAATATATGTGGTTCTTTAAGATTGTTGTACACTACGAAGTAAATTTAGTTATTGTTTACATTCTAGTATCAAGTAGAGTGGAATTTATCTTTAAATGAGTTTTTCCTAAGTGGATAGTCTTTCCACATGTTTGATATAAATAGGAGTTGGTTAATCCTGAGTAGCTCTTGGGTTCAGGACTGTATGTTCAGACTGGTCCAGCTGGCAAGATGCATTACTTGGATCTAATGACTCATATTAGTATTATAATAACAATAAACTCTTGATAAATTAAACTCAGATTGTAGTGGGAATGTTTATACACTAAGATAGTGAAATATAAGGGAAAGACTGGATAGCTAAGAATTAGTTGGAACTGCTATCTATGATACAACTTTGGGGTCTTAGATAAGAAACCCTAAATTGGGCATTTAGGAAGAGGGAATATAGATACAAGACATAGATTAGGGTGTTAAGATTCAGTTTGAAGAGAGAGAAGTGTTGCAGAAATAATGGGGGTACAAAAAGGTGAGAAGAGAGCAAAAAGGTTGAAGTCGTATTCACACAGGATAACCTTTGAGAACGACAAGTAGAAGATAATAGGACAACCATTTCATTGGAATCTGACGACTGGTGACAAACTTATTTATTGAAATAGTGTGTGACATAAGATCCTGGAAACTATAGAGAATCAGCCAAATTAATCAAAAATCATTGTTCTATGGCTTAATATTGTGTTTTTTCCCTGATTGTTTGAGGGCTCAAATAAGGTTCAAATAAAACCAAATTTAACACCTTTAGATAAATAAGGCATTTAGAATTTAATTTTAATATTTCTTTTCACTTTTAGAGTCATTAAATAATTTATTTAATATTTTTGTTTTATCTTAATTTTCTTCCCTAAATGAAATTATGATATTTAGAATTATTCAAATAACGTGAAACTTGGAATCCAAGCTTGTTGGGACCCAATGAACATGATTTTCACATCGTATTTGGGTTTTGAGGTTTTCTTTCAGGAGTTATGGCACCATAAGGATTTTTGGTTCATTACCAATATATTATTAGTTCTTTATTATCAACACTCACTTAATCGAGTCTGATTATATTCAATTCGTTTCCAAAAGATTTTCCTTATATTATTATGCAAAAAAATCCACATCTTATTTAATCTATTTAGTGCATTAGTTCAATATTTATTTGGATAGTGGAATACTAATTTATACTTATAAACATCAAAATTTACATTGTTAACCATATTCACGTGTTAAGCGCATTATTCTCTTATTAAAATTTCTTAGTCATTATGTGAATATTAGTTAGCAAAAGAAGCATACATATTTCATGAACTTACTCACATGTTAGCACATAGACATGTTATTATGTAAATATGTCGCTTAATATGTTATATATATTTTCAAGCACATATATGTTATTAAGGCATAACATTTATCCTTGTTTGGTCAATTCTAAAGGACCAAGCACACCAATCTCTTATCCATGGGATTGGAGTTTCTAGAATAAAAAAATTAGGTTTTTTCAGTTACAACACTCCACCCCTTAAAAGATTTCATCCTCAAAATTGTATCATCCATATCGTATCCATGAATACTCTCCACCCCTTGAAAGGTTTAACCTAGTAAGTCAAGCTAAAAAACATCAAGGTATTAGATTTATTTATGGATCTTTTAGTTGTGAATATTTTAGGTGTTTGTGTAATTCATAGATCACACATCCAACAAAAGTCAGACTCACCTAGGGTTGAGTTTCAGGTCCTTGTGTTACTAATCTATCAAGCTTGAGATTTACATCATCATCCAAAAAGTCACAGGGTACAAAGGGTAGGCCAACTTAACCTTTTAGCACAATCCTCGTACACATAACTTACGGTTTAATATTTCTACTACAACTAAATCTAGGGTTTCCATATCAAACTTCAAATGTCTGTTTATTGTGACTTAGTTAAAGAAAACTTTAATAAATCCAGAATAAATTTTTTGTGTGCATATCATATTATAAAGAAAAATAATTTGATGACAAACCCTTGTGATACAAAACTAAAGATAGGGTCCAAAATCAAAGTGATAACCAAGTCACAATTTTTTCATTTAAGTTCTTCTTATCAACTATTTTCTAATTCTCATCCCAAAATCCACCCTAAAGTTAGATCTTAACATCCAAGGAGATATGTCATTATCAACTTATTTTGTAGGATAAGATTACCTAAATCCTCATCAAATTAGGGTTTACTCATCATGATTCTTATATGTACCTCACATGATCCTAAAAAATTGACCTTTCATCATCTCATAGGTAAATTCTAGGGTAAACACCTCACTTAGAGTGTGACTATGTAGGTTAAGAGTTCTAATTGGGGAGATAAGATTGAAATAGTCAGATTCTTACTACTATGGTTCTGATACCATCTTGTAAAGAGTGGGACCCGAGAGGGGATCGAGTCCCTACTTAATTTGAGTAATAAACTCATCTATCCAAACATACCAAAAGCATGCTCAAATAGGTGTAAAATTTGCATTTCTCAAATGATGGTAAAAAATGAAATATTTACCAGCGGAAAAATAATTCATGACTATATTCAATTTATGCAAGATCACAAAATATTCTCCCATTAAGGGGCTTACATGAAAGCAACTACATCAGGATCTAAATAGAGGGGTATCTAGCTATCTCAAGTCTATCTCCCATTAAGAGTCGTCTCCATAAACTAGGTCCACGTCTACATGTCATGTTCTCCATGTCCTACACCTGGGGTTGGAAGCATACCCCGGATGAGAAGACAAAAATGGAAATTATTCAACATAAAAGCTGGTATGAACATATTAATCAGGGATTGAAGAATATAAGAAAAAATGGACATAAAATGTAACAAGGCTTCCCATAGAAGAGGGAAGTACTATCCAACTGGATATAAGAGAATAAGAATTGCAGGGAGATGATAAACAATAAGAGATTTTTTGCCTTAAAACAATGTCAAAATAATAATATTAAAAAGTATAAATAGTTGCATGGTGGGTAATAAGCAAACTAGCATATACTGAAAAGTAAGGTAGAAACCCATATGTGTTCCGTACCAAATGACAGAATAACTAAAACCTCAATGCCAAACAAATATAGTATTTTGCAGGAGAATAAAACCCAATGCATATGGCAAGAGAAAAAAAACCCAGTGTCTAATATCATATGCGGAAGGGGAATAAAACCCGGTGTCTAGCGGAGGAATAAAACCCAATTCCTAGTAGGGGAATAAGATCCAGTGCATATAAACATTATGAGTGGCAGGGGAAAAAACATGGTTCCTATATAGTGTCACTACTTCTAGTTATGACTGGTCAACCACCCATGCAAATATGGCAAGCAAGATAAAGTATAGTCAAACACAAATAAGGAATGAAGACATCCAACTATTTTCAAGTAGGGTCAGGGGACCCAATAACAAGTATACCATCATCTCCATAATTAAATGTATTATAAGTTCATAAAATTCACCACAAGAAGGTCAGGGTATCAACTACCCAAATTAAGGTTTCCACACAAAATAAAGTGAACAAGAAATAAATATGAGTCCCATAAGAATATCCAATAAAGTAAGATGATCACAAGATCAGGAGCAAAAAAAGATGATCACAAGATTAGAATCAACATATAATCTGACATGAAATAAATTCTCAGAAGAGAGAGAAAATGTGTAGGCTAATCTGTCCATAGGACAAAGAGAGAGATAAAAAGTGGGTTATTGCTCAATATGATGAATAGGGAATGTAACATACCTCAGATCGAGTCTGCATGAGCTCAAATCTAACCCTAAATTCAAGCTAGGGTCTCAAGCCACCTATTGAAAGCACATATGAAATTAGGGTTACATTTGCATTAATTATATAAATCCTAAAAATCATATTTATTTATTATTAGTGAGTTAGGTAATGCAACCATGCCATCTTGTAGGTTATTACTTTTTGAGTTCATCTCATATTTTATTTTATTTTATTTTTCTTACTTATGTATCATTAATTATGAATTTTAGGGTATATTAACCAGTTAGGAAAATATATTAAAAATCATATATTTATAACATTCAAATCAATTGATAAAATTAGAACTATTGGATAGACTATGATTTTTTGAATTTAAAATATATTTCATTCTATTTTTTTGAGCTATAAGTAATTTACCAGGAATTTCAAGAAAAACTGACCGATCAGAAAATCTCATAAAGCCACATATTTAACACATTATTTGTTTGGGTGAGATGGCCCGATCAAGTTTGGGCGCCTGGCTCGACCCTGTTGGCCCACGGAGGAGCACAACCAAGCACATCATAAAAGGCAAATAACAATGAGAAGACAATTTTGCCCCTATGAAGTAGGATCGACCAACAATTAGAATTAGGACACTCAGGTCAAAACCCGCACTCGTATTCTTTGCTATTACACAGACAAAGATGACGTCAATTGTAAGGTTCCAAACTGAGAATCCAACACATAACTTGGTGTGCCGTATGCGCCGAGGGACATTTCCTCTGTCTCCGCTGATCACTATCGGTCTCAACATGCTCAGGGATGGGCCGAAGCACCATATTCCATGAAAGCACTATCGCAAAGGAGCAATGCTTAGCAGTAAACAAAAACTGGACTGAATACACATGGTGAATCGTTGGTATGAAACCAGAAAGATCAAAGCGCAGCTAGCTCTCAAGACTATCTAGCGGCGAGAACAACACATTGAAACCGGGGAGGACGAAGCATACACGCCGCATCTCATGAGTACGAGGCCACTCCATCCATCGCTACAAAGACACACGAATAGAGAACTCTTAGAGGGGTTTAGAACGCTCAGGGAGGGAGAAGATATACCTGTCGCCAAACTCGCCATGGTCATCTCTATTAGCATGATGATCAGGAACACGTATCCAGGAGCTGAGTGGCCATCTTCAGGACAACAGATGACAGCCGGTGCCGCAAAAGGATATCGGTGGAGTTGGGAAAAAAGGTAGGTAATTGGTAGGATTGGTGATTGGTTCCATTACTCTAACCCCAGAGATCCAAAGACATATCTATGAAAGTCTTGTGGTAAGAGAGATCAGACTAAGAAGGTAAGTCAGCGCTCCATATATATCCACCCTCAAACCTCGTGTGAGGAGTCTAGAGGCTCAGAAACATCCAAGGAAAAAAAACTAATTTAGCACACTTTTACAAAAATATTTACCAACATAGCACACTTTGTAAAATATTTCCCAAAGTAACACACTTTGGTCTGAAAATGCCACTTTGTGTGGCGTTTTTATGTGCGCGATTTGAAAAGCGCCACAACAACTTACGTGTCTACTGTTAAATAAAAAAATTTGAAAAAAATAATAAAAAAATGGAAAACGCCACATGAAGTGGCGCTTTCTATTTTTTTTTTTAATTTTTTTTCAAAATTTTTTATTTAACAGTAGACACGCCAGTTGTTGTGGCGCTTTTCAAATCGCGCACATAAAAACGCCACAAAAAGTGGCGCTTTTCAAACCGCGCACATAAAAACGCCACAAAAAGTGGCGCTTTTCAAATCGCGCACATAAAAACGCCACACAAAGTGGTGTTTTCAGACCAAAGTGTGCTACTTTGGGAAATATTTTACAAAGTGTGCTATGTTGGTAAATATTTTTACAAAAGTGTGCTAAATTGGTTTTTTTTCCAACATCCAAAGCCCAAGGAAATAATTTCGGGGAGAGACAGAGGAGGCGGGTTGTGGTTTGTGTGTGGATGCCAGGAAAACTTAACATAGTAGGGTGTTCAGATTCGGTAAGAAGAGAGACAGGTGTTGGAGAAGTAATTGGGGTATGAGAAAGCGAGAAGAGAGCGTTCGAGATAGGAGAACAAAAAGGTCGAAGTCGTATTCACACAGGATAACAGTCGAGAACGACATGTAGTAGAAAATAATAGGCCAGCCATTTCATTGAAATCTGACGACTGGTGCCAAACTTATTTATGGAAACCATGTGTGACATAAGATCCTGAAAACTATAGAAAATTGGTCAAATTAATCGAAAATCAATGTTTTATGGCTTAATATTGTGTTTTCTTCCCCTGATTGTTTTAGGGCTCAAATAAGGTTCAAATAAAACCAAATTTGACATCTTTAAATAAGACATTTATAACCTGATTTTGATATTGGCTTTCACTTTTAGAGTCATTAGATAATTTATTTAATATTTTTAGTCTTGTCTTAAGTTTCTTTCTTTAATGAAATTATGATATTTAGAGTTGTTCAAATAACGCGAAACTTGGCGCTCAAGTTAGTTGGGACCCAAGGAACATGATTTTCACATCATATTTAGATTTTGAGGTTTGCTTTCAGGGGTTATGGCACCATAAGGATTTTTTATTCATTACCATTATATTTATCAAAATAATATATCTTTATTATCAACATTCACTTAATTGAGTCCTATTATCTTCAATTCATTTCCAAAAGAGTTTCCTTATATTATTATGCAAAAAAAATCATATTTTACTTACTTAGCCTATTTCGTTCATTATTTCAATATTTATTTAGATTATGGAAGATTATTGATATCTATGGACATAGAAATTTACATTGTTACCCTATTCACGTGTTAAGCAAATTATTCCTCATATTAAAGTATCTTAATCATTATGTGAATATTAGTTAGCAAAGGAAGCATATGTGACATATTTCATGAGATTACTCACATGTTAGCACATAGACATGTTAGTATGCTAATATGCCACTTTTAATGTTATATTTATTTTTTGGCACATATATGTTATGAAGTATCATTGAGTTATTTATGTTATATGCATTAACAATGTTATTAAGGCATAAATTTTAACCTTGTTTGGTCAATTCTAAAGGACCAAGCACACCAATCTCTTATCCATGGGATTGGGGTTTCTCGAGTCAAAAAACTAGGTTTTGGTCTGTTACAGTACCACACCTAGATCACCACATTATTGTCTTTCGCCTTCGTTGCAATGATGGTGAACACTTTTTGGGGTCTTTTATTAGTGATTTTTTTCCATATTTAAAAAGGTTTATTCTTATAGTTGTTGGACTTAAATTTTTTGTATTTAAATGGAGTAGCAATGCTAAAAAAAGGGGAACTAAAGTCGATATGTAGGCACAATTGTTACATCCAAACAAGGAAAATCATGAACTAGGTCCTATTAGTGGCAATGCTTGTGACATTTTTTTTCATGAATAGATGAGGGTGACATTTTAATTTGCAATGGTTTACTTTATAAAACCCTCATTGGGGTATTATATAATCACCATGGTAAACACTCCTTATTCCCTTACTTTTGTATATATTTCACTTTTACTGTATTTCTCGTTGCTTGACTAGTAAAAATTTACGGTGTTTTCCTACCCTGGCTTCTTTTTTATGTGGTTGCAATAACCGATGTCCAAAGCAATATCAACCATGAAAATAAAAGTAGTCACAATAGTAAAAGGTACAACTGCTACAGAATCAACATCCTCTACAATAATATAAACCACAACAACATCCTTTAGCCATGACCGATTAACTCATAGACAAAAATGAATTTACTGGAATCCACAAGGCTTCTTCCCTTTTCCTGTATTGTTTATTAATTTTTCCATATCATGGAAATGTTTTCTCTATTAATATAATGATTCCTCTATTATTAGAATAATTTCTCGATTGTTGGAATGCTTCTTCCTATAATAGTATGATAAACATGCTCATTATGTCTAATTTTATAAAATTATGTCTGTATTGGTGCGTCTAATTTAGGTAAAATTAAATCTTATTTAGGTCAATTAGTGGAAGATAGGCTTGTTTAGACAATGTTGATTCTAATTGTAATTTAGGACCTAATAAGGTACAACATGCTTGATTAGGCTAAGATTAGGTAAAATTATTCTCATGGCATCTTATCTTTTCTCATACTTACTAGTCATCTCATGTTAGGTCAAGTTGCACTCGTCTAACCATATCTCATCTAATTCTCATCTCATCTCATTTCATTCTTACTAATCAGTAGGTTATATAATATATAATCTAGGTCAAGTTATGGTAATGTCTTGTTTAGGTTGATGTAGGGCTAGCTATGTAGGTCTGAAAAGATTATATATAATATGGATCAAGTTACATCCTACTATGCTCATGTTGTTTATAAAAAAAAAAGTTATGTGCATCACTTCCTAGTTAATAACATAGAAACAATGCATTTCATATGTTTATATTTTATTTAATATATATGTGTCATACAATGCATTATGCTTCTCCTATTGTCTAGCTAGCTTCTTTATCTTCTTCCTCCTATTCCATCAATATTCTTTTTGTTTGACATGAAGAGTGTAGGAATTTGGTGGTGCATATGATCAATGTTATAATCATGTTGATAATGTGTCACTTATTGTAGGTGATATGGGTTTGTGTTCCTTGTGGAAGCAATCGAAAGAGAAATGATATTTATTTCAAACAAGATTCACATATTAGAATGCTTGTAACAAGAAACAATTGTTCATTCTACATGCAATAAGAGTTATATTATGCACATCAGTCAGGACATAGATCGGTCATATGAACATCACATTCAAACAAACTTATAAAGTGAAGATTTGATTATTGGTTCAATTCATGTAGATAATGTATGTTTTCTTACAACTACGCTCTTGTTGTTTGTGGAAAATAGTCTAAAGAAAGTGGTGTTTTTTTGCAAGCAAGGGTTAGTATTTCTACAACAAGAAAAATTGGTCATGCTATATGAAACAATACATACACTATTTTTGTCAACTAGGTCATTGCTTCTATCATTTGAGCCTCCACATTCAAACAATGACTAGAAATAGATGATTTAATCATTAGTATTATTCATGAAGACAATGTTTGCCTTGTTGCAACTAGCATCAACCCTTGTTTCTTGTATATACCAGTCTAAAGAGGGAATGAAGTTTTTTACAAACAAGCATCACCTTTTCATACTATTTTGACCAAGCAACAAATGTTCATGCTACATGAACAGGAATATACCAATGTGTCGATTAGGTTGCCAATCTGATCATTTTTTTCTTCACATTTGATCAACATGTATGGAATTACTTTTGTTGCAAAGAAGCACCAATTAAAACAAATGAGTGGGATGTTATTTTTTATATATTAGTTAGTCATGCTTATTGTGCGTTGTCGATGTTCAAACTTGTGCATGTAGGGACTTGTTTTGTGAATTATTATCTGATTGTTGTAGGATGGTACTTGGAATTCATTTATGGATTTGACTAGATGACTGGTCTAAGTTGGATTGTGGCATTTGGACAAACAGATTGTGGGAATATTTTGCAAGTATTTATTTTGAAATATAAATTTTCAATTGAGGATCATGGTGATGTTTTGTAGGCATTCTTTTTCCAATTAAAAAGTGCCCCAATTTGATTCAAAGAATGTTCAATTGGACTGTGCAATCTAATTGAATTTGGGGAATGAGTTGAACCATGTATTTGTATTTAATTACTTCAAATTGGAATTTTAATTTTTCTTTGCATCTACAAAAAATGGAACCATGGAGCTATGTTGTTGTTTGCATGTTTCTGTAGACAATACTCTAGGTTTTTCCACTTGTTTAGATATTTTTTGCAAATATAATTTATATAAAAAATAAACAGTCATGTTAGTTATTTTAGATAAAACATTAACAATATTATTTATATTTAATGTGATCACTTTTTGTGTTGGTTTTCTCAAAAAATCAACCCAAAAAATGCAATGCAACAATTTTCAATAAATTGACACAAAAAGCCACTCCATAGTCATATGTAAGATCGTGTGGCCTATGTTGGGTTTCCTTTCTTATAGAGAATCATTGTGTGAAATGATTGTGTGACAGCTATAGTTGAAGCTACCATCACATCTACTTTTTTGCATTGGTTATAGACCAGAGCCTGATCATTTATTTTCCACAACCACATAGGTATCACTTGTCATCCGATGTCTAATGTCATTTTTCAAAATCATAGGTTGCTTTTCCATTAGTATAGTCTTAGATTTTTCATTGATGTTCCTTGTAGGAATTGGTTCTAAACATGCATTCCAATAGTCCCTAGGTTGATGCCAATTAGTAGCAGAACAGTTAGAACATTAAGATTCTCTAGAGTAGGGTTTCCTACATTTTTTGCAAAATGGCATATGCTTCTTGCTTGTACTTGAAGGTAAATGGTCGGAATGCCTATTCATATCGATTTTTTGGTTCCTCAATCCTATATAGTTGTATCTTTGTCTTTCCTTGTAATTTTAATTCACATATGTTGTCTTCTTTACTAGTTTTTTAAATGGTAGAAACATGTGAAGGGCTAATGACCCAGCTAGGCCATAAAGGAAGACTTGATATCTTCTTATCTTAGTAAGGCCTTCTTCATATTTATAGGAAGGATAAAATTACGGGATAATAAAACGTCAACAAAATTACCTTTCCTAAGAGCAGAAAACTATTTATACCTATTGATTGGAGCAACCTCAACAATTTAAGACTTTAGATTACTAAAAAAAATTTATCCAAGAAAGAGTGTCTACATTGACTTCATGAGGGTTATAAAAGTTCTTGCACAAGTTTTATCTTAACTGGTTAAACATATGATTGGGGAATAGTACCACTCACACTTAAAGAAATTCATTCATTTAATGAGTCTTCTAAAAATTATAACAGTTTACACCTTTTTAATGCGTCTTTCTAATTTTTCGCATATATCACTCTTTGTTCATGTTTATGAACTCTAATGTACCATTCTAGTATTTCAGCCTCTAATAAAATCATCTTAAAAAATAATAATTGGATAAATTGTACCAACAAGGTTAAGCATATTTTTAAGGAGTGCAACCCTAAGAAATCTATGGTTAAGCATGTTTGGTCTAGAGTATACTAGGATGGATGACATGGAAAGTAATTTTCTTGGGTTTTATGTGAGTGAGGACAAAACTAGCAATATAAACTCATGTTGGTCCATGGGTTCAGACATCATTACTAAATTTCTACAAAATACTTGGTTGTTGGACCTAGGTGTTATAAATGGTATCATATATAGTTCCCCTTCAGTGGGTGTGGGGACCATATGGAAATATGAAACCATAGTCTTCGTTTGTATGGGTCAGACATGTGAAATGGCCTATCTACATTGAGGTGATATGGAGCCACACTTGTGTAGATAGTTGCAAATTAGAGTTGGGTATACATGGGCCATTCTAGGCTTGTATTGAAATGGTAAAATTAATATGATGCCATATAATTAAGCCTTGATGAGAAAGTCAAGGATCTAAGTAGAGAGATTATGATATTATATGATTTGATGTCTTAGATAAAATGATGTTTCATGAAATGATTAGACAACCCATATCAATGAGGTGAACCTCCTCTCAAAGAGTCTATAACTAAGAACTTTGAAGTTAAGAACGCTCATCCCAAAGTAATTCTAGAGAGGTTGTCTTACCAAGATGTTACTCAAGTTGTGCATGAGTAGGACAAGGTGTACATTACATGTTCATGTTGGTATGGTGGACCAATCATAATTGTTTAAACTCTTCAAAATCCTTGTATTGCGAGCCTAGATTGTGTCCTTCCAAGTAGAAATCTAATTTAAGTGGCACGTTATAACAACTATCTTGCACTTCACATTCATCAAAAGATGCAAATTACAAATAAAAAAAAATAAAATTTATTCACCAATAAGTGGCACCTAAGAGTCATCTCTCGTTTTCTAGGTTTCATTCTTCTACTTCTTATCCTAACCCAAAGTCTATGTTCATGCATCCTTGAAAAACCATTTTGTATGAAGAAAAGCAACATAAGCTTGTACATAATCCAAATATTAAGGGAGTATTAGGAAATCAAATTATTTGGATCATTAACAAATTTCATGATTGGTATATATCATAACAAGCTACTATAAATAAAGGAGTAATGAAATTTCAATCATAGATAAAAAGTTAATTCCCATAACTTCTTATATCACAGTCAGCTTGGGGGCTTTGATGTTTCTTCCTGATTGAGGATCATCCCTCCCTGATAGGCTCTTGCTTTTCCACCATGCAAGATGGGGAGGCACTATACTCAAATCTAAGCATAAATCAGATTTGAAACTTTTATATATTCACTATGTGTTGTTAGATAAACCAAAAGAACCTCAAAATTTTAATTCATTTTAACTAGATAAATCATTACTCAAATTTAATGTAATGACAAGAAATGGTATCTGATGTGCCACATATAGTTTGAGAATAAAATTCAAATCCAAGACACATTCAAAATATAATAGAAGATTATGATACCTCCTTGTGAAGACTAAAATATTTCACTTGTAAAGGTCAATTCAAAATGTCACTAAATTTTTGAATATTTCAACTATCCTAATTTTTTTTGGAGTTGGTTAAGGGTATTCATGGATCATATATTTGCATACTTGATTAGAACATTATTAGCATTATATGTTATAGGTGATTTGAAAGGACATAAAAGTAGTTTTATGATATTGAAATGATGCTACAAAATATAGTTATTTTCATTTGTTTTTTCAAACTTAAGATTTAATTTGCATATTCTCTATTACACTTACATTCTTAGGGCCTAGTTTATAACAACATATGTACTAGAATTAATATAAAATATACGCCTTGATTGACATATGATAAATTGCATCTTTATATTCTTGGAATTTTCCTTATCATTTAATGATATTTCTATACATAGTATGATTGTATCATGTATTTTCAAAATAACATAAGACTAAGGCATGCAAGTCAAATTATACTACAAGCAAATCAAAGTTGCAATGATTAAAAAATGTGTCATTGTAAACAAATTATAGATGTAAAATGTTGGTTGCCAAATTTTTTAACTATATCCTAAGTATGCATCTTGTATAAGTTATAGAAAATTACAAGATTGATAAAACTACAAAAAATAGATGTTAAGAAATTGACGTTATTAACAATCTTCAATTTTTTTGATAAAAATGACACATGAGTACGAAATTAGGGTATTTGTATTTACCTTCAATTACTAGGATGAAAAATTAATTGTGGGCCAAGATATAGGACCAGAGGCAGGATTGGTTGGTATATGTGGAAAAAATCAGATGAACCTCCTAGCATAGGGTAACCTTGTTGGCCAATGATTTTCTTAATCATTTAGACCAGGGTATGATGAATAGGAAGGATAATATCCATGACCATCAAATGGGTTGCCTACCTAGCATGACTACTAGAAGGTTTTGTAAGACTTGATCTAGGTTAAGCAACCATCAAAAGAGGAGTGTGCATCACACACTATTTGAAAATCATCAAGAGAGAGAGGCTACAATGAGTTTAGAGAGGGGTTTAGGTGAGGGAAATAGTGGGTACATGATGAGAGACAAGTTATAAGTGGTATCTTAAAAAAAAGATGGGATACTCTACCGATTGAATCATGAGATCTTGATTACCCAATGGTCAACTAGAAGTGTATAAGGCTTTTGGGATGGTAGATCTGGGAGATTGAGGAAAACTTACATCCCTTGATCTCCATCCTATCTAGCCATTAACGCTAAATTTCATGGAAAGGTCGACACAATGCTAAAAGGCCACCAAATGATGTGAGTGGGTGTTGGTTTGGTACACAAGTAGACAACAAATATGGTATTATGGAGAGAAACAAGAGAAGAGGAGGGGAATGTAATATGAGTTCTTTATTACCAATTTCACCCATTGGCCACAAAAGTTATATGTAATCATTTTTCCATGTTACGAGGTGGGATTAGACCCATCGTTGGATCAATACTAAATGTTATAAAATCTATAAAAATAGAAAATTTTACTATAGTTCATAAATGAACTCTACACCAAAATTGGACAATTTCTTCATAAACATTTGTATACTAATCATAATGAATACATCAATTTTTCATTATTCAAGTAATTTTATTTAATGGTTTAATTAAGTGGATGTACACATCATTTTATATACTTTCCATCCCAGTTGCAATTTGATCAAAGTGTATCTCATTTTAGTGAAAATCCACTGACAAGGATGGCTGATGAACATTTTTCTATTTCGTCTTTAACTCAAACCAACCACTATAGAGTGGCTAAACACTCCCCTAGGTCTGACCGAAAATGTTCCCATCAATAAGAATTGTCTAGGGCATTCTAAACACACTTCCTCAACAATTTAATTGTTGAAAAACATTTGCAGTGTTTTTACCTTATTAGAATTTCTTTAGTAATCAAGTTAGACATTCTACTACTTCATATATTTACTATCTTATATAAAATATCAGCATCAATGTCTCTCTAATAAATTGTAATTTTCTTCCCATTCCCATTTATCTTGTTCATGATAATTCGATGAGAGGTTCATCAAAGTAAGGAAACAACAACTTGTTGTTATGTAAGATGTTGTCAAGTTGTGTTGATCCTCGAGGAAATACTCCTAGTAAGAAGATGGACACCATAACCTGATATAAGATAGGAAACTTTTTGAATGGGTCCTATTTGAGTATGTCTTACTCATATCAGGTTGCATTGGATAGAGTGGGACATTACGATGATTACAAGTGTGATTCGAGAGCCCATAGCCATAGAAAGGAAATCAAATGGGTCAATACAAGGATGCATTAGATTCTATGTCAACAACTCTACAAAATACAAACCTCATTCCTAGGTGATGATGGAGATACCTCATGGTGATGAATGGAAGTGGGAATTTGGTATGAGGTGCTTCCCCATTGGTGCCACTCATGTAAGGATTTGTCCACGACACTGACCAATACCCTAGTGTGAGGAGCTTGACCTTTTATCACCCCCTATTATTCCCTCATGTCGAACATGCAAAAAAGGAGGTGTGGGGGTTCCTTGTTAGCTACATGCAAAGGAAATTTTTGATGGTCTCCCATGAACAAAATTAAATTAGATATGGCTTGTCTTTTCCCATAGAGGTTGCTATAATTTTGTATTGTATTATCCTTTAAAGTGAACAAAGATTGTTTTTGAAAGCCTGATAGTTGAAAAACCAACTTAGGGTGGAAATAAGGCTTTTCCCAAGGTATGAACTACATTATATCTTATGTACTCTTGTGGTTTGTACCCCTTCCTTCCCTTTTTAGTTTTATTTTATCAAGAAAGATGCATTTAAAGCTTGATGTATTTTACTTTCACTTTTGTCAAAGGGAGTATAGTCACACCCCTCTAAAATCTACTTCCATTTGGTGTCTGAGCTACTTTTCTTGATAGTTTTATGGATATGATATTTTAGGGCACAATGTATCCAAAATGCTCAACTTGTTAAAGATTCCTCACTTCTAGAAGAGGAGAATGTAGTTTCTCTTCCAAGAAATCAGCCATGACCTTTCTATAAATGGTGAAAACTATGTTCCACCAACAACAACACTTGAAGAATGGGATTTTGAAATGGAGAAGACAACCACTCTCAGAGCAAAAAAGAATAAGTACCATTTCACTATAGTTTCTACTTCTAAATTTAATATACCATCTTCTTTTGCCTGTGATCATAGAATTTGGAAAAAGATTTCCCTGATCCATGAGGGCAAAATCAAATCAAAGAGTTTGATATTAACATGATTAGGAATAAATTTGAATTATTTTATATGATGAAATTATTGAAAAGTATTCAAAAATTTCCATCCTTGTCGATGAAATAAAAACTCTTGGGAAACAATTTTCACTAAAGTAGGTGTTTGTATCTCTATCGCCCACTCTAAAAGTATGAGAAAAGGGTGAAAACCACATATGAATCCTATAAGCTCACTGTTTCTGGTGTGATCGGAAATCTCAAAACTAATAAAGTAAAATCCAAGGACATAATTTATGTAGAAGAAGAGGAAAAAACAAATAAGAAAATTTTGTCTTTCAAGCTTTCAAACTCATCATAAAAAGAGTCATCCGGTGAAAAAATAACTTTCTAAAAAGGTAAGAAAATATATAGCAAAGATCTAACATATCTTTATCACCTTCCTCTATTAAGTGCTATGAGTGTGGAAGAAAAGGACATGTTAAGAGTGAATGTCCAACACTCAATAAGGAAGAAAAGAAATCCTCAAGCACAAGGAGAAGACAAGAGATGAAAATGAGTAAGTAGACATCAATATGATATTCAATCATATAAAGGATCTCAAGTGGTAAAGAAGAGTCTGACGTGGGTTTTATCACACTAACAAATTCACCTATGACTGAAATCCCTAGATTTTTACCAAAATAATGTGCAATAATACCACCCGCAAGCAGGTGAGTCTTATCGAAATATAGTTAAGGATCAAATCCTAAGAGATAATACTTTTAAGAATCTTCTAGCTTGTATCCAATTGAACTAGACTAATATTTAGAACCAAGAGTTGATTTAGGTTGATTTAAACTAATTACAAGGAAAGTAAAAGGGTAGAATTAAAATAAGGTCTGGATAAATGATGGAAGTCACTAGAGTGGAATTGGGTTTTGCCTCCTCTACATGCATAAACACATGCATAACATATCTAGGATAGATATAACAATTCAAATGGAGCAAAAGAAAAATCCACCCATTAGGTGTGATAAGTCATGTAGATACCCCTGCGAGATTGACATCTCGTTACTCACGGGTCATATACCTACTACTTTGGAGATATCCCTTTGGAAGTTCTTGTCTGGATATCAACTAAGTTATTTGATATTCAAATCCTGATTATTAAAGTTCTCCTAACATAGGAATAAATAGATCATGTAGAGTATGTGATCATACCACAAAACATGTATAAAATAATTAACATTAAATTGAAAAAGTTATATACAAGTCATGGAGCACTAAGAAATGGATATGCAAGGACGGGTAGTAGGGCTAGTCTCGATACCCCAGTGAGATAGACTACCCGCTCTTTATGATAGGAACAAAGAAAATAGGGGAGAAGGAAGATATATCCATCATCTTCAGCTGTTGGGAATGATCAAGTAGCTGATGTAGCACGAATGTGTTCTTGACTGATGAAAAGGCTTCTCTTGGAAAAGGAAGGAGGAGACATTGAGGATAGGCGTCAATTTGATTTCCTCCTTTGTAGTACTCTTTCTTCCTAGTGCTCTGGTCCATTGGAGAAGGAGTAGCTCGTGGATGAATGGCAATGGCAGAGCACAGGCGGAGAAGAGATGGATAGAGGCACTACCACAACACATGAGTAATCGATGGAGCATTGATCGATGAAGATCGTCTCCCTTGGCTGCAGATGGAGTGTGGAAGCCTGGCAGCATAATGAAGGAGTGATCCCTCCCAAATGAAGGAGGGGTGTGGGTTTTTATAGGTTGTGGGTGCAACAGAGTAGGACGCTCGTTGGTCGATGGAATTTGGGGGATTTTCATACATGAGTATGCAATTCCATCGGTCGATGGGTTCTGGGGTTCTGTCTGGATGCATTCTCATAGGGCATTGGGGGTACAAGTTGCTCACCTGGATCAGTCCTAGTGTGCGTAGAGAGGCCATCAATCACAAGATGCTCGTATAGGGAAGCTAGGGATGTAATGATCATGTCGGCCAACATAATATTGATGCTTTATCAGATGTTGGGGCATCATCTGACACTGAGGTGCAGACCGATGAGGTGGCTAAGTGATTGTCAGGCCTTGTTAAGAATGAGTCTCATCAATCAATGGGTCATCATTCGTGATCCCATCGGTTGACATGCACTCTACTTTAGAACAAACCCACCCCTGGGGGGTATTGACGTACCACTAGAGTTCTGCGTCAACAAAGAGGTAGATCGATCGAGATGCTGACCGATGAAAGGATTGATCATTATAAAATAAGGTCCAAATTATCAAAGCAGGACCACCGTGACCTAAACTGGTGCACATGATGTGAAGTTTGATCCTGTCATGGAAAGTGATGGATTCAATCAAAATTCTAAATATTCACATAAAACTAAGGAAAACTATATAGAAGCAACATTAAAGTCCATCCAAGGGATCCAATTACAAAATTGGACTAAAGATGCGATTGGAAATAAGATGAGTATGCATTCATCATATTCCAACGATTGCAACATGGAATTATAATGTCTCCTCTCAAATGAGGACTCCAAAGGTTGATCTAAGAAGGTGATCAATCTCAACAATATCAGAAGGAAATTCCTATCATTATCCATGGTTGAGGGTTCCGATAAACATGGAGATGTCAATATTTCTTGCTACCTAAAAAAACAAGTGAGGAGGACATTGATGCGTTAAATCTATATTATCACTCCAAAGAAAACTAATTGATATAAACTTTCACACTACATTTAATATGTTTTTTTGAGAAAATTTTACTAGATGTAATATGCTTGATTATAGATTTAGTCACACAAAAATTATCGAGGTTATTATATAGATTAAATGATAATATTGAGAACCTTTATAGTGAATTAAATGACTTCAAAACTACTTTAAATGCAAGTGATGTTTTTTCTACTTATAAATCTAGAATAGATTCTCTTCAATGTGATCATGCTTGCTTTTCTATCCGGAATTCCACCTGGTTAGAAAATTGTCTTTTTTACAAAATCTAAACATGTCAAGTGAAATCATGTGGAGTATGATCACTTCGTCGATGAAAATAACAATCTATCATCCAGAGTAGTTCTTCTTGAAACATCCGTGTGTGATCATGTAAGTGACAAAAAAACCCCCAACATAACCATTTTTAGACTTCTTTAAGGGCTTTATGACCTGCATACTTTACTCCACCATTGATACAAGGAGTAGTCTTGGTTACAAACCAAAGGAACAATTTCAGGGTCAATCTCTCACCCAAAAGAAAATAATATTTGTTGTCTAAAACCATATAGGATATCTTGTTTGTTAGTGTCATTACAGGAAGGATGACCTTCAAAGGTCTATTTGAATCCCAAAGGCACTCTCCTACTTGGCTCCCTATCTTTTCTTCTTGTTATCAATGATGTGATTAAAGGCATACATATAACTCGATTTGCGGCTTTGATTTTTGCAATATAGTACTATTGGTGTGCTCCTATCTGCATATCATTCATGACTGAGTACTCATAATATGGAGAACATCTTGTGTTCTTTTCACCTTTTTCAAGCCATCAAACCTTGACTTGCTATTTCCATAGAGTTTCCTAATAAATAGTTAGGTTCCTAGCTTGGATAAAACATTACGCTTTTCAAGGTGAAAATCATTCAAGGTGTTAATTAAACCGGGTCTTATCATTTTAAATGCTTAGCCAAAATGAAGGTGCAGAAATGCAAGTTGATAAAGATATATAAAAATGTTGTTAAAGATCTCCCTAGTTTGTATTTATAATTTGAAACAATTCACAAAAATTTACATCATATTTAGCAACTTGTTGTTGATGAAGATCTGTGTTGGATCAATTCAACTCTTGAATCGATCAGTTGACCTCCTAATCGGTCTCAGATCAGTCGTTTGGTCTTCGGTAAGCCCTTTTTTCGAGTAAGAGTGAAAATAAAGAAGAGGAAAGTTCCTTAGAATTTTGAAGCATCCATAATTCATCCAAATCTAAATAGCCTTGGTTCTAAAAAAATCCTAAAAAGGTGTCAATAAATAGTTATGATTATTCCAACATACCTATGATTATTCCAACATGGTATGCATTGTGATGGGAGTGTAAATCATCCTACACAACAAGTGAGCTAGACCCAGAGAAGAGAAGGTTGTATCTCATTTTACGATGGGAATATTGATAGGCTTTGCATAGTCAATCTGGAAAAAGGGTGCCCACTGCCCAAAAACTCATGAAGAGTGCATTAAGGCTCCTATTGGTTTGGTGTAAGTCATGAGTTCCATGGAGCTTATTTTTTGGAAAATCTAGTTCAGTTTTTGGAACTGAAGTACCATTCACTTTCATGTGATTGGTTTGTTACAAATGTAAATATGAAAATCATCAAAATATTATTAATTTTTATTGTATAATATAAATAAATGAGGATGGCAAAGGCATTAAAGAAGAATCATATCCGTAAAAAATCATAATATTCTTAAATCATAATAACCACAACAAGTGGTTATGGTGCAGATGTTGCTCCTTTAAAAATATTTTATTATGGTATAATTATAATCCTAATAAAAATATTATGATTAAAATTACATCTCAATATTTTTATTTCACTTTGTGTATACAAAATATTGTAATAATATTTGCATTTCATGTAGTTTTGGTTCATCGTCGTTTAACACAATGTAAAATATTAATTTTTACATTATTTCTATATTATTTGTGCATAGTTACAGTTAATTATCATTTCTTACATCATATTGTTTGAACATGAAGAATAAAAATATATTACGTAAATCACATTGTTTTCACATGGTGTAGTGTGTTTCTTTTTCATGATATTTGTATTTTTTTATTTTGTAGATTGTACTGATAATGGTAGTTATAGTGTAAAATATTTTACGTAGCACAATTATGGTGTATAATATTTTGTCATATTATGTTGTGGTTTTAGCAATGAGTTATATCGACACCACTAATATTTCTAGTTATAAATATTTTACATGTGTCATTTATAACGATAGAAGGATATAATTAAATAAAAAATGTTGTTAATTGTCTCAGAACTCATTTTCTGCTCTATTTAAGGCTCCGATTGGTTCCGTATAAGTGGACTGAAAAACTTAAGAACTCAGGTTCCGGAACGTATTTTATGTGATTGGTTGTCCGAAAATTCAGAAATTGAGTTCCATAAGTATATATAGACTTCATTTTCGGAGTTCCGGGTAAAAACGGGCGGAAACAAGTTCCGCCCTCAGTCAGGTCTTATACCCTGGCGGCAGACTCCCGTCTCGTTCTTACCCTGACGGTGGACTGCTTTCATCTCTTGTAACTTGCTACCGTGCCTAGCGGGAAAAAAATGTATGGGATACTCACAGTCAGATTTATCGATCAAACTTCGTTCTTTTTCAGCTAATACAAAATCTTTTGCCTTTCTCTTCTTTGAATCACGATTATGCATCCCCGCAGACAGTAGGTTGTTAGATCAGCAAAAGTAATGAGATTATTATACACGACATATACACTTCAAAATAGTCTGCATCCCAGATTTTTCTAATAACGCACGTACCTGTCACAAGCGAGAACCAGAAGATTAAACTAGTTAGTGTTATTTTCTTTGGAAAAATCAATGTTATCAAACCAATCATTCAAATTCAATTTCCAGAAATTGAATTCAAATTCCTGGAAAATAAGTTCTTTCGGAACTCTGATTACAACAAACCAATAGGAGCCTAAGAGGACACTCAAGAACTGTGTTTTGTATGTAAGTATGTAACTCATCGGAAGTTACGAAACTCAAGTTCAAAGGCTTACTTTAAATCAATCATGAAAAATTGCTTAAAGAATTTCAGTTCATAAGTTTTCCGGACCAGATACGACAAACCAATCGGAACCTAAGAGGTTCTTTAATAAAGTATGAGAAGGCTTATTGTAGACAACGACGAGAAGCCATGTTTTATTGAAAACCAAACTGTTGATTTATACTTTATAGAGCAAGGATCAAAAGTTCAAAACTGACATCAACGACATTAACACTGGAAAAAGAAGGCTTCAAATGCAAACGATTGATGTCAGAGACAGTGCCTTAAGCTCGGTAACAGGTATGTCATGTAGAATATGTTATTCCAAGAGGCTGAACCAAAGGCATGTTCACAGGAAAGGGAAAAAAAGATTGGAGAGAAGTTTTGGATGGAAAATATACCCTCTACAAACCTGAAACCACAAATATTTCATAATGATTTTATGATTGTATCTCTAAACCTAGGAGAACGGTACGAGTTGCTTTATGTCTCATAGTTTTGTAAATAATCATGCCATTCACGAACAATAATTTTCTGGGCTCTCAAAACCAAAGGTCTACATGTATCTTATACAACACCCACTTTTGTCCAGAAAATAGAAACCTACAAGGGATTAAAAAACGGACGACAGCAAGAAAGGAGAATCACACTTGTCAGAATATGTCCAGGCAAGATTTTTACACGATAAGCAATCATACAGAGCGTAGATGTTAGAAGAATGTCACTCATTTAGAAAAATGAGACAGAAGATACACCAGAAGCAATCATGAACAAGAATGTTGTGCTGGAAGAGAGAAAATATCACTCATATAAATAGTAAAATAATATATATGTACAAAGAGCTTGTAGTGCATGAGACAGATTCAGTAGCTTCTTTCATGCTCCCACGATTTTAATGTTAAAATATGTTACAAAGGTTAGAAACTTAATATAAAGAAGATAAAAATTCAACAGGTTAATCCTCTATCAGTGATCTTTAGCAGGCAAGCCAAGAAGTCTACATTGTTCTGGAAGGAGGGAGCATACAACTTGTTCCTGGAGAGGCAGGAGTTCTCCATCAATCCCACATCCATTATGACAGATCTTCCCAGGTTTTACTTTAACTGACTTGACCTAAAATCGAAATTCATGACGAAAATGAAGGCTAGTGAGAAATAAGGGCTTCATTTCCAAAATGTGATAATAATTCCCAACCTTATGGCATATTAAAAGGTCATGATGAGCAGAAAATTGATTTGGTGCAAAACGAAGTATTAGAATTCAATAAAAGTTAAGAATAGTTGATAATGTTAGAGTTAGTCTGTATCTGTTTGCCTATTCGGCCCAACTTAAGTGTTTTGTTTAGTTCAAGATCGTGTACTGGGCTGGAGGCTACAATATATATTACTGTAGGAACCGCCTTGTGACAAGGAAAAAGGGGGGAAACCAAGGGCCAAAAAGAAGGATCAATGCACTGCTATGGTCCCATGTAAATGGAGAGTGATATACTCAATTTGATGATTTACATGAGATATCTCTCACTAATTACACTGTGACACTAAAGAAAACACCTAAGGCCCCATGCCCCCCCCTGTACTGATTTGCTCTTAATAGAAAAAACTAAATATAAAGATATCTGTTACAACAAAGAATGGTAAGATTAACGAAAAATATACATTTATATTTTAAGTAAGGTACGAACCAACTTTTATGGTATAATAAATAGTCATGACAAGTATTTTTTTTCATGATGAGCAGCATGAAAACACATTTGGTGCAGAAGGCAGTTGTAGAATTTAATAAAATTCAAGAGTAGCTGATAGAAAAGTAACCATAAAAATATCTGGTATAACAAAGATTGGTAGGATCAATGAATACTATACCTTTATATATTCTACATAAGGTAGTGAAAGATGCTGCCCAAATTGCAAACGTAAGAAAAATCTAGCAAGTCTGAGTCTTCCACTTCCATGGACCAATATCAAGTCTAAGCTGTTGTCATCATGCTCTGCAAGTGGCGCAACAACCTGTGAACTTTGAACCGTTCTACATGCATGATTACATACCAATATGCCAAGGAAAGGCCCTTTCTTAGCCATCCACTTTTCTTCAACCTTTGGAATAACTTCCTTTTTCATAACCAACTCTTCACAATCTGATTCTGGGGTACCAGGCAGCTGAACAGGATTGTCCATTTCACAGGTGGTTTCAGTATCCCATCTTGGCTCAGCATCCCATTTTGGCTCAGAATCCCAAAGAGGGCCAGGATCTGATAAGGTCGATGATATATCCTCTTTGTCATTTGCATTTGCATTTCCATAAGAATATCTAGCATCTTTCATAGAACTCAGACCAGCCCATCCTTTATCAGTTCTAGATTTTGACCTGGTTCTTGGCCAATTAGTAGAAGAAAGTGGATGTTGGGGATGTATCACTGCATCGGGTTCTATTGGTGCATTATTTCTGCTCAAAGATAAACGTTTTGAATTAGGATCTATACCACGAACATATTCAGACGGTTCATTACCAGGAGTATCCTGATCTGACATTCTGCTTGAGGTCATCATAGAATCAATGCTGGACAAACTGGATGCCCTAGTAATATGTTCAGTCCCTGTCTTGTGTGTAGATCCTGCAAATATATCTGATATATCAATTCTATTGTCCTCCCCTGTCGTAACATTTTCCTCCAACTCCAGGTCTTCCTTCAAAACAGGGAGGTATTCTATCTCAAAAGTATACTTGGGAAGCCACAGAAACTTAAGAAAACCAGCAAAAAGATAGCGCAGAGGGCCAAACCGCTTCTGATATCTCTCAGATAGCTCGAGGACTGCCAAGCACAAAAAATAATTAGCCTCAATAGGATCTAGGTGTTTAATGGATGAAAGAACTACTAGCAGGGTTTTGTTCATTTTAACACCTCAAGGTGTCACTCATTTTTATACTATATGAGTATTAAAATTTACACTATTGTCTGAAAAGGAGATGATCCACTACACAAGTTGCACTTGAAATCTACAAGTCTTGCATTCCAAGTGACAATGCATGAGCACAATTTGCATCAACAGTATAGTCAGAATACTTACCATCACTTACAAAACCAAAATACGTCGCAGTTGAACCATAATGAATAACACCACTTTGGATCCACTCAACAGCAAACACATCTGTCGGTGTGAGTCCACCCTGCACCAGGATGATTGAAGAAATAAAAAACTGATCATACTTATGTATTTCATAAGAATCTGCCGTCTTGAGGAAATATCGAAATATGTAAAAAGGTAAACGTCAAGATTGAACTGTGAAAAACGATGAGTGGGGAAATCCCCAAGGTATAGGTTTCTTTTTATTGATAGGAGCCAGCCACCCTTTCGTATGAATAGGATAAGGGGGAAGCATTCAGATACATGACAAACCCTAATGGGCCAAGACACACTTGGGCCCATCTTACAAATAGACTAAAACAACTTAAGTAAATAGACACAACTTAAGTAAATAGACACTCTAACACGGACAATTAAAAGTTTCAACAGAGAAAAAAACATTGTCATGGAAACAGTTAGATGAACTCCTACATAATCTTTGTAGACATATATAAGAACTAAGAAAACTGGACAATTGCACAACTCACAATAGTAAAAAGTGTTTTGTGATGGTAATAGTTGGACGAAGTCCTATGTAATTTTTACAGACATATATACAAACTTAAGATCATACAACTACTTCAGTACCTCATACAAGAAAAAGACAATAGTGTCACATTACTCAAAAACTCAGCCGAGGTGAAGATGACTCGTGTTACCCGAGCGGCAAGATCGGACATTGATATGCCATTTACTGAAATCAACGATTTAATTAGGGGAGGGAGATGAGTCGAGTGTAAGATAAAAGCACATTCCCTAGTCTTCCTTTCATCTCCGCCTCAAAATCTTGGCAGCAACATAGAAGTGTAACACCTAAATTTGACAACTTTATTACCTCACATTTCCAAATTTTTTTATTTTTACATGGAACTTAAGTAATATGCTAATGTTATTACAAAAATCATTCAACATCTTTCAGAGCAAAAAACTGTATAACATATAGTTTAAGCCTTGAAAGATTCAAAAACTTTCTTACCTCACATTTCCAATTATTTTGAGGTTACATGGAACACAAGTAATATGCAAATGTTATTACAAAAATTATTCAATTTCTTTCAGAGCAAGAAACTGTATAACATGTGGTTTAAGCCTTGAACGATTCAAAGATATTAGATTGACAAACATATATGTTATTGTTTGCCATCAAGGAATAGCTCAGGTGGTGTGACTCAGTAAGTCCCTGCGAGGGGGCCCTAGGCCAGCCAAATACACAATTTTGAATGGTCCTTAGTGCGCGGGCCACTGAAGACCCGAATGTTTACCCCGCCAAGGACCTGGGGTGGCTCGTATGTGGCCCTACCTAGAAATGGTTCCGTCTTAAATAAAAAATGCTACTATTCCTTAAGTCTTTTTTTAGAACAGTTGTATTTTATTTTTTTAATTAACAAAGTAAAAAATATATAGCAGTAGCCATAGTCAAAATTTTCTCCAACATTTTAAAATCTTCACAATTCAATTGTAGACTTCCCTTAGCAAACCTTACTCCTGAATTTTGCATGTTCCCCAATTTTTCCAGCATTTCACACTTTCTACACAAATGCCTTCAATTTCTCACTCCTGAATTTTCACAAAATCCTTAGTTAAGATTTTTTTTTTTTTACACAATAGATGTGTATGGAGGCTTATAGAGAAGAATAGAGAAAACATAAGAGATCATATGATTTTTAATGGCTTATGATCGAGTATCAAAAAACAGAAATTTCCGATTTTGATGCCGTATCCGATGGCCCATAAATAGAAATTTATAGAAATTTAGACATATTTTGATATTTACGGCCCTGAAAATTTCAATGTCAAAATGAGCAAAATCATTCATGAAAACTTACCGGCACTGATTGACAAAACATTTGTACCCTTTTTGGACTTGAGAATAGCCCAAAAATATACATTTATTAAACTTGGGACTTAACTTATCTTAACCACCACCTAATATATGAACAAAACAAACACACCCAAAGACTTCAGCTGGTACACGGTATATCAGTTGTTTGGGATGAAGGACGGAGAAGGGTATTTGATTTTGAATGGCGATGATGGCATGCAGTTGATCAAGTAGGTGGATTAAGAACAACATCACTCCAAAAAAATTTGAGGAGATTCGTGTCGAGAAGAAGGGTATGAGCAGTTTCATTGATTTGTCGATTCTTTCATTCTGCAACTCCATCTTGTTGTGGAGTATGTGGACGTGAGGATTGGTGGATGATGCCATAGGATGAAAGAAAATGAGTAAAATTGTGACTGAAGTACTCCCTGATGTTGTTAGTGCGAAGGATATGAATATGCTTGTCATAAATGTTTTCAACTTCTTGGTAAAAAATGGAAGATGGAAAAAACTTCAGAATAGTCCTTCATCAGATATAACCATTTGACCCGTGAGTGGTCATCTATAATGATGTCAAAGTACATGTACCCAAGTTTTGATGGAACCCGACTGGAACCCCAGACATCTAAGTGAATGATATGAAAAGGCGACTCTGCTCTATTTTGGGTTCTAGACCTGAATGGTGATTGTTGGTGCTTACTAGCTGGCATGACTCACAATCTAGTTTGTCCAAATTGGACAACTGAGGGGCCATCACTTTCAATTTATCTAAAGCCATATGACCTAGACGACTATGAATATGCAGTGCAGAGGCAGCTACACACACTTGGGCAGTCCCCAGCAATAGTGACATTGGGCAAAACATTTTGGTGGGATGAGTGGATATCAACTAAGGTGTACTAGTAATGTAGTCTATGGCACTTGAATCCAAAACCCAGGATGGCGATGTCGTTTTGAAGGATTAAGAACCACATGTTGTTAATTCCACCTTTTGAGCTGGACAATGTGATGTGGACGAAGCACACAACTACATCAACCACAAGTATTCATCCCCTGTCAAGCTGACTTGATGTAACATCTCCACATGTAGCTTAGAAGTTCCGACACAAAAGTTTCCCAATAAAAACCAATCAGCAATTTCCTATCAATAACAACAAAACCGAACTATGCAATGATAAACACCAATAGCAGTAGTAATCTTTTTCTTCAGATTGTGCTCGATGATGATATGTTTTTGGGATGTAAAGATAGATTGATGGAATGTATTCTCTTAACTTCCAGACATTACAGCCAATAGGCTACAAGAGAACCTCAAGAAAGGACAAATAGACAACAACTATGGTTGAAATTGTGCAGTTTGACAGGATGCTACAGTAATAGCGGGTTGAGCACTTGAGGAAGAATATGTTGACGACCCTCTTTCTTGATGTAGATAAAGAGGACGACCTCACAGGGTGTGAGTAGGGGTAGGGCGCCCTACTAGAGCAAGGATCTGAGGAGAATTGGGGCCCTTACGCCCTCCTAAATGGACTGCCAAAGCAAGCATCAGTAGTTGCTGCTGCTGAAGCTAAATGAAGGAAATGCAAAGGAGACCCATGATGAATACAGCAGCAGAAAGAATGCTCCTCAAGACCGTTGGGGTAGAGGGAGACCCACCCCAAGTGTTGCCTTTGACAAAAGCTCTCTGGAGAAGGAGCAGGAGCCACTTTGGTGGCCATCATGCTATAACGCACTGTAGCAGAACTCAGGCGGCTAAACAAAAAAAGGGACAATGCTACTGAAGAATTAGGATCTCAAACCATGTGCTTTGATACCATGAAGACAACCGTATTGGGGAGAAAGAGACGACCTAAATGCAGGTCTCTCTCGTGATGATCATCTAAGCCTCAATCCCACTATTTGGGTTCGGCTACATTGATCCTTATTTTACAATCAGCTATATTATGGGCTGTACTCTGATCAAGATGTAAAGATTCAAAATCTGTCTTTATAAGCTATTCTCAAGTTAATTTAGGTCTACCTCTGCTTCTTTTAATTGAGTTTGACTCAATAACCTTGTATCGAATAGGTTCACTTGTCGTCTGCGCTGCACGTCCATACCATCTTAAATGACCTTCACGCAACTTGTCATCAATGCTCACCACCCCCACGTTGTTCGTGATGTAGTCATCCCTCAAACGATCTTTTCATGTCTTCCCACACATCCATCTCAGCATACACATTTCAGCCACATTCATCTTATTCAGACCTTGTTTCTTTACTGCCCAACATTCACTCCCATTTAGCAATGTCCGGCCATATAGTTGTTCTATAAAACTTACTTTTTAATCTGAGAGGAATTTTTTGGTCACATACTACTTCAGTTGTACCCCTCCACTTCAACCATCCTACTGCGATTGTTTGACAAACATCATCGTGGACCTCACGATCCTTTTCAATAATAGAACCAAGTAACAAAACTTATCACATATTGCTACATCCATGCCATCCAACTTGACTCCATCCACAATTCTATATTGGCTGAAATTGCAATGCATATATTCAATTTTGCTTCTACTAATCACAGATTCGTTAGATTCCAATGCATTTCTCCAAAGTTCAACTTTGTCATTCAATATTTCTTTTCTTTTATCAATCAACACAATATCATCAGCAAATAACATGCACATATCTTGAACATGCTTTGTCAACTCATCCATAACAAGAACAAATACATATGGGTTGAGTGTCGATTCTTGATGTACTCCAACGGTTATAGGAAAAGTTTGTCTCTCCCCTCTAGGAGTCGTAACACTTGTAGTTGAGCCATCATACATGTCTGTAATCAGATTAATGTATTGGATAGGAACACCCTTTTTATGTAGAACTCTCCATAACACTTTCATGGGTACTCGATCATAGGCCATTTCCAGATCAATAAACACTACATGAAGATCTCTTTTGTTTTCCATGTACTTCTTCATAAACCTACATATTAGAAAAAATAGCATTTATTGTTGATCTTCCAGGAATAATATCAAATTGGTTGTCTGATATGTGTTATCGATCTTAGCCTTTGCTTAATAATCCTCTCCTAAAGCTTCATAGTGTGACTTGTCAGTTTGATACCTCTTTAGTTTGTGCAACTTTGAGCATCTCTTTTGTTCTTGTAGATTGAGACTATAGTACTATTTCTCCATTCATCCGACATCTTCTTGTCTTCATAATCTTGTTAAGGAAATTTGTTAACCACATAGCTCCTTCATCCCCCATACTCCATACATCAATAGGAATACCGTTTGGACCGCATGCCTTTTTCATTTTCATCTTTTCAAAGCATTCTTGACCTCAGATAGTGAAACTCATTGTGTGTAAGTGATCTCTCTTGTATTCATATCACCCGAGTCACTTACTTTGTTCTCACTATATCCATTGAAAAGCTTATGAAAGTAGTTTCTCCATTGGTTCTTTATATCATCATCCTTCACCAACACTTTGCCATCTTCATTCTTGATGTACTTTACTTGACTCAACTCTCTTCCTTTCCTTTCTCTTATACGAGCCATTTTGTAAATATCTCTTTCACCTTCTCTAGTGTCCAACTTCTTATATATCTCATCAAAGTATTTGAACCTTGCCTCTTGAACCGTAATTTTAGCATCTTTCTTTGCTTGTTTGTATCTATGAAAAGTTGCATCATCTCTAGATTTAGGCAAGCTCCTATATATATCCCTTTTGAGTCCAACAACCTTCTATATTTCATCATTCCACCACCAAGTCTCTTTCTGTGGAGGCTCACACCCTTTGGACTCTCCAAAAACTTTCTTTGGCAATTTTTGTTATGCATGAGCTCATACTTTGCCATATAGAGTTAACATCAGTCTTTAAGTTTCAAGTTCTCTCCTTGATAAGTTTATCATAAAATGTCAATTTGTTTTCTCCTTTAAGATTCGACCACTTAATCCTTCTATCTTGTCTTATGTTGACCTTTGTTGATCTTCATGTTCACATCCAAAACCATCAGTCTATGTTGGGTGGTGAGTTCTTTCCCAGGGATCACTTTACAATCCTTGCATAGTTTTCGATCTAGCCGTCTTGCAAGGAAGTAATCAATTTGGCTACAATTGCGCCTGTGAGAAATAATGTTATATTGATTTGATAAATAAAAGACGTACAACCTTGTCCTATATATAGGAGTAAGGGAGAAACCCTGAGACTTGGGACACAAGTAATCTAAACGGGCTGAGATACTAAAGGCCCACTAACTAATTAACCTATTAACTAAATAGGCTAATATATACACTCTTAACACTCCCCCTCAAGATGGATCATGGGTGAAACACATGCCCAAGCTTGGAGTTACAGGACTCGATAGAAATGATAAAAGATATATATCACTCTCCATACAAAAGATTGATACTCCCCCTTAAACAAAACTCCCCCTGAATCATATGATGACGCCTCTCTCTTCTTTGGAATTATATTCAGCAGGTTGGAGATCCTCGAGCTTTGGGGATGGTCTTGTGGAGTGCATCTGGAAGGAAAACATCTGGTGAATGAGACATGAATACTACAGCAGCAATTCGCCACTTGGAGCAGACGATCCTCAATACCAAGACTATGTCATCTTCACTGGAATACATACTTAACGCGAAACGAATGTGGATCTCCAATGACGATGTAGCAGTAGTGGTGTTTTCAAAGCGTCTGAGAAGACGTGTATAATGTGGCACAAACACGAACAAACGATGTGATGATGATACGATGCATGTACCATAACTCAGGTGCATGAACCTTGGGGGCTTGACGATGTAGACTTGGTAGGCTAGAAATTGTTGAGCTTCTGAGAAGTCGGAAGAAGCACCCATCTGTCTCTCAAGAATGCAGCAAGAGTGATGATGTTGTCTGAAAGTGGAGAATAGGTGTGCTGAACGAAGCTCCATGAAGATAACTTGGAATACGTAGCATGAATACACATATCATCTCTTCTCATACTCTCTCTCTCATACATACTCCCGCATGCTCTCTCTCTCTTCTCATCTCATCCTCTCCTCTATATCCCCCCCACACCAAATACGACGAGAGTAAGTGTTTGGTGTGAAGAAATGGATATATGACCCCCCCGCACGTAGAAAAAGAGATACACACATGATGGGTGGGTGGGAAAGGAATTGGTGGATTTGAGAGGAATTTGTGATATGGAGATGTGTAATATGTGAAGAATGAAACCGATAACCAAAGAGAATATGCTAAATGGGTCAATGTAAGATCTAGGTAGAAAAGAGCAGTACTGAAGCAGCGGCCAGGGGCATGGATGACGACGGTGGTGGCTGAAGGGTGTGATCGTCGGCTGGGGATACAGTTGTTGGATAATGGGGCAGCAAACGGCGATGATTGTGTCGCTTGGCTGATCTAGCACTTGGCTGCAACGAAGGAGATGATACCGGTCCCCTGCAAAGCTCCAGAGATATTGCATGCCATGAGATTGCATGCGGAGTCAAGTATGGAGCCTCTCCATGTGAGGCGGCGAAGGCTGGTGTTGAGGGCGTCAGGGCGATGCAGCGACAGAGAAGATAGCTGCGATTGCAATGGTGTTGATTACTGCTACTGGGATTGACGGCGGTTGCGGTCGGCGGCTGCTTGGTGCTGGATACATGTGGCGGTAGCTGCTAGCCGGCTAGGGTGATGTGGCAGTGACAGGGAGTTGTTGTCGACTGCGGCTTGATGATGGTGGTTGATAGCGACGGGAGATGACGGATTGATAGGAGATAGCCGGGATGGATAGCACTGACATACGGAAATAAAATCGGATCTTTAAAAAAGAGATGGAGAAGCCATGGAGGCCGGGATATGCCTCGTGGGCGGCTGGCCTAAGCCATGGAGATGGCGATGGCCGCCCGCAGGCGGAGGCGCTCCCCCTTGGTCGCTCTCTCTACGAGAGAGAGGTTGCGGCAGCTACGGTTGCGTGCACGCCGGAGAGAAGAGGGAACCAGTGGCGGCAGCTAGGGTTCCCTAGGACGAAACACGCTCTGATACCATGTAAGAAATAATGTTATATTGATTCGATAAATAAAAGACATACAACCCTGTCCTATATATAGGAACAAGGGAGAAACCCTGAGATTTAACTGCCTCTAGACCTGACATAATGTTTAGTGTTGGCTTGTGTGCTCACTTTCAATCAAGTCCTAAGAAATCACATCTTATAGTTGGTAAGAGGATTTTAAGGTACTTAGCCATAACCCAAAATTTTGGACTATGGTATCCTAAGTCAAGGGACTTTACTCTTACTGCTTATAGTGATGATGATTACGCAGGATGTTTGGTTGATAGAATGTGCACAAGTGGCACTTGCTACCTCCTAGGACCATGGTTGGTGTCTTGGTTTTTCAAGAAATAGAGCACAATGGCTCCATCAACTACCGACACTGAATACATTGCAACCGGGAGTTGTTGTGTCTAGGTTCTATGGATGAAGCTAATGCTCCAAGACTTTAACATTTGTTTTGATGCTTCTCATATCTATTGTGATAATACTAGTGCAATCAATTTACCTTACAATCCTATATTGCATGGTAGATCCAAGCATATAGATGTTTGTCATCATTTTCTTCGTGATCACATTGTCAAAAAGGATATTTATATCACACATGTGGACACGGAAAATCAGTTGGCGGATATTTTTACTAAACCAAATTAATTTTATTAGATCTAAACTGCTCATAACTATTTTGGATGATACTGATCTACCATCTAACTAGTTGCTATCTATCCTATATGCTTTGCTCATGTCTGGTTCACCTTTTCTTGCTAAAGTGCTAAAATTTCATATTCTATGCTTTACTTTTTGCTTGTTTTGGGTATTTTTCGCAAACGATTGTTTTATCGCTAAATAGTAGCCCATTATGAGTGATATGTGCCTAAGTATATCTAAAATGCAAAATGGACCAGAAAAATAAATTTAATTAGCACTCAAATGGTTAGAATCTAGAATTTCTAAGTTTGGGACAAAACTTCTGTCAGTCGAGTTGCCAACTCGATCGATTGATGGTCGGGCTGGACCAAACCTAAATAGGTTTCGGTCGGCTATTCTCCCTCTCAACTAGAGAAAAGTCGATTGATCCTTACTTCAGCTCTCTCAAGCTCTCAACCCTAACCTCGACATTCCCTCTCGTAACCCTAGCCAGCCTTCGTTTGACCTACCTAGCACATTTTCCTGTCTATCCTAGGTGGTTAAATGACCTTTGGTGGTTTTTCTCTCTTATTTGGTCTCTCAATCTTCTCCATTTCATCTCCATGGCCTCAAATAGAAGAAAGAGGTCCGCACCTTCTGGAGCACTATCGTCATCCTCCAACTCTCGCCTCATTCCCTTTGGTGACACCTTCTTTGTTTCAACCAAAGCTCTAAATAGGTACAAGGAGCTCCTTCCTAGGAACCTTTTTCCCTTTCGTGCCTTATATGAGCCTCACCCGCATAAACAAGAAGTGATAGATGAGGTAGTTGAGTTGCTTTACGACCATCACCTAGCAGCCTTGAGTGTCGAACGTCGGTGCTTTCACAATTCCATTACAAACACTAAGGCGGTCCATGAATTTTACGCCAATTTTTCATGGAACTATGGCTCTCTTGTACCCCCTCATAATACTCAAGTGATTATCACTTCCATGATTGCCGGTAAGAAATTCACTATCTCAGAAAATACCTTGAACATGTTTCTTAATGGTACTGAGGTAACTGACATGTGGAGGAAAGATTATCCTGAGTATTTTGACTTGTTTGACCCTGAATCTTCTTACAAACACTGTGGTATCACTCTCCCTGATATTCATAAGTTCTTGAAGAAGCCTCAAACACCCTATAGGAAGAAGTCCACCATCTCTTCCTCTTCTTTGGGTCTAAAAAATCGCATACTTGCTCTGGTAATCAACTGCAATATTCACTCAAAAAAGAATCAAACTGAAATTGCAGAGTATATCGTAGTGATAATGTATTGTCTTTTGAAGAACATAGGAGTCAAGTGGTCTAGATACATTCTCCACCACATGACTTGCTTTGACTCCGGGAAGAATACCCGAGGCACCCACCCACTCTACACATCCCTAATTTGTGGTCTCTTCATTTTTGTGACTGAGAAGTCTCTTTTTCATGATCTTAATTACAAACCCTCTAGAAAAGGAGTCTGTATCAGTGAAACCACAATCAAGAAAACCTTTTTGCCTACATCCTCTTCCACCATTCTTGGAGCCTCTACCTCCACCTAGGCACCTCCACCTCCATCCCGACCTGCCCACGCTCCAATGAAGCCCTCATGGGTTACATGATGCATCAGCAGGCGTACAACCTACAAGTTCAGGAGCACCTGCATCAGGATCTCTGTCAGATCATGTCAACCATGAACGCGTCCTATGCCCATCCTTACCGTGCCTACCAGTCCTACCCAGGTAGTGATTATGCTTCCTATGCATGCAATCACTTCTACTCGACCCCTCCACCTGCTGCTTCCGCTGCCACACCCTTTGTTGTTGGTGGCACACCCTTTGTTGCTTGTGGACCTACCCATGGAGTGCTACCTTTGCTTGTTGGCCCCATAGCTACCCTGCTTGTCAGCCTTGACACTTCTGCTCCCACATTCCCTCAGGTCAAGCAACTCCATGATCTTAGCATGTCTTGGGATGAGCAGAATGCCATGTGGCCTAGTCGTTATTTCGATCCTTCTGCCGATGAGGGGATGTCCAACCAAGGTGATGAGGAAGTTGTTGATGATGATGAGGAGGCCACTGAGGATGATGTCCCCGATGTTGATTCTAATGGCTCTGGTGATGAAGGTGAAGTTGTTGTCTTTGTTGCACCTTCGGATGGAGATAAGGACTATGAGCCTGAAGCTGACGATGATAATGCAGATGATGATGTCGTGGACATAGATAGCCTAGATGTTTAGATGTTTTAGTTTTTAGCTCTTAGATGTTGATCATATATATCTTTCTAGACTATTTTGTACTAAAGACATATGGGCACATTATCTGAGCTGTACTATTTCTACCATCATGTTGGTTTCATCTCTGACTTGTATTTGTTTTTTAGAACATACTTATGTGTTGTAATCTTAATCATATGTATCATAACTCTGTATGCTCTATCATATGAGTTATTGGTATGCTTTCCATATTTTGATTATGACACAGGTTGCTTTTTTCTCTCTCGTCTCTGTTTGATGTGTGTTTTGTGGTTAAATGTTTTATCTTATGGTTATATGTTTTTGGTTGTGCTTGGAGAAGACCTATTTTTATACTCTTCTACCCCCCTTACTTTTTGATAATGCCAAAAGGGGGAGAGAAGTTTGATGTTTTGAAGCTCAACCATATTGCTTTTACTGCCTATATGATCCTTTTCTTGTTTAAGTATATGTTTTATCATGTGACTTGCTAAAGGACCATGTAGTATACATGTTATATAGATTTGTGTAGAAAGATTAACTATGCAGGTAAGAGTGAGCATAGATTGAGGGGAAGCAATTCACATTATTAAAATTATGAATCCCCTTGCAATTCACAAGGTCAGGGTATAACTTTATATATCCTTTTTCAATATGTTGAGGAATGATTTGTCATTGTCAAAAAGGGGGAGAATGTTGACTTAAGAGTTATGCATTGTCCATATTTTGATAATGACTTAACCATTCCGTTTATATGTACCTAATATGTTTGTTTGAGATAAATTTCAAGTATTAGGTACATGAAAATGATCAAATTCATCAAGCCCTATGTCCAAGTTCAAGTCAAAAGCAATGCAAATGTGCAATTTGGAAAATCACTCCAAATCACCTTAGAATATTTTTGTAATCATTTGTACTGATGATATGACTTGTAACTAAAATTAGAAAAAATCAGGGACACTTAATTCCATTGTTTGATCACTTAAAAATCATTTTAGAAAATTTATCGCAGCAACTTTATCGGTTGAGTTTGAATCTCGACCGATCAGTGATGGATTTTTGGAAATGATTGGATCGGTCGAGTTGTACACTCACAAAACTTGACCAACCAACTTTCTGACCAAAGTTGATTTTAGTTGATCGGTCGAGTTACCCGAAGACAAACTCGACCAACAGTTTAAAAATTGGCTTTGTCTGATAGTGGATCAGTCGAGTTACCTTTATTGAAACTCGACCGAATACACTGTACGGAAAACGCAGAAAAAGTGATTCCAACCGTTAGAGAGTTGTTAGAATCGAAAAATAGATCTGTTGCAAGTTGTAAAACGGTTATTTTTCGTTCTTAAGTGATCCCACACTCAAAGGAACACCCCTAGTTATTAATAGGACCCCTTGGAGTTTATTCCAAGCCTCCAAGGTTGCTCATTCATGCTATCCTTGGTCCTTGCTATAGTTGAGTGTGCTAAACCCCTTTGAGCCCCTTTCTCTCTCTCATTTACAAAGCATTTCGTGATTATGAGTGAGTTAGGCATGTTGTAAGAGAGCTACCTCATTGTTACTTTGTAAAGCTCTCCATCCTTCCATCTTTCCAATCCCTTTTCTCAAAGAGCAAAGGCTGAAGTGATCTTCTCCGAGTGAATGAGGAGTTGTTCTTCTTCTTCAAGGCTGAAGAAGGTGTGAAAATCTTCTCCAAGTGAAGGAGAAGGACAAGGCGGAAGATCCAAGGAGCTTGGTGGGTAAATCCTCAAGGCTGAAGACTTGTTGCAAGGAGGAGATGTCCTAGGAGAAGGAATCGAGTTGCTTGCAAGAGTGGGTAAGACCTGTTGTAAGATTGAAGACTAGCTCTTGGATAGGTAAGCCCTTGGGTGTAAGGTGGTCTTCTTGTATGTCTTATAATGGAATATAAATATACATGGGTTGCAAAATCCTAGAGGTTTATCTCTCTAGGTAGTGGATTGACGGTCTCCTAGTTTGGAGATTGGAACCACTTTAAACACCTTGTCCAAGTGTTTGTTTCAATCCCTCTCATTCTTGCTATGCTTGTTTAGATAGGACTTCAGATTCACTTTTAGCTTTTGGTTTTAATTGATATAATTTGAAGGTTTAACTATTCTTGTGCAAGTTTTGACGCTCTATTCACTCCTTATATTGGGTGATAGAAATTTGTTAATTGATTAATGTGATAAACCGATTAATTAATTAACAACATAATTCTGAAATATTTTAAATGTCTATTTGGTTGTCCACGAGCGACCCGCTTTAAAAGAAGTCGCAACCTTTTGTTTCCTAGGGTTTCGAAAACCTTATTTCCTTTCCTCTCTTATTTGAAGAGGCATGATGGTCGGGCCACAGTTAGATTTCCTTTCCTCTCTTATTTGAAGAGGCATGATGGTCGGGCCACAGTTAGATGCTCAGTGTGAACCCTAGCCGTCATCGTCCCAGAGAGAGAGAGAGAGGAGAACCATTGTGTCACTAGCACGTCACCAAGTGAGAGGCTTCTCCTTCCACCAACTCAGGCAGCGTAACGAGGAGTTCTAGTCCATCCACATGGACTTCGTAGAAACGCAGGCGATGAGCGAATGCGTTCGGAGGACATCGACGAGGACTGTCTGTACACGCGAGGAGCGACACACACCACCTGACAAGGTATATCTCCCATACCCTCCTGAATACCATTGTTGTCGGCGAGATCTGCTTATAGGATGTGGAAAAAAATTGTTATTTCCTCTACGTTTGTCGCCTCCACGATTCATAACAAAATTTGCATAAGGGAATTCAAAATTAATCTTCACATTCAACTGCCTGGACATAAGACCCCAAGATTAGCTTAAATATGACACAATAAGTTGACTTACAAGTAATCAAAATAGGAAACTAAAATCAAAATCAAAGAAATTATTGAAATTTCGTAATACAACAAAGCCTACAATTTCTAAGTCAATATATACTAAACTAAAAGGCCAAACTGGTCTCAATAAGCTTTAATTAGGCTTCTCTTAGAATCAAACCTTTCTTCTATGCACAACCGCTTTTACGGATTACATTAATCTCCCCCTCCACTTAAAATTGTGAACCATCAGTGAAGTTAGGGTCGGACCAATGACTCCTTGTCATGCGTTGATTGGGGGGCATCTCTCTAAGAACTCAGTTCAATTGGTTGTAATGATATGAGGTCCATCTAAAAGGCTTTCGAGAATTCGACAAGTCTAAAAGAATACATGTTATGGAACCCATCATTGTGTAGTCGATGGTCAAACTATCATGGACGACCAAGCAGGATGTAAGAACTATTCATTTTGAGCGCATCACATAGGATAATATCTGTGTAGAGACCATGAAATGAGAGTCAAACTCTACAATGTTGGGTCACAACTTGGGAAGTGTCGTCAACCCACCGTAAGTGATATGATTGGGGTGTGGCTCTAACTGAAACCCAACTCTAAACAACAGAAGAAGAGACAACATTGGCTAAAGATCCTCCATCTTGTCAGAATGCACATTTGACCAAAAACCTCCACAACATAACAGAACAATGTGTACTGTCACCAACCATCAAGAAGGAGGATATGTATAGCCAGAATGACTAAATTTTATAGGGCATAGGTTTCTCAGCTTCTTCATCGTCACTGCGCTCTAAAGCAGGATGCACATCTTCACACTCTAGGTCGTCGTCCGTCTTTGTGTTGTTCGTTGTAGTCATCACACGGCACAAACACTGGTTGGAACAATGTCCATATGTGGGGTTGGAGAATCCCAGGATAGGCTTGGCTACAACATGCTTGGAAGATTCTCCTTCTACATATGGTGTTGCGGAAGCTTTTGTTTCTTGACATGGTTTCCATCTGGTTACCCAACACTACTTCAAAAATCTATCTGCGTTGCTGCATATAGTATGCCTCAGCGGTCACCCTGTCGCACCGCATATAGCTAATCGGTCCAATGAGTGGTCATGGGTTGCATACGTCCACTTAGCCGATTAATTGGACGATTAAACTCTTTGTTTTTTGGTAAACCCAATAATATACATACATATATGGATATATGCTTTTCATTTTATACTCATATATATTTATATATTCATATGTATACATTTAAATATATACAAACAAATTTAACATGTGTGTACATTTATACATATACCTTTTGACATATTCATATGCATATATATATACAATATACCTACATATACACATTCCACACAACTTTGTACATTTGTGTATACATTTTGGTTTATACACATACATACACACTACACATGTATATGAGTACATTTATATGCATACATATCAATATTTGTACATATATTCAAGTATTCCTTATTTATATACTTATATAGATATATATTTGTATATTAATATGTTTACTTCAAAATAGATATAATCACATATTCTACATTTTAAATTTATTATTTTATTAACCCGATATGTCCTTTGAAGATCTATTTTCAATTAATATATTTTTTGGTTCACCAAAAAATATATTAAAAAATCCAACACTGCATATACTTGCATATGTACTCTCGCATACTACACATACTCTATGTGGTACCCTCTCCACTAATATATTGTATCCTGCAACGGCTTTTCTAAATAATTTTGTATGTCATTGAATCTCTTCCTCAATCATCTTACAGTTTGGATAGCATCATAAAGAAGTAAAATGCATGACTGCCAAACCATCAACTGTGTTGTCACAAAGTGCTCGGTGGAAGTTAGCAATTGCAATGGTGTCCTTCATCCTAAATTCTTATTGGTTGCACAGCTCTTGGGACTTGCTAGCGTAGTTAGCCATGGTGGCGTCACCCTATTTTAGATCTTAATACGCCAAGTAAGCTTGTTGCTTGTACTCCCTAGACAGAAATCATTACACAATCAAAGTGTGTAGAACGGTCCCGCTGTCAACGGGATTGTCACGTTGTTGGTTCCACCAAGCTAAGGCGAGCACTGCGAAACATGGAACTAATGATTGGGACTTTAGTTGCTTCACCATAGCATTTGTCCAACTAGAAGTAATTCTCTTCACAATTTAGCCTGTCAAGCACAACCTTAGCATCATGTTTGTCGTGGAAGTCTGGCAGCTTCATTTGCGGATCCATTGATTGGAGAGCGTGATTATACCCGTATTGGTCGCAGTTCACATCAACTATTTGCAAGCGCTGCTCAATTGCCACAACATGACCACAAACAACCTTGAACATTTCATCATAATGTGTCTAATGTTCTAAAATATCTTCCAATCGATGTGGAATGCCCTCTAAAGTTGGAGCAAGTTGGCCGATGGCAGTGCTAAGTGCATCGACCTGGTCATTGACCTATCGTGTGGTCACCATAACACTTCCGTGTATCGCCAGGTTTCTGATGAAACATGGTGAACGAGGGTGCAACACTGGGTGTTGGGGCCTTGCGGCCTTGCCACTGGAGGGAAGCCAGATGACAGGGAGGTTTGTCGGTAGGCTGTGGACAGGGGGTGTCTAGGGTGTGGGCATAAGGAAGAGAGAGGACGCAAAAGGGGTAAGCGGGAAGCATGTTTACAGGAGGCAGGAGTGATATGGCTAATGGTGACGTGAAGAGGGATATGGGGTTTGCGAGAGGTAGGGGAGTTGGGGGGGGGGGGGACAAGGGAGGTTCAGCATCAAGGAGACGCCCCACACTATGTTCATGTGTGTGGGCCTTCGGTCCATCAGGCTAACAAACAAGTTAGGCAGTCGGGGGGGATTTTGTAAAAAAAATACTATAGGGGAGAGGGGAAATATGGGGAAGACGACACAGAGGGAAGATGATGGAAGAGGAAGGATACGTGATGGATGGGAAGGTAGAGGTAACACACCATAAAAGATTAGGGTTTTGCCTCTGACACCACTTTATGTAGCACTGCTATGGGAGAAGAACAAGGGAGGATAAATTTGCAAACTAAAAATTGATATCAACCTTCAAATTCAATTGCCTGGACATAAGCCCCCAAGCCTAGCTTATAAAGGACACAATGACTTAAATCGCAAGTAATCAAAATAGGATACTATATTCTAAATTAAGGAAATTAGACAAATTTATTATAAGCCTAAATTTTATAAGTCCATATATACTTGAACTAAACAGCCAACTTGGTCTCTATAAACTCTAATCGGTCTTGTCTTGTTCTTCTATGCAAATCTGCTTTTATGGATTCAATCGTCTAGCTCCTTGTCCATGCAATCTCACCCAACGACCACATAGTCTTTTCCGAAATTGGTCAAGGATGAAGACAAACTCATAAGTATCCTATTAAGAATCCCTTACAAGGAATGAAAGGATAAACCACTTTCACAAGATCAGTCGCTCAAACATCAAGTAGTTTGGTCATCTAACTAGTAAAACCTTGATAAACGCGTATAGCATTCGACAAATAATTACTAAATGATAGATCTTCAAAAAAAGAATCTGCCCATACAAATAATTGGCTTAAATATGCAAAACAAAAAGATATAGTAAACTTGGATGTCAATCATTTGGATAAAATATGAAGAAAAGAATAAAGAATACTAAACTAGGATACATACTTTCACGATAGCTATCGCAGCAGAAACAGGATCTCTAACCCCAAGAATGGTCCAAACAAGAGAGTTGTCAGAACCAGCTGGAATGATGCCTATCGGAATAGACATTGATTGCTTTTCGTTTCTTCGGAGTAGACCATTGAGAACCTGCAGTGCATAAAGATCACATTCATAATATATATATATATATATATATATATATATAAATAGGAGAGAACTGATCGTTACTCTTAAAAGTGTTAATGGAGTATTTTTTGTTGGCATTATCAGAAAAGGCCGAACACACAAGGCTCAAAGCTCTGAAGCCTGTGATAACTCAGAGCAAGCCACCTAATCCACTATGTTTCAGCCCCTGGCTGGTTAGGACAATGCGGATTAGAGACCATCAAGATTCTTTCGAAATCAATCGTGTTCATCTCTACAATTTCTTAGGAGATGGATGGAAAAAGAAACAATCACAAATAATAAAGCTTCCTTTTTTAAATGTGAAACACACACCATTTTTGTAAACCGACAAAGTAAACCACTTACATAAATGGAATTCTACTAAATAAAAGTTCCCATTATACTTCACAAACACACTCACATAGGTTCATTCTTCAAAACACGAAATTCCACCAGACAAGGAAATTCTAGGATCAAAGATGATAATAATGATTTAACTAGTAAGGGAGTCATTTCAGTTTCATTTCAGCTTCAAACAGTAACGGACTCTGAAGCTACTCCATGAGGCATGATTTTTTGTCAGACGGACAGGCTAAATGAGGTCAGAACCAGCTGGAATGATGCCTATCGGAATAGGCATTAAATATTGCTACAAATGGATGTACTTTGTATATTTGTCATTGAATGTTAGTTACTAGCTAGCCTACATGCAGAGGAGTAGATACTGGCCTCATTTACTAATCCATCACCTCCAACGCATATGATCCCTGCAGGACAAACACAAGCCTACATAACATATACCAAACAGGAAAATGCATCCAGGCGAAAACAAATATGGGAAGACATCAATCTAGGAGTCCTAAGATGTTTTGATTACCATCAGGACAGGTGCTCGAGTCCACAGTTGAAGCGATCTTCTTGGCATGACCAGCTTCTGTGGTGTTAATGATTTCCATGTCGAAACCTGCAAGCTGGCATGATTCAAAAATAGAAACTTAACCATCATACATCCGCACACGATAGAACCGACAGTAAATCAACAAGCTTGGGGAGGTACTATGTGCTTTATGTTATTCAGGTTAAAATTAAGGCACACAAACATCATGCGCACATGATAATGAGTAACCCTCCCCTTCTCATCCATCATGTTAAACGAAACAAATAATTACATAAGATAAGTAGTTCTCTTGACTCTAGTTATAAAAGAAAAAACAAACAAATTGATAGACTGAGAAAAACAAAAATAATCCTTCCATCCATATTCCATACCTTAAATATTGGCTCAACCTTCCCATAGAAAAGTTTGCTTGAGCGTCCACACCCAGAGCGTGGGTTGATAATGACAAGAACCCTGGGAGGTGTCTTTGATCTGATAAAATGCTCAAAGAAAGGATCTATTACAGCAACGGCAGCATCAGCCCCTTGTTTCATGGGGTGAGGTAGGCATCTGACATAGCAATGCAGATCAGAGAACCCAGTCACCCACCGCATAGCATCCTCGGAGCTAGCAGCCAAGAAGCGGAAGTCTTTCCTGGTTCTCTGTTGCTGCTTGAAGAAATAAGAGGTCTTTGGAGCTGGGTATGAGTGGATGGTGAAATGCCTGAGACCAGAATAGTAGGACACCTGCGAAGCGTTTCAGTGGGGAGTGTCATTCCAGCTGGAGGTTTTTTAATGCTCACTGGAATAAATCACACAGAAAGACGGGGGGGGGGGGGGGGGGGGGGGGGGGATTTTATCTAAAAACAGTAGCTTACAGATATGACATCGTCAAGTCGGAGCACATGAGACCCCCAGAACAAGGCTTTGCTGGTGAGTTTGGCACTGACGCCATCTTGGCACGTAGAACAAGAGGCAGCCTGTGCATCAGCAGCAGCACTGGACCACCTCTTGTCCAGAGCCAATCTCCCGGAGAACAAGACGACATTGCCTAACAAATTGGACTTCTCATCGCCAACATCGACCCTGCAGTGTTCCTGCACTTTCCCTTCGTCCGCATACTCGCACCCGAAGCCGGTCCTGGTTTCGCCTCTTCTTTGAGCTAACAGCGTGGGTGAAACCGGGTGCCCGGCACTAGCAGCAGCTACCTTCAAGCTTGTACTGCTGCTGCTGGTCTGGAAAAAAGAGGTCTTGGGCAGCACTCTGAGGGGGAACTTGAGAGAGAGTTGTCCGGCCTTCTGCATTTCCAGCGAAAGGCTGTGACTTTGCCTTGGTGGGGAGTTACCAGGAAGAAGAACTTCATAGACGTCTACTTGGAGTCGGAGAAATCACCACTGCAGGAGCCGAGTCTCTGTTTTAGAGGGAAATGGTCAGGGAATAGAACAACCATGTAGTAGTAAATCAAGCAGGACATGTTTCTGTAGAAACAGGGGTGGCTGTGTGTTTGTCGCCAAGAAGAATTGGTTGGGGACAGCCAACCTCTGCCCTCTACTAGTAGACTACTCCTTTTTCCTTGAAACGCAAAACGCAATGCGCAGTAATGAACAACCACATCCCCGAGGTTGAGCAAACGTCATCAGGCTCTCTTCCCCACAACCAAAATCCTGCTACCTGCCATACGGCATAGGGGCCCGGAAATGCATCGTCCCCTCTTCCCGCCGCGCGTCGGTCAACAGTCAGCGAAACCCAGAGTCGGCTAGTTAGCAACCCCGAGAAAAGCAGCGATTTCAAGGCGCAGCATAAACAAACGATGATGCTTTTAAGAGTCAACATAAACAAAGCAGGCGATCAGAGGTAGCAGGAAAACAGGAGTATAACTCCCCAAACAAGCTCATGGATAGAAGAAGCTTCACGCATAAATCACGAGGTAGCATTCAGAGCTCGCGCGTGCACCCAAGGTCCCCCACAAGAGGACAAAGGAAAAGGAGTGTCCAAGACGATATTTTTTTGGTGGTTGGAAACAGAGACATAAAGGCAAACTACAGCTCAAAAGTCGCTGCTACAGGCATCCCACCTGACCGTCCACGAACACCACGGCAGAAAAACCATTCGGGTTCCGGTTGAATAGAAACCATTGTGTTTCACGAAGCACAGCGGAACTTGCCATTATCAACAGAAGAGAAGAGAGGGAGAGGGGGGAAACAACAACAACCACCTACATCTGCCGCCGTCAATTTCCATTTTGCCTTCGCTCGAAGCAATTTGACGATGACGAGGGGACCGGAGATGGCGGTCGGTCGATCAGTCGGCCGTTTGCTCGTGAATGGGAGACGCCGCGCCTGCTCCTCCGACGGGAAACCTAGACGCCCCCTACAACCGTCAGCGGAAACGGTGAGGCAAGGCGCAGGCGCCGGGGCATTTATTTGCACGGGTGTTGGCCGTGGTGGGGCGGGGACGCGAGCAGGAAAACAGAGGAGAAAAGAATCCAAAATGGTGGGGAGGAGAAAGCGAAGGGTAGAGAGAGACAGGGACAGGGTGCCCCCACCTCACCTTCTCCTGCTCCTCAATATCGACAACAAAGAGGGTGAGGAGAGATAGTGGAGGGAGGGAAAGGTAGACGACGTCACGTCATTACGGAGATAATAAACACACACATGATCGTAATTACGGATACTTATGGCGCGGCGGACACGCTCTCCCGCCGCTCTGTACTGTAGCGGAGCGACCGGCCGGCAAGCAGGATTCATCAAATATAAATTGACGGGTTTGGGGCTAATCCCGACGTACCAAGTTGGAACGGATCCGTTAGGTGCCTACCCGATCGGAGGCTCAATCCTAAAGGGAAATGGTTTGTTTTAGATATATTTTGTTTGTATGTGAGGAATGTTCATAACATTTGTTGCGTCACCTAAACTTTATATAATCTTCTCTTAACGCTCCATGTCTTGTTCTAGAAGGTCTCCTCCCTTGACCCTTGTCCTTTTCCTAAGATCGACTGTTTTGATTGAGTGAATGCACGCCCGCGCCACTCAACCAAAATCAATAAATTATACATACGTATGTATAATACCATACTACATAAGATAATCCATGGAGGATTTTCTCTACAATTGTTTCATCTGTTTTTTGAATTACAAAATAGTGCTTGCATTCTAATCCATTTCATGTATGAAAGAGTTTGGGATGTGCTCCATGCAAACCTTTTTCATATATTGAGTTATAAGATAGTGTTTTATTATGACAAGAGGTTGTGCGAGAGCATTGTAGGGTTTAAATGTTTTTTTATTTTCTAAATTACAAATTGATCCTTGTGTACTTTAATAAGGATATATAAAAGTTTGTAGGAGCAGTTGAATGTAATCTTTATTCTAATTTTTCAAATTACATATTGGCCCTTATCTTACTATTTATAGAAGGTCACGGGAAGGGTTTGATGTACTTACCTTTAATGTTTTGAATTACTAATTGAGCCATGTGTACTATAATAAGGTAGTATGTAACTCGATACATATGAGTTGACTCTTATTGGTTTGTGCACTCACGACATCTTTTTGTAGTTTCTAGCATTGGGAGTGTGGCGCTACCAATGTCAGAGGAGGCGGATGAGGTGATCATTCTAATTTGGCATTGGCAATGATCTAGCGATGATGTTGTCGATATAGGACAACAATTATCAACCCTTGATTCTCTTTTGAATGATCTTATTCTTCCTTAATATTGTGGTCGACATTTTAAGTTTATAGTGTTGGAGTTAATGTGCATATGTCAGGGTGACTACATATGAAGTTGGATATCAGTAAGTCAGACTGACTGTGGCGGCCAACTATTGTGAAAGTTGATTTACCAAGTGTAGCATGCACAACTTTAGTCAAACAAGATAGTCAGGGTGATTATATGGAAAGTCAGTTAATTTTTGCTATACAACAAACTAGCAGTTGGAACCAGGATAGCTTGGATTTTGAACAAGTTAACAATCTAATTTATAGATGAAAATCAACACATGCTCTTCTTATTCCAAACCCTAGTTTTTACTTAAGGAAATTTTAAGAATATTTTCTAAGAATAGCTAAGCTACATACATGTTCTTCATTTGGATTTTAGTCAAGGTCATTTGATCTTTTTAGATGTTTGTTTCTTTTGGTTTGTCTATGATTTTTAGTATAGTTAACCTAGTTTTTCTCCTACAGTCCCATCTTCCCTTGGTTTGCCCTAATCTTTGATGCTAGGAGCATATAATGTGACATGTGCTTCCCCCAGGAAGGTCTATTCTTGAAGTTGAATCCCTAAGTTCAAAATTTTGGTGAATTTTCCTATTTCGAATTAGATAGTGATTGCTAAGAGGTGAGAGGATATTTTATTTTAATGATAGAACACATTCAAACACCATAAATTATAGATTTCTTAACCTCTAATATTCTACGCTAGAGATATGGAACTCACTATTCAGTTCTTCATATTAACATAGTAATGTTGAAGCACAAATTTGAGGGTTAATAGGTGATAGGGATGCAAAAACATGTCATTTGCATCCATCACCCATACGACCATTCACCCTTTAATTATTTATTGAATGGTTCTCCATACATATCTTGTCGAATGGATTTGGTACATCCAATTCATCAAAATCTATTTGCAAATTATTCTTTGACTAGGTTGTTAATTCTTTCCCTTCCCACTCCTTACTTTCCACTTTCTGATTCCCCTCCTATTAATCATAGGAGGCCCATCAGTTCAAAGTTATAGTTTTGTTGAACTAACCACATGGAGTGGCTCAGATATCCTCCCTCGTTATCCAAACAACATGGACAACCAAACCATCATCCATATGTATATTTGGTATCCCATTCCATATGGTACAAATATAATTTAGATAGGATGAAATCTAATAATTTTGACATCGACAATTAAAAATTGATGATATTATCACAACAATTGATGTACCTTTTATAAATTTTGATATTTTCTTCATAATTTCTAGAAAATACAAAAAATAAGTTTTGGTTGTATGTGAATTGTGTTATAACTAAGAAAAGATAATTGTAATTTTAGAATTGATTATTCCTATGAATTCTTAATTGATGATAACAATTTATTATTATTAGATATTTTCATTTATAAATTCAGGTTCCCAAATAAATTAATCATATTTGTGTGACATATTAGGAAACAATGGAAAACCTAGTTTACTATTACATAGTAAGTAAATGTATAATTAAGATGTAAGTAGCCAAATAAGATGATTCTCTCACTAAATAGGGCCTCAATATGAAGTTACTTATGCATGTGAGAATTTGTAAATGTGATTGAGCTAAAGAAAGTGTCTGGTAACCAGCAAATTCAAGTATTTTTTCTATTGATTTACGTTGAGTTCAATTGAGTAGTTCACAGAGTCTAAGAAATATCAAAAAGTGAGAAATTGGCAAGAGAAATATAGAATTACAAAATTCATAGTAAATAGAGTTCCCATACACCATTGAACCTTTCACTAGAGGTCTATATTAGGAATGGTGAAATGGTCTACAAACTATCAGACATATGAGGGTGTAGCCTGGAATATATATGTTAAATATCCTACACAAACTGGCTAGATAAGCGTGGTACTAGTTCAATTTCATAGTAATATCCAACATAACATGGAGAACCCTACCATACTTAGACCAATATAGTTGTAGTAAATGATCCTTGAGGATCAACTCCTTCTAGTTTGCACATGTTTACTCTATTTAGCATGTCATCCCTTACAGAATATCTTTACATAGTATAATAGGATTCTTTCCTAGAGGCACCCCTCTTGAGTACCCATGACATTGAGGCATAGTTTGTAGATGTTGTTAGCCACCTCTAGGCCATACATGGCAACCTAGTTGTATATTGAGGTAGGTCACTCGGTAATCCCAAGGTTACCTAGTTACACCTTAAGACATGTATGGTATGCTATGCACAATAGTAACTTTTGCTTGGATGGTCCAATCCATGCATTTGGGGGAAAGTTAAAGAAAGGAAATAAGTTCAAGAAGATAGTCCAAATTAACAATTCACTTAGTATAGTAGTGACGTCAGAATCATACATAATAAAAGATCAAAAAGTGCTTAAAACTAAATGTGAATTATATCCTTATACTTTATTACTAGTTTATGTTTATTCTCAAATTGCTCATATTTATGCATGACTATTAATTAATATCATATATTTTCTTTAATACTTTTGTACTAAGTCGTTCAATCATATTTGCAACTTATTTAAGTAATTTAGACTATTTCATATAAATACCTACTCACAGAGTAAGTATCTAAACTCTCTACTTATAAAATTTTAAAGTTAATTAAGGGTTATGGAGATTTACAAGGAACATATAAGTTCTGCCTCAAATTTAGATGTTATAATAATTTGATTAATCATTCATGTTACCCTAGGTCCTAGTGATATGTAAAAGTGTTGTACATAATTCAGGTGTTTTAATCATGTATCTTTATATCAAGCATTGTAATATATCTATAAAGTTCTTTTACATAGGATTGTATCAAGTTATGGCATGAATACTATAGTTGTTTCCCTTGAATGTAACAAGGTCTAAGTTTCTAAGTTTTATTTTCTCGTGTGATTATGGTAATATACTAAACAATTATAAAACAAAAAAATTAAGAGTTGAATTCTTGTTTTACATGATCATATATTAATGCCCTAATATTACCAACCCCGATCTTACACAAATAATAGTTATGATATTAGGGTGTACATTGAAATTTCCTAGAAGGCATAATTTTTCTCATTGTTTCACTTATCCTATACTCGCAAGGTTTATGGAATGTGTTTGGGTGTGAGTGGGGGTCATTTGTACTTCAATAAGTTGTTGATGTTTTCTAGACATTCCAAAATATATTCATCAACTTTGAGCCCAACATGATTGCTTGTGAACTGATCATGTTCTTTTCATAGAGAGTGCTCACCTAAAGACATTTGGATCTTTCTTGGCACTACATCTTTGATTATATTTAATGTAAATGTCTTGATTATTTTCAAATATTTTTGTAATATTTTAATCCTTTCCATTATAGTACATGTTTTTTGAATATTCCAAATGCATATTTCTCTACTTCCACACTTAGGGCATGAAACAACCTCTAAAATACACTAAAATTTAATTATATAATTTTAGGCTTGCACTAAAGTTTTCCATAAATCAAATATAAATCATGTACCTCGATGAAAACAATCCCAAATAAATCACTTTGAATATTATAAAAGATAAGCAATGTAATTTCTCTCTCTCTTCCTCTTTTAGTGATTATAGTTAATTCATTATATGGGAAGAGCCCCTAATCTCAAAATTTGTTCAAATCCATAAAAATATCACACTAATACAACTAACTCTCTATTCTTTATATGCCTTCATCATCCCTAATGTATTCACATAATGGAAACCCCCATTGACTAACAAAGTAGAATTTTGACTTAAGATCCTAATTAATCTAAATCTACCTCTGCCTCCTTTTGATCAAATATAGAAAGCCACGCCAATAAGGAATCACATTTTAACTCATAAAATAAACATAAAATATATTATACATCTTAGGGTGACAACTAATTAATTTGTCATAGAAACTAGGAGGTAACCACTAACGATAATTCGAACCCCTTAGTCAAAATATGAGGTCAAACATACCTCGCTTGACCTATCAAATAAATTAGGAAATAATTTTAAAGCTTAAAATCTATATAATTAACAAATATGTAAATTTCGTTGATCAAATGTGTTCTCAAATTTAATCGCATGTCACTCACCATCATTCTTTTCTTCCCATTTTGGGACCACTCATCAAATGATCATTACTCCCCCCTCAGAGTTTATGTTCTCCCCACATTCATACAATGATGGGGACACCGTCCTCTACCTCCAAACACCTTCTTGTTTCAAAAGGAGAATTTAGCGCAACTTCTTCATGATCTACCTCTCTCCTTAGTTTCCCTTGTTCAAAGATCTCTTCCATGTATTTTCCTCTCACTCTCTTAAGAAAATTGAGCCATCACTTACCCCATTCCTTCCCCTAATAAGGAAATGCCCAACTTTCTCAGCAACCAACTTTCCACCTCGAGGTTACAAAGTCCTCTAACCTAAATCCGTTCCCTATATAAAGGGGTTTGAACCACCCTCAACCAAAATGATCCTCCTCCAACTCCAATTGCCACTCTAGAATCTAGATCTATCACCACCAAATCTATTTGAACTCCAGTGATGTAGACCATTTCCCCAGTTGTCAGCAACACCTCCCACAAAATTGAGGCTTTTGTAAGCATCACCAATGCCCCTCTTACTTTTCTTATAACAAAAATGACACCCTCTTTAGTCTTTCTACCGTTCTAAGATCCTAGCATAGGACCTCTAACCATGCTCACTAGAAGACCATCCCAGACGCTCTCCAAATATGATCTTTCTTCCATTAGATCATAAAATTGTTAGGAACAATTTTTGACTCCATCTCTCACATTTACTCATTGTGCTAATGATTGCATATATCAAGTTCTCTCCCTTATTTCTATTCTTCCTTTGACAAGTTTTGGAGGCACAAACGTCATTTCAAAATCATGTTTATTCCTCTGACTTCACTGACTTAATCTTTGAGGAACACACACTTAAGTTTTATGGTAATCTTGTATGTTGTTTAATCAACCATGCTTTCTTTTAGTCTCTTTGACACGTATGCATATTCCTTAATTATATTGTTATGGATTTTAAAATTCATATTAAATATACAAGAGATTAATAAATATGAGAAAATATGTGTCAGAAGGGATATTTTATATGAAATCATTTTCTCATGTTATCAAATCCTAATTTGCATCTCTAAATGCTTACATGCTTAAACATTAAGACTAGGGTTTAGTTAATGTAATAACATAATATCATATTATTAATCTTTATTATAGGTGATTAGGGCATAATTAGGCCAAGAAGGTTTGACCTATTTGCCTATTTCTTCAAGATAAACATGTCTTGCAATTTTGCAATAATATCTTAGTTGATTGTTTGATTGATATGGTTATTTATGTTTATCATATTTTTTCTAATAATGTCAAATAGTAAGATAAATAATACATATATACTTGATTGTGCTTCAATATACACATTAATTGATGGTTTTTGTATTATAGAGTCTATGTCTATCCTTTTTATGTATTAAGATTAGAACACATGGTCATTCACATCTAAGATATGGATTATGATTCACCATGAAATCATGCTTATGATCTAATGGGGGAGAAATCCCATTGTGTTTAGAATTAGAGATAAAGACAATGTTCTAGTTAATATTAATTTTAGGAATGTATTGGCATAGTTCACATATGCTTCTCGCAACGAGGGAACCCTATGGGTCATTCTAGGCTTTCCTAGAAATTATGGGCCTTTTATATGATTATGCCTTAATTGGGTTATTATCTAGAGAACACATATTATATTCTTGATCAATTGTTCATGTTATTATATACATATTTTCTAGAATGCTTAAGTAAAATTATGTCAATATTGTGTTCCAGTCAATTATATTTATATTAACTACAATGTGGACATCATCGTTTACTTAGGTTGATGTTTTCTTTTGCATGGACGTCCGATAAGATGTCCTTGTATAGAGAAGAAAAGGGGTATTTAAGTGCATTCTTCAAGGGTTATCTTGATATCAAGAACCTTCCTAGTGTGGGGCCATCTACCTTTAAAGGATCCTATTACATTTTCTTCACCTTAGTTTATATTAGGCCATGTTTTGGACTTATATTTTTTGGAAATTGAACTGTAGTGTTTATCCTAATTAACAATTTATAATCATGTTTCATTTCAATTCATGGGGGTTGTTTACATTTTTTATGAACAATTTGTATGAATCATGTTTCATTTCAATGCATGGGGTTTGTTTACATTGTTTGAAGTGGGCACCAATGATTTCTGACATTTCTCTGAGCCAAGTACCCTGTAATGACCCTTACCTGGGTTATGAGGTAACCCTATTTGTTTTGGATAAGTAAGTTTCTTAGAACTTGAATATAATCCTCTAAAGTGTTTTACTATTAGGTAACAAACTTATGTTTCAAATTTGGTCTTGTTTGAATAATGTTTGAGCAATGTTCTCATGTTTTGGACCAAAATGCAATTTACCCAAGACAAGGGGTTATAGTGCAATATGTCATATGTTGAACATGCCTCATGTGTTTTAGCATCATTATAGATAGAATGATGCAATTTGGTGGCTTGTGGAAAGCCCAAATTCCAAGTTTGAACTTGTTTGAATAATGTTAGTGACTTGTGTACCAATTTTGGTGCAAGTTGTAATTTACCCAAAATATAGGGTTGATATGAAAATTATCACCTCTAGAGTGTTCCTACTTCCTATATGTATCATTTAGAGGAGAGAGAATGAATGATACACCATGTTTGAATCATTTATGAGTGGTAGTATTCTTGGTGATGAAAAGACTAAGAAAGGGGTTGAATGGAAACCCTAATTTGAGCTTGTATTAGGTGTATCGGGTTGTAGTGTTAAATGGGAGTCCCTATCGGCCAAAGAGCCAAAGAGGAGACCCCCATATCGTGTTTTTAACTCTTTGACTTTTCAAAAACGATCTAAGGACCTCAATAAATCAATGGATATCGACTTGCAACTTTCCTTGGGAAAGGTTGCATTGAATTGAGAATATAATAATGTGAGTGGAGGTGGCTTGTCCTACAACATAACCAAAGGGGGCCGACCCTTATCCCTTGCATTATACTCAAGTTTTTATTTTGCATGGAAAGATAAAGATGGAGTGCATACAAGTACATGTGTCAATCCATGCATGACCATGTGGCACCTACTAGTAGTAAATTGATGACACCTCATATACACACTTTTTCATGAACCTCAAGTATATATACCCTTCCTTTCACCCCTAAGTGAACTTTTTCGAATCCTACCACCTCCTTGCTCTTAGATATTGTGCATGGAGTCTTGTTATCATGCATGGGTGAAGTGGTATCATTCATAGGGCCTTGGTATCGGCCATAGCAAGTGATATTGGCCATAGCAAGTTGATATCGGCCATAGTGGAGTTATATTGGCCACAAGTGAAGGGGATATCGGCCATAAGTGAGGGCATATCGTGCATGAGTAGTGAGGTATCGTGAAAAGGTTCTAAGGAGTAAGAAGGAGCTCAAATCGTAACCCTAAGGTAAGACCATGATCGTCTTCAACCTTGGATTGAAGCAGGGATATAGGGTTATGATCTTTCTTTCTTTCCTTCTTCACCAAGTGCTTAACTATGGTGATTTCTTATCTATGGAGGAGTTGTGAAACCCAAGCTTGAAGGAGGCTTGGGGATAAGGAAATTTGAAGATTGGATTCAGGTTGGTCTCACTCACCTGGTCTGGGATAGCCTTGGACCTTGGAGAAGTTCTTATTCAACCTTAGGACGTGAATCTTTGGATCTTAGAGCTTTGAAGTTGTTCACAAAGTGGGTTAGATAACTTGAACTCAACCATGTTATTATTCATCACCTAAATTTCTATGCTTAAATGAACTACTTTAAATTTTGAAATATTCTGAAATGGTTGATGAAATTATGAGTTCTAGTAGTTGCTTATACATGTTATCCTTGTACTAGAACTATTAGAATGAAGGTTTAGAGCTTGAAGATGATGGCATCACCTTATAAAGTGATATCAGGTTCAAGCACACAAGCAAGCACCTCTAACCCGATATGGTGATGCACCTACTCCACTAAAATGATATGGAGATGAGTTTATACTTTTTTGCACGATATGGTAAGGTAGGATACACCTCTTGGACAATATGAGGTCAAGCATACACCTCAAAAATGATATGAGGTCAAGCACACACTTCTTTTCCCGATATGGTGTGAAGCACACACACCTCTTTGCCCGATATTGTGTGCAGCATACACACACCTCTCTGCCCAATATGGTGTGAAGCACACATACACCTCTAAAGTGACATGGTGTAAAGCACGCACACACCTCTTTGCCCGATATGGTGTGAAGAACACACACACACACCTCTTTGCCCGATATGGTGTGAACCATACACACACCTCTCTGTCCAATATGGTGTGAAGCACACATACACCTCTAAAGTGATATGGTGTGAAGCACACACACACCTCTTTGCCCGATATGGTGTGAAGCACACATACACCTCTTTGCCCGATATGGTATGAAGCAAACACACACCTCTCTGCCCGATATGGTGTGAAGCACACATACACCTCATACCCAATATGGTAAGCACACATACACCTCTAAAGATATATGGGTAGCAAGCACACACCTCATACCCGATATGGTGGAAGCACCTCAAAACCCATATGAAGGAAATCACCTTAGATGTATTTGATGAAGTAGCACATGAAGTGTCTTATATCAACTCATACATTAAGAGGTATGGAGTTCAATGAATATTGATTAAGTAGGCTAATGTACCTTGAAGGAAAGGTTGAGCCAACTTCATAAAGTATGAAGTTATCAAATCCTAGTAAGGATATGAGAGAAACTCATACTTTGTGTTGATAATCATTTCATGACAAATGATGAGAATAAATAAGTATGATTGAATACTTATGATATTAATGTATGCTCCTAGATGTGTGGAGAAATGAATTAGGGTTTGGATTGACAATATGAACTTGAAACCCTATTCGTCTATAAAGGAAAACCCTAACCCTAATAGTTGTTACCTAGTGAGAGGTGACAAGATGTTTAATGGACTTGTGAGCCGTGCGAATAGTTATTGCCTAGTGAGAGGTGACAAGATGTTTAATGGCCTTGTGAGCCATGTGATTAGTTGTTTCCTAGTGAGAGGTGATAAGATGTTTAATGGGCCTTGTGAGCCATGAGAATAGTTGTTGCCTAGTGAGAGGTAACAAGATGTTTATAAAAGCCTCATGTAAGAAATGATAATGTTCAAATAAATTAGGAAATAGAAACTTAGTATCATAACAATAATAATAAATGGAAATCTTAATCATACATGCTTTATGCTTATAGCCAAATAAGGGCTATAGTGTTTTGAATATGCTTAAAGGAGATAAGAGGAATACTTGTATTATATAAAGGATGTGAATAAGTATGATGACTTGGCCAAGGTAATGCCTAGTAAAGGTGATGTTGTATTCAATGATGAGATGCACATGATTGGTAATAACCCAATACCTAGAATAATGTCACAGGATTGGTCATAACTCAATACCTGGAATAATTGTACATGATTGGTCATAACCCAATACTTGGAATAATGTCATAGGATTGGTCATAACCCAATACCTAGAATAATTGCACATGATTGGTAATAACCCAATACCTGGAATAATGACACATGATTGGTCATAACCCTACCTGGAATAATTGCACAAGATTGGTAATAACCCAATACCTAGAATAATTTCACAGGATCGGTCATAACCCAATACCTGGAATAATTGTACAGGATTGGTCATAACCCAATACATGGAATAATTGCACAAGATTGGTCATAACCCAATACCTGGAATAATTGCACAGGATTGGTCATAACCCAATACCTAGAATAATTGCACATGATTGGTCATAACCCAATACCTGGAATAATGTCACAGGATTGGTCATAACCCAATACCTGGAATAATTGCACATGATTGGTAATAACCCAATACCTGTAATAATGTCACAAGATTGGTCATAACCCTATACTTGGAATAATTGCACATGATTGGTAATAACCCAATACCTGGAATAATTGCACATGATTGGTAATAACCCAATACCTGGAATAATTGCACATGATTGCTAATAACCCAATGCCTGGAATAATTGCACAGGATTGACATAGTTCAATACCTAGAATAGTTGCACATGATTGACGTAGTCCAATACCTAGAATAGTTGCATAGGATTGGCATAGTCGAATGCCTGGAATAGTTGCACAAGATTGGCATAGTCAATGCCTGGACAGAATATGATGATATATACTCACATGACTGGTACAATTCAATATATGGCTATCAGATTGGCTAAGGTCAACAGATAGAAATGAGAATGATTCATGGATGACATACCATGATAATGAGTATCACAGGATAAGCTTGAGATGTTGATATAGTATGATGGATAAATGACATACATGTTCTTCATTTTCCTTATAAAGTGAATAGATGATTTATTTCTCTATCACATATAGTTGCGATGCTTTAAAAAATGAGAATGTTCTAAACTGCTTATCCTCTGCTCAGTTTAATACTATTTACCTGTGATAATAACATTATTGGTAGAGAGTTATATCTCTCACTGGGACAATTGTCTCACCCCGTGGGATCCACATTTTTTGTAGGTGGACGTGTACGAGGGGGGGGGTTGAGACCGTACTGCAGAAGGAGAACATCAGCAGTAGGGACAGTAGTGACAACTCAGGTTGAGTGTACTGTCTATCGTGTCTTGTAGATAGAAGTCATATGTGTCGTCTCTGTACTCTCAGGTCCTTGGATTTAGTACGTGTTGGTTTTATGAACAATCTGAGATTTTGGTTTGTATGCCTCAAGGCTTGATGTTGCTTTAAGTATAAGTTTTGAGAAAGCAATTGTTATATGTTTTCCTCGAGAAGAAATGGTACAATGTATGTATAATATATGATCAATGTGAATATCAGGTTTTGGTTCTTCCTTAAAGAGTTTTCCTAGAAATAGATCTCTTTGCAAAAATGGTTTTAATTTTTAGTGATTTTTGTTAATCCACTTCTTATAATTATTCCACATTTTTCAGTAACGATTTGGCTATCGGTTTAGTGGCGGTCGTTACAAGCTTGGTATCATAGCTTAAGGTTCTCTAAGTCTACTGAGACATAGGACTAAGGTGTTGAGTCTGCTCTAGTATCCTCTAGTATATCCTATAGTGACTTCTGCTTATGTAGAAGAAAGGGTGAAGTTTAAAAATGACTGGAGAACACGAGGAACACGTTGCTAAGAGCAATGTTGTTGCACCAAGAGAAGGTGTAAGGGATCAGGCAAGAGAAGAATGAGTGCCTGAGAATTCCCATCTTGACCCAATCAGGATAGAGAATCCTATTTTTATGCTCTTGTTGGGCAAGTTAGGATAACAGTGATAAATATAGTGGATTGGATACTAGCAATACAACCTAGGTTACCAGCCTTCGATGCAGAAACTTTGGGCTCTGAAAGGGTTCTCGAATGACATAGTTATGTTGAACAGTGAAAAATATGAGAAGGGTTAACATATGGCAAGAAAATAAACTCTACCATAAGTATAGACAGACGATACATATGTGATGTCAATGCTCAAAGAGGGGCAATAAGATAAGAATTAAGGAAAGGTCTCTATAATTCTAGAGACATTTGCCTAGTTGTTTCAAAAAGCCAATGCTTTTGGTACCATCAGTGTAATAAATGCCTAGTGCACTAGGGCAGTAGTCACTAAGTAAAGGCAAATGTCCTAACCTTCCACCTATAAGAACTTCTGGCTTAGTTTCAACATCGGTAATAAGACCGATAACACCATGATACATGGACAAGACATGTCATAGATATGGACATGTTGAGCATACTTTACCCTTTTGTTCAAAATGAAGGGAGGAAATGACCCAAAAACCAAGACAGACTTGGCAGGGCTTACGAAAGTTACAACCCAATAGTGTAAAAAGACAAAAGCAACAACATGAAACAACTTGACCCTATGTTTGAGTCAACCTGAAGTGGTAAATGACCATGAGGGGTGACAGTCAGATAGAGATTTTTTATTCTGATATGTCTTCTCTTGATTTTATCTGATAATCATAAGAAGGTAGTTGTTGTTGAGCTTCCTTTAATTAGTCCTATGAGGACATGAGGAAGAAATAAGAAGGATGAGAACCTATATTCAGTCCAATATTCTCTTATATGTTTTGAAATTTCTCTCTTCATGTAGAAAGGGAAGAGATGTAAAAGAAACACCCAGAGAAAATTTGAGATACTAAGTAGTAAAACTTAAAGAGATGAAACATAATATAAAACAAATTCATACTACCTAATTTCAGTTCTTGAATACCATGGCCAGGTATTCATCTATTGAAGGCAAGGTAAGTACGATACTCTTAGATTGCTATCTTTTTTTTTACTCTGATCAAGTAGTCATTCTGAGACAATCTAAAGAGAATAATGAAGTAAAAGATGTGGTATGGATATTTCTACCACATCCTAATTGATATATGGAGAAATCTGAGTTAATCATAGATCAACTTATAAACAAAAGAAGACGTTTAGTATAATGTATACCTTGGTCTGAGGACCTAGAGGTAACAGTTACCTGATGAGAGGTAACAATGTTTAGTGATGAACTGAGGGTTTGAATACCCAGATCTAGTAATCGTGATGATGATAATACTGAGAGGTGGTGACATGTAATCATCTCTATAATTCCTATGCTGAAGGTAAGGAACCTAAGAGGAAATAAGATTGAATGATACATGAATAATTAAAGTTCATGTAATACTCGAAGAAGGTGATAATCTCTTTTCGTTAAATAAACAACCTTGTATAATGGTGGGGTGATAAAAAGGACTATGATTCCTTGTGCTCTTTCCCTTTTGGGACATGACAATCAAGTAAGTCTTATGACACTTGATGTGCATGGATTAGAAGAAATCTATAGATGGATACTTTGAAAAGTATCATCTAGTCTTAGATCTTAGTTCCAATACAAAGTATATGTGTTAAGTAATATGCCAAGATTAAAGAAAGGTCCTATTATATGTTTAGTTTTAGTAATAACAACAGAGGATGGAAAGGATGATGATGTGATGTGTTTTTAACACATATAATGGATACCAAGGTAAAGAATCCTAGTATCCAAGGACTTTCAATGATATGAGAAGATGGGAACATGACTCTTGATAAGATGAATAATGTTTGGTTACCTAGAAGGGCCAACTTTGAAATTTGTCTAGTTACATACTGTAGTATGGATACCATATGTTAGGGGTTTATGCCTTGCATAAACATGACATCAGCAAAGATGTATGAGTTGAAGGAACAATTGTAAAATTATTTTGGGAAAAGTTGATCAAGTTAAAGATAACTTCTTAGAATATCCCTATCTAGATTTGTTGAGGCAGCTTATACATAACATCTAGAGATACCTCTGAGATAGTTCTTCTTTAATAAGTAGCCTCTCCTTATGACAAGAAAATAAACAACTAAAGGGATAATTGATACAAGTCATAAGAAAGTTTAGTGTTGTGTCAGCAGATTTGAGTGGCACAACAGATGCATGATAATACTTGTAGTCCCAAGTGTGTGACAAAATGCAACTCTGGTCTTTCCTCGAAAGAGAAATGACAAACTAAGTGAGGGGTATAGAAAACTCCCAAGATCAAGGATCTTATTACATAAACATGTAAGTTGAAAAGGTGACAAATCATTGAGGTTTGACACCTAAGTTAAATAAGGTATATATAATGATTCTCCGACTAAGAAAAATGTTACCTGACGTAGAGTTGACTCTACAGTCAATAATGAAAAAGACAGCGGAGTATGTGTCCTGTATGATAGATTCTATGATAACCATGTGTGAAAGAACTTTGTGTTGATTAAAGTTCTATGGCATCTCCATGACATTAATATGTTATGTGTAGACTTGATGATATGATTAATGAATAATATATGTCTCCCTTTACTTGGGATTTCGGGGACGAAATCCTTGTTAGGGGTTTATAACTTGTAATGACCCTAACCTGGGTTATGAGGTAACCCTATTTGTTTTTGATAAGTAAGTTCCTTAGAACTTGAATATAATCCTATAAAGTGTTTTGCTATTAGGTAACAAACTTATGTTTCAAATTTGGTCCTGTTTGAATAATGTTTAAGCAATGTTCTCATGTTTTGGACCAAAATGCAATTTACCCAAGATAAGGGGATATAGTGCAATATGTCATATGTTGAACATTCCTCATGTGTTTTAGCATCATTATAGATAGAATTATGCAACGTGGTGTCTTGTGGAAAGCCCAAATTCCAAGTTTGAACGTGTTTGAATAATACTGGTGACTTGTGTACCAATTTTGGTGCAAGTTGTAATTTACCCAAAATATAGGGTTTATATGCAAATTACCACCTCTAGAGTGTTCCTACTTCCTATATGTATCATTTAGAGGAGATATAATGAATTATACACCATGTTTGAATCTTTTATGAGCGGTAGTATTCTTGGTGATGAAAAGACCAAGAAAGGGGTTGAATGGAAACCCTAATTTGAGCTTGTATTAGGTGTATCGGGTTGTAGTGTTAAATGGGAGTCACTATCAGCCAAGGAGCCAAATATTAGATCCCCATATCGTGTTGTTAACTCTTTGACTTTTCAAAAACGAGCTAAGCACCTCAATAAAGCAATGGATATAAGCTTGCAACTTTCCTTGGGAAAGGTTGCATTGAATTGAGAATATAATAATGTGAGTGGAAGTGGCTTGTCCTAGAATATAACCAAAGGGGGCCGACCCTTATCCCTTGAATTATCCTCAAGTTTTTATTTTAGATGGAAAGATAAAGATGTAGTGCATGCAAGTACATGTGTCAATCCATGCATGGCCATGTGGCACCTACTAGTAGTAAATTGATGACACCTCTTATACCCACTTTTTCATGAACCTCAAGTATATATACCCTTCCTTTCACCCATAAGTGAACTTTTTCGAATCCTACCACCTCCTTGATCTTAGATATAGTGCATTAAGTCTTTTTATCGTGCATGGGTGAAGTGGTATCGTTCATATGGACTTGGTATCGGCCATAGCAAGTGATATTGGCCATTGCAAGTTGATATCGGCCATAGTGGAGTTATATTGGGCACAAGTGAAGGGGATATCGGCCATAAGTGAGGGCATATCGGCCACAAGTGAGGTCATATCGTGCATGAGTAGTGAGGTATAGTGCAAAGGTGCTAAAGATCAAGAAGGATCTCAAATCTTAACCCTAAGGTAAGGCCATGATCATCTTCAACCTTGGATTAAAGCAGGGATATAGGGTTATGATTTTTCTTTCTTTACTTCTTCACCAAGTGCTTAACTATGGTGATTTCTTGTCTATGGAGGAGTTTTGAATGAGCCCTGGACCTTGGAGAAGTTCTTCTTCAACCTTAAGACGTGAAGCTTTGTAGCTTGGAGCTTTGAAGCTGTTCACAAGGCGGGTTATATAACTTGAACTCAACCATGTTATTATTCATCACCTAAATTGCTATGCTTAAATGAACTACTTTAAATTCTAAAAAATTCTGAAATGGTTGATGAAATTATGAGTTCTGGTAGTTTCTTATACTTGTTATACTTATACTAGAACAAATAGAATGAAGGTTTAGAGCTTGAAGATGATGGTATCACCTTATAAAGTGATATCAAGTTCAAGCAAACAAGAAAGCACCTCTAACCCGATATGGTGATGCACCTACTCCACTAAAATGATATGGAGATGTGTTTATACTTTCTTGCATGATATGGTAAGGTAGTATACACCTCTTGGACGATACGAGGTCAATCATACACCTAAAAAATGATATGACGTCAAGCATACACCTCAAAAATGATATGAGGTCAAGCACACACCTCTTTGCCCGATATGGTGTGAAGCACATGCACACCTCTTTGCCCGATATGGTGTGAAGCATACACACACCTCTCTGCCCGATATGGTGTGAAGCACACATACACCTCTAAAGTGACATGGTGTAAAGCACGCACACACCTCTTTGCCTGATATGGTGTGAAGCACACACATACACCTATTTGCCTGATATGGTGTGAAGCATACACACACCTCTCTGCCCGATATGGTGTGAAGCACACATACACCTCTAAAGTGATATGGTGTGAAGCACACACACACCTCTTTTCCCGATATGGTGTGAAGCACCCATACACCTCTTTTCCCGATATGGTGTGAAGCACATACACACCTCTTTGCCCGATATGGTGTGAAGCACACATACAACTCATACCCGATATAGTAAGCACACATACACCTCTAAAGTGATATGGGTAGCAAGCACACACCTCATACCCGATATGGTGGAATCACCTCAAAACCCATATGAAGGAAAGCACCTTAGATGCAATGTACTTGATGAAGTAACACATGAAGTGTCTTATATCAACTCAAACATTAAGAGGTATGGAGTTCAATGAATATTGATTAAGTAGGCTAATGTACCTTGAAGGAAAGGTTGAGCTAACTTAATAAAGTATGATGTAACGACCCCGTCTCCCGATAACCCCCAATTAAGGGAGACCAGAAGGTCAGAGCCGTTATTCAATAAACAGGATCAAAGGTTCGACAAATAATCAATAACAATTATGAAATTCTACTAACTAACTATAATTTGGTATGAAATTAAAACTTTACTTACCTTTGAAAAACTTGGGAATCTATCTATCCAAGCTTGGATCCACTCTAACTAATCCTCCTTGCACTTTATGTTTTACTTTCACGATGTGTCACTTTACTGTTTGTTCTTTCAATTGTTCCTAAAACGCCGACAAACAAAACGTCGATCAGTATATCGAAATATACTGGCATGTGGGGACAACCAAAAGTTTGCACATATGGCTAACAATTTAAATATCACAATCAAATTATTTAACAAGCCAATTTACACTTTTCAGTATGACATTCTCCACCGCTTTTGCCCTAACCCTGGCATACCCACCTTAGGGTTTATTTTGCCCATGACTTAAGGCCACCTTCTCAATCCCGAGCTTGGTGCCTGGGGGTCACCACTCATGGTGCCCTCTAGTCATGCAATATCATAGGCCACCTTCTTGGTGCCTGGGGGTCACCACTCACGGTGCCCATTGGTCTACCCATCTGGGCCTGACTCTCTTGGCATCATCCATCAGGGTGGCATGTAGGTGCGAGAATACATACTTCTACTATTAATGTGATAATCATAGTGACTTTATGTTTTGCAAGTATGAACATCCAAACAGTTTAGTTGCAGTCAATGCGATTAACCATCCGACAAACACGCGGGAAACTAATGCGGTTATTCATAAGCGTAACCACATACCTGTCAGGCAGACTCAGATGCAGGAATATTCCAAACAAGCAAGTAATCCAGAATCAAGCAAGTACACAATTCAATCCTGAAATATTCATCCAATATTTTCTATCATTGATCATGGCACACAAAACTAATAGATCTACTCGTGCCTTAGGGTTACTAGCCTTTTTAGGGTTTTGACTATAATTAGGGTTTCACTTCCTTTTTATTACTTTTATCTTACTTTTATCAAATATCCATCAAACCCTAATTATCTTGTCTTATTTTCCATTAAGGTCCTTAAGATTAGGTTTGAACCACGAAAACCCCAATTATTCGTCTATTCATCACAAAAGATGTTAAGGTTAACCTTTAACAATATTTAATCTTATTTTCAGACTAATAACACCATCATCTATCGGTTAAGTCTATCAAGCCTCTTTTCATTAAAGCTACTATTTTAATCCTTTTAATCCATGGCAAACTCATTATAACCATTTATCACCAATTCATAGCCCATTATGATCTAAGTCGCATATGAATTCATTTTGTCATAATTTTACCCTTTTATTCCTGGGAAAACCCTAATTACTGCCTTTAGGGTATATATCCAGAATTAATGACTTTTATACTCTAATAGCTTAGATTCAACATGTTTCAACTCTACTCATCAGATTGATCAATTAAAGCCTTTAATAATCTTATTCACTAAAATTAGGGTTTCAAGGCCCATTAATGCTTATTTATGCTCATGAACTCTCAATTAAGCTACTAACATGAAAAACTCATCCGTTTTATTCCTAATGTTTCTTTTTATCATTAATAGTATAATATCAACTTTAATCATCTATTGAACCCTACTAATCACTTTAATAATATCAAAATAGGGTTCTTTATTCACTAATACAATAAAGATGATATCTTCCATTACTTTTCGAATTGCACAAGGAATAAGGCTTCAATTATATTTTATTTAGATTCCTCTCGATTTTCTGAGTAACTTTCATATTTTATGCATGCTAAACCGAGCTACGGATAATTAGCTATGAATTTTACAAAATCTACTTACCCCAGTCAATGAGAGGCTGCCACGCAGGCCTTTCCATGCAACGTTGGCTGTTGCTTTGGGAATTATAACTGAATGACCGAAATGCCCCTGCGTAAGTGAAAGGTTTCCTTGGCTCGCAGAGGGTAGAGGCGTCAAACGAGCCTGATCTCCTTCAACCTCGCGAGGCTCCTCCTGTAGCCGCCGACCTGCAGCGTTTTGCGGCTGCCTCCCACCTCTCTCAAGCTCGAAACTTGCCGGAACTTCTCCCTCGTCTCCGCCCCACCCTGTCGCACTCAGGGCGTCACTCAAACCTGGCCAACATGGCCGATCTGCGCGTGCAAAGCCTGCACGATGTGGCTCTCCTTGCAGCCGCGATGCTGCTGCTGTGAAGGGGGTAGGAGCACGGAGACGATGGCCAACCTCCCTCTGGCTTCGTGGGAGTATGCCGCAACAACTAAGGTTGTCTACCGGTCCCTTGACGCTCTGTACGTGTGCCATAACCCATGGTTAGGGTTTCAAACATGAAGAAGCAATGGTGTAGAGAGAAAGACGTAGGATTCTTTTAGAACTCGAACCAGGACCCTACCTCTTTATATAGGGTGGAGTATGAAGCCCTAAGGCGTGCCTTATGAGGACTCAAGTCCCATCTCAAAAGGAAATACACTTTCCTTGGTTGTGAAGCAACCAACTTTCTCTCCCTTCATCAACTTTTAATTCCTTGATATTCCTTGTTGCATGGATATTTAGGAATTCAAAATTCCTTTTTCTTATCCCTTTAATTCTTGCTCTTTAATCCATGGATCACGAAATTATATTCTCCTCAAAAGGAAATACTCCTTTTTTATCCATATTACAAAATTCATCAATAATATACCACATTATGCTATTATTTGCAATCTTGGTATTTTCTCTTTCTTTCCTCTTTATTGAGACTCCTTGGATCCCAAGGAACTCTATTATTTCGAAACTCCTCTCTAAGGAATACTCATTATCTTTTTTTTTTTAAAAATGGCAATTTATTCATCCCATCACATGGGTTTGAACCTGTGACCTCTTGGTCATACAACACAAATTTTACCAATTGGATGCCACTTCTTTGGCGAATACTCATTATCTTTAAATGCATTAATATGCATTGATTCCCATTATCTTGTTTTATTTCTTATTAAAATATTTCCTTTTGTGGATTTCTCTTTACTTCTATTTTTTTTCCTCATTGGCATTCTCTTTATTATTAGGAATCCTTGGGAAACGAAATTCCACTAAGGATTACCCATTTATTCCTCTTTTTGCACATTTTCCACATTTCATCAATGTTTTCAATTTTCTTTATTAACAAGGAAATACTTATTTGATCTTTTCTTTTCATATTGCCTTTTCTTTGCAACTTTGGACTCCTTGGAACCCAAGGAATCTAAGAGGCACGAAATCCTCTTTGGATTTGCCTTCTAGAGGTTTCCACACCTTTCTTATCTCAAAACCTCAATTATTCATTAATTAATTGAATATCCTTGTTATTAGGCCCAATAGCCAATAAAGCCCACAAATCACACAACAAGGCTATTTTCAACGATACTCACTTAATCAACACAAATTATATCATCATTTGTTCCAATATCTTTAAAATGAGAAATTACATCTCTCATCAAAATGAACCCAAAATTAGGGTTGTAACATCCTTCCCCTCTTATAAGAATTTTGTCCTCAAAATTCCATCAAGCAAGCAAACAAACAGGATAATCCATTCTTATGTCCATCAGGGCTACTATGTGGCTTTACCCTATCCATGGTGCTTTCCAAGAACCTTCATCATATCATATTCTTCCATCTGAGTTCTTTCATACCTTGGTATATCATACCCTCATAGGTGACTCAGGACATTTTAGCCTCTCAAAAGCTGAATAGGTTCAGGGCTTAACACATGGCTTGGGTACCTCACATAGTGCTCTAGATCGGACTTACATTACACATCATGTTATCCTGAGGGGTAAGGCTAAACACAACCATCTCCACCAATCCATCTCAAATGGATCCCTATATCGGGGATTCAGCTCTCTCAGCTGTAGCTTAGAGGGGTCGGATTTTCACATGACATTCCTCCACAGTGAACTGCATGTCAGTCTGCTTTGCATCAGCTCGTGACTCATGTCACCACTGGGCTCTCTCTCAGCCATTGCACGATCAAAGTGACTTCATCTGCACACACCTGGGGTTCTTTTTTGACCTTCGTGAGGCCTCCTTCACCAATCATCATAATGAAGTGGTGACCAACACAACCTCCCTATAAAACTTCTTGCATCCCGATAAAGGCTATGGGGGTTAACATTACATCTTAAGAACTGTCTCTATGTATCACCCTAAATGAGCACGCATGCTCTCATTAGACCCTCTAGTCCGGATCATACTGTCCATTAGCTAGGGGTGATAAACTATACTATCATCAAGCTTGTGATGTACCTACTTCCACTTTATGGAAGTGAACCTTGGTCAAAACCAAGAACCTATGAACTCGCATCATGACGTAGTTGCATCATCTCTCTTTCTCTTATGTAGTTCAACAAAACCTGTCTCTTGACAGTACTCTTCTTTTCTTGTCATCCAGGTAATGTGATCTACCATAATCCTCATTGATCTTCCTTGGTTAAGGAGAGAGTTTCCTCATCCTCCATAGTGATGAACTCTCATTCCTTTTCAGGGACTCTTTTATCCTCTATATTGGTACACTGGGTTACTGGTATTCGTCCTTTACCTTTATCATGCATGGCCACAAGCCACATGCATCTTCATCTTAAGCATCCAAAGTGCTACCATCTCAGTAATACCATGGTATTTGGTGATCTTAAAATCATGATCTCTAGTGTGTCATTGATCCCTCAAGCTTGATACCTCGGAAACCCTAAACCATTCTAATCAGGGTTTCATCACATTCCCTTCCAGAGAAGGTCATCTGAGGCTCTAAACCATCCTTTCACTACGTCAAGGATAGACTGGCTAACCAAACAATCATTAACTTGTTCAACCTATCTTATTACATCTGAGTGTTAGCCAAAACACATCTTATTTCCAAACGTAGGGTTAGCCTAACAACTCCCTTATAGCCAAACTAGGCATCTCTATCTCCACCAGAGCATCCATTACCACTTCACATCCTTCGATATTAGGTAACGTTGAAGACATATTCTTCCATGTATTCTACTTATCATCTCATCTCAACCTCTAAGTTTGTCTTCATCAAGAAACTCTGATCTCATCCTCAAGGTGATCAAACTCAACCTTGGTTAACTTGTAAATTCCTCATAGCTCTTGATAAAACATCCTCATAAGATGGCTACACTACCTCTCTTAGTGGTTGCGAACCATCCATGTATCATTCCTTCCGCATCTCCATCCTTATTCCTTATAGCAACGTTCCAACTCACAACATCCTTGTCCTTGGTGTATGGCATGCATACTGTCCTATCTCTCACTCTCATAACAAGAAGAAATAAGCATTTGGCGGCCGTCCAAATACAGAGTTCTTCCTATTCCAAGAGTAGGGATGGTACAGCCCACCTCGCCAGTACACCTTCAAAACTCTGTTGAAACGTGCAACTCATGTCTCTATATCACAATCATCATTATATCAAAGTTACTTCCATGGAAAACTGGCCTCGAACCTACTTGGGTTTACACACAATCCTTGGTCATATCCTCTAGGTCTATAGGGTACCGACACTTTTGGGGTCATCCCTCTTCCCATATGCACCAGAGAGTGCCCTACTCATTTGCCCTTTGGGTCACATGAGTTCATGAAGGTGATCAATCTCCCAACCCATGGCCCTCAGACAATGATAGTTGTTACCTCCCGACCCTATGGTCATGTGCAACTAGGGAATTAGGCAACTCCTTCTTCCATCGGTCTTATCCCTACCTGACCCTTGGATAGACTTAGGATTCTAACATAGTACATGTTCAACTTAGAACCGTACCCAATCCTTCATCATCTCTCTCTGCATTCATGACTGACTTTCATCCTTTCTCAGGGATCATGGCGACCTGCCTACCTTGGTTAGGCCCCATACTGGTTACCTTCATGGTAACACATCCATATGCACCTAGAGATGGTTATCTATGGGTTTACTAGCTCGTTCTTGTACCATGTACTTTTCACTTAGCTTCTCAAGATCCTATGAAACCTCTTTAGGTCACCTCAAAACCAACAAAACTGATATACACCCTACCAACGGGTCCTTCTCCCAGGATGGGAGGAAACTACACCTGGATAACAAAGGTCACAAGCATCCTTATGTTTAGGGTCTGCATCTACATGAGCTTGCTTAGCCCTGGCAAGCTACTAAGGCACAACCAGATACCTACAAAGCCAAGCTAGGTCACACCTACCCTCATACTCAACATCAAATCAACTTATTTGTGAGGGGGTCATCAAACATACCCTTACCTTAAGGGGTTTCCTTTACCTCTACACATTAAGAGTACCATGCTCGAAACTATAGAGACTCAAATCTCACCATGAGCATTGGATACACTGCTTCCCCTCTTAGGCCTAGGATCCCTAGATTATCCTTTGGGTATCCCACTGCATGCTCAAACTCTTAACCATGAATCAAGCATATCCCAGGTATGTCATGTACTTCCATGATCCTTTCATAAGAGCAACACCACAAGGTAGAGTCCCCCTCAAGGACAACCATCTAGGTATAAAGCCTCACAACTAGTTACTTAACCCTCCTTAGTGTTTAAGGTACTCTTTACCTCATCCAACAGGTAGTCACTCATGCCATGGGTACTAGAAGGTTCTTCAAGATATTATCAGCCTTCAGGGATCAAACATAAGGCAACCACTATCATCCACTTAAGTCGCATCATCCTCAATTCCCCATTGAGCCTCATGTTTAAGCTTCCAACCCTTTTTTCTTGGTTACTGCTTTCTCTTTCTCGAGCTAACTCGACTTCCAGCCATACTACTCGAGGTCCTCTCTCTCTAAAGGCTCATGCTCACAAGCATACCCCTATGTGGGTGAAGCTGGTGCTCAACTCATGTTCGGCTCTAGATTATCCATATGCTTACCTCGTAAGCCATCCATTGTGCCCTTCTGGCCAGGGTTTCAACCTACTACCGTACCACTGACGTACTCTGGGTGCAAGATATATCCTTCTTGCAACACCCCATAAGGTTTATATATGTTCTTCTCTAACCTCATCCATGAAGGAGCTATCCACCGCTCAACCATGCACGGCCCTCTCCAGGGTTGGGTCACCAAAGGAACTAGGTCATCTAATCTCTTATGGCATCCCAAAGGCATGTACAGCCAAACACTCGGTCAACCATGACATCTAGCTCATCATGTCATCTTTCTCTCTAACCTTCATTTAGGGTTAGGGTTAACATCATCCTCAAAGGACGTGCTAGGTTTCTACTTTTAATGGAGGTCTCTACCTCCAGACCTAACTCTCTCTACTAATCCTCCTACCAAGGAGGTCTATCCTCAGGTCTCTCCTGAGGGTAATGACAACTCGTGTCATATGACCTAAGCATGTATCTATTCCTTTACACTTACTCTATTAAGCTTATGTCCATGACATCTTATTTACATGCTTTTTATTAATTTGATGGAGGATTCCTTAGTCCTTATCAACCTTACCCATACCTCAAGAGGGTGAGGGGAAGAGAGAGAAAATCCTAATCCTTAAGGTCCTTAATAGAATTTGAGTCGAGAAGGGATGAACAAGATGAGAGAGTCCTAAAGGTATCTTATTTCGATTCATACCCTAAGACTTTGGCCAGGCAGTCACACGGATCCGGGAGTCCTCGTATTCCGACTAGCGGTGCGGAGGAAAATATTGTTAGCCCCCAGTCGTGATCCTTTTCTAGACACCTCTGTCTTTTGGATAATCCTCTAATAACTCCCTTGGGTTCTATGAAATTTGTAAAATTTAATAATTATTAAAGATTAAATGAGGAACCTATGCTCTGATACCAATTGTAACGACCCCGTCTCCGGATAACCCCCAATTAAGGGAGACCAGAAGGTCAGAGCCGTTATTCAATAAACAGGATCAAAGGTTCGACAAATAATCAATAACAATTATGAAATTCTACTAACTAACTGTAATTTGGTATGAAATTAAAACTTTACTTACCTTTGAAAAACTTGGGAATCTATCTATCCAAGCTTGGATCCACTCTAACTAATCCTCCTTGCACTTTATGTTTTACTTTCACGATGTGTCACTTTACTGTTTGTTCTTTCAATTGTTCCTAAAACGCCGACAAACAAAATGTCGATCAGTATATCGAAATATACTGGCATGTGGGGACAACCAAAAGTTTGCACATATGGCTAACATTTTTAATATCACAATCAAATTATTTAACAATCCAATTTACACTTTTCAGTATGACATTCTCCACCGCTTTTGCCCTAACCCTGGCATACCCACCTTAGGGTTTATTTTACCCATGACTTAAGGCCACCTTCTCAATCCCGAGCTTGGTGCCTGGGGGTCACCACTCATGGTGCCCTCTAGTCATGCAATATCATAGACCACCTTCTTGGTGCCTGGGGGTCACCACTCATGGTGCCCATTGGTCTACCCATCTGGGCCTGACTCTCTTGGCATCATCCATCAGGGTGGCATGTAGGTGCGAGAATACATACTTCTACTATTAATGTGATAATCATAGTGACTTTATGTTTTGCAAGTATGAACATCCAAACAGTTTAGTTGCAGTCAATGCGATAAACCATCCGGCAAACACGCGGGAAACTAATGCGGTTATTCATAAGCATAACCACATACCTGTCAGGCAGACTCAGATGCAGGAATATTCCAAACAAGCAAGTAATCCAGAATCAAGCAAGTACACAATTCAATCCTGAAATATTCATCCAATATTTTCTATCATTGATCATGGCACACAAAACTAATAGATCTACTCGTGCCTTAGGGTTACTAGCCTTTTTAGGGTTTTGACTATAATTAGGGTTTCACTTCCTTTTTATTACTTTTATCTTACTTTTATCAAATATCCATAAAACCCTAATTATCTTTTCTTATTTTCCATTAAGGTCCTTGAGATTAGGTTTGAACCACGAAAACCCCAATTATTCATCTATTCATCACAAAAGATGTTAAGGTTAACCTTTAACAATATTTAATCTTATTTTCAGACTAATAACACCATCATCTATCGGTTAAGTCTATCAAGCCTCTTTTCATTAAAGCTACTATTTTAATCCTTTTAATCCATGGCAAACTCATTATAACCATTTATCACCAATTCATAGCCCATTATGATCTAAGTCGCATATGAATTCATTTTGTCATAATTTTACCCTTTTATTCCTGGGAAAACCCTAATTACTACCTTTAGGGTATATATCCAGAATTAATGACTTTTATACTCTAATAGCTTAGATTCAACATGTTTCAACTCTACTCATCAGATTGATCAATTAAAGCCTTTAATAATCTTATTCACTAAAATTAGGGTTTCAAGGCCCATTAATGCTTATTTATGCTCATGAACTCTCAATTAAGCTACTAACATGCAAAACTCATCCGTTTTATTCCTAATGTTTCTTTTTATCATTAACAATCTAATATCAACTTTAATCAGCTATTGAACCCTACTAATCACTTTAATAATATCAAAATAGGGTTCTTTATTCACTAATACAATAAAGATGATATCTTCCATTACTTTTCTAATTGCACAAGGAATAAGGCTTCAATTATATTTTATTTAGATTCCTCTCGATTTTCTGAGTAACTTTCATATTTTATGCATGCTAAACCGAGCTACGGATAATTAGCTATGAATTTTACAAAATCTACTTACCCCAGCCAATGAGAGGCTGCCACGCAGGCCTTTCCATGCAACGTTGGCTGTTGCTTTGGGAATTATAACTGAATGACCGAAATGCCCCTGCGTAAGTGATTGGTTTTCTTGGCTCGCGGAGGGTAGAGGCGTCAAACGAGCCTGATCTCCTTCAACCTCGCGAGGCTCCTCCTGTAGCCGCCGACCTGCAGCGTTTTGCGGCTGCCTCCCACCTCTCTCAAGCTCGAAACTTGCCGGAACTTCTCCCTCGTCTCCGCCCCATCCTGTCGCACTCAGGGTGTCACTCAAACCTGGCCAACATGGCCGATCTGCGCGTGCAAAGCCTGCACAATGCGGCTCTCCTTGCAGCCGCGATGCTGCTGCTGTGAAGGGGGTAGGAGCACGGAGACAATGGCCAACCTCCCTCTGGCTTCGTGGGAGTATGCCGCAACAACTAAGGTTGTCTACCGGTCCCTTAACACTCTGTACGTGCGCCATAACCCATGGTTAGGGTTTCAAATGTGAAGAAGCAATGGTGTAGAGAGAAAGACGTAGGATTCTTTTAGAACTCGAACCAGGACCCTACCTCTTTATATAGGGTGGAGTATGAAGCCCTAAGGCGTGCCTTATGAGGACTCAAGTCCCATCTCAAAAGGAAATACACTTTCCTTGGTTGTGAAACAACCAACTTTCTCTCCCTTCATCAACTTTTAATTCCTTGATATTCCTTGTTGCATGGATATTTAGGAATTCGAAATTCCTTTTTCTTATCCCTTTAATTCTTGCTCTTTAATCCATGGATCACGAAATTATATTCTCCTCAAAAGGAAATACTCCTTTTTTATCCATATTACAAAATTCATCAATAATATACCACATTATGCTATTATTTGCAAACTTGGTATTTTCTCTTTCTTTCCTCTTTATTGAGACTCCTTGGATCCCAAGGAACTCTATTATTTCGAAACTCCTCTCTAAGGAATACTCATTATCTTTAAATGCATTAATATGCATTGATTCCCATTATCTTGTTTTATTTTTTATTAAAATATTTCCTTTTGTGGATTTCTCTTTACTTCTATTTTATTTTCCTCATTGTCATTCTCTTTATTATTAGGAATCCTTGGGAAACGAAATTCCACTAAGGATTACCCATTTATTCCTCTTTTCGCACATTTTCCACATTTCATCAATGTTTTCAATTTTCTTTATTAACAAGGAAATACTTATTTGATATTTTCTTTTCATATTGCCTTTTCTTTGCAACTTTGGACTCCTTGGAACCCAAGGAATCTAAGAGGCACGAAATCCTCTTTGGATTTGCCTTCTAGAGGTTTCCACACCTTTCTTATCTCAAAACCTCAATTATTCATTAATTAATTGAATATCCTTGTTATTAGGCCCAATAGCCAATAAAGCCCACAAATCACACAACAAGGCTATTTTCAACGATACTCACTTAATCAACACAAATTATATCATCATTTGTTCCAATATCTTTAAAATGAGAAATTACATCTCTCATCAAAATGAACCCAAAATTAGGGTTGTAACATATGAAGTAATCAATATCCTAATAAGGATAAGAGAGAAACTCATACTTTGTGTTGATAATCATTTAATGACAAATGATGAGAATAAATAAGTATGATTGAATACTTATGACATTATTGTATGCTCCTAGATGTGTGGAGCAATGAATTAAGGTTTGGATTGATAATATGAACTTGAAACCCTCTTTGGCTATAAAGGAAAACCCTAACCCTAATAGTTGTTGCCTAATGAGAGGTGACAAGATGTTTAATGGCCTTGTAAGCCATGTGAATAGTTGTTTCCTAGTGAGAGGTGACAAGATGTTTAATGGCCTTATGAGCCATGTGATTAGTTGTTGCCTAGTGAGAGGTGACAAGATGTTTAATGGGCCTTGTGAGCCATGAGAATAGTTGTTTCCTACTGAGAGGTAACAAGATGTTTATAAAAGCCAAATGTAAGAAATGATAATGTTCAAATAAATTAGGAAATGGAAACTTAGTAACATAACAATAATAATAAATGGATACTATATGTTAATATCTATGGACACATATGTGCTAATGATATTTTGAGCCTTGTTTAAGGCATGGAATGATGATGATAACCTTACTATGAACAATGTGATGGTCTTAAAGACCTTTGGGCATGTTTAAAGCCATGATTGAGGTGGAATCCTCTTCATGTTCCAATAAGGTTTAAAACCCTGGAACTTGTGATAAGATATTGGTATCTTGCAATAGTATGATGATAAGTGTGGTCCATTAATTTGCAATGAATGATAGCATGTGGTAATGTGATTAAGATTTATATCTCAAATGTTATATATATTTTGAAGTTTTTATACATATACTCTTGTTAGAAAAGAATTAGGGTTTGAATGTCCACTTGTATCATAAAGCCTTAATGCATTCAATTGGCTGTAATTAATCAAGTATAACCTTAATCATGTAGAGCCTTGTGCCGTAGAGCCATCTTCAATGTCAGAACTTACTGGATGGTGAAATGAGTATTCCCAAGGGAAACTCGGAGCACATACTATTGAGTATGTGGGGGTGGCAAGTTGAGGATATATCCTTATCATCCACAATTGCATGTTATGGAGGATGGCTATGGTCATGCCTCTGACATTTGAGGTGATTGAGGACAGCTGCGGTTGTACCTCAGATTAGAGGGTTTTGTATACCCTATTTTATAGTGTCGTAACTTGTACCAAGTACAAACTAGTTGTTATCAGTTGACTATATGTCACTGTTGGCAGTTTGACTAGTATGCCACTATAGTTTACTCGTACTGACCGAGGGGAAGAGATCTTAGGATGGCGACACTCCTAGATCTTATACGGAACTGAATAGCACTTCGCAGTGGTCAGTTGGATTTTGAGTGGTGAGACTCAAACTCCCCAGGGCATAATAATAAAAGATATACTACCAGCCATGTAGCATAGTTACTAGGGTTTAATACGTATCACATTGGTTGATTAACCCTTGTTTTGTCTTTACATTACATAGTTCTTACATGATGCAGACTTATGAAAATTAGGTACTTCTACTTGATGTTACAACTTATTTGCTTAATTGCTTAGTATGCTTAAACTGCTCAATATGTTCATATTGCTTAATTAATATCCTAACTGCTCAATGTATTTACTGTTAATTAATATGTTATAATCAATATATGTTGGAGAGAGTTATATCTCTCACTGGGACTGGGTCTCACCCGTGGGTCACCACAAATTTTTTAGGTAGTCGCGGGCAATGAGGTCGAGGTCGTGCTGTGGAAGAGAACCAACCTAGTGATCAATAGATTCAGAAGGTTGGTTAGTTGTAGATGTTAGTAGTAGAGTCCAAGTGTCGTCCCTGTACTCTCAGGTCCTGGTATGGGATGTGTTTTCTAGATGATATACTTGTATCGACACGAGATTTTGGTAGTATGCCAATGTTTGTAAATATATGGCATGTACATGTGAAATATCTTTTGTATGCAGGATGTGACTGAGGTCTTTGGACCCATATGTAAATACTTGTTATATTATATGAGAATGGACTGATGGACCTTTTGTAAATGTTCTAAAGTTTGTTTACATTGTTGGAAATGGTTTTAATTATCCCGCATTTTTGACTATGTGATTAATTAGTAGTTGATCGTGTTTTGTGTTTTGAGTAATCTTGTTTAGCGTGACGAGGTGTCATAGTTAAGTTGGTATCAGAGCTTTAGGTTTACAGCGTCTACAGGGACATAAGCCTTTGGTTTGATTCTGTTCTTATGTATCCAACATATCTGATCATAGTTTATGCTTATGCAAATATGTCTAGAGGACATGAAGAACACATTGAGAGTAGCTATGTTTCACCAGGAGGAGGTGCAGGGAGGCATGCATGCGATGAGTGAGTGCCAGAAGCAGGGCCAGAGCAGCCTGCAATGCCTCATCTAGACCCGACAATGATGGCCAATCCTGAATTTCAGTCTTTGTTTAGACAGATGATGGCCACAATTACACATATTGCTGACAGAGTGCCAGCACCTCAAGCTAGGGTAGCCACCTCTAATGTGGAGTCCCAAGGTATCGGGAAGACATTTGAACATCTTAGACGTGTTGGGGAAATTGAATATGTAGGTACTTCTGATCCAACAAACGCTGACATGTGGTTGACTGAGCTGGAAAAGGTGTTCAAAATCCTAAACATCACTGAAGAAGACAAAGTTAAGCATGCAATATACTTGTTGAAGGGTAGTGCTGGCTACTGGTGGGCCATAGAAGAGGTGAAAAGGCTAGGAGTTGTAATAGGATGGGAGGAGTTTTGGAGGGAATTTGTTAGCTGATATTTTCCAGAGACCTACCTCGATGAAAAAATCTCTCAGTTTGAGAAGATTTGTCAAGGAGCTATGACTATCAATGAGTATGAATCAAAGTTTATGGAACTTCTGAGGTTCTGCCCACACATGGCAGCAACAGACAAGGGAAGGATCCAGGGATTTGAAAAGGGTCTGAGTACGGAGTTGACTACTACATCATCAGCCTTAGAGAACAGGGAAAGGTTTTCCACCTTTGTGGAATCTGTCAGGAGGATTGAGAGGTCTTCCATAGAGAAGCGTGAAGCTAATGCTAAGAAGCGACCTATGCAGTTTCAAAGGCAATCATCTAGAGGCTTTAAGAAGCCAAGGTTTTTCCCACCGCCGTCATAACTAAGGTCAACCTTCACTGAACCAAGATCACATGCACCATCACAGTGGACCCCGAGTCAGGGTAGAGGTTACAATTTTCCACCGATCGAAGCCCGTAGTACCTCATCAGTTTCAGTGACAGGGCCGTTTAGGCCATATCAGGACACCAGAACATGTTACAAGTGTGGGAAAGTGGGGCATACAAGACCTTATTGCCCTATGAAAGATGAGGAGGTGACTCAGTAGCCAAGGCAAAGTCAACAAGGTCCACAACAATGACAGTTTAGTAGTAGCAGTGGAATATGATGTGGTCAAGGTATCCCAGACAGGATCCTCTAGACAAGCAAGCAAAGGACGTGGACGACAATAGGTGACAACAAGGTTCTATGCCATGACCCAGCCAGAAGCAGTGGTCAATCCACGAGTCATGACAGGTCAGATGGAGTTTAATCATTCTGATATGTCTGCTTCTTGTTTTGTATCTATGTTAGTAGACCTGGGTGTGACACACTCTTTTATTACCAGAGAGGTGATAGATAGTTGTTATCTACATGTTAGTCTTAGATCTGATAGCCTGCGACTAGAGACTCCTTTGGTTGATTCTGCTGAGTTGTGGGAAGTGTGCCCTTCTTGTGTTCTTTCTTTTTCTGGACACAACATTCAAGTGGATTTTCTGCCACTTGACATGCATGGTTTTGATGTAATCCTTGGAATGGATACCTTAGAAAAATACAAGGTAGTCTTGTACTGTAGTACTAATGTGGCGATGTTCTATGATGGAGATGTACAGTGGATTTTTCAGGGTGATAGAAAGATTCTTCCTACATGTTTGATGTCATCTATGATAGTTGAGTGGTTGATGAGACAAGGATGTGAGGCTTTCTTAGCTCATGTTGTGGATACCAAGGCAGTAGGTCCTAGTATCCAGGAGGTACCAGTGGGGTGTGAGATTTTGAGGATGTCTTTCCTGAGGAATTTCCTAGCATTCCCCCTCCTAGAGAGATTGAGTTTGAGATCAATCTTGTTCCTGGAACACAACTCATAGCACAATCAACATACATAATGGCACCAAAAAAGATGTAGGAGTTAAAGAAACAATTACAAGAATTGTTAGAAAAGGGTTTTATTAGGCCCAGCACTTCCCCTTGGGGTGCTCCCATGTTGTTTGTTAAAAAGAAGGATGGTTCAATGAGGTTGTGTATAGACTACAAACAGTTGAACAAGGTGACAATAAAGAATATGTATCCTTTGCCGAGGATTGATGATCTTTTTGATCAGTTGAGAGGTGCCACTGTGTTTTCAAAGATAGACCTGAGGTCAGGTTACCGTCAGTTGAGAATTAAAGATGATGACATACCCAAGTCAGCTTTTAGGACTAGGTATGGCCATTATGAGTTTGTGGTAATGCCGTTTGGGCTAACCAATGCACCTGTAACTTTTATGGATCTAATGAATAGGGTGTTTAGACCTTATCTTGATCAGTGTGTGGTTGTGTTCATAGATGATATCCTGATATACTCCAAGGATAGTCAACAACATGAGCAACACCTTCGCCAGACATTGACTTTGTTGAGGCAACACCAATGATATGCTAAGTTCAACAAGTGTGAATTCTAGTTATCTGAAGTGTCTTTTCTAGGTCATGTTATATCTACAAAAGGCGTTTGTATTGATCCCAAGAAAGCAGAATCTATACTAGAATGAGATCAACCAAAGACACCGACAGAGATCTGTAGTTTCCTAGGTCTGGCAGGTTACTACAGGAGGTTCATCAAAGACTTCAGTTCTATAACGTTACCCCTAACTAGGTTAACCATGAAGGATGTTCCTTTTGCTTGGAATGACAAGTGTCAATGTTCTTTCTAGCCTTTGAAAGAAAAGTTGACTAGTGCACCAATGTTAGTACTACCAAAGCAAGGAAAAGGCTATATTGTCTTTTGTGATGCTTCAAAGAATGGGTTGGGATGCGTGTTGATGCAAGATAAGAATGTGATTTCTTTTTCTTTGCGACAGCTTAAGAAACATGAGGAGAATTACCCAACACATGATCTGGAGCTTGCAGCAGTGGTCCATGCCTTAAAGATGGAGACACTATCTTTATGGAGAAAAGTGTCAGATCTTCACTGACCACAAAAATCTACAGTATATCTTCTCAAAATAGGAGTTGAATATGAGACAGAGGAGGTGGATGGAGTTGATTAAGGATTATGATTGCACAATAGACTACCATCCAGGGAAAGCTAATGTGGTAGCTTATGCATTGAGTAGAAAGTCATCTTCATCATCAATGGTAGATAATGCACAATTAAAGTCTTTGAGGTGCCATAAGAGAGATATGCTAGTGTCTCTTCGCCAGATGAATGTACAACTAGAAGTTTCCTTGCTGGCAGGATTGTTGGCATAGTTACAAGTGAAACCTACCTTGAGACAACAGATTCATGATGCACAATAAAATGATACTATGATACAGAATATCCAATCAAGGATTGGCAGTAAAAAGTATGATGGCTTTCACGAGGCAGATGATGGTACAGTTTGTTACCATAATAGGATAGTAATTCCTGATGTTGATGGGTTGAGGAAGATGGTACTTGAGGAGGCTCACTCCTCCATGTATGCAATGCATCCTGGAAATACCAAGATGTACCAAAATTTGAAAGACATGTATTGGTGGCCAGGTCTAAAGTGTGATGTGGTAGAGTTCATTGCCAAATGTCCAGTTTGTCAGCAGGTGAAGGCTGAGAACCAGAAGCCTACAGGGACATTACAACCCTTGCCAATACCACAGTGGAAATGGGATCATATTACTATGAACTTTGTGGTTGGTCTTCCTAGGACAACCAAGGGTCATGATTCCATATGGGTGATAGTAGACAGATCGACTAAGTTAGCTCATTTTATAACAGTTAAGATGACGTTTACAACAGAGAAATTGACACAAATATATGTTGATGAGATAGTCTGTCTGCATGGCATTCTAGTGACTATAGTTTCTGATAGAGGTCCAAAGTTTACAAGTTGTGTTTGGGAGCATTTGCATTCAGCAATGGGAACACAACTGAGATTCAACACAACTTTTCATCCACAGACTGATGGCTAGTATGAAAGGACTATTCAAACTTTCGAGGATATCTTGAGGGCATGTGTGCTGCAATTTCTTGGTAGTTGGGATGTACATCTAACTCTGATAGAGTTTGTGTACAACAATATCTATCAAAGAAGCATAGATATGGCCCCTTATGAGGCTCTATATGGTAGATGATGTCAGTCTCCTCTTTGCTGGTATGAGACAGGAGAATATCAACTTTTGGGTCCTGAGCTAGTACAATAGACTACAGAAAAGATTAAAGTGATACAACAACAGTTGAAAGTAGCCCAAGACAGGCATAAATCTTATGCAGACAAACAACACAGACCACTTGAGTTTCAAGTGGGAGATAGAGTATATCTTAAGGTTTCTCCTTGGAAAGGTCTGTTGAGGTTTGGAAAGAAGGGTAAGTTGGCTCCTAGATTTATGGGACCATACCCTATCCTAGCTCGTGTTGGAAAGGTAGAATATAAGTTGGAGATACCACCAGAGATACATAGATTGCATATTGTCTTTCACATCTCTATGTTGAGGAAATGCCATCCAAATACTGACCAGACAATCCAACCAGCAGAGGTTGAGTTAGATGAGGATATCTCCTATGTTGAGGGTATAGATTGAATATTGTCTTTCACATCTCTATGTTGAGGAAATGCCATCCAGATACTGACCAGACAATCCAACCAGTAGAGGTTGAGTTAGATGAGGATATCTCCTATGTTGAGGGTCCTGTGTTGATCCTGGATAGAAGGGTGAAAAAGTTGAAGAGAAAAGATATAATACTAGTGAAAGTTTTGTGGAATCATCATGGCATATAGGAAGCTACATGGGACTAGAGAATGAGATGTGTAGAAAATACCCATCTCTTTTTGCGTAGGATTTCGAGGCGAAATCCTTGTTAGGGGTCTATAGTTGTAACGCCCTTGAACTTTCTTAATGAGTTGAATGAGCTTAAATTACCATAATTTAATGCTTAGAACCCTAATATAACCTTTTAATATGTTTTGAAATCATAAACAAGCTTACGTTTCAAATTTGGTCCAATTTGGACACTGTTTGAGCAAGTTATGGAATTTTCTATACATTTTGGACTTTTCTACAATTTACCCAATTGAGGGGTTTTCTTTGCAATTTGTCACATACATTATGTTCCTTATATGTTATATTATTATTCTTGATATTTTTAAGCCATGGGGCTCCTAATTGAGCCATGGTGTGAAGGTGTTTTCATCAAGGGTATTTTAGGATTTTTCCCTTCATGGATGAGCTACCTTTAGTAGCTATCAACTAATGAATTATGTGATTGGCTGGGAATTTTGACAAAGGAAAGCTAAGAAGGTCTAGAGGGACGGTGGGAGATCTGCTTGTGTGTGTGTGTGCTTATATATTCTTAATAATTTAAAGCCATGGACACTTGGATATATACTAGAATTTCAACTTTTTCTTTTTCTTTATATTAAAGTGTCATATACTTATCCCCAAGCATCAAAATGAGCCACTTTCTCTCCACCACCTCTCTCCTTATCCCAACTTCATTCTCCCTCTGTTCAGCTATGAATTTTGCTGCCCAAGGAAGAAGAAAGTGGGGATCTTCTTGGAAAAAAAATATAGGGTTGTAATTGATTCCCTTTTTGGGTCTATAAAGCTTCTTCCTAGTGATATTGACCTAAAAGTGTAAGTTTTTTTTCTTATTTCCTCCATTTAATTATTTTCTCTTCTTCCTCCTACATCTCTCCAGGTCGGAACCCTGCTGTTACATGGTGAAAATGACTCTAGAACTCAAAAACCCTTCCTTCTTGTTTCTTTTTCTAGGGTTTTGCTTCTTTGTGGAGAGAAGTGCCTATTTGGCCAAGTTCAGATATGAATCTAGGGATTCTTTGCCTTATTTTCTTGAGATTCTTTCTGTTTGATATCTGACCTACTCTATAGAGGTGAGTTATATAACATTCTTCACTTATATTGCTTACTAGAAGCTTGTTAGTTCATGTTTATGCTTGAATGTGATGATCTAAGCATAGAGAAACTATGCTTGTTTAGAATTACGAATTTTGTGGTGTTCCCTATTTTGTTCCAGTTCTATATGAACCTGTAAACATGTGTACAACCTTTATAAGGTGTAACATGATTTGGGACAGGTTGATAGCAACAACCTATGGTGCTATGTACAAAATAATTGATGGTTCAAATTCAGGTTTTCAAACTATTTCCTTCTCTATCACACAATCAATGGTCATACCATTCAACAACCAATGGTGTTGCTATCTTAGTAACTGATGTTTGTGATCAAGGGTTTCAAATGTATGGTGACAACCTATGGTCACCATTTTAGGTCATATTTTGACTCAATTAGACATTTAATTATCATCCACTAAGTATTCTAATGATGTTATCAATCGATCATGATATTGACTTAATATTTGATGGTGTTAACTGAATGTATTACTAATCTAGCAACCAATGGTGGCCTAATGATCACAATTAATGGTGGATCAGGTCATCACCATATACGATGAATTAGGAATGTAATTGTATATTTGACTAAACCTTGAACCAATGGTTCCTTGGTTCAATTGACCTAACGGTTAGACCTATACTTCAATTGATAACCTTGAACAATGAACCTAATCCAATGAATAATATTGGATTCTTTAACATCCAATGGATTAGAATAAATAACATGGTATTATATGTGGGTCCTAGTGAAGATAATTCAATGGTTCAATACCATTAATTGATAATTTTACCTTTTCCATTATATAGTTATATTTGATAAATCACTATAATAAGTGGATGCGTAACTCCCATGTGATCTAGCTTATTATACCGTACCTTGATGTATTTATATGATGTTGATTAGTTATAATCAGACCTCTTGAATGATTAATGTGATAATGAATTACACTCTTCTTGTGTTGAAACCACAATGTAGTACTATTTGAATATCATAGTGCCTTGCCATGTTAATATCTATGGACACATATGTGCTAATGATATTTTGAGCCTTATTTAAGGCATGGAATGATGATGATAACCTTACTATGAATAATGTGATGGTCTTAAAGACCTTTGGGCATGTTTGAAGCCATGATTGAGGTAGAATCCTCTTCATGTTCTAATAAGGGTTAAAACCCTGGAACTTGTGATAAGATATTGGTATCTTGCAATAGTATGATGATAAGTGTGGTCCATTAATTTGCAATGAATGATAGTATGTGGTAATGCGATTAAGATTTATATCTCAAATGTTTTATATCTTTTGAAGTTTTTATACATATACTCTTATTAGAAAATAATTAGGGTTTGAATTTCCACTTGAATGATAAAGCCTTAATGCATTCAATTGGCAGTAATTAATCAAGTGTAACCTTAATCATGTAGAGCCATGTGCCATAGAGCCATCTTCAGTGTCAGAACTTACTGGATGGTGAAAAGAGTATTCCCAAGAAAAACTCAGAGCGCATACTATTGAGTATGTGGGGGTGGCAAGTTGAGGATATATCCTTGTCATCCACAATTGCAGGTTATGGAGGATGGCTATGGTCATGCGTATGACATTTGAGGTGATTGAGAACAGCTGTGGTTGTACCTCAGATTAGAGGGTTTTGTATATCCTATTTTCTAGTATCGTAACTTGTACCAAGTACGAACTAGTTGTTATCAGTTGACTATATGTCACTGTTGGCAGTTTGGCTAGTATGTCACTGCAGTTTACTCGTACTGACTGAGGGGAAGAGATCTTAGGATACCGATACTCCTAGATCTTATACGGAACTGAATAGAACTTCATAGTGGTCAGTTAGATTTTGAGTGGTACGACTCAAACTCCCCATGTCATAATAATATTTACATTATATAGTTCTTACATGATGCAGACTTATGAAAATTAGGTACTTCTAATTGATGTTACAACTTATTTGCTTAACTGCTTAGTATGCTTAAACTGTTCAATCTGTTCATATTGCTTAATCAATATCCTAACTTCTCAATTTATTTACTATTAATTAATATGGTATAATCAATATATGTTGGAGAGAGTTATATCTCTCCCAGGGACTGGGTCTCACCCATGGGTCACCACAATTTTTTTTAGGTGGTCGCGGGCAACAAGGTCGAGGCCGTGTTGTGGAAGAGAACCAACCTGGTGGTCAATAGATTCAGAAGGTTGGTTAGTTTTATATGTTAGTTATATATGTTAGTAGTAGAGTCCTAGTGTCATCCCTATACTCTTAGGTCCTGGTATGGGATGTGTTTTCTAGATGATATACTTGTATCGACACAAGATTTTGGTAGTATGCCAATGTTTGTAAATATATGACATGTACATGTGAAATATCTTTTGTATGCAGGATGTGACTGAGGTCGTTGGAACCATATGTAAATACTTATTATAGTATATGAGAATGGAATGATGGACCTTTTGTAAATGTTCTAAAGTTTGTTTACATTGTTGGAAATGGTTTTAATTATCCCGCATTTTCAACTATGTGATTAATTAGTAGTTTATCGTATTTTGTGTTTTTTGTAATCTCGTTTAGCATGATGAGGTGTCACACTTTTTTTGTTGGATTTGTAATCAAATTCTCTACAATTTTACTGTATTAGTTTAATAAGATTCCCGAATAATATTTTGTCTGTTACTTATTTCCTCAAGTATCATTAATTCTCCTCCCACATATATGTGTGGGCTATCTCTATATAAAAAAATCTCAGATCTCATCATATGCTCAAGTCATGACTATTAGTTATCCACATCATATCCAAATTTTCAATAAATCCAAGTTATATTGAAAATATGAAAAACAATTTACTATACTGCTATACCTACCAAAATACTAAATTTGACCGATTAGGTTTTACACTTCTCAGACCCTAACAATTCAAAATAAAAGCATGATTAGAGTTCCTCATGTTTGAAACATCACAAATATACATCTCATTACTAAGCAAGGGTAAATATAATATTGTGGTCAAGCATGTAATTGTCCATGTAAAGTCTAACTTATTAGTTAAGCTCAAATGCGACCGTAACAATACAAATATGTGGAGGCAAGTCAAAGTACAATCACAAAAATAGAATTAATGAGATTTCCATCACACACATGGATAATATGAAATACTTACCACAAAAGTGGGCAAATTAGAGTTCCATGTCACAATGAGTAACAACTTAATTCTGATCCACAATTAGGATTTTATCATGAAGAAAAGTAAAATTTTGGAGTTCCACATGAATAGTAGGAAGTTCAAGAATATTAGGAACTAAAAATCATTAGATTAGACCCAAACAGGTCATCAAGACATGAAAGAGTGATTCCAATATACTAACACCTCATAGAGGTTCAAAAGTGTGAAAAACCAGATTAATTACTCAATATGATTAGGGTGATGCAACATACATATGGAGAGAGGAAAATTAGGCCAATTTCTCAATATAGAATCTAGGAGATGAAATATACATGTAGAGAGACAAATTATAGGTGTCTGCTCAATATAACTCATAGGGGATGCAACACAAGATATGTGTCAATTTATCAAAGTACAAAACCTGGATCCAAGTCAGAATACTTCTTCACCTACTATTAAATTATATATCAAATCATTAATTAGCATGTATATCATAAACCCCAGATTACCTACTCTTTTTCTTTGAGGGTAACTCGCTTACTTTCAACCATTAATCAAATCTGCTTCAGCGCAGTCTGTTACAAAATGAGGGAAAGGATAACAGCTATTAAACATAATACTAGTAGCAGCTGACCGAGCTAGCTGATGTACTAATCCGTTAGCTTGCCTTCTACACGAGCAAAATGAAATGCTAGGAAAAGAAAGTTTCAATTGGAAAATGTCATTGAGGATAGTCCCCAGTAGATCCAGTCGTCGTGCACCGGAATTGATCATGTGGTTTATCACAATCTTCAAATCCGATTCCACCACAAGTGCGTAGATGTTCATCTCCCTGGACTGCTGGAGTCCTACCCGAATTGCCCAGGCTTCAGCACATGCAGTGAACATTTTGCAGCGTCGGTTTCCTCTGGCCTGCGATTCTGGAGACAGTGCCATTGCTGTCCCTCCACACCACCCCTGCACCGTCGTAGCCTTGCATCCCCACAACAGCATCACAGTTGATTTTTATCTCCCCTTGGGGCGGCGGCGGCCAGCCGAAAGCATCTGTTGTCGCTGCTGGTTGTAATTGTCCTTCGCTTCTGGTCGCACGGTGCCCTCTTATCAGTTCCAGCAGATAGCGTTGAATCACTGACAGGGGTCGCACCTTGTTGCCAAAGGTGAGCTCATTCCTTCTTGACCAAATCGCCCAAAGCGACGCTATCGTTGCTTCGTTGTCTTCTTCATTGGCTGTCCACGCAATGGTCAAGATGGCTTCATCAGAAGAACCTGTCTCACTCGGTTTTGCAAGTCCCCCGAGCATTGCCGCAAAAGCTCCCAGGCCTGTTCGCATCCGAATAACATATGGTTTACATCCTCCTTCTCTCTTCTGCAGATGTTGCACACCCCATCAGCATGACACCGCCTATCATATAGTCGTCCGAGAGTGGCCAACGCACCTATCACACATTGCCATAGGAAATGTGCAGCCTTTGGGATAAGGCCTCTCTTCCAAATAGCTCGCCAAACTCTATTCCCATCGTTGCTGTTCATGGTAGCTGCATCTTGATTTGTTGCACCCATAGGTATTGCAAGGACATGGCAGGCCACTTCCGCAGTGAACAAATTGTTCACTTCCCTGACGTCCCAAGAGTTTGTCTCCCGATTAATTAGTTGTTGGACATGCTTGACCGTCGGGCTCGAGATCCCATAAAGGACATGATGCTGCTATCCAGTTATCCGCCCAAACGTTAATGCTCAAACCGTCCCCACCCGCCATTGTAGTCCCTCTAAAATAAGGCTTTTAGAGTTCCAAATGCTGCGCCAGGTGAAACTTGGATTGCTGCCCCGTCTTGCCTTTAACATAGAGTCCGTAGGGAAGTATCTTGCTTTGAGAACCCTGTACACCAGAGTGTCCCTCTTATGGAACAAATGCCAGACTTGTTTTGCCTATAGGGCCTGGTTAAAAATGTGGATGTTTGGGAATCCCATTCCTCTTTAACTCTTTGTCTTGCATAGGTTCTCCCAGCTTATCCATGCAATTTTCCTTTCTGCGTCTTAATTTGTCTCATGATATAAGAAGGTATAGCTTATGCCACTGCTTTGATGAGAACCTCCTTCCCTGCCTTGGACAGTAATTTTTCTTTCCACCCTTAAAGTTTTCTCCACACTCACTCTTGTACATAGGCAAACACCCGCTTCTTGGACCTACCCAATGCCGTAGGAAGTCCCATATACTTGCCATGTCTGTCCACCTCCTTCATCTGCAATAAATTAGTTATCTCGTTCTTTCTTTCCCTGCTACTCTTATTATACTTGGATTAGGTTATGAAATATATTTACTTAGATAGTGAATTATTTTCTAATTCTGACAAGTATTTTTTTAAATTCTTAATAACCAGAAAAATAGTTACATTTTATAGAAATACTGGCCAATTAGATAATTCCAACCAACCGCGTAAAACCCATCATCTACTTTAAAAGCCAAACTGAGTTGGCCCAATCAATGATGTCCAATTGTCTTGGCCAACAACCAACAAGATGCACAATTGTATTGCTGAAAGGGGGAAAAGCTAAGAAATCACAAACAACCGTCTTACTCCTTCACTAGAAATCCTGAGCAAGGAGCCTACATCCTCCGGTTGTAGCATCAACAAATAAATAGGGATTAGAGAATCTACAATTATCATCGAATTCATGCAGACCCCCAAATACAAAGACCCCCGACTCGAATCAGGAGGTGCCTAAAAAAATATATCAATCCTTCACCATTGTTGGAAAAGGGAGAAGACAATAGCCAAGAAAATGACCAACATGAGGAAAATCAAAATTGAAAACAACTTCAATAGGTACAAGAAAAGTGAGGATAAGAGAAAATTGAGAAGAAAGGATCATGACTTACCAGAACACTGGTGCATTGCAGAAAAGCAATTAAGAGCTAAAAAAGAGGGAAACCCAATGTGCCATGAGATAGCTGGAATTAATGATGGATTCACCTTCGATTAGACTCCCTGATATTTTCCAACTGATCTCTAGAGCAGTTGGCACCAACCAGGGTGCCGATGAAGCCCATAAATTAATCACAAGAGGTTGGAATTCAAATAGACGATTCTACAGAAAAATAAGGGAAAGCAACAATTGAAAATGTTGTATGGGGACTTGGAAAGGTATTGGGGAGATTTGTAGAGGGTCTAATGATGTTGGGTTGTGAATAGAAGGAAAGTAAGAGGGGAACATGAGAGTAATAGAGAATATGGAAATTGGGGGTTTTAGGGGAAAATAGGCAAAGAAACGATTAAAACCCTAAGGTTATCATTCATGACAAGGAAAGTGGAAGGTAGAGGGAAATAAATAGAAGATGAGGAGAAAGAGTCAAAGCACATGGGGTTGAGAAGAGAGGGATCGAGATTGGAGAGAGAGTAGTTTTCTATGCATGAAAAGAAAAAGTAAAGGAAGGAAAGGGAGAAGGTGAGTTGCAAATCCATACGATCTGAACCAAAAGACCATAAGAGTCTACATTAAACCAAAAGAAATAGGAAATGTAGCATGACATAGAGGAAATTAGAGACTTTACGAAAGATGAAAATAAGCTGCTTGACAGAGCAAACACAAGAAAATAAAGTGCGAGTGCTAATTATAAAGAAAAATTTCAGGAAATCCACTCTAGGAAGCACATACTACTATCAGTTTCCCATCTAAGTAAATTGGATTAGCTAGGAATCTCCATTTAATCTCAAACTTGGCACTCAAGCTAATTAGGACCCAAGGATCACGATTTATCATGATTTGGGTCTTGAAGTTTCCTTTTATAAGTTCCAATACAATTAGTTTTTTTTTAATCTTCATATATATTATTATTTATCCTATTATTCATCAACACTTAGTAAATGGAGTCCATTAACTTCATTAAGTTACCAAAATTGTCATGATCTATTATATTGCATTAATTTAAATATGTTACTTATGCAACATATTAAGTCCATTAATTCAATATTAAATTAGATGATGGCACATTATTCATATTTATGGGCATGAAACTCCAATTGTTATTTCAATTCATTTATTGGGCACATTATACCTCTCACTAGACATACATTAGACATTATGCGTATATTAGTTATCAAAGGAAACATATATGACATATTTCATGAACTCACTTACATATTAGCACATGTTTATGTTATTAGGTTAACATGAATGTCTTGTGATATGCAATGTTGATTATAGAACCTAGTGCCTCTTAAGGTGTCATAATCAAGCTTATACATGTTAGGGTTAGTCGTCCATGTTACATACATTAACTATCTTCATAAGTGCAGCAAACAACTACATTAAGGTATAAGTCCATCCTTGTTTAGTCAAATCTAAATAACTAAGAATACTAACCTCCTTATCATGGGATTAGGGTTTCAAGAGTCAAGATGCAGGTTTTGGTATGTTACATGCCTTTAGTAGAGTGTTCCATTAATCAAATATAAGTCTTACACTTGAATACAAATTATTCCAAACAAATAAAACCTTTGGATGTTATACAAGATGAGCAATGTAATATCGCCTTCCCCTTTGGTGATAATACTTAGTATCATGCAAAGGAAGAGTCTTTAATATTTAATATTGTCAAATAAAAAAAATCTAAAATTCTGTGTATATCTTCTTTATATGGATTCATCTCTTATATATTATTCACATAATGAAAAACCATATTAATTGAAAAGGTAAAATTTTGATTTATGATCATAGTCAATCTAAAACCACCTCATTTGGATCATAAATAGAAGTCCACATCACTAGTGATCAATATCAACATATTAAATATAGATAAAGTAATAATATATATATTAGGGAAACAACAAATAATTGGTCATCATCTAGAAACTAACCACCTAAGAATAACCTATATCCTCCAAATAACCTATGACCAAAACTTTAAGTCAACTAAACCTTGTTTGACCCCTAAAAAAATTAAGAAATAAGTTGTGAAGTTTAGATTCTAAATTATAAACAAATATATCAATTTTATTGATAAACTATATTCTCATGTGATTCTCTATATTCTCATGCTTTCTTTCATGTCACATGCATGCATTCTTTTCTTTCCATGTCTTGCCTAGTCATCATATAACTTCTATTTCTTCCTCATAGTTTTTGATGTTCATGTGCCAATCTGAATGAGGGGAAATTTTCCCTACCTTCAAACACCTTCCTATTTTAAGGAGATAATCGAGTACAAATTCTTCATGATTTCCCACTCTACTCAGTTTCCCTCATCCAGAGGTTTGATATCCCCAAACTTCCACTCACTCAACTAGGAAATCAGGCCATCACTTGCCCCATCCTCTACCCTAAAAAAATGCCCAATTTTCTTGGCAACCACCTCACTACCTCAATTCTCATCCCTATATAAAGGGTTGTAAACACCCTAAGCCCACACACAATACTCCCCCTCCAATTGCCCCTATTGTACGTAGAGCATCATCCCTGACTCCATTTACACTCTGAAAACCAAGGCCATTGTCCCAATCTTCAAAAACACTCCTTTTGAAAGTGAGGCTTCCATAAGCATCCCCAATGACCCCTATGAATTTTCCCATAGTTCAAACACCACCCTTTTTGGTCCTACTAAGGGTTTTAACTCTGAGTACAATATCTCTAACCTTGTTCAACTGAATACCATCCTAGTCTCTCTTTGACTCTAGTTTTTCTCCCATTTCTTTGCGGAGACCTCTAGGAATGTTTTTCCAACCTAACTTTTTCATGTTCACTCACTATGTTGGACATTCCGAGATTCGAGTTTCTCTGATATTTTTGTTGTTCCTTTGATGCGTTCTAGGGAGATAGAGGTCCTTTCACACCCAAGGATGTTCCTACGGCTTTGACAAGTTATCAAGGTTTTAACCACATCATTGGTTGTTTATTGTTGTCTCTAATGAAGATATTTTTCCTCTAGAAGCCTCTAGCCATGACAGTTGCATGGAGTTGTTTCTCTAGTGATCCCCTAAGATTTATCTTCATCTTGTTGGCTTCTCTGGAAACTTCATTTCCCCTTGATATACCATGATTCTAACTTCAATTAGTCATAGATGATGCTCCTCACGCCAATCAAGGAAAAACTACCCAAGGGCCTTTTCACTTAAGTGTCCTTGTTGTCCCAGTCAAGTAATTTATCACACATGGGTAATTGTGGTATTTCAAATTGTGCTTTGATTCTTTATCGTGAAAGTTTGATATCATGTAAAAGATGGTAGTACCCTTTATTACTTAATCTTTAAGTAATGCACGCCTAAGTTTTTTATGATAACTTTTCCTGCTATTTAATCAACCATGGTTTAGTTTATTTTCCTTTCCACATATGCATATTACAAAATTCTGATTGGTCAAGATTTTTAAAATTCATAATAAATACATACGACCTCTAAAATAATTGAAAAACACGTGTTCGAAAGGATTTTTGATAAGGAAACGTTTCATCGTATTTTAAATCCCGTTTTTTTCATCTAAATCCTTTCATTTTAAAGATTAATATTAGAGTTTGGGGGCAATGAAAATAACCTTTACTATAGTTTAATAGAGCATAATCAGGGAAAAAAGTTGTGACATAGGTGTCTATTTATCCAAGATAAATGTTTCATGCTACTATTCATGAATATATTGGTTGAGTGTTTCGTTGATATGATTTATGCATGCTTATATCCGTTTCTCTTAATGTCTTTCAATAAGATCTAAATAATTCTCATGTACTTAATAATTCTTTGGTATACACATTAGTTGATGGTTTCTATGTTGTAGAGTCTATGGCTATCATTTTTATGTATCTAAATCAGGACCCATGATCACTCACATATAAGAGATATATTAGTATTTTCCATGAAACATTCTAATGAAGAGGGAGATATTTCATTATATTCAGAGTTATATAATAGATAATGTTCAAGTTAACATCAATGTTAAGAATAGAATTGATACAATTTCAAAATGCTTCTCGCGATGAGGACCCAATGGGTTTTTAGGGAATTTCTAGAAATTATGGTCACTCTTGCTAGTAGTTCCCTTAAGTGGGAAATTAAATACATACCTCCTATAGTCATCTTGGTCAATTATTCATTTTATTAAATTTATCTTTCAAGAATGCTTTAGTGAATTGATGTCAGACTTATGTTCCAATCAATTATATATATTCCATTATAGTTTTAAAATGCAATCTATTTATGTTGATGTTTTCTTTATCATAGTCATGGGATGTGATGCCCCTAAGTAGAAGATAAAGGGAGACATTGAAGTGTGCTTCTTTAAGGTATAGTTTCATAATAAGAACCTGACAGGTGTAGTGCTATCTACCATTAGAGGATGCTATTGGATTTTCTTCATTCCTTAGTTTGTGTTAAACCATGTTATATGCTTAGTTGGTATTGTTTTGAAAATTAAGTTGCAGTCGCTTATGAATAATGTATGAATCATGTTTCATATTAATGCACGATGCTTGTTTGCATTATTTGTAATTTGTACCAATGATTTGTGTCATTCCTCCAAGCCAAGTACCCCATGTTATGGATACATGGGAGTTTCTTCCAGTGATGTATGTATTCTTGGTGGATCACTACAATCTCCTTGTATGAATTTCTAATACACTAAAAGTCTTACATCCAAGTCACAAGCTTGTCTTTTAGACTCAAGTTGATACTGTAGACATACCACTTTTTTGTGGTGCTGGAGTGATGCCCTTGAATGCCTATATCAAAACCAAGTCAGTCTCTCGAGCAAATGAATTTCAACCAAAACCATGTTATCCCTAGTTGTGTCACATACAAGATAGTGATACTGACCTTTGTAGCTATAATATGAAAGATAGTTCATCATGATCTATTTTCAATAAATGTTGTTCTTAACATTTAAAAATATATCTTGTTGACCAATATTAAGAATCATAAAATTAATTCTATTTCTAAAGGAAAGTGCATTTGTGGAAGACTAAAAGAATTGAAGGACCAACCATATAACCTGATGCTAAAACCTTTTTGTATATTGGAGCACAAACACTCATTACATTTTTCACTTACTACTTTCCTACTATTGTAGGATAAATTTATTTCTTCTAAATGCTATATAATATTGATGTTTTTATTTATGATTTTTTCTTAATGTGATGTTTAGTACTATAGATAAGTTCAACACAATACACTTATTATATTTTATTACATGTGTAACATACTAAAAGTTGGCTTCCTTTTCCTAGAAACCCTAGTTTCAAGGATTTAGTGTCTTTGGGCTTAGTGCAGGAGTAAACCCCAAACATGGTGCAAGTTACACCCTAATGGATCATAATGGGATGATAATAAGAATAGCTCATAGATAAGTGTATTAATGAATAAATAATAATTGGATATTTTTTCATATTAAATCCTAACTAACTTTATGAAGATACCTGTTACACTAAAGTCTAGAAATAAAATTAGAAAAGTCTAATCCATAAAATGGTAACACTTAAATTATATATGACATCTCATAAACCCACCAACTACATAAAATTTATATATCACATACAAATAAAACAATAAGCTACTGACCCCGATGATATATTTAGTTTGAATAATGAGGTTAATAATGTTTAAAATAGGATTGAGCATGTACATATTACTAACCATAACTGAAAATACAATAATTATCATGAAAAGAAATAATGCATTTAGTGGAGTACTATTTTGGGTTTAATTTTAAATAAAATAACATTTAATGACTTGAAATGAAAACTTAAATAAATTTATGAGATAATTGGACATAAGATTTAAGTAAAGTGTTACATGGGAACTAATATATATATATATATAAATAAATATATATATATATATTTATATATATTAATATTGGATTTAATTTCTTTAAGTTTCCTATTTTATTGCTTGTCATATTCTCTTCATGACTTTCCCATTTGTTTAAATAGCCTTCTCACTGCACTCGACCCACCCAAAAACTGCAAAATCATCTCGCACCTCTAGTTTGTGAAAGTGAAGTGTAATTGTTCACATGATCTCCTCTCCCTAATTTCCCTCTCCTCTTCCCTCTTACCCCAATTTCTTATCCTATGGTTTCCTTTCTTTTTATTAACCATTGATTCCCACTTTCCATACCTCTCATCTACGACACTACTAGAGTAACCCAATCCCATTTCTATCCTATTTTCTTCCTGGTATCTTCTCCATACACTCCAACTCCTAGGAAAGATTCCTCATACTTTGCATCTCCTACTTCCTATACCCATTGGTTCATTTACCCTATCTTCACCCAAACTAGACACCTAAACTCCATTGCCTGGTGGTGAAGCATCATGTTTGTCTCACTAGTCCTAACCTTTGCATAAGCCATAAAAGATTCATCCTAGCTAATATTTGTACTTGATTCAAGGTAGATTGCAAATACTCTTTTCTACACATTGGTCCCTCTAGTGTTAAGGCTTCTACATCAAATTTTGTTGGTCACTTTGCTTTCCTCCCTGATCTCAACATCTTGGTCTTTGCCCACACATTGTAGACTTAGTAGGGTCCTCACTTCCACTATCTCTATTCCTTCTGGTCTTCTCAAAGTTCTCAACCTCCTGATCTCATGGTGGGAGGCTTATTCTAAGGTCCTTGTGATGTGTGATTTATTGCATGAGTAGTTTCACTAGGGATGAAATTCCTAGAGTTTACCTTAGCTAAATGTACAAGAATCCCACCCACTAGTGGAAATATCTTATTGTATTTTAGTTTGGGATTGAACCTAATGGACAATATTTTAAGAATTATTCTAATCAAAGTAATCATGCAAGAACTACTTTATAACACAAAATGTGGGTTGGTTGTTTGATTACACTAATATGGCTATTGTAAAAACTATATTAAGGTCGATTAAATAATGGATGAAAATACTAGGATAGAATGGGTTTCACAATTGATATCCTTCATTCACTCTTCCACTACATCATAAATAGCATGAACATATGTATTTTGAGACTAACTAAGTCCCACTTTCGACATTACCATAAAATTGGAAATATATTACTCTAAGCTTTCCATCATGTTACGTAGAGATCATTTATCTATCATCTTAGAAAAAACCTATCTGAAGTTCTCATCAAGGGTTGAACAAGAATAAATTTTATATCCTAGATTCTAGGTTCAAAGTTCTTTACACCCAAAATCTTACAAACATGTAAACTTGGTGTTCAAGCAAGAATACATGCATAAAATATTTATTATAAACATACATTGGTCCTTACAATAATAGATGCAGTGAAAAGAACAAAATCAGGTAGCATGGCTACTCCCTACACCCTAACGAAAGGATGACTCATGCGTGGCAGATAATACAAGTATAATATGGAAAAAGAGAGAGAATTACATTGTCAAAGTAGAAGTAGAAATTGTAGACCAGGTGTGCGAGAGAGGTTCTTTAGAATATGGATTGATGGCTTCAAACAAACAACAAAAACAACTCCTTGAAGTTTGTTAGAGGTGGACTAGAAGTTGTTGGATTCTCTTCTTTATGGTCTAGATCTGTGGCTATGGAAACAAAGAAGGATGTATATTGGGCTCTGAGTTCCTCTAAATTTAGAGCTGTAAAGCCTTCATGGAGATTGGATTGATTTTTTTGACCTTTGGAAGAAAATAATGTGAGGGATGGATGGAAGATAAAGGTAGATGCTATAGAAGGAAAATGGTATCCTGGCGGCATCAGTTGCTGATCCTGTTCTTGGTGGTTGTGTCCTTATATTTATAGTCAGAGTCTAGGGTTTGGAACCCTCCCAACCTCCTACAATTAAGCCTTAGTTGCCATGGATGTGAAGGGACAACAATGGGAGGTAGATAAATGGTCTCATGTGGATGTCAAAATTCCCATAGGTGTAGGGCTGTAAATGTTTTGTTGGGCTGCCTTTAGGTCACCCATTGGAGGAGAAGATCATTCATCATGGGCGATGTATACCCAACCATCAGTGGTGAGGTTGGAGCCTCGTTAAAGATCATATCCTGACCAGTCATTAAAGGAATGAGTGTGCTCATTTTTGAGAGGGTAGAGAAGGGAGGTCGTTGTGTTGCGTGCATAGGATTTCCATTAGAGGTAGTCGAGATTGGGCTTCTGTTATAACCCCAATTTTTGGGTTCAATTGGTGAGAAATGTAATTTCTCATATTAAGGATAATTGAACAAATAATGATGCGATTTGTTTTGAATAATTGGATTTCGTTTAAAATAGCCTTGTTGTTTGATTTGTGGGCTCTATTGGCTATTGGGCCAATAACAAAGAAAATTCAATTAGTGAATGAATAATTGAATAATTGATAAAAGAAATATGTAGAAACCCCTAGAAGGAAAATCCAAAGAGGATTTCGTGCCTATTGGGTTCCTTGGACACCAAGGAGTCCAAGGTTGCAAGAAGAAAGCAATGATAAAAGAAAAGGTTAACTAAGTATTTCTTTATGAAGAAAGAAATTGGAAAAATAATGATATAATGTGGAAAATGAATGAAAAGAGGCATAAATGAGATTTCTTGGGGAAATTTCGTATCCATGAGGTTGTTAATATGAAAAGGAATGCCAATGAGGAAAATAGAAGAGAAATAAAAAGAAATCCCCAAAAAGGAATATTTAAATAAGAAATAAACATGATAATGCAAAATAATGCATTTAGATGCATCTAGAAGGATAATGAGTATCCTTAATGAGGAATTTCGAAATCTTTGAGTTTCTTGGGATCCAAGGAGTCCCAATAAGGAGAAAAGAAAGAGAAAATATCAAATTGTAAAATAAAAGGATAATAGGAATATCGAATTAAGGAAATATGTGATTTTGTTGAGAAAGAAGGTATTTCCTACTTAGGGAAAATATAAATTCGAGAACAATGAATTAAAAGGTATGAACAAAGAGAATAAGAGAAATGATTTTCAAAATCCTAATATCAGAGGAGGAAGTAATAATAAAGGAATATGAAAGAGAGAGAGAAACTTGCTTTTTAGTGAAGGAATATAATTCCTATTGGGATTAGGCTTTATTCCTTCGTGGGCAAGCATGCTGGGGCATGACTACCCTCCTCTATAAAAGGGTAGACCCTTTGGACGAACCCTAGTAGTTTCCTTGCATTTCTCTCTCCTCTCCAGTCTTCTTCTTCATCAAAACCCTAGCTAAGAGAGACTGCGTGGTCGGGAAGTTCTGAGGCGGTGAGGATGGGTTGCAATGTCATGTTGTTGCCCCAAGATTCCAGGGCGAGGCATTGCCATTGTGGCTGTGCCATGGACAAGACACAACAACAACCGCATGGCTGTGGCACCTGCTGCAGGTCGCACGACGACCCTGCTCAAACCAGTGGTGTTGTGCACGAGATAGGTGGCACTCATGTGCGTCCGAGGTCAGCGGAGGGGTCTGCTATTGTTACCTTGCTTCCACCACCGCGCAGCACGACGGAAGGAGCTGCAGGACGGCCATGGATCGCGGACCATGCACGCAGACAACCAGTCGAGAGTGCGAGTAGGGGCGGATGCGACGGAGGTCGCCGGAGTCGGGACGGTAGCTTCTGGTGGCCATCGAGGTCCGAAGAGCAAGGAGTAGTCGCGTGACGCACGTCTAGGGCGCAGCACTGCGCCGTCGGGAGCTTGAAGATGAGGAAACGGTCATTGGACCGTTTTGCCCTCCGAAGAACTAAGAAACCAGTAATCGCGCCGAGGGTATTATGGTAATTGGGTTATAAACTCAATCGCGGGCCAAGTTACTTGCTTGAGATGACGTGGCAACTTCCGGTTGGTCTAAAAAGGTATTTCTTACAAAAATCATAACTCTCTAATAGTAGCTCAGATGACAAAACTTTATATATGAAAATTGATCAGGAGAAAATGAGGAATCTATGAAAATATAGTTCAAGCCTGATTATGTTTGCAATTCAAAAAGTGTATAAAGTTATTATATTGACTAGTTTAATTAATGAAAAACCCTTGGAATTGATAATAATTGAGTATAGTGATGTTCTCTGAATGTTTAGAACGAATATTAATCTGTTGATAATAAAAGGGATGATATTTGTACATAATTAGCTTAAATTAGGGTTTCATATACCTAAGTTTGCATTAATGGGCTTAGAAACCCTAATTTAGGAGGATATGTCTTTTAATGATTTTAATTGTGCAAATCTATGAATAAGACAAAGTTATGTTATAAATCCAATTTGAGTATAAAAGATCATTAATGTGGATATTTTGGGGTTCCTAGTGTGTAAAGTGGAATTAATGATACATTAGGGTTGACTGACATAAATAATGAGAATTGTAGTAATTAGGGTTCCCAGAGAATCGAACTATAATTCTTTGTTGAGTTGTCAATTCAAAGAAACCTAAACATGAATGATCTTGCCATGACTTAAATTGATAACGATAGTAGTTTTAGTGTAAAAGAGATATATTGGATTTAATTGACTTTTAATGGTGTCTATAATGTTGAAATTAGGGTTTGTGGACTAAACAAACATTAACAGTAATAAATGCATAATGAAAGCTAAAACCCTAAAGGATGACCTAAAAATCTTAAAGTGGAATTCAAGTAGATCTTGAGGAGGTTTGGAATAAAATAATGACACTTGGATGTTATGTATTAATTTCAGGATATTGATGATTGCTTGATTGTTTGTTCCTGAATATTAAATATTTGGACTTCAAGTTGCTTTGAACAGGTATGTGGTTACACTTATGTATAACCGTTCTAGTTTCACGGTGATTTCCGAATGTTTTACCAGTTGCTTTAAATAAACTGTTGGATGTTTATTTAGTTCATGCAAACTATAATGTGGCTATGACTATCACAAAGAGTATATGCCTACAAACTCAGATCCTGGTTCTCTCTGTGGCATAATATCTAACCTAGTACATGGCTACCTATGGGTAGGTCCATCAGGTTAGAGAAAGACCTAGTACATGGCTACCTATTGGGTAGGTCCATCAGGTCTATGGATGACCTAGTACATGGCTACCTATTGGGTAGGTCCATCAGGTCTATGGTTGACTTAGTACATGGCTACCATGGAGGTAGGACCATCAAGTCATAATGAGTTAGATATTGGGCTATCTTCGGATAGTGCCATGCGACTCTATTACCTAAAAGAGAGGTGATATTCATGTCCACTGCAGGGACAGCCCAGAGTTCGAGAATATGTATGTATTGAGTTGTATGGCTTAAAATGTAATCTTGATTGTTAAATGATTAATTGAATTATTATATTGTTACCATAGTTGAACATTATCTGTTTCCTCCACATACCAGCTTCGGCTGATCGACGTTTTGTTTGTCGGCGTTTTAGGTACAATGAAAAGAACAAACAGTAAAGTGGCACTTGTGATACTAAAAGAGAATTAAAGTACAAAGGATGATTAGATAGATTAGTATCGATGTGAATAGAAAACCAAGTTTTCAAAAGGTACGTAAAGAAAAAATTTTATTACCATTTTCAGTATAGTCTGTTAGAATTTAATAATTGTTTATGGTTATATGTCGAACCTTTGATCCGAGATTAATGGGTGCGGCTCAACCTCTTGATCTCCCTTAATTGGGGGTTATCGAGAGGTGGGGTCGTAACAGCTTCGACGTCCCAATCGTCAGTTGGCAAGGCCTGGCTGGGCATTAGAGGGTGTGGTGAGTTCTTTTCAGACAAGATTTCTGTCAGAGGTTGGTCAATACAAAATCTAAAGGATCATCAACCATCACATATGACTCTTCGTTTGAGGGTCTGGCATCCACGCTCCATGCTAGGCCGAGCATCGGGCTGACTTCTCACATACCTACAAGATTTTTGGGAGATGCAAAATAACCCTGGGGTGGTATTTGCATATGATCAATGGCCTAGTCCGATGACTCTTCTAACCAATGAAAAGTGGCTCGATGAAGGTTTCAATCATTGAAAATCTTTTACATTTTATCAAAGTTACTTGGGGACACTAGTTGGTTAGCGAGACCACCATCTCCTCTACTGGTGCACATGATATTACATACGAACTTGACATAGAAATATAAGAATTGGATCAAAGACCTACAGATTATCATAAAACTAACAAATCCTACATACAAACTAGTACTAAGGTAAAATAATGAAAATGAATGCAAAACTACTAAAGATGTATATAAAACCAGAATGGATATGCATTCATCCCCTTTTGCTCCTGATACCCAAATATGGGTTTGTTGGGATCGAGGAAAGCCAAGGAGGCTTCCCATGGCCTTTGATCCTAGTCTAGTTTCTGCTTGCAATGAGTTTGGATCATAGATTTGGAGCTTTTGTTCGACTTCTTGGCAATGTTTTGATGAAGAACTATTGCTAGCATCATTCTACTACTATATCCTTGATGATATTCAATCTTGTCACACATTTTTTGGGTATAACGGTCTTTCACGCCTTTGTGTCTTTGTTTTATTACACAAGATTTAAGTGGTGTGCATTAATGATGTGCCCTTCCATGTCTCAAAATAAAAATATCCAAGGCGGGGTCCCTTTTGTCTTTTTAATTGAGTTTTTTTAAAAAAAGTATTGAATGATTTTTTCTTAGAAAATTACAAATAAATTTTTGGTGATTTAAAAATGAAATTACATATATTTTGAAGAAAAAAAAACTATTTTCTACACATTGGTATTTTTTTCACTACCTCATTCTAAAATATTAAAGATGTGATTCTTATGATTTTTCTAATTGATAAAAATTTGTAAAATTCAGATCTAACCACTCCTAGGTTACGAACAAATGAATATGGAATTGGATAATTACAATATATCTAAATACATAAGTTTCATGTCCAATTCAATTAACATATACAATGTGACTTTAATGGTTTGTGTAGGATGAGATATTAACCCTAAATTTCCAAAAATGTGGAGTATGTGTCTTTGGACCCTTTTTGGATATAAGGTTTGACTTTATATATATGTAGATCAAATCTCATGTATGTTTGATTTCTGTGAGTCAATTGGTTAATCATTCTTTATTTTCTAAGATTGGATCTCTTTGAGGCATTATCATATTGAAGTTCTTCTTATACATTTGGATGAACTATTTGAGTATAATATCATGAAAGTGATCCCTTAATATTCTTAAATTGTAGGGATTACGTTTTGGACTCTAAATTTGTCTTGTTCATCCTATCTTGATTTGTACCATAATTTGTGAATTTGAACCATTTCTCTTTGTGAGTTGGAACCATTTCCTTATGATGGCCTCTTATGGTTTTATGTTGCATCTTAATTATGGAAATGACCCATGTGATTCAAATTTGTGTTGGAAACCCTAAATTGGCCACTTTTCAGGTTGTAGAGATATACATTCTATTTTTGCGATGCAAAATCTTATCTAATACATATTGTGATTGAACTTTCACCTTCCTCTACATTATTGCATCCTTGTTGATTCAGTTGTGCTATGTTTATATAAATGGTTTGTTTTTGGTTTACCTTTTGGATTGTGTTCCCAAATTATATTTAAAATGGAGGTTATGTGCCCATGTTATTTTGGGATGGTGATTATGTTTGTTACACACCGATCACACAATTTCCACTAATCATGAGATTAGGGCATAAATCGAGGATTTAACGTAATACAAAGATCACCCTTAACTTTTTTCTTCTTCTTTCAAACTCTTTGTTTTCTCACATCGAACCACATAAACTAACTTTACAAGGGAATCTAAATATTGATTTCTCTAATCTGATTTCAACAGTAAAAATGCATGTATGAACATTCATTATGTTTCTCATACCTTTAAGCACATAAGACTTGCTGATTCACATATATTGCTAAAAGCAAAATAATGTTATACATCATCATTTACAACTCTCTCTTATTTATTTACAAGGACCTAGAGTGACAAGGACTGACTGAACTTAACTATACTCAGATTTAACTCTTGTGACAGGTATACTATGATGCAATGATATCTTCAATCCCCATAGTTTCCCTAAACATTTTGAGTAGAGGGGTGAGCCTACTCGCTCAGTAAATGAGTAAAACAATAATACAGTCCAAAGTACTGAATCAGACATTTATCATTCTTGGATAATTGAAATAAAACAAGATAGTAAATTTCAAATTAAAAGACTAGATATTCAAAACTTACTAATAACATTGAAGCCTACATCATTAGAAATACACAAGCATGGAAATATAATCCTCACTATATTCAATATTACATTTAAAGAACAACTGTTGTGAAACTGTACTCGAATCTTTCTTAGCCTTTCTTACTTATAAGATACTCTTTAAACCTATATGATCATATTTTAGCTTATGCCCTGATCATATGCAGTGTACTCTACATATGAAGACTCATAGAGAACTATGATCTCACCGTAAAAGACTTAGCTGACACACTCGGGAATGCTAATCCTGACTACGTCACTGGTCTGTAATAGGAAAATGGATCTCTAGCCTCGGCACACCTATTATGCCGTAAAAACTAGACTCCTCCTCTAACATGAGCACACAGGCAGAGAGTCTAGCCACCTATTGGCTTCACTGTACTCTAGTGCCACCAAGATCTCTGGTTGATGTTGGACACTACATACTGTATTTTTAAGGAGACTTCCACTAGGGCTTCGTCCCCCGTACCACCTTTAAGTACGTTCCAACCCCCGTATACTGGACACTGTCAGGGTTAGGTCATTTCATCCCTATGACATAGACCTCTCATAGGGAATCTATGGTGTTCAGGGCCCCTAAGTCTATTATTTTATTATTCTTGGAAAGCTCTTACTATATTGTATCTTTTCCTTACTTATACTTGACTCTGGTATCTCTATGGTATTACGTCTATTTATTTGAAATTTATAATACAACATGTATATCATTCTAAACTTGGTAGAGAAGTATATTCAAAATACTGTGATATTCTGAGTAATCATCATACTATACATACAGACAGACTAAAATTCTTAAATAAACAAAATACATGTCAACTTGGCACTTTATGCACTAGAATCATGCAATTGAACTTCTTAATACACTGATAATAATGAACTGAATGCTTAACATATTGTTTACCCCTTTCTTAGGGTTTCTACTTACTCATGCACATATAGCACTTCTCATGTATTCAAACATATACCATGTCTACTAATATAAATATTCTCATTCAAATATGCATGGCATCTATAACATACCTATCTAGGCATGTCATATCTCTCCACTTGCAATAGCATAACAACATATGCATTTCATGACAAGTATTTGAGTTAGAAAATCCGAATCTCATAAACAAAGCAAGCATGCATATAAGATAATACTTAGATAAAATCCCACAATATCACATAAATCATTTCAATCAGCCATTTACTACTAAATTAGATATGTATACTTGTAAAAGCATACTAGATTGGATTTCCATCCTTGATTTCTTTCTATTCACATGATATGTATTGTGAAAACTAGAAACTCTATTTGTCCATATATCAAATCAAAGAGATCAAACATGTAGAATTATATGCACTAGGAACATAAGTAAGATCATATAAGCATAAATCTGAATTTCAGCTATAATGTTGTCAAGCACCCGAATAACTTGAAAATTTCAGATCTTCAGAAGATTCTCAAGAAACTTCTAAATTCTATAGTATTCAAGATACATGGATATCTATATCCATGTCATCATATAAACATTTTCAGATCATAGTTGGAACATGAATTGAAGTATTCTATAAACTGAATTCAAGAACAGTTCTTTTCATTTATTGTCATCTAGGGAGAAATCGAGAATATAAATTAAAACCATATAATTGAGTACAATTGACTGGAATATTCTTTTACCCACTCAATCTAAGCTGTAAAATAGCTTAAAAACACAGCTCATCCCTGAAAATCTTGATCTCATATCAAATCCCTAGCAATTCACCTGATTCTTCTTCCTTTCAACTCAAAAACCCTAAAAATGAGGGATTATGAAGAAAGAGTGAGTAAAGGGGAAGTTTTGATACCATTTTGGATCAAATCAGGGGAGGGACGAAATCTTGACATGTGAGAGAAGATTCACCATGAAACTATATCCAAAGAGGCTAAACTTACATCATTTCATCATTCCTCAGACCGCAAAACCCTAGGTCAACATCTCCATCACTTTCTCCTCTCAAACCCTAACTCTCCCTCTCTCGCTAGGATTTCATTTCTATAGATTGAATCACGAATTATGAGAGCTCCTTGTGTGTTAGTTTGACCATATAGAGCAATTGAGCTGCTTGGGTCAATTGCACATTGACCCCTCACTATACTTTCTCTTATTTCAGCTGAATTTTCTGTCATAAAAATATTACTGTAATTCATCTACTGATAAGGTCTAAAAGCATACAAAAATTATGAAAATTTTATATGTTGTTTATTATTGAGTTTAAGATCTCTATTTAAAATTTCATATCATTTGGAATTACCAATAAATAAATAAAAATAAAACACTACACTACTAAAAAGCACTATGTCAGCATTTTGGTCGAAGTATAGTTTGACCGAGAACCACATTCACATAACACTCAAATATTATGAAATATTTCTATAATATGTATTATTGAGTTATACATATCATATCAAAAATTCAATTAAATACAAAATTTTTAGAAAATATGAAAAATGATTTTCCACACCGCTATCCTGATCAAATTCCATATTCATGTACTATCGAAACCCTAATTTTTGCCGATTAGGGTTTACATTTCTCAAACCCTAATTCTTCAAAATAAAATCATAGTTAGAGTTTATTCTTAGGTTTGAAACATCACAATTGATATACTATCATTAATCAAGTTTAAACGATGTTCAATCTAATCAAGCATGGAATCATTCAGGTAAACCCTAGTTTACTAATTAAGCACAAATGTGGTCATTACAATGTTCCTCATGATTGGGTTATGTGCCCGTCATTATATATTGGGAGTCTGCTTACAAGATATTCTCTATGAAGTTTTGAGTTATGTGCCCTATTCACAATTGTCTTTATATTTGCACTAGTACTATGTTTATTTTACATGCATGCTAAATTGTTGATTTATGGGATGGGTTGTGTACCCTAATAGTTATTTCTATGCTTTTGCGATATACTTCATATTTAAAAAATGACAAGTAAATATGTTACATATCTTGAATTTTTTTTGGTTGATATACACTTTGGATGATTCCATATCTTTCTTTTATAGAAGCCTTAATAAGTTAATTATTGTCATTTTCATTATTTTTCCCTATTATATATTATATGTACATACATTCAATTGTTTATAAATATTCCAATTTTATTCTTTATGGGGTATAATTCCAACCCCTTAGGTGAAGGACATCAAAGACTTGACAAGTTGACCACGACTTACATGTGAATTTGATACTTGAATAAAGACTTGAAGTAGCCAATATTGCCCTCTACTTAATTTTTATACTTATTCCTCTATGTTTAGACCCATTTGGGTGTTCAATCATGTAATCTACTAAAACTATAATAGTCATGTTATTTTATTCCATTGCCACATTTTTATTTTGAATATACTAAATTGAATAAATTGGACTATCCCTTATGATATAATTTTATTGTGTTGTTTGGACTAATGGGATGTCTTCATTTTATTTAGTGGAGTATGTGAGTGGCTCCCCTATTTGGTCCCACTCCCTACTACTTATTCCAAAAGTTAATAGTGATTGATTATAATGGAACAAACATAAAAATGATTGAGCTTAGGAGCATTATGTGTGTATATATATATATATATATATATATATAATAGAATGATATGGAGATGTATGAACTAGGCAGCTTCATCTTTTAATTTTATCATTTCATTTATTCATGTATTCCATGGTTGTTGGTTTGTTTGGGAATGCATACTTGCTATAATTCTACATTGTATGTAGTAGTATAAATTTTCTACTTGGAAACATATTATAACATGTATGTTTACATTGTTTTCACTTTACCTGAAAACGGAACTTGTTTTCTTTTACCCTCGAGCAATGTGAAGTAGATTTAATTGTTATATCATGTTATTTTTTTCTTCTTTTAAATCTCATGCTTGTTTACAACTGATCAGGACTGTGATTTTAGTTTCATAATACTCCTTGATACAATTTTTTAGGATTCATCAAATCCATTCACCTAAACTAGTATGGAACTATGTGTGATATATCTGTTCGCTTTTCTCTCTTGCCTTCTTTGTACATTATCAACAATTGTTAGTTATTTATACCACTTGTTGTCATCAAGATTACTAGTATAACTAATGCTGTTGTTACCATGACTACCACCACAACTACTATCATTCCATTAGTCTGATATCACTTACACTATTAGGACCTTGTACTACCTTATCTTATAATTACATTAGATTCCTTAAGTATTGTCTTATCCTTAATCATTGTTTCCACACAGATACAAGCCTTATTCTATACATGTATAACTAGACAATTACCCTAAAAATGCTCAAATTGCAAGTTATTTGATTTAATATGGAAATGTACCCTATTATTATGTAAATGACTATATTTCATTCTACTATTACATATTAGTTCAAATTATTGAATTTTGGTGAAATATATATAACAAGTTGTGTTGTGAGTAAGTCAAGTGATATACAACTTAGAGATGAATAAAAGGTGTAGTTGGTAATTTAACTAGGTTCTTTGGGATCACATAGTCCTAAGAGGGAGTCAAATTTTGAAATAATAATAAACCAAATTAGATAAATTTTGTAAATATAAAGAAATAAGTGTTTGTATGCTACTTATATAGAAAAATTTTACACAATGTTCAGGACATATATTTAATCATATTCAAAACTTTAGTGAGTATCAAGGTGGAATCTCAGTCATGATACAATGTTTTCATTGGAGTTTTTAAGGCATAACATCGATCTATTCAAGTCTGAAATCAATACCTACAACTACTTCCACTAGAACATTGCACTTTAACTTCAATACACATATAAGAAAAGGATTTGGTAGATACCAAAAAAAGAGTAAGATTTGGTGCGAACTTTGGGAGGAATTGAACTTGAATTTAATACAAAACTAGCAAAAAGTGAAGATGAAATACTTTTAGCTAATATTTTTTTGTCTTCTTTATGGAAAATTCTTCTTGACCACCACATACGAAACATTATTCTTCTAACTAGAGTGAAAGCAAATTTAGTTTTCTTTTTAGTATCTTCTAATTCTTATTTAGAGGTTTTTAAAGGTCCCAAGTAAAACGAAAGAAGTTTGAGGTTAACATTTTTCTCCTTGGTAGTACTTTGGTTCGTTAATCAAACTTGAGGTTCATACATTAGTGATAAGCAAACTTGATGCAATATATTCAAATTATTGTGGAAACTATCTCAATGCAACTAGATATATCTTAAATGAGGAAATTAAACCATTCTAGTAAAATTTATAGAAATTACAAGAGTTTTTGTAATATCTCTTATATTATTGATTTATGTAGAAATTAAAATGTTAATTAAATTAATATTAACTAATTTTCGCAATTGAGTCATTTTTGTTGATTTTTTTGCATTTTAAGATCAACGTTCAGAGACTAAAGTAAGAACATGTCCAAATGAGCAGACAAATCAATCCTATCATACTATTCATAATGAAATAAATATGATATTATAACTAAAATTGAATTTATTATTTAATTATGTATTCATAATTTTATTTATTTTTATCATTGATGCATATTTTGATCATAACTATGGCCCAAATGACATATAACTGGTATTTTATGCTATTATATGTGAATTAAGCATTATTATTACCCAATTTGACATTTATAATGTTGTGATTTTTTAAGATGAGTAATAACTAATCTAACAAATAAATGAATGAATAACCTAGTCTAACTACAAAAATTGTAAACTTTGCCCTTATTCTGTACTTGGAAAGTGAAATAGATTTTCCCTTGTACTGGCCAAATTGTCATGAAAAGGAATCATGGGAATCACCATGAGTGTTAAATTATGTAGAATTAGAGGATCCCTATAGTGATATGGGGAAGTCCCCAATTCCATTTTACTTTTTTTGTGATTATGGATTATGAGAACTTCACTTGGGTGTATTAGTCCCCACGAAGGGATCAATGTAGGTTTCTAACTAAGTATAACTTTTATCATAATTCCCTTGAAGTATTGCTATCATTGGTGTCCATTATAGTGTCGTAAATGAGTACATGAGTGGTATATAGTCTATTGAAAGATCTAGAGGAGGGAATAGAGCTAATATGAAATTTATACAATTTTAAACACAAGGAAGGTTAGATTGCAACTTGGTTAAATGGTAATACAAACAGAAATGTAAATCAAATATTAAAAGCAATGTAAGCAACCATAAGAGACACCGATGTAGATCCCTCAAAAGACGTCAGTCCACCACCTGGCTATTCCAAACCAAGATTTTCAAACATGTATTTTATTATTTTTCATAATCAATACAAAATACATAAAACAACCAATGTCTTTTGTTGCTCACGACAAACCTTCTTTTCTAGCTCAAGGAGAACTTGCACAATGGAGTAGATCACAATCAACCTCCTGCTTTGGACGTAGCCTTCTCACAAGAAGTAGATCCAAGAAACTTCCTTACAACCTTCTAGTAAGAAGTAGTTGGAAGAACCAAGACCAACTAGGTGAACAAGAGAGGAAGAAGGATATTACAACTCTTCAAGAGATTACAATTCAATCTCTCTATGAACAAGTGATGATCAAGTATCTGTAAGGATAGTCAAGGCTATATTTGCTAGAGTAGGACATTCGTATTGAGCTATGGCTTATATATGAAGATAACAAAGTATAATTCCAAGATTGGAAGAAGGATAACATGTATTATGTTTCTCAAGTGTGTATTCTATGTGTCCATAATGCTTTCCTATATATTGCAAACATTTAGGAATGATCAATATAGATGTTGAGAGTCTTTAGGAAGAGCTAAATGTTAAACTATCCATTCCAATGTCAAAAGTCGAGATTACAATGGCTAAATTTGTTTGCAAAATAGTTTTGGTTGAAATATACTTTGACCAAGATCCTCATGGTCAAACTACACTTCGATCGAGAATGGTTTTCAGGGAAATTTACAAAACTCTTTTTCTAGAATGGTTCCTTCTCGGTCAAGGTGCAGTTCGACCAAAATGGATCTCGATCAAGGAAGAGTTCGACTGAAATATTCCCTGTAAGATCACTTGGAAAACATATCAAACAATTTTTATAATGTCACCTAACTATCCTAAAGACTTGATATAAATGTGGAAAAGGGTTTAGGATGGGATTAGGCCAACCATCACTTATTCTTACATCATTCATAGAACGTTGTACAAAATCCACTTGTACAAAGCGTATGCATAGTACAACTTGACCTACAAGCATCCAAACATATATATTTTAGCATGCTCTTTCATTTTGGATCTTGTCTAAGTTCCTTGATCACCCGAAACACTAAATGCACATGTTAGTGACACCAATGGGAAGTATTTGCATAATCGATATAAGAGTGTGGCATATCCATAAATCCAACAACCTCTCCCTTTTTTATGATTACAAATATTTCCATAAGATAATTTGGAGGTAGAAAATTTAGAGCATCATACTTTAAATTATTGATTTTTGTAGATAGTCAAAGTTATCTTCATGGATTTTTCTCCCTCTTTGTCAAAGTAAAAAATAGGTTATATTTACCAAAGCTCCCCCTCAAGGAGACACCACCTCAACAAGATAGTTATTTTCGAGAGGGAATATATAAACTTAACGAAAAATAAGGATGCACAAGTTGAATCTAGAAACCAATATGAATATATCAGTTGGAAAAAGGGTATGATGTATAGGAAAAAATCCATATTTGATCAAGGAACAAAATATTGCCTAATTACCAATGAGATGAATGTCAAGTCCTTCATGATAAAAAGATCACATAAAGAACAATACATCAAAAGATACTCTAAGCTAATGGTAAGAATGTTAAGCCCAACATTGATATATATATTCCATGAAAAACACCAATTTTCTAAAGAATATCTCAACATCAAAGCAAGGAATGTGAAGTCCTCTATGATATAGAGATTTCCATAAAAACCAAAATGAGGTCAATAAAGAATCTCTTGACCAAATTTAAGGGATGTTAGGCCCATAATTGATATATAAAAGCCATTAAGTACATAATATAACAAAAAATGACAATATAAATCTCCTGATTTTAGCTGCCCCTTAATCTCATACTCAGAAAAATCAATCTCAAACAAGGACTCTGACCACAAAATAACAACATATATAGTTACCAATTGAAATAAAATAAAATTTTAGGGATAAACCAATTAAAATAATGTCATGATAAAAAATTATTATCCAAGAATCCCATTATCATATAATTATTCATATAGAAATATGTTTTTATACCTAAACCATGTTATTTTCACTTCTTCTCTTAAAAGGGCATTAGAAAGAATAGTGACCAAATCTCCCACAACCATAAAAATTAACATGATTAATAAGAATGTATGAAATTATTTTGGTTTAAAAAAAATAAGTCCTTTCTTTCTCTTTCTTTTAACATCACTTGGAATATAACAAAGTCCATGAGTGCCAACATGATTATTGTGAGAATGCAAAATATTGTTCAACATGTTTCTACTATTTGAAAATTTATCCAAAGATCTCTTAAGATTTTTATTTTCTCTAGAAATCATGAAAGAGTCATTAGTAGTATAAATTAAACATTTTCTAGTACTAGCATTGTTCTTTTAAGTATATCAATTTTATCTCTTTAACTCATCATTTATTTTAAGGATAAGATCATAGTCAAAATGTGAGAAACAAATAGGTTGTTTCTCCATATTACTTAACTTATCTAAAAGAGTAGAGACTTGAGTTTGCAAGGAATTATTTTGATAAAAGAGATCATGTATTCTTTTCTTGTTGCTTTCATATTGATCATTTATCTCATTAAGTTTATCATTCAGAGAATCAAAAACATTTTCCAATTTAGTCTTTTTTTGTTATACTTTTCAATTTTATCCAAAGTTAGTTGAATAAGTTCAATAAATTAGTCTATATGGAAAATTGAGAGATATACCTCATTATCATTCCTTATTTTTCTTGTTCATCCTTTTCTTCATGTTCAACAATGAAGCATTCAACTTCATGATGACATATCTCTTGATCACTTGCCTCCAAGTTTGAGGAATCATCCCAAGTAGCATGATATGCTTTCTTCTTCTTGTCCTTGGAGTTTTTATTCTTCTTCTTCTTCTTATTGAATTATGGGCATTCATCCTTACAATGTCCTTCCTCTCCACCTATAATACATCTAGTATAAAAAGATCTAATGTGTTTGTCAGAAAAAGAATGTATATAATTCATACCTTTATGATGTACTTCTTCTTCAACACTAGATGACCTACTAGAAGAAGGTGACTTTGAAGCTCTTGTTTTAAATTCCACACCATTTTTCTCAACAAGATTTTCTTCTTCTTCTTCTTCTTCTACTACTACTACTACTACTTCTTCTATTCTGGCTTCATCTTAAAGTTTCACTTCATGTGTTTCCAAGTTCCCAATGAGCTGCTCCATCAATAATTTTGAAAGGTCACTAATTTCTTCTATAGAAGTGACTTCATATTTGAATTTTGATGACAAGGACCTAAGAATCTTAGAACTACTCTTCCTCTGTCATATGTTTTCCTAAGGCACTCAATAATTTATTAGAGTATAAAATTTAGCATACATTCTGGTAATTGCCTCAATTTTAGTCATGTGGAATGGTTCATATTTGTGTTTCAACATAGTGATCTTTGTACTCGCAACTTGTTGGGTGCCTTCATGTGTAAATGACAATCTCCTCCATATATCATATGCGATTTTAAAAGAAGATATTCTATTAAGTTCACCAGGAGATAGATAAGAGTGTAACATACTTGCTACTTTGGCATTTAGAGTTGCCTTTCTTGACATATCTGGATCCCATTTCTCAGTCTCAATTATTGGAGATTCGTAGCGTAAGGCAACTATTTTCTAGAGTTTGAGGCTGATGATTTGGAATTAGTATTGCATCATTTTCTTCCAATATATGTAGTTTACCCCCATCAAACATCGTTGGTCACCCCACATATGATCCTTTGAGGTTGAGTTGGCCAATTAGACGTTTCCCCATCTTCAAGATTCCTTGGAGCTCCTTAAAGTCCTGCTCTGATACCAACTGAAAGATCTAAAGGGGTGAATAGAGCTAATATAAAATTTATGCAATTTCAAATACAAGATAAACTAGATTGCAACTTGCTTAAGAGATAATGCAATGGAAACGTAAAGCAAGTATTGAAAGAAATGTAAGCAACCATAAGAGACCCTGATGTAGAGTGGTTCCATCAAAATATGTCAGTCCACAACCTAGTTGTTCCCAACTAGGATTTTCAAACTTGTACTTTATTCCTTTCCTTAACTGATACAAAATACATAAAACAATTGGTGTCTTTTGTGTCTCCAGACTATCCTTTGTTTCTATCTTAAAGAGAACTTGCAAAATGAAGTAAAGCGGAATCAACATTCTACTTTAGATGTATCCTTCTCGCTAAAAGTTTCTCTAAGAAACTTCCCCATAGCATTCTCATAAGAAGTAGTTGGAAGCACCACCAACTAACAATGTAAACAAGACAAGAAGAAGGAAATTATGACTCTTTAAAAGATTACAATTCAATCTATCTATGAACAAGTGATGATCAACTCTCGATAAGGATAGGCAAGGCTATATTTTATGAAGTAGGACACTAGTATTGAGATATGGCTTATATTTTAAGATAATAAAGTAGAATTCTAACATTGCAAGAAGAACAACATGTATTCGATTGCTCAAGTGTGTATTCCATGTGTCGATAAGGCACTCATATATATAGGAAACACTTAGGAATGGTCAATATAGTTGTTGGGCATGTTTAGGCCGAGTTAAATGCTAAACTAGCCATGGGAATGCCAAAAGTCAAGTTCACAATAGCTAAACTTTATCTATAGAACATTCTCAGTTGAACTATACTTCACCTGAGATCCGTCTCAGTCGAATTATGCATCAATTGAGAATGGTTTTTAGGCAAGTTTGCAATGAAACTTTTTCTAGAATGGCTCTATCCTGATCATAGTGCAGTTCGACCAAAATAGATCTCACTCGAAGATGAGTTCGACCAAAATATTCCCTATAAGGTCACTTGGAAACTATATCAAATGATTTTTCTAATGAAACCTAACTATGATAAAGACTTGATATAAGTGTGGAAAAGGGTTTAGGATAAGATTAGGCCAACCATCACTTGTTCTTACATCATTCCTAGAAAGTTGTATAGAATTCACTTGTACAAAGCATACACATGGTACAATTGACCTACAAGCATCCAAATATATATTATAGCACATTCTTTATTGTTAGATCTTGTCTAAGTTCCTTAATCACCTAAAACACCAAATACTCATGTTAGTGACACAAACGGGAAAATATTTGCATCGTCAAAATATGGCATGGTATATCCAAAAAGCCAACATCTATGTGCCCTACCAAATCCTAATGAGGCTACCCCTAAAGAGGACCATGTATTTTTTAAATTTTATATTAGGTTACAGACAAAATCCCAAGATATGTAGGGTGAGACACTAACATTTCAACCATAATAACAACTTCTAATTGGGTAGTTGCACAACAATAATTGTTTCAATGTATGAAATAAAATGAGAAATAACACGATTAGTTCTAAATTTATGTTATTATTCCTTGTATTTTTGTTGATTCATTTTGCTAAAACATGCTAGTTTTAGTTCATACTATAAGAGGGAAGAATTATTGTTTGGATCAACTTTTATTACTTATATTTTTCTTAATTTTTAGTTAAAAATATTTATTATTTGTGCTAATTCACATTTATACCTTTTGTCTGTATTAGACCATAGCTACTATTTACTAACAAGAACTTTTAGATCCTAGTACCAATTGAACTACCTCTAGGAGACATTTAGTAGATGACTTCACCTCTTGTTGAGGTGGATCCCTAGCATAGGTGTTATGTTTTGATTAGATCTTGTCAATCCTATACATGGATCCCATGGAAAGGTTTTGTATGAAATTTGATGTTGTGTGATCTTTTTATATATGAAACACTAACAATGTTCTAGTTGTGGTTTATTATAGAGTGTAGGTGTTTTTACCACATCCCATGTTTCTATATATATTATTTATATATTTCTTGGGGTAAAAAAAGTGTTTCGAAGTGTATTTATTGTTTCATTTGTTATTTTATGAGAGGACTAAAGGCATCTAGTTAACCCGTGTATGTGTGTGTTTAATAGTTTGTATTAGTTCTAATAGGTGAATCTCAAAAAAATGGTATCAGAGGTTAAGCTTATATTAGTGCATGTATTTAGGATGTTATTTTCTAGCTTGTTATCATATCTAGGGTCATTATAATTATGTCTATAAAATAATGGCTAATGGAGAGAAGGATCATGCATATAGAAGCTACGTTGGACTTAACAACGCCCCAATAGATGGATATGGATGGGAAGAGCCTCAACATGGGACATTGCCCCCCATAATTGCATTTTCACATACAACACCAATTCAAATATTATGGAAATGCATGAGATAGCACATGGAATGATGAAAGTCCTAACTCAAACTTTAGATTTTAGTAACCCTCCAACACTACATGTAGGATGACACTACAATATTAATAGATCTTATGTGAGGCTAAGGAAGATGAAGTATTATGACTTCATCCACAATACAAATCCTATGGAGGAACACACATGGCTATATAAGATAATAATTTACTGAGAATAGTGCACATTGAGGAAGAAACATAACACATTGCTTTCCTACTGAAGGGTTGTGCAACCCATTAGTGGAGCATGTAGGATGCCCAGACAATAGGGAAAAATATGATAATATTAGAGTTTAAGGAGAAGTTTGAGTCAATCGAATACCCCACCACTTATATTTGTAATAAGGTTAGGAAGTTTGATAATTTATCCAAGTGAAAGTTATAGTGAGAAATTACAAGTTTATCTTTCTATATATATTGTGATGTTGTTTTCACTCATCGTTACTAATGAGAAAAAGATACATAAGTTTGGGGAGGGGAATGACCATGATTTGCAGGAGAAATCAGCCAATACATTGACATATTATCACAATCTATGGATGCAATACAACAAGTAGAGAGTGCTAGTATAAACATGCACTGTGCAAATACCAAAAAGTGTTGGGAAACTGAGTTGAGAAGACTAGGTCCCAATACATAGTCATAGATGAGCATACCACCATTTTACGATACCAACATGACATAAGAAGTATGAACTATACCACTACAATAACGATTTAACAAATATAGAGGTAGAGACAATGTTATTAGTAGAGGGTACACACTATAGAGTACAATGATTATGGCGCCAACATCAATGATTATTTTGGAAAGAAATATTTTTTAGACTTTCAGAGTTCTACTAATCAATGTGCTTCTTATTCTAGATTCCATAGGGAACCCTACTAGGGTCTAACTTGTTTTCTATGCAAGAAGCCATAAAATTTTGGTACAAACTATTCTTAGAGTACCAAGTTTCATGTAGGTGGCCTAGAATACATGCATCGTTCCAACATGATATGGGCATAAATTTTGCATTACAAGTAGACTCCCATGCTTAGGGATAAGCTCATGGTTGGAAAGAGGGTAGGGTAGGGGTAGATAACATGAAATTTGTTGTTTCAATTATATGAGCCCACATGAAGAAGTGATCTTGTCATGCATTGTGATGGATCAGAAAACATTTGATTAGTGTTATTTTTGTTAATCTTTTTATATTTGATGAAGGAACTACACACTCCTTTATGATACTAACAAGTTGCCTTTATATAGTTCATATACTTGATGGGTTTCCTTAAAGTCAATGAATATTCAACTGATAGTGTTAACACACATTTATCATTGTTTTCTTTCTAGCATTTTGTGGACACAATTGAAGTAGATGTCTTACCACTTGATGTCCATGGATTTGGTGTAATTTGGATATGAAATTCTTGGATTAGCATTGGTTAAAGATATATTTCTTTACCAAGGATGCATAATATTATGAGGGATTTTTCTTGAGTCTTGTAAAGGATAGGAAAGTAAAATATTCTACCAAGATTTCATACTAATCTCTAAAAAATATTTTTGAAGAGAGGTGAGATTCTTGGAGCATAAGATCATAGTAGAGTGGATATCCCAAGCCGTTTGATGTATTTGTCATCAAGGACTACAATGATGTATCTCTTGATGAAATCCTAGATTTTCCTACAGATATAGAAACTGACTTTGCAATAGGTCTAGCTCCAGATACACATCTGGTTGTACAACCACCATATTCTGTGGAACCTACAGAGGTGAGTTGAAGAAGTAGTTGAAAGAACTATTAAATAAAGACTTGATACATCCTAGCACTTCACCTTAGGGACCTCTCGTACTCTTTGAATAAGCACTAGGCCATCTGAATCTATATTTATTATGGATAAATTAATAAAATGACAATAAGAAACAAATATCCACTACCTAGAATTGATGCTTTGTTATAGAAACCATGAAATCAAACATATTTATGAAGATAATTGTGTTTTGGTATCATATTCTCAAAATCAAAGCTAGTGTTATACTCAATTTGGGATAACCAATACACCTACAACATTTATGGATATAATGAATTGTATCTTTCAATAATTTCCAGATTAGTTTAGAGTTGTTTAGTGATGATATTTTGATATACTTTGCAGATGAAGAACAACACAAAGAGAATTGAAGTTATGCACTACATATTTTGAGAGACTATAAGATGTATTCGAAGATTAGTAAGTGTAAATTTTATTTGTCACAAGTGACATTTCCAGGTGATGTAGTTTCTAGTCATAGGATATTTTTGGATCGGGTAAAATATTACTATCATCAAAAGGTATAGGAAACTTGTACTGTATAGAGGGTGGGTTAACTACAAACCCCCCACTATAATCTCACCTAGAGGTCCAAACCTTTATAGAGAACAAGTTTCACCTTACACACATAAGCGAGTCTATCCATAAGATCATCAAAATAGTGATACATATCCTTCTCTTATCCCCCATGCAATCTACTATTTCTTTCCTGCCAGGGTAGAAAAGAAATGGGAGTGATGCCTAGCCCCACAAAACATTGCATAGCATGGTTCTTAGCAATCAAAAATTGGATCCACTCCAGGGCATCCTCTAAGCATGTGGGAGGTAGACCTCCCCAACTGCACTTGAGGGCCATGTGGGTCCACATATATTTGGTGAAAGAGCATTCAAAAAATAGATGATCATGTGATTCGTTCTCCCTTTTGCAAAGGATATAGGTAGGTTCCACCCCCAAGCCCCAATAGATAATCCTATCGAAGGTGGGAAGGTGACCCATAATGGACCTATACAAAAAACAACTCCACTTGGGAGTGTGCATCTTATTCCATAGGAGCCTCACCCAAGGAATAGCGGGCTGTAAACCTTGAATTACCAAGGCTATCCACCATTCTCATCCACATGGAGCTCCCTATCTGAATATAGGACCCCCTCACCTATTGCCATATCAAAGCCATTTTACTCTAGGTTAAGGAACAACCATGTTCCACCGACGAGTCCAGGTCACTCCCATACCTCTGTCTCATCTAGCTACTCCATGAGGAGGATGACATGGTGAGGAATTTGTTGATGCGATGGTAGGAAGCTCTTTCGGCAAACAATAGAGGATCCTACACCCCCATACCACCTTGATCGTGAGGCCTGAATAAGGTGGAACACACCACCCCTAGGACTTCCCACCCCACAAAAGACCTCTCACAATGCACTTAACTTTATCAATGATAAACAATAGAAGTTTTGTTTGTCTGCACTACAAATTGAACTTTTGATGAGGACAACCTCCTTGCCATGGAGATTGTGTTACACACCCATTTTTCGATCACATGTCTAAGGTCATACACCAAGATCCCATAGTCCCGACCCTTTCCCCTACTTCTTGATATCGAGATCCCAAGATACTTAATGGGAAACATACCCAGGAATATCCCCACTGACTCCTTCATCCTGCCATGCCTCTGATCGCATGAGCGGGAGAGGAAAACTATTGACTTGATGTCACTGATGTAGACTCCAGTGAGTTTGTCAAACTTCATCAGCAAGCTCCTTGCCTTACATAGGTATTTGCAATGTCCAACCAAGAACATCATCACATCATCGAAAAACACCACATTGGACCGGAACGGGACACCTTTGATCTTGAACGTTTTAAGTCTCCCCTCCCCTTCTGTAATATGAATGATATTATAGAGTATCTCCCTCGTGATGACGAACATCAAAGTGGATTGTGGATCACCCTGCCAAAGGACAATAGAAGTGTTGAACAGCCCATGGGGGATACCATTCACCTGAACTAAAAAAGGAGTGGACTCCATGCACTACTTCATCAACTTGATCCATATCAAAGAGAATCCCTAGGACTCTTCCACATAACAAGCCATTCGACATGATGATAGGGCTTGGTAATATCAAGCTTAATGCATGCCTTCTTATTTGAATTCTTAGCGTTGAAATTTGTTAGGAATTCCATTGCTAGAAGAGCACCATCTGCAATTGACCTTCCTTGAATGAAAGTAAGTTGGTTGGGAGAGATGATACTGGGGAGAACCTTCTTCAAATGCCCAATCAACAATTTGGAGAACACCTTGTAGAGGACCGAACAACATGCGATGGGTTGGTAGTCTGCAATGGTATCCGACAGAGTATTCTTGGTTATAAGTATGATAAAGGCATGGTTTACCTATATAACCATGGAACCACCCACTAGGAACCAACGAACAATGTGGAAAATGTTGTCCTTGATGATATTCTAGTAGTGTTGGAAAAACTTCCGATTGAATCCATTAGGTCCCAGGGTCTTAGATGCTCCATCAAAGACATCATCCTTTATCTCTTTTTCTAAATCTAGGCCACACAGACTCATATTCATCTACTCTGTTACCCTCCTTACTGGCAAGGTGTACCCTTGGCTATGATGGTCTTTATTATATAGGTTTCTGAAGAAGGAGACCGTTTCCTCCCCACCTCATTAGGGCCCATTGTCGTAGAGCCATCAGACTTGAGCATATCAAGTATGATTGAAGCAATCACACATGTGATTCTTCTTGGCAGCATTGTGCTAGATCTTCATGTTCCTATTGCCATTTTTAATACAGTTAATTCTACTTCATGTTCCTCTGCCTTTTTCCAATTGCATGTGTCTGATTGCCTTTCCCTCCTCTACCGTCATCCTGATCAGATCAGAAGGATGTAGCCTAAGGTCCTCCGTGGCCACCTGGAACTCATTATAAGCTTGTTTCACCAGGTTGGGTAGATTTATCAAATCACCAGACCAACTTTTAATGGGACCTCTTCGTTCCTCTCAACTTCTCTACCACATAGTAGATCAGGTTGTCTTCAACATGTCCTAGCCATGCTTGCCTAAACACCTCCTCAAATCTTGGTCGGCCCACCCAAAAATTAAGGAATATAAATGACCTCTTATTCTCTGGATTATTCATTAAGGGCACCACCATTTATGCATGGTCACTATTTGGGTGACCACACAAGCAAACTTTTGCCTTTGAGAATGTATCAAGCCACACCAAATTGACCAGACCCCTATCCAAGTTGTTCAATATCCTACGTTCCATTATCCTTTTGTTATGCCAAGTTGTAATACCTCCAACCATGTTTAGCTCGATGAGATTAGCATCATCGACTATTCATTGAATCTTCTCCAAAATGAGTCCAATATGGGTTTACCATCATACTTATCCTATGACTTACACATATGGTTAAAATCCCCTACAACTAGATGGAAAACTTTTGGTTGTGTTGAGATTATGATAGACTCCCAAAAACTCCTTCTGCTTCCTTCTTCATTGTGTCCATAGACACTAGTAACCACGCAGTGGAAGCCCCCATTATCGATGCAGCTAGCAACCATTGTTTGGTCATGGCATGGATGATCTAAACATCCCAAATAGATTTGTTCCACCTCACAACAATTCTACCACCTTCAATTTGGCTCATTTTGGAATCACTTCCCCATAGCTTCGAGAATATACCCTAGATTTTTTTAGCAAATTGCCTCTTAATTCTGGTTTCCATAGAAAAGACCAAAGAAACCTGTGTCTCCTATATGATCCTCCCTAGACTCCTTTATCTCTTAGTATGGGAATCTCCCCTCGCATTCCAAGTGAGGACGGACATGATTAATAGTTTTTGTGACCCCCCTTCTAGGGTATTCATTCTTGGAAAAGTGCACCTTCCCCTTGCACTAGTTGTCATTTGTTTGTTGTTCCTTCTTCGGGAGGTTCCTGACAATTCTTTGAACATGTCATATGGATCAAGGTTCTCCAATAAGGATAACTAGTTCATGCATGGCAACTTGTCTCTTATCGTATCATCCAATTCCCCTTCTTTATGGATCATCTCCACCACCAGTTCCTCATATGGAATCTAGTTAGAAAAAGGTCCCAATTTCTCGATCGCCATAGCCCCCTCCAATGTCACTGGGATACTAGAGGTAATCTCGATCACCTCTGTGATTGTTTCCACCACGAGCGTGGTGGAATCCACAATTCTAGTTTTGTTAGTGGATTTCGACTTCAATCTTCTATTCCTGGGGTCGGTCCTCCTGCTCCTCTCACGTCCCCTTGATATAGGGGGTTCTGGGTATGTATCTCTTTCCCCTGGGTAGCAACCTGACGAGTGGCCAAAGACTTTAAAAGCATCACACCTCTCCAAAAGGGCATCATAGAGCAATCTCCAACTATGTACCATCATACATCTCCAACATAACCATCAGTGGAGGTTTCTTATCAACTTTGAGCCCCATGCAGACATGAACTACTCTGGCATATTTCCTAATTTTTAGGATCAATAACCTTGGGGAATCCAATTCCATAGCTGAGTATGGTAATATCTCTTCTCGTCCAGTGTTGACCCACATCCAAGTAGGTCACCCAGACCGGGGCTGAAGTGAGGGAGGCTCTCCAGATGTCCTCTTTCGATGACTATTTCCTAGTTAGCACTAGTTGTTAATCAAAGAATCAAGGTCCCTAGTCGAAATACACCTTCATATCATCCTCCATCAAAAATCAAACCAAGAATAGACTGTGAACTAAAGGCAAGCGTTGAAGTTCCCCTTTAGGTCTCCAGATCTGGAGCACCCCCCACAAAAAAAATGTGTTCAATGAGACATCTCCTCCTCATGATCTACACAATTATGGAGCATTTGTGGTAGTGGTCCATCACCTCTACCACTAGAGGGAAGAGTTTCATCCAAGGTATCTCATCATTTGCACTAAAGCACGAAGCTTTAGGACCGCCTGGGACTTCAACTAGTTTGAATTTCTGATGGAGCGCCATGGGTTTAGATAGGTTCGCCGCCAAGCCCGACCCATTGTGACATCAGTAGAAGGGTTAGACTAGAGTCCCATGCCTCCCTAGATGGTGGAGGATGAGGTGGATAAGCCCGCCCCACCCCTGCCAGCCTCAGGCATATCATGGCTCAGTGGGTCCTAGGGAGCCTGTAACATACCGAAACCTAGAACTTAATCTTATTCCAGGGTTAAGAAGTTAGAAACCTTAGTCTTTGGGGTTTAGCCAAACAAGGATAAGGGTTTGATTTTTTTTGGTGACCTTAAATATTTTAATGCATGAATAAATCACCCTAAAATGTATATATATAAATAAATATTACCCGATACCTTCAAATTAATCTTAAAATCAATGAAAGGTACATAAGATATATCACACGAGGTAATGATGTGCATAAGGTGTCCATAATTGAGAATAATGAATTATAATTTCCATAAAATATGAAATAAATAAACTTATGAGAGATAATGATAGAGTAGATTCGTTCTAGATCATTCCTTTGCCTTATGGTGCAAGGAAGATAAAAAGGAATCAATAATAATGCTTAAAACATGTTAATGTGATATTGAATTATTAATGAGAGAAATAATAGAAATAAGGGATAATGGGTTAAAAGAAAAACTTATTGGATAATAATAACCTCATATTCATTTTCCTTGGGTTTGGTTTGGCTTGGAGGCCAAGTTTCGTAATTTTGGGACAATATTAATTATATCTCTTTTATTTTAAAAAGAAAAGGTGAGCTTTCTTTAAAAATATTAAAGAATATATTAATTACTCTAAAAGTGGAAAATAATCGTCGGCGAGCAGTAACTCAGGTAGTTGCATCACGGGGCCCCTCATGAAGGATCCCAGGTTCGAATCCCCCTAGTGGTGCTGTTTGGAATTGTTTCTCCCATAGCAGAGTCGACCTCTGTGCGACTTAATGGGCTACGCTCCTTACGAGATGGGGTTGATCTCCCCAGGTGGGGCTCAGTGCAAGGCTTACGAGTCTCTAGGGTTACCAAAAAAGTGAAAAATAATCTTAGATTCATAATCTAGACATTAAAATACGCCTTTGGGTGAATTTTCACTCAATTTGGAGAAAGTTTGATTAAAAGATGAAATCAGTAGAGAGAAAGTGTGTAGAAACTTTAAATTATTAAATAATTGTACAAACAACTCCCACATGTAAAATTGATGGCAAATTCGTATCCAACACATTAAATATGACTTGTCGGTGAAGTTTCATAAAATTTGGAGAATCCTAATGCCATTAATGAAGGAGGAAAGAGAAAATAAGATTTTATTTATTTAACACATTAAAAGTCTTCAAAAGACAAATCTAATTTGATATTCAAAATCTACATGTTTTAATTAGCCTCTATGTAAAATTTCATCTAATTTGTGATTCATTTGTGCCCTCAATAGAGGAGAGAAAAAAATAGAAATGAATTTAATATACCACTTATTCAAATCCCATTGGGACTATGATTTCAGATCATTTATCTGCCGTACAATTTTTTTCCACATGATTGAATGGCTGAGATACACATGCCCATTGACCCTACAGCTTGGGTGACGTCTTCTTGCCGAGTCGGTGAAGGAAACTAGCAGGTTTTGGGATAGCTGGTAAAATCAAATTTTCTCGCTCTCTTCTTCATCTCCAACTAAAATTCTTTCTCCTACACATTTCTTATCTAATTCTGCATTAAATCATACCTTGCTCACATCTTGCAGTTGCCAATTGGGGATTTTCCCAAATCTCATCTAAAGCTTCTCGAACCTTCCCACATATGAACCCAAAAATGAGTCCCCATCTATAAATAGCTGTACCCCAACCTTCTTTGGCTCCTGCACAACTCTCATATCGTCAAAATTCCTATGCATATAGTACGTGCTACTGTCGGTGATCAAGAAATATGCTCAAGTTTGTAGCGTGCATTGCTTCTTCTCCTCGTCATCCTGGCTCAATCCCACCAAGCAGTAAGTCTGCCATCTTCTTCTCTTCCTTCATGCGCTTCTAGTATCTCAAATTATCAATGAACGCAGATTCACCCAATTCATGTGTGAACAACAACTTGTTGCTCACTATTCATGGCTTGGTTGAGGAAGGGGATGAAGCTCCCTGTTCTTTTCAGTTCTATCCCTCACTGCTAAGTTCGTTTTTGTTTTATCACCCAGGGGCATTTATGTCATTTCACCTTCTTTTCCTTCACTTTGGAGTGAGTCAACCGAGCCATTGACCATCTGACTTGGCCGGCGTTCATTGGGTCAATTCATGCGGGCCTGACCTACTTTTCCCTTTCATTTCATGAATTTTCTCGCATACGTGGCTTTATCTAATTATTTGGTTGGTCAAAAATCTAAATTGTATAACTAATTATCTGTTGGGCCAAAAAATTACAAATAAATACTCATTGGTTTTAGAAAAATGTAAGCTTTCTAATGGTATTGGTTTTATTTTCTGAATCTAATTTTATCAAGAGGTGATTTTAATGGATTAATCTAAACAATTAATAACTTGTCAAATTTATAACTAAATATATATAAGTTAGAAAAATATAATAAAATATGTTTTAAACTCAGGAAAATATATCATAAAAATATGGCATGGTTTTGATAACCTAATTCACTAAAAATAAAAATGTGATTTATAGGGTTTTGCATAATCAATGTAATTCTAACCCTAATTTCACATACATGATATTAGGTGCTTTGGAAACTTAGATTTGGATCTAAAAGTGATCTTGTACTATTAGACTCTGTGGAGAGGTCTGTTTGCATCCTTGATTATTCTTTTGAGCAATTAACCTATGTTTTATCATTTTCTTGGTCCTATGGACAATAGCCTATACACCATGTCTTTTTCTTTTGAAATTATGCTTCATGTGAAGTACCCTACTTGTTACCGATCTTGTGATCATAATATATTCTTTGACATTCTCTTGGAATCTTTATTATGCTTTATTCATTATGGAACTCAATTTGTTGTTATATGCCCACTTTGAGGTGGATGATAATGATGATCACTTATGTGGTGATTAATTTGTAAAATCTAACTATACCTTTTACTTGCCTCTCTATTAAGCATGTTGTGTGACTCAGTAGCCCTAGAGTAATATAATTTTCATGGTTTTTGAGTTATGTGCACTTATTTACTTTTGGGATGGAGGTTATGTGCCCCATACTCGGGTTTCAAATTTATGAGGTTTGGCCCAACATTTATATATATTGGGAGTTTGGTTATGTGCCAATCCATATTAGGTTTCAAGTTTATGAGGCTTGGACACCTTTGTTATTTATGTTGTTCTAGTGCTATGTTTATCTCACCTACATGCAGGTTGTTACGGGTTTTGTGCCATAAAAACATTATGTGTGTTTTTGTGGCACCACTTTTATTATTATTTTTATGGAAAGTATTTTTTTATCATATGATAGTGATTCTTTTCTTTTATGCTTGTTTGGGTAGTTCTTACCTCTTTCATGGAAAGCCTTCTATACTTGTTGTACCTCTTTCCTAGTATATATTGCTCAATTTCTTTTTAGCATGCTCATACCTGCTTTTTGTTGATATCCCCTTTTCTTTTCCTTTTGTGGGGGTATGCTTCCAACCCCAGGTGTTGGAAAAGGAGAAGGAATCTAGGAGGACATGGGCTACAACAAGAACATCTGACTTCATGGGAGATTTTGCTTGAAGTTGTTAGGTAATACTCAGCTAGTCCTATATGTAGTTAGTTTTTCCCTTATGTCACCCTGTGTGGTGAAAAATTAGTATGTTAAGAAGATTTGTAATGGTTAGATACATCTTTATTCCGCTACTACTTTGTGTTATGATACAATCATGTTAAATAAATTTGGTTTCATCCCTTTCAAGAAAAGTTTTTGTTGGTGTGTTGTTTGGAATGTTGCCTTTTTATTTTTAGTAGGGAGTGGATCCCTATGGGATCCCACTCCTTACAACATGGTATCAGAGCTTGTAGCTGTCAGTTATCTAACTACTTCAAACTTGTCTCCCTTAGGATGTTTGCCTTTTCCAAAGGTTGCTTATACCTAGTATCCTTACCTTGTGTAGGCAAAAACCGTAATGACGAGGGATAACTCGACTGTTGACAACCAATACAGTTACGAGACACCCCAGAACCCTAGGTTTGGGATGCCAAGGATGGATCCACCCTTTACCACACTAGTGAATCAATTTACTCCTCTATCTGGAATTGGAACATCAGTAGGGAAGGAGACCCTAGCATCTACTAGTATGGGTGTAGTCATCTCTCTAGAGTTAGAGTTGGATATGTTTCGACAACATTTTGCTACTACCATGGTGGGGAAGTTGAAAGACCCATATGTACCTGAAAAGCATAAGGAGTTCTCAATTGTGGAGTTCATAAAGATGAAACCACCTTCCTTCAAGGGGGAAGGTGAAATAGAGATAGTCGACAAAGCTGATGACTGGGTGCTAGTCTTAGAGAGGACCTTTGATGGTATGGCATGTCCTTCCCACCAGAAGGTTAGGTTTGCTTCATATGTTTTGGATGGATCCGCTCGAGTTTGGTGGAATGGGATAGGAAGGACACATGATATCTCTACCATGACTTGGGAGAAGTTCTTGGTGCTTTTTCATGGGAAGTACATCTGCACTGCTTCCTTAAAGAAGAAAGAAGTAGAGTTCTACAACTTGAAGCAAGGTTCTTTATCCGTTTCTGCATTTGTACACAAGATTCTGCTGTTGGAACGTTATGCATCTGATTTGAGTGAGGAATGTAGGGATGGCCTATTCCTTCAAGGACTCAACTATAATGTGGGTCGTGCTCTTATCCCACAATTGCTTTTGACCTTTCAACAGATGGTTGATAAAGCCTTGGCCATGGAGTCTTACCTAGGGTTTCAACCTAAAGAGTTTGACAAGAAGAGGAAGCCCTCAGGAGATGAACCAAGAAGAGACAAGTGTGCTAAGTGCAATTTTTATCATCCGCTAGGAAATTGCTCTCAAGATAAGAATCAAGCAAAGTATCAACATGACTTTTGGGTTGTGTGCCATCATTGTAATGAACCTGGACATATTCTCCCTAGGTACCCTCATCTTAATAATGGGCATGTACCGGCTCAACAACAACAACCTCAAGTGCCTCATCAGAATAATGGTAACAACAATGGTAAAAGACCCGTGGAAAGGCGAGCCAGAAGATTTTTTGCTTTGGATGGTCAAGAAGTCTATGATGATGATCAAGTTGAAAGTAACCCTTAGTCCCATAGTTATAATTTCAAGTTATGTTTCCTTTTGCATGGTACCTTGTGGATATATGTAAAGAAGTTACCTTTGTACCTATAGTTTTGCTTGGTTTATTAGGATGAAACTTTTTAAGGGGCAGTAGATAGTTGTTGAGGATGTTTACATTTCAAGGACAAAATCTCTTTAAGGGGTGGTATGATGTAACATATAGAAACCTAGAACTTAATCTTATTCTAGGGTTAAGAAGTTAGAAACCTTAGTCTTTGGGGTTTAGAGAAACAAGGATAAGGGTTTGCTTTTTTTGGTGACCTTAAACATGTTAATGCATGAAAAAAGCACCCTAAAATGTAGAATGTAACTAAATATTACCCGGTACCTTCAAATTAATCATAAAATCAATGAAATGTACATAAGATATGTCACATGAGGTACTGATGTGCATAAGGTGTCCATAATTGAGAATAATGAATTATAATTTCCACAAAATATGAAATAAATAAACTTATGAGAGATAATGATAGAGTAGATTCGTTCTAGATCATTCCTTTGCCTTATGGTGCAAGGAAGAGAAAAAGGAATCAATACTAATGCTTAAAACATGTTAATGTGATATTGAATTATTAATAAGAGAAATAATAGAAATAAGGGATAATGGGTTAAAAGGAAAACTTATTGGATAAAAATAACCTCATATTCATTTTCCTTAAGTTTGGTTTGGCTTGGAGGCCAAGTTTCATAATTTTGGGACAATAGTAATTATATCTCTCTTATTTTAAAAAGAAAAGGTGAGTTTTCCTTAAAAATATTATATAAAATATTAAATGACTCCAAAAGGTTCTTAATCCACACATTAAAATATTCCTCTGAGTGAATTTTCACTGAATTTGGAGAAAGTTTAATTAAAAGATGAAATTAGGATAGAGAAAGTGTGTAGAACCTTCAAATTATTAGATAATTGTATAAACAACTCCAACATGTAAAATTGATGGCAAATTCATATCCAACACATTAAATATGACTTGTGGGAGAAGTTTCATAAAATTTGGAGAATCCTAATGCCATTAGTGAAGGAGGAAAGATAAAATAAGATTAACACATTAAATTTCTTTAAAAGGCAAATCTAATTTCATATTCGAAATGTAAATGTTTTAATAGGACTTATGTAAAATTTCATCTAATTTGGGATTCATTTGTGCCCTCAATAGAGGAGAGAGAAAAATAGAAATGAATTTAATATATCACTTTAATCAAATACCATTGTGACTATGATTTCGAATCATTTATCGGTCACACACTCTTTTTTTTTTTTCACATGATTGAACAACTGAGATATACCCGCCCCTTGATCGTACGTCTTGGGTGTCATCTTCTTACTGAGTCAGGGAAGGAAACCAGCAGGTTTTGGGATAGATGGTAAAATCAAAATTTCTTACTCTCTTCTTCATCTCCGACTAAAATTCTTTATCCTATGTATTCCTTATCTGATTCCACACCGAACCATACCTTGCTCACATCTTATGGTTTATGATTGAGGATTTTCCCAAATCTCATCTAAAGCTTCTCAAACCTTCCCACATATGAACCCTAAAATGAACCCCCATCTATAAATAGCTCTACCCCAACCTTCCTCGTCTCTTATGAAACTCTCCTTTCGTCTAAATTCCTCTGTGTATAGCACATGCTACTGTCGGTGATCGAGAAATCTACTCAAGTTTGCGGTGGGTATTGCTTCTTCTCCTCGTCATCCCGGCTCAATGCCACCTAGCAGTAAGTCTTCCATCTTCTTCTCTTCCATCATGTGCTTCTAGTATCTCAAATTATCAATGAACGCAGATTCACCCAATTCATGCATGAATGACAGCTTGTTGCTCGCTGTTCATGGCTTGGCTGAGGAATGGGATGAAGTTCCTGTGCTTTTCCGATTCTATCCCTTGCTGCTAAGCTCATTTTTATTTTATCACCCAGGGGAACTTATGTCATTTCACCTTCTTTTCCTTACTTTGGGGCAAAAGTCAAACGAGCCATTGACCCACTGACTTGGTCGTTATTCATTAAGCCAAGTCATACAGGCTCAAACTGCTTTTCCCTTTCTTTTTGTGAATTTTCTCGCCAAGGTGGCTTTATGTAATTATCTGATTGGTTGAAATTCTAAATTGCATAACTAATTATCTGTTGGGCCAAAAAATTATAAATAATTACTTGTTGGATTTAGAAAAATGTAAGCTTTCTAATTGTATTGGTTTTATCACATGAATCTATTGCTATTAAGAGGTGATTTTAATGGATTAATCTAAACAATTAATAATTTATAAAATGCATAAATAAATATATATGTCAGAAAATATAATAAAATATGTTTTGAACTTAGAAAAATATAACCTAAAAATATGGTGTGGTTTTGATAACCTAATTCATTAATAATAAAAAGGCAATTTTTAGGGTTTTGCATAATCAATGAAATTCTAACCCTAATTTCACATACATGATATTAGGTGCTTTGGAAACCTAGATTTGTATTTAGAAGTGATCTTATACATTAGACTCTATGGAGAGGTATTTTTGCATCCCCGATTATTCTTTTGAGCAATTAGCCTATGTTTTATCATTTTCTTGGTCCTATGACAATAGCCTATACACCATGTCTTTTTCTTTTGAAATAATGCTTCATGTGAAGTACCCTACTTGTTACTGATCTTGTAATCATAATATCTTCTTTGACATTCTCTTGGAATCTTTATTATGCTTTGTTCATTATGGAACTCAATTTGTTTTTATATACCCACTTTGAGGTGGATGATAATGATGATCTCTTATGTGGTGATTAATTTGTAAAATCTGACTATACCTTTTACTTGCGTCTTTATTAAGCATGTTGTGTGACTCAGTAGCCCTATAGTAATATAATTTTCATTGGTTTTTGGGTTATGTGCCCTTATTTATTTTTGGGATGGAGGTTATGTGCCCCATAACTAGGTTTCAAATTTATGAGGTTTGGCCCAACATTTATATATATTGGGAGTTTGGTTATGTGCTAATCTCTATCAGGTTTCAAGTTTTTGAGGCTTGGCCACCTTTGTTATTTGTGTTGTTCTAGTGCTATGTTTATCTCACCTACATGCATGTTTTTATGGGTTTTCTGCCCTAGAAACATTATGTGTGCTTTTGTGGCACCACTTTTCTTATTGTTTTTATGGCAAGTATTTCTTTTATTATATGATAGTGATTCTTTTCTTTTATGCTTGTTTGGGTAGATCTTACCTCTTTCATGGGAAGCCTTCTATACTTAATGTGTCTCTTTCCTAATATGTATTTCTCAATTTCTTTTTAGCATGCTCATACCAGCTTTTTGTTGATATCCCCTTTTCTTTTCCTTTTGTGGGGTATGCTTCCAACCCCATGTGTTGGACAAGGAGAAGGAAATCTAGGAGGACCAGGACCACAACAAGCATAGCTGACTTTGTGGGAGACTTTACTTGAAGTTGTTAGGTGATCCTCAGCTAGTCCTATATGTAGTTAGTTTTTCCTTTATGTCACCCTATGTGGTGAAAAATTAGTATGTTAAGAAGCTTTGTAATGGTTAGATACATCTTTTATTTCATTGCTACTTTGTGTTATGATACAATCATATTAAATAAATTTGGTTTCATCCCTTTCAAGAAAAGTTTTTGTTGGTGTGTTGTTTGGGATGTTGCCTTTTTATTTTTAATAGGGAGGTGATCCCTATGGGATCCCACTCCTTACACAGCCCATCTAGAGAGAGAGTCTTTTCTAGTGATGTTTAGTTAGATAAGTGTGCATTCTTTCTAGTCATAGGATTTATGTTTCTACCAAGAATGTTGGTTTGTACTATAATGGGAGCATCGTATAAATCCTATTAGTTAAGAAGTTTTCACGAGTTAGCATGATACTAAAAGATAATTCTATAGTATTATTTCGATGTCGTTGGTACATTGTACTTGAAAGGAGACAATATATAGATTGAGAGTGGAGTAGAGAACAACTTTTAGACACTAACATAGGAGTTAACACTAACTCTAGTTTTTATGCTTCCCACTTTGATAGGAAAGTGTGAGGTCAACTTTTAGACACTAAAGTAGAAATTGGCATTAACTCTAGTCATTACATTTCCCAAAGTGGGGAGACATGTTGTATATTTAGCATGAAGATACTTTGATATTTTCTAATGGGGGACATGAAGGTAATCTTCTATGATTCCAGATGAAGAAAGTATCATCATGATAGCTACCCTACACATGATTGTAAGTAATTCTTGTTGGTCTTAACCTTCAATACATGAATAATTATTTCTATCAGAAGTCATGCCAAATATATACAAACCATAAAATTTGAGATAGATGTTTTCTCAAAAAGAGATGAATGTCATATAGTGCAAACAAGTATATTTCATTAAAGACTACAACCACAATATTGACTATCACCTAAGAAAGGGAAACTCCATAGCCAATTATTGAGCATAAATTACCATTATACAGATACCATCAAGATATATTCTACTTCCCATGTTAGGATGGATATGTATTTGTCCCTTAGGGAGCTGGATGTACATGTGGATTGACTAACATAGAAAGAGTACTAGAATAAGCATATATTAAACCAGTATTAGGACAACATATGATATAACAACAAGGTACTTATTCAAATATGTAGCAATCATAAGGATAGGTGTGTGATGGGAAGAGAGAAAGCTTTAACCTCTTTTGGAATGAACTACGATACTTCATAGGAAGACTATGTGTTCTTTATATGGATAATTTAAGGAGAATGGTGATATAGGAGGGACATTTTCTTATATGTACCTGCACCTAATTTTTTTAAATTATAAAATCCTTAAAGATATATATTAGTTGGTATCTCTCATTTTAGTGTTTATCAGATGGTAAAGGTTGAGCATTAAACACTACTAGGGTTAATACAACATTTACCCATTCCTTAATGAAATGAGAACATGTGACCATGGTTTATGTGGTTGAACTTCCTCACACATCTAGGGGACATTATTGTATAGGTGTCAAAGTTGACATATCAAAAAATTCAACACACTTATTTCTACAAAGATGACCTATTTTGTAGATAGATTAGCAACATAATGCATGGATGAGATAGTCAGATTCCACATGGCATCTATTTCAAGTATCTCAGATTGATGTCTATAGTTCATGTCCAGATTCTAGGATATGTGGCATAACGATGTGGGTACCCAGCTGAGATATAACCCATTTTTCATCCTTATACAATTTGATAATAAGAGAGGATGATAGAAATGCTAGAGAACATTGCAAAGAGCAAGCATTTTACATTTTCCTAATTGTTGATAACCCCATTTGATCTTTATTGATTATTCCTATTATATAAACTATGAATTCAGTTTGTGAATGGAACCATGTGAGGCACTATATATTAGAAGATACGTATTTCTTGTATTACAGTACAAAGCATGAAGAGATGAATCTTAGAGCTAGAGATAGTATATAAAACATTATAGAAGATAGAAATTATTGGGCCATATTTGAAATGAGCACATGATAGACATAAGAGTGCAGAACATGTGCATAACCATATTGATTCAAGTGGTATTTGTTGTAAGGAGTGGGACCCTAGAGGGAATCCACTCCTTAATTAAGGAATAAACCCATGTGAACGCAACACACTAACAAATATGCTAGAATAGGTGTATTTTTTAATTTGTCAAATGAATTGTATTTAAGAATAACAGCAGAATAAAATACCATGACTATTTTCAATTTACATGATACACACCAATTTCCAACTTGGCATTTTCCTAAAAGAAACAACTCCTTCACTAGGAAGAGGGATGTTCAAGCTATTTGAAGTCTATCTTGAAAGATTAAACTCCACTAAGCCAAGTTTAGGTCACCATGTCCTTCACCTAAGGGGTTGGAAGCATACCCACAAAAGAAGACAAACTAGAACTTGTCAGCATCAAAATGCTAGTATGTGCATATAAATAGAGATTGAACATCCTTGAGGAAAAATGACATCAATAGATTTTTATAAAGGCTTCCCAAGTCAAGAGAAAAAAAACCAAAGGGTTATTAAAGAGAACATTTAAAGATGATAAATAATAAGAGGGTCTCTTGACTCAAAATATCTAACAACAAAATATCACAACCATAAATAGTCATAAAAAATGCATGTCAAACAATTAGAGTAAAATTATATTAGTCGGGATGAGACACATAAAACCTCAAGCCCAATTAATCGGGTAGAAAGGAACACCTTGGGTGGAAAGACATGGCCAATATGTAATACAAGTGGAAATGAATAGTTAGGGGTGGAAAGGCACACCCAATAACATTATGATGGTATAAAATATTTATACCTTAAACAATTTAGTCTACAATACATGCAAAAATGTAGAGGAAAGAAATAAGTTTATCGAGAACAAATACATGATTGACAAATATGAGCAAGGCATCCACATGCTTTACATGTTTCAATACTAGAGCAATGTAAAAATGTTGGTATGAAATAACACATCTTCCATGAAAATGGGGTGATCAAGAACATACACATCTACTCTAATAACTTCACTTACAAGAATTATAACCTCTACATTATCAAGTATGGCAACTTACACATCCACATAAAATACACAATTTACATTATGCTAGTAGTGACCGCATGATACACATGAAACAATAAGCAAGTTTAATTCAAAATACGAGGGCGGAAAACATTAAATGAATATTGTGGGATTAGAGGACCCAGTAAAGAAGATTCAATAAAATTAAATAATGAAAGATGATCTAGTAATGAAAGAGATCTCTCAAATAAGACCAATTTAAGGAAATAGTTTCATCAAGAAGTAAGGGTATCAAGTTGCAAAAATACCAAGAGAGAAGCATACATCTCAAGTCAAGATAGGTTTCAAAGTAAATCCTAGTTCCACATTAGGGTCACACACCACCTATTAAACACATACATAAAATTAGGATTAGGTTAACATTTTTATGTAAACCATAAAACTCATCTTTTTGTTAATTTAGAATCAGGTCACCAAAACCACACCATCTTTTATGTTATATTCTCCTAAATTCATTACATATTTCACATTATTTTTCTGGCTTTTATATTATTAGATATTAATTATATAAAATGTGGCCAATTAGAAAAACCCTTAAAAATCATATATTTATTAGACTGGAATTAGGCAAAAAAATCAATTTCATAGTATGGAGAAAAATCTCACTATTCCAAGACATGTTCTTCCATAGTTTTAGGATCCATGTATATTAGCTATAAATTAAACAAGTCAAAGTATTTTCATGAATTTTACATATCTAAAATCGGTCAAATGACTAAGATACCCCTACATCACGCGTTCGTTGCTCGATGATTGATAGGAAAAGTTTGTAAATGGAACCACTTAAATAAAGCATACTGAATCAAGTTCAAAAAGATGATAAAACTCAAATCATGCATGACAAAGTCACATATCCTCATGGAAAATCCTTAAAGTTAAATCTTGGCACCTTCTTCTTTGATTATGAGAGAACCAAAACTGCGGAGACCCAAAATCTAATCTTAAACTGAGATCTTGTCTTCCTCAGCCTTAGGAGACATTCTAAGAGAGTTCCTCACACTCCATATGACACAACCAACCCATGACAAACCAAGAGGTGGCCCAATGGAGTCCTATCTCCTTTCAGCATTACTAGAGACACCAAGCAAGGTTGAAGCATCAGGATTGCTAAAAGGGCAAAGGAAACTAAGCGTGTTGATCAAACAAACTAGGATAGGCAAGAAGAAACAAAGTTGAAAAGATCTTAATGTTGTGTACATTAAGAGTTAATGCATTTCTAGGGAGGGTCGACCATGAAGGACTAGGAGTAAAAGTGAATAAGCATACTAATGGTGGCTTTTGGTAAACAAATAATGCCAAAAGCATTAGAATTCTGGGTGAGTTCTCTGGCCCCAACTCCATGTCATGAAGCCACAACATCACAACACCCAAGCTCCACATGCCTTCAATTTTTTATATTTGGGAGGAGGTTCTGAAGGATATCAAGAGGATAAGTGTAGTAGGGAAAGTTCCTGGAGGGATGGAGATGGTTTGGAAGGGGTTAATTGAAGTAAAATGATGACTGTAGGAAAAACCCAAACCAAAAACCAATGAACGGTGATGGGGTTGATTGGAATCTGAAGACGATGCTATAGAGAAAATTGTAAGGAAGAAAGACTTCCTTATAGGATGAGTATTCTCAAGATACAATCTTATATATTAGGGGATAAGTCTCATAGATACTGGAAAGGCAAGCAGAGAAGAGGATGTTAGGGGTTTTTGTTTGGGGAGAGAAAAGATATGGAAACCTAGGATAGGAGTGAGATGAGGGTGATATAGAGGAAAGAGGTGACATGGTAAAGGATACTATAGTTGTGGGGAGAATAGGTCTCCTACCAAAGGTAGGAGATGACACCATTGGCGTCCAATCACATATCAACAGTTGAAGAAATATGTACATCGATACAAACTTGAAAACTAGATTATAGCATGACAAGATGTTGAATTCTGGAAGTTAAAACGTGACAAGAAGATGTAACTGAGAAATTTAGGAAAGAAAAGATATCACTTGATCATTTAGATTAATAGGTTTCTTTAATATATTTTTCATTCCTAATTCATTTGAGGCTTAAATAAGGTTAAAAAAATCCAACTTTACATGCAGGCTAGTCAAGACACGTAGATTCTGAGTTTTGGATTATTTCATACTTTTGGGACAAACATTTATATTATTTAGTAAATAAATTATATTTCATTTTCTAAATGAAATTAAAGCAAATAGGATTGTTCATTTAATGTGAAACTTGTCCTAAAACATGATGATTTTGATTGTGTGACTGCTTAGTTTCTTCTTTTGAGACTATTTATCTAGTGATCTCATGAATTAAGGTTAAAATAGATTCTTTTCATATTATTATTTACCAAATAAATTTATGTGGATACTTTGTTGTAATTAGTTATTTTTAGTATTATATTCTATTGAATTACTTTCCTTACTTGTAATATGAAACCAATTCTATTATTTCATTCAAATTTCTCTTATAGGGGCATTTAATGGAATCATCGTTCCGACTAAAAACAAACCAACTCTCCATTATTATATATATCCTTTTATGATTTGCTAAGATGTTTCTCATGGTTATTATTGATACGGGTATGTCCAAACTCATATCTATCATTATCAAACACTTTAGTTGGGTTAGTTACCTTCTTAAGGATTTGGGACACATTATAAAATATTTAAATTTATTTGTATTAATCATAAAATCAAACTTTCTGTATATTATATGGATTTTTGGATTATACTCCATGAGTACTTTTTTAAGGCATGATACATTTACATCATGTGATGTAAGATTTATTAAACAAAGTCAAAACAATTACTCTTATTCTATATTAATCCTATTTATACCTTGATGCTTATAACTTATACTATGTTTGGAAGTTTATTCTTGAACTAAACCCAAAGGCATGAAACACTTAAGATTAGGGTTCCTAGGGATAGGAGGTCATTTTTCACAATGTAACATATGTGGTATTTATTAAAGTGTCACCCTGGAAGGGGATCTTGATGTTTAGGAAGAGGATCAAGTTGTTTCCTAAATCTATGAGTTGTGACATGTCAAAAGAAACTATAAAAGGTAGCATATTTTCTAAAGATAACTCATGATATGAAAAATCTACATGATGCTTTTCATGTTCCCACGGTCAAGAAGTTCCATCTTATCATCAACCACATGTTTCAACCTTCTAATATACAACTACAAAGGACATACCAAATGATTAGTGACTAGTGCAAATACTGAACATGAAAGTCTTGAATTTGAGTTGGAGAAAGAAATCCATTGTAAAGGTAAAGTGAAGAGACCACAGATAAAAGGAGGTATCATGCAATCTTGAGGACGAGATGTGTCATACTCATCTTGAACTTTTTCACATTTTGGGATGAAACTATAATAGAAGGGGAGACTTGTGAGAACCTATTCATAGATTATTTGGTAATCACAAATTTCTTAATCAGCATGTAATTCCTTGAGCCCCATCACTACTACAAAAGTGCCTTTTAGTGTCGGTTGTTTAACCCCCTTTGGCGTCGGTTTCGGAACGACGCCTATGTGGGCGCCGCTAAAAGGTTGGACACTTCAGCGTCGGTTAAAAAACCGACGCCTATTTAATATAAAGGCGTCGGTTTTTTATAAAACACCGACGCCAAAAGGGTTCGTGCCACAGAAAACGGCGTCATCTAGGACGCTTTCTGCGTCGGTTATATACTAAAACACCGACGCAAAAAAGTGTCCTAGATGACTCCCATTTCCTGTAGCGCGAACACTTTTGGCGTCGGTGTTCAACAAAAAACCGACGCTGTAAGTCTGTGCTGATGGTTATCGGTAAATAACCGACGCCTATTTCTATTTTTTTTTTATAAATCTGTTTGTAGGCCTGCTGTGGCTGGTCAGCAGGATGAGAACCTGCAGTTCAGTTTTCTGAACTGCAGGTTTACGACATCCATTGATATCAGCCTACAAACAGGCCACAAACCTGCAAAATTAACATAAAAAGATTCACACAAGTAGATACATTCAGACATCAATTCAATTGTCACGTTCACACATATAGAATCATTCAAATACATGTTTTAACATTCAGAAACATTCATTTATAAAGTATCATTCATCATCACTATCAACATCCCAATTATATCTTACAGTTGCCACTGTTTGTACAACTATTGCCCATTCTTCTCTTACTTCATTTAATGATTCCCTCGTATATGGAGCATGTACATTTTTTAAGCGTTTGCCTATAGTGTGGTCAGTTTTAAACACCTGCAAAGAGAATGATGTATATATATAAGTAATAATATAAAAATAAGATTGATATATTTCATACTAACTAATGAGACTATATATAATACCTCATGTATGGTATCGATGTCCAATGCGGCATGTTTGATAATCATCTGCATAAATCGCATCACATAGTATGCGCATGCCCAGCCATTGTCTTGTGTAGCGCACTATAAATTGAAACATACAAATTAATACAACTAAGCACAATTCACATCAATAATATATACATTGGAGTCGGGGAGTCGGGAACTTACTTTTACGTTCTCCCAAGACAATGGCTGGTTCTTTTTCCTTGGGACCTTTCCTCCAGCATTTTTGAATGCATCTAAACCCCTACATGTTAATATAACACACTAAGTTGCATAAGTAAATAGTAATGTAATAAAAGATGTTAACGGATATAAAAAATGAAATATTTCTCACCAGAATAATGCCATTCTCATTACGTGTCCAATTTTAGTGTTTAATGTACTTCCTGCGGGATCTAGATAATAAACAGTGAACGTCCCGGGGACAATAACTAGTAACTCCCAATGTCTACCACTAGAGGTAAAAAGTTAACAATTAATAACTCAAAATGCAAAATAATAATGGAATTTTCTTAAGTCCAAATTATAAATAAAGCAAACTTACTTGACATTGAATGGAGCTATTATTATCGTCTTCATTTGATGACCAAAAATTGTAAAAGCATCTATACAGTATTGTTGAACACTATCAGGGTCTTTAGCTACCATACTAATCAATGATGGAATCAAAAATCCCACATGATCATATGCAAATTGTTTGCAATGATCTTCGATTAAGTAGCTGCAAAACATATAGACGTATGCATTAATATATAAGAAACTAGATCACCGGATCTTACACAAGGTATATGGATGTATAAACAAGATCTCACCTTATCCATGTCTCTATCATTGATGTATTCAACCAATCATACATAAACAGCTCAATAATATCTTGTATAAATAAAAACCTGTCGTATGATTGACCTGCATAATCTGCATCTAAAGAAACAATTATAGGGCAAAGTATATTATGTGCCCGTAGCCAACATGCCATTCCCCTACAAGCAGGACCTAACGGGTATTGTAGGTCAGTTGGAACCCAAGTTGGTAATGCGGGAATTGGAGGTGGAGGCCTAGGTGCTCCTGGTGTCTTCTTTTTAACCTGTATATATAATTTCAGATCAGTTGACATCATATATACACATTAACAGTCTAAATCAATGTAAATTTATCTTACAATTTCAGTCGTGTAGAGGACATCTGCTTTGGGCCACAATATGACCCCGCTTTCTGCCTCACCAAGTGTATCAATATCTGGGTGGGCATATGGCAACTCAACTTCCCTCCAATCGGGTAATACATGTATCGGGCTCACACGAATGTAGCCCTGCGGCATTGGAGTCCCATGAAACGTTGCCCCAGGAAGGGACTGGTAAGCTTGCGCCTCTGCAACAACATAGTTTTCCATTCTTAAGCGGCATGGCTTCAATGCCTACAAATTTACGTAAAGAATGTTATACATATATACATATCATCTTGAAAACATATCATCTTGAAAAGACTAGCTACAATGTCATAAACAATACTTACAGCAGACGTGTTAGGCGATGGGTCTCTAGGATTACTTGCAGTCTGTGCACCAGGAGAAGAGTGGGTCGGCATAGGCTGATTGGAAGCCTGAGATGTCTGCCACCGCAGCAATTCTTCCTTGACCTTCTCAGCAACCACATCGTTGAGCTTCTTAGCAACTATATCCTCGACTCTCTTATTCTCCTATACATGGATAAAACAAATATTAGCTTTTTATTAATGAATTTCCTTTTGCAGTAACATTATAAAAATAGAATATATATGTTACCTCTTCTTGAGAAAGTCCCGCTCTGGGTTTGCGCTGGGATGGCCCAAAGAATGCTTTGATGCCCACACCAGCGCCGGCACCTCTAACACGTCCAGGATGCTCTGGGTTACCCAGAGCAACTGTCAATTCATCCCTTGTGCCCTGAGGGATGAACGTGCCTTGTTTTCTCTGCTCGTGCAGCTCCCGCTAATCACCATAAACAAAAATTGGTAAGTTAACACCACAAATAATCAATATTCAAATGATTGCTCTAAGAGTTGTATTTTACCATTTTTGCAGCCGCCTCAGCAGTTTCGGGCTTCTTTATTTCACCCTTCTTGTTTTTCCTGCCAGCTATCCAGATATCATGGCGAGGGAAGGGTGTGGCCGCAGACTCCTGAGTAGTCGCAGACTCCTGAGTAGCCGCAGACTCCGCCTGTAGTCTTTAGCGAACGCTTGCATAGCCTTTTGGACCCATAGTATGGTCATGTACATTCAGTGCACGCCTTGCTTTTTGTGCGTCACTGAGGGCCTAGTTAGTATGCACATTTATAATTAGGTTAGTAGCACTAAATGTTAATCTTGAATAGGTGAATACAATGTATATTAATTAAAATGGGAGTGACGCCTAATACCTTGAATTCTTCAGATTTTCTTGAAGCAACAAAATTGTCCCAATCTTCTTTGTCCAAGAAGTTCCATTGTTCAAGGGCTGACTTCTTCTTCTTATCACCCTGTCTTATGTATTCTCTGTTCAGATTTGTCCTGTAATTCCTAAGCATCTTTCCAGCGCGTTGCATCACACTTTTACGATGCAACATCTCATCCATTGCAAACAGATTCTGTAAAATAGAAATGTTATTAACTAGTACCAAAAATATAATTGCAAATAATAGAATTTGTAATCTACAAAATAGAATTGCAAATAATAATAACTCACGCATAAATCTTTCCATATCAAGTCTTTCTTCGCCTGAGGAACTTTATGCCAATTATCATATTTAACACCACAATGGCTTCGAGTGACAACCCCAAGACAGTTTATAAAATTATTGCGGTTCACTCCAATTGCATTCCCTCCATTATCAAACTCCACAACCAATTTGGATCCACTGCCACTCAGCGCAAGTAACTTTTTCAACAGAGTGATACCCCTTTTCTTGTTAAGTTTTTGTTGCTGCGCATCAAGTTGCTCAATTGCTTCAGTGGGTAGCTGTGCATCATCAACCTAAAATTTGACAAAAATAAACACACCGAATTAAGCCAATATAGAAATACAGGATATATGACATAACTAGAAGATAATGAATTTTATAGAAATACGGGATATGTTTTTAGAACTTACGTTGGTATCCTCGTCATGCTCGTCATGGACAGCATGCTCATCATGGACTTCATGCTCATCATGGACATCATTCTCATCATGGTGAGCCATCTGAAAATTTCATTAAAAAGGAAAACATTTAGCATTTGTATCAACTAGAATAAGGAAAACATTTAGCATTTGTATAAACATACATGTCTCTAAAATTGTGATCTTTTATCAATTAGCAATCCTTCAATGTACAAGTAATATAAAAAACAATGATTGTTCACATTCTAGGCCAACAAACACATGTGATGTCATTCTTATATATAATAAATGTGTACCACCTATCCCATCCTTGAACACCTAATCTCACTAGTAAGTGTATAATGTGTATTGGGTTTTCAAGAAAATTTCGGCAGCATTTCCCCGCTGTTATCTAAGTACATATGTACTTAGAGAACAAACGGGGAAATGCTACCAAAATTTTCTCGAAAACTCAATACACATTATACACTTACATCCTAAGTGAGATTAGGTGTTCAAGAACAGTCCCAAACCGGGGACTATCCAAGATTTACTCCTAATGAGTAAATCTTGGACGGGTTTCTAGGCCAACAAACACAATAATAGATATCTACAATGAAGCCGGACTCCATACAAACAGTATATAATTTAGTGATTGTTCATTCTAATTTATATCAATGTACAAGTAATATAAAAAACAATGATTGTTCACATTCTAGGTCAACAAACACATGTGATGTCATTCTTATATATAATAAATGTGTACCACCTATCCCATCCTTGAACACCTAATCTCACTAGTAAGTGTATAATGTGTATTGGGTTTTCAAGAAAATTTCGGCAGCATTTCCCCGCTGTTCTCTAAGTACATATGTACTTAGAGAACAAACGGGGAAATGCTACCAAAATTTTCTCGAAAACTCAATACACATTATACACTTACATCCTAAGTGAGATTAGGTGTTCAAGAACAGTCCCAAACCGGGGACTATCCAAGATTTACTCCTAATGAGTAAATCTTGGACGGGGTTCTAGGCCAACAAATAATGTGTTGTCATTCTTATACCTAAAATCCTAGTTCTTCAAATTAGGGTGATTATTGATGTCTTTAAAAGCATGATTGGCAATTTCGGGAAAAGTTCATCATTTAAATTCCAAGCATTCATATGTGTGCATTACAGTTCATCATTAAGCAAGAAGGGTGATTAGGATTCTCAATATACTCAACAATAAAATAACTTTTAGCAATCAGTACATTATTAAATAAACACAATCAGTAAATAACTTTTAGCAAAAAATCCACTAGACGTGCAGCCTAGACGTGCCCTGGCGCCGCCCAAGCATCTGCCCAGAGGCCTATCTAGGCAGGGCACCTGGGCTTGGGACCCTAGGCGTGCCCTGGCACCTACTTAGGCGCTGCCTGCGTGAGTTCTACGTTGGCGGCGACAGAGAAAAGCAAGGAAGAGGACAAAAAAGGTGGTGAGGGTTTGTGGGTTACCTTGCACGAGGACAGCAGGAGTAAAGCTGCTTCTACCGGCGGGGGCGGAGGTGACGACGACAGCACCGTAGCTGCTTCTACTGGCGGCAACGACTAGAGGAGAGCAGGGGCGGTGGGCAACGACCGGCGGCGACGAGCGGACAACAGCAGTAGCAGGGGCGGCGGAGAAGAAGGGCGTCGGAGAAGAAGGACGCCGGAGATGGGGCGCCGGAGAGAAGCGCCGGAGAGCAGCAGCAGCAGAGAAGCGCCGGAAAGTCGCCGCAACAGGGAAAATCGCCGCAATAGGGTAGCAATGAAACAGAAGAAAGGGGAAGAGTCGGGCGATCGCGGGGGGTTATAAGTTCCCAAATAGCGTCGGTTGTTTACAACCACCGACGCCTAAATAGCTTTAGCGTCGGTTGGTTGAAACAACCGACGTCCAATTGGACGATATTTTCATGGAAATTTTTGGCGGGAACCACCTTCAGCGTCGGTTAGAGAGGGATAACTGACGCTGAAAATGACACTATTTTTTTTATCGAAAAATGGATTTCGCGGGCGACTGTAAGCGTCGGTTGTTTATAAAAAAAACCGACGCTTAATACAAAGCGGTACCCGTGTCTAGCTGGTCTTCGAATATAGACGTCGGTTTTATTAAACAACCGACGCCTTATATGTTAGGCGTCGGTTTTCCTTAATAACCGACGCCCAGAAAAGCGACACTGAATGCTATTTCTGTAGTAGTGCATTTTAAAATATATGTTTGAAATAGGGACAAATATGTACATTAGTTATGTAGTATGTATGTTATTAGCTATTAATAAATAATATGATTGGTATTTAAGCCACAATTTTATGTGGGATTTGAGGATACAAAGATGGATTCATTATTTGATATAATAAGATGAAATCATTAATAAGTTAATATTGTTTGCATAAAAAATAATACGTTCTTGGATTCTCATGTGTTCTTAGAGCATAATGATTTAATTTGATTTATTAGTTTAATAATTACAAAAAATATAGTGAAAACATACATGAATGCCTCCAAAATTATCAGAATTATCATTTGTTTGTTTGTACTTGAGTATGATCTAACTTATGGGTCAATGTGACCTCATACATGCATACTATAATTAATATGTTATCATATTAACATATATTTTATGAATAGAAAGTGCTAAATTTTGTGCCTTTCTAGGAGGAATATTAGTCTAACTATAGTTTGACTGAAGGACTTGGTAAACGTAAAGGTTCGACTTGGAGACTCAATCAAGTACAATCTTGGCTAGTGAATGTTTTACTACAAGAAACATAAGGGTAAGAGGGTAATTATACCCATATATAAGTTATTAAGGTATCACTTGAATTGATTAATGTATGAAACCAAGACCTACAACTACTTCCATTGGAGACATCTCATTTTACCTTAGTACACTTAAATAAAGAGGATTGGATGGGAATTTGAGGAAGAGCATAATTGATATTCAATTCATTTCTTGAATTCTCACCCTATAGAGGTGTAATTTCATTAGATAATTAGATATATTCACATTTATAAATAATTTATCTTCACCACCCCTCTACAATTTATTTTTTCTTTTATAGTGAAAACTATATAGTTTTCCTTCTATTTCTCCTACTTTCTTCTTTGAGATTTCTTGAAGGTTCCAAATGAAGTGAATTTGGTTTGAGGAAAAGAACTTGATCGTTAGTAGTACTTTGACATATGATCATGAATTTGAGGTGCTTTGGTCAGTGGAAAATGAACGTGTTGAATCTAATTTGATTTAATGTAAAACTTCACTCAATGGTACTACTTATGGCTTATATGAGGGAATGTAGTTACATTAGATAGATTCTTTGGTCGTCAAGTTTTTTGGGATTTCTCTTATCTTATTGAGATGAATGAAAAAAAGAATTATCAATGTATATATTAATGAGTTGTCATGATTTTTTTTTGAATTTGTTTCTATATAATAACAAATGTTGGAATATGTAAGAATAAACTAATGATTGATGAGATGTAAAAATGAGAGGACAAATGACCCTTATGAGGACTATGATCAATGAAATAGATTCAATCATTAATAAAAAATATTAATTATCTAATTACATTTTTTATTTATGTATAATAATTCGTGTATGTGGAATTGGAACCTAATTGTTGCCCAAATGTTGTATACATATATTTTTTACTAGTTAGGGAAAATAAAGATTACTCTTACCCATATGAAATATATTTAAATGAGTAATATGAATACATCAACAAATGAAATTCCTAGCTAGGAGTTTTAAACATCATCAGCTTCCACCATAGCCTATACTAGGGAAGTGAAATTGGTGTACTCTCATAGTGGTCACAAGGGTCATGAAAAGGAAACATGGAGTGGGGTGACCCTAAGGATTAGATTACAACAAATTAGGAGATCCCTATAGTGACTATTATGAAAACCCCAATTCATTTTACACTGCGGAGATTATGGATCTTTGTAAACCCAATCAAGTCGTATGACTAACAAATGAATAAATGAACAAATTTACTAGTTAAGAGCCATGAAAACTGTGAATTTACACCAGAGTCCATACTAGAAAAGTGAAATAGATTTATCCTTATATTGACCATTTGGTCAGTGACAAAGGAAAATTCATATTAATTTAACCGTAATGGTTATATACCAATAACCATATAGTGACCATGGGTGTACCATTGCTTTTTGTTACTTTGGTGAGATTATGGATACCAAGAAACTTACTTGGGTTAGATGGACCAAAATTCTTTGAGGCATTAGTAGAGATTTTTTTTTATCTAGGTTTAATTTCATACTATATTCCCTAGAAAGTTTTAGTGATTGGAACCTATATAGTTCTAGGCATGAGGATGTTGGTGATAGATAGGCTATCTTCCCTACCTCATCATGTTGAGGTGACCCTTGTAGAATAATCAATTTTTGTGTTTTTTCCTTATCTTAGAGTGTCCATCTAAACAATAAGGTATGGATGGTGAGTAATTGACATAAGACTTGGAATAAGAACTTTTACTTAGCAAAATATATGAAAAGTAGCTTCAGGGTAAGAAATAACATGAGAAATGCACCTATTCTTTCTATATTTTTACTATATATAGTGTGTTGTTGTTGATTGATATTGTTTATTAACTATACCAAAATGCTAGGTTTAATTTTTATTTCTTAAATATTATTTTTTAAATGTAACTAGGTGCAATTATTCTTTCAACATTATTCTTAAATAGAAATTGGTAAACCCAATAGTGTCAACAATGTCAATTTTCCAACAATGGAGGGAACCAGCTAAACACACGCCCTTATTCTGCTCCCGACCAATCCAAAAACTACACCCAAGCTACCAAGAGCACCAAACGTGACCTAGACACCAATGATGAAACTAAAGAAAGGGAGAAGGTAAAGGAGATTGTATCCACTTCACATACAAATGTCTTTTTAGGCCTAACTCGAGGTGAAAGAGACCAGTGTTGGCATACAGAGCAAACTAGACAACCACCACAATGAGTGGAACTCTTGAATCCTCGTTGTTACATGCCCTAGTCTATCCGCCACCATAGAAAAAGTACAACCACACCATATGGATTCAACTAAGTCACCACAGGGGAGAAGGAGGGAGAGACGATAGGGGACCTAGGCGGAAGGAGAGGAAAAATTCCAACTACTGCCCCTTTACCCCAAGTTGGTGAGGAACCCACATTCGTGCACTAGGTCACCCGGGAAATCACCAAAGCTGAGAGACACAAACTCTGTTAACTTCGTTTAATCATTTTTTATATAGTCCTTAGATGTTTAATTGATTACGTTTCACTTGAAAATTAAGTTATCTACATTGGTTCACATTTTCTACTCTTCCCTTCACTTCTATAATGAGTCGTTTCATTTGATAATTATTTTTAAGTTCTAAGATTGACTCCCCACCTCTAAAAGACATATGTGTAAAGTGACTTTGTCACTTGATGAGGTGAATCCCTCATATTTTTTATATTTTGATTAGTTCTTGACATTCCAAAACTGAGGATCTATGGAAATATTTTGTATGTATTTGGGTTCTTTTTAAATTTGAAACACTATTGTTTGTGATGGAATGAACTTTTATTTACCGCCTTCATGTTTCTTAGTGGATTTTTTGTACAATCTTCAGCTAGATTGAAACAAAAGTGAATTCCACATTATATTTATGCTTACACTTGCAACTTAATGATATTAGTAGATGCTCAATTAGTCTATCTCGATGGAGAATTATTAGTGGCTAACCTAAGGGCAGCTCCCCGCACAAACCATAACCTAACTATCAACATTTTGATGCTACATCCACCACCACTGTGTCTATGATTTCACCACAAATGTTTCCTCTATGTCCATAATTGTTGAATTGATGTTGCAGTGGAGGAGATATAAATGTAATAGTTGATTTTAAGAACTGATAGGTGATAGAAAGTATAGTGGGTATGTTTGACATTGAAAATATTAGAGATAGAACATTTAAATAATGGGAGGGTGTCACTAGAAATGTATAAAGAGATAATTATTTTTATTCAATCAACATTAACATGATCAATGGAATGTGTGAAAAAGATAGATTCATATCTATACTATTAAATGTTTTTAAATTGATGATTATCTACTACGAAAGAGGAACTCTTGTCTTAATCCATGTGAGTTTATTTTTAGAAATGTCCAAAAATCAAGCAAAGAGTGGAAAATATTGTTGATCTTATCAAAGTCATGATTAAAATAATTAAAAATTTGCCCTTGTAATACAAGTGTGAGTTATATTTTGAGAAAGAATGTGGCCATCCTTGATATAAAAACCCTTACTGAAAGAAATCTGTAACATGTGTCACACTCACCAACTCATGAGTAACCTTGCAGCTCATATCCTTAGATGGGATTTTGAAATATCAATTGAGGATATTGATTGTGAGGTAATGTTTCTAGTATAGATGGTAATTATGGTTTACTTAGCTAACTAAATGTTGGACATATCTAATTTTTTATTTATTGCTTACTTATTTACTTATTAAATCTATTTAACAATATAAAAATTTAAGGTAAGTTAATTATTTGAAATACACATGCTAACTTATTTAATATATTAGTCATACTTTGGTCAAAATGGATTTGGGTTTATATGAGAAGTAACCCTAATTTGGGGACACATTAAGGTTAGGGGTTCATCCGAATAAATGTGTTTGAATGTAGTTAGAATTTTGATGAAACCACATTTAACATTTATTTTTTGACAATAAAAGTTTATACAACATCCCAAACAATTAAAATCCTAGAAGTATTTGAATTTTATAATACATTTAGTGGTTACATTTTCATTTGTAGAATTCACTTGACCAAAAAGAATATCAAAGTCATTGGTAAAATGGATTTTACAATAAAATTTAGACAACCCATCACAATGTTACCCCATTTTGTTATTGTTGATTGAATACTTTTAAGGAAAAATTAGCCAGATACATATATTGACAACTGATATTGACCATTGATTGGATTTTTTAAGGAAAAAATAGTCGACCATTATTGGACAAAATATATAAAAAGGTAGTGTAAGAGGTATTTAATTTAATATGAATAATATAAATTAGCAAACATACACCCAAAATTCTAAAGAGAAAATAAATTTTCATTATATTACATCACAGCTCTGCATCTCATTCTAGGTGAGGCAATATTAGAGTTAAAGGTGAAGGTGTAGGGTTCTTAGAAGAAAGAGACACACCTTTCTATTGAAGGTGATATTGAAGTGGAATAGTGTAGTTTTTTTGGCAAGTAAACCATATTGTTAACCATGACATATAGCATTCCAAATTCATCCTATTATTCCTTGCCTTCACGATAACCCTAATCACCTTTTTTTATGTATTTGCCCCTATCTCTCTCTTAAAAGAAGAAGAGAAAAGAATATTCACTAATGATTTTCTTGAGATCATTCAAGAAATTGGAAACATACAAGATACCTTATTCAAAGATTATTGGGTTTAATCCTTATTTTTAGCAAATAAAAGCTAATTTTCCATACATATGTTGAATATGAACAATTCATGCTAGTGGGAAAACAAACATAAATTGCATGTTAGTGCTCGATCTGAGTACTTAAACTAAAGTTGATGTTATGAAACTCATCATTACCATGCAATTCTTGTTACCATAAATAAGTTAGAAATATGTAGAATTCCAAGTCCTATTAGATTGCTGATTTGTCATAAATATGCTGAACTTCAACAATTCATGATGTTGTGAAAACAACAATAAATCAATTTATATTCTAGTGTTGAATCAAAGTAAAGTTGAGGTTTTCGAACACATCATTACTATGATGTTCTTGTGATCATAAATAAGTCAGAACTCAATAGAATTCCAAGTCCTAGCAGACTGTGACAAAGATTGCTAAATTAAAGATAATACAAGAAGTTGGTATTGATATTTTACCTAAATGAGTAGAACTGATATTCAATGGGATTCAATCTTAATTTTAAAAGATGAATGATTTACCTATTCTTAGTAAATATATATTATTCAAATTTTATGATGATAAGGAAAAATCCAAAATATTAAAAATGGCATATATGGCCATATATGGTGAATGTGAATAGGATTGAAATGTTATTTTGTAATTCAAAAAAGAAGATCAATTGATTATGATGTATGCCAAGTGATATTTGTATCAAAAATTTATTACACCTATAACATTTGGGTCTTGGGCCTTAATTGTTTAAGATAGGGTTTTAAACCTTATACCAAGGAATACACATATTTTGCACAAAAATGTGATATTAATAATGAATTATGGTTTTTAATATCTATCTTGACTATTATTGATACTTATCAAACAAAATTGGAAAATTGTTTTCCTTGAGTCAAAATGTGAATATAATTTTCATTTTCAAACTTTGACTAAGTCGATTAGTTGTTTATCTCCATAAACATCATATAACCTTCTTTTTTTAGGGAAAGGTGGAATGAATATCACTCATTGTGGAAACTAGTATCGTGTTACATGAAGTTATTCATGTCATGTCCTAACCCTTAGTTAGGGAGAAATATCACATGGGAATTTCTAGGACCTAAAATAATGGGATAGTCTCCTTTCATGTGTTTAGCTATAGGGACTCATATAGTGAGGAATAACATGCCACTCTCTTTATAATCGTGAAATGGAAGTTGAGTCTTTACACAGAAGTTAAGCCCTAAAGAGAATACCCCATCCATCACCTATGACAGTTGATTGTTATTTTTCAAAAAGTACAATATTTGAGTATCTCCAATGTATTGTTGTCACTAACTCCACTAGGATAATGGACCCCAAAACACTTATCCTTGGCTATCAGAGTAAGGCCTTCAAGATCTTGGAAATACTAGTGGATGAGAAGATAATAAACTTTTTCTACCTTAATAAGAGTAGAGATATCCACTTGTGGGTACTAAGAACAAAAATGGTAAAATATTTCAATTTTATTTGACTTTTATTGTAAGTTTTTGAGGTGATATTCCCCAAATCATATGTTGAACAAATGCTAAAAAATTTGGAAACCAACATCAAAGCTTCATGACTGTGGATATGTATGAGGTGGAGTCCATAGATTTTTGGGATTTTTCCTCAGTCGCAATGACAAAAAAGGGTTGGATCTGTCACTTTTGAGATTGGCTTGACAAGTGGAGATAAAAGTAGGCAGTGAGACTCTAAAACACTACCAATTTTTGGTCGAAGAAGCAAGACATATAGATTGCATGATCCATATGCAACATACCAAAATTTACTATCCTAACCTTGAAAACCCTAATTCTATGAGCCTACAAGACAATATGTATAGTTCTTAAATCATGTAAGTAGGTGTAATATAAATCGTGATAGGATAAACTTTTTCAATCCTTAAATGTCTGATGAATTTAGTGAATTCATTTAGTTTGAGTTGTGATAAAAATACGCCCAAAATATCATGAACTTTGAAGGTTCCTAGAAAGAGTTACCTAAGTATTATTTTAGTTAAATAATTGATTCATTATGCAAGTTCAACCATAGTTTTTTGTTTGTCGGCTAGATATGAAGGATGCCACATGATCCCTTTTTAGTCCTTTGGATGGACTACATGGTCTTGTTGTGGCCTTGCCACCTTGGATCTCTAATCTAGGTGGTCTCATACTTGAGATGAGATGCCATGGATTTCTTAGTTTTTTGCATCAATCTAGGCAGTAGATCATGGATCTGAGGGTTGCATGCTTGTGATCAACCTCCAATAGTTTAGGATTGAGATTTAAGAGCACCTAAGAGGCAACACCCCACACCATCACACTCACCCTTCATGGATTGAGAGGGGAAACCAAATGAGGGATCAATTAGTCTCACCCTGCTGAGAGGAACTAGTCCACCCCTCATTTGGGCCTCTTGAAGAAGAGAGCACAAAGAATAAGATTTCACACTTGACGAATTCTTTAGCAGGGTTTAGAATAGAAAGATGGAGGTAGGGGGATGATGATAGATGAAGTTTCAGGGAAGAGCCCATGTCCCTTGATATTTTTCACTACTTATATATGGTGGAAAAAAGAGATGGAATCATATGTAGGAGTCAAGGAAGAAGGACCACCGTTGGAAATAATAGATGACTCCATTACAATGTGGAGTCCTGCATAACTACAAGTGGGAACTTGATCAAGAGTTTTGATGGAATACAGAAACAATGATCTCGCTACATCACACTTCCAAGGTATGTCAGACATGTTGGAGGTATAAGAAAATGACCAGGAGAAGATAACAACAATTGATCCTCTGTTGAGTCTTCTAGCCGCACAATGGGGTCTCTTTTGTGAAGAAATAAGTTCTCCCACAGAATGAGAATGGAAGGAGGGCCACAATTCCTTGCAGGAGGAGAACCTCAAAGTAAAGATTGTTCACACAGAATGAAGTCAACATCCTGCCGGTGGAAAAAATGCATTGACACAGAGAGAAGCATGGAGTGGAAGTTCTCACAAAGCTGAGTAGGGGCTCACATAGACACATTGGGAAAGAACACGAGGAGAGAGAGATTATGGGAGAAAAAAAGTGGACTCTGCGCTAGCTAGGGCCAGTCCCAATGATATCTTAACCAATCAATGAGAGGCCACATGGCACTCATCCTGGTGGCCTCAAGTCAAAATCTGATAACCCAAATTATCCCAATAAGGTGAATACTTCAGTATATACCCAAATCTTGTATAATTTGTAATAGAAAAATACAAACAGGGAATATTAATTATCAAAAAATGTATATAATAAAATGAAACTATAATATCACTATTTTATGTTAAATATATTAGTTATTAAATAACATGTAGAATGCTCATAGCAGGTGAAATAAATAGCAATCCAAAGTCAAAATTATGGTAATGAATCATTGACTCTTAAATCCGATATAGAATTCATGTAAAGCAACATACGATGATGTTTGTATATGTGATCATGCAATTTGCTTAATGTAGATATTTTGGGTTGATAACACTAGATAAAACATAACCAATAAGTTGATAACCAATAAATGATGGAAATCAATATAACCTTAATTTCACATAGAACATAATATGTAACCATGATATCAGTTTGACACATGGAATTCATATTATGTACTGATGGAACTTATTGCATGGTTTATATCCCTGATATGATAAATGAATGTCACATAAGACTAATATGTGTACATAATAATGTGAAACATGATTATCAATTGAGAAACCCTAATTTCAAACATAAATGGAATATAAGATCAATAATCTAATTATAAGAAGATAAGACCAGTAATGATGGAAATATCCTAATACACTAATCTAAACCCAAAATTGGACATGTTTAGGGTTGATAATGAGAATCCAATGTATGTCATGTATGATCATTATATATGAATTAGGGTGACCAAGGTAATAGATGTCTTTAGAAATATGATGATTAGGGTATATCAATACAAGGTACACTTTACCTCTTACTTGGCCTACTATATAGTATGGTTGTATTATATGTGTACAAAAGACTTGGTATACGATATTGGATAAAACAATTATTCTTGTATGTTACCTTCGATAATATCCTATATATGTAGATTTGAGCACATGAAAACATAATATATCTATACCACTATATTAAAGCACTTAAACTCTTTGGTAGTAAATGCTTGGAAAGGAAAACAATTCAACTCTTGGGTAGTAAAGTGCTCGAAAGCAATCCTACTATTTGGTAGTGGACCTTGTAATGATCCAAATATTTGGTAATAGATAATAAGGCCTTCATGCATTCAACCTTTGTAGGTAATCCATGGACGAGATAATGAAAATGTGCCTAAATACATGTTATATTTTGTCAATAAACACCTTTATTCAAGTATGCTTTTGTTATATTTTTACTGGCAATTATAAGATTTATTATATTGCCAAGTCATAGTATCAAAGGCGTATATGAATCTTGTAGCGTACTTAGCACAACATTTTATTATATTTTGTGGATGTTTATCACTTGAAATCTATATTTTAGGAATCTGGATATATGATCTTGAAGACCTTGATAGTTGAGAGTTGTATGGTGAGAAGATGTATAGGTGGACCTATTGCCTAAAGATCATGCATAGACGTAGTATGTGCATACATAAAATTTTACTATTCAATGTCTAATATCAATTTTTAACTATTCGTGTTGTTGTTATATGTTGAGCACAGATCTTGTAGTTATGTTTTGATTTTTATGTTTATGTGCTACTGTTATTCCTTTGAATTTCTGTAATTTTCTTCTTCTTGTCCTAGTGCACAATGTTTAAATTGAGATTGCTGTTGAGGTGAGGTGTTTCAAGTTGGACGTCACACATGTGGTGAAGGTGTTGAAAATCTGGGAACGTCAAGGGTCATAAATGAGCATGAACAATAGAAAAGCTATAACGACCCCACCTCCCAGTAACCCCCAATTAAGGGAGACTAAGAGGTTAGAGCACTTGTCCCCATTTCCAGATCAAAGGTTCGACAAATAATCATTAATAATTATCAAATTCTATCAATCTAAACTGAAAGGCTGTAATAAAATTTAACTTTTCATACTTTTTCAAAAACTTGGATATCTACTTCTATCCACATGGAGTCTATTCTACCTAATCCTCCTTTGAACTTTAATTCATATTTACTTCCACATATGCCACTTTACTGTTTGTTCTTTTCACTTGTACCTAAAACGCTGACAAACAAAACGTCGGTCAACATAAAGCTGGTATGTGGGTGAAACAATAATCATGCAATTAATAACAACATATTGCAGTCAATTACAGTTTAACAACCAACTTTACGTTTTAAATATAACTGCTCGATCCACACATATCCTATCCTCTGTGCTATCCCTACAATGGACCTAGATGCTACCTTCCTTTTGGTATATCCCTATTAAACCCCTCATGATCCCACCTAATAGGTGAATCAGTTTCTAGGGTTGAGTCACATGGCACTACCCGTAGGTAGCCCACTCTTTAACTCATGGTATGATAAGAGTCTCATGGCACTACACGTGGGTATCCCAATTGCTAACTCATGATAACCTAGACCTTACTCTAGGTTACCCTTTTTAGCATTTACAAAGCCATAGAGGAGGACCCGAATCTAAGCCAGTTATATATACATTTATAGTGATAATCATAGTCACTTTATAGTTGCATGAAATAAATAGGCATCCAACAGTTATTTTCAAGCAATCGATAAAATGTTCGGAAATCACCGTGAATCTAAAGAGATTATTCATAAGAGTAACCACATACATGTCAGGATGATTTGAGACAGATTAATCCATGCAAGTAAGAAATCCAAGCAAGAAAGCACACATAACAAGATCCTGAAATAATCATGCAATTCCCTTTTATTACTCATGTCATCGAGATCTATTAAACCTAGCTCGCTTCCTAGGGTTTCTAGTCCACTTTTAGGGTTTCCTTTGCAATTAGGGTTCCACTTCACTTTTACTATTTTAAATCCCAATTAATACAATTACTCACAAACCCTAATTATCTCATCCATTCTTCTCAAAAGATATTAAGGTTATCTTTTAACAACATATAACCCTAATTAACCATCAAGTAGGTCCGTTATGCCTCTTTTACATTAAAGCTACCATTTTTATCCTTTTAATCTAGGATAAAATCGTTATGCTCATTTATCATCATTTCATAGTTCATTATGGTCTAATTCACATATGAACTCTATTCGTCATTAATTCTACATTTTATTCATTAGAAAACCCTAATTACTACATTAAGGGTATTTATCCACAATTAGGAGTCTTTATTCTCGAAATAGCTTAGTATCCTCATATCTTATCTTTATTCATGATTTTGAATAATTAAAACCATTAAGAGTCACAAAAACTAATATCAGGGTTTCAAGGCCCATTAAAGCTTATTTATGCACATGAAACTCTAAATTAAACCAATTATGCACAAAGTTCATCCTTTTTATTCTTAATGTGCCTTTTTACATTTAACAGGTTAATATCGACTTTAATCATCCATTAAACCCTACTAAACACATTAATCATCTCAAAATAGGGTTTCTTAATCTTTCATACATTAAAGTTAATAACTTCCATTACTTTTCGAATTTCAATCAGAAATAGGCTTCAATTATATTTTTATTGCATTCCTTGAGTTCTCCTGATCAAAATTCATATATAATGCGCATCCATCCAAGCTACTGTTAATTAGTTATGAATTTTGCAAAAGTTAACTTTTTGGACCAATCAGAAGCTGACATGTAGCCTCTTTCCCATGCAATGTTGCTTTGTGAAAATATAATGGAGTTACGATTATACCCCCGCTTAAGTGACCATCCCTTCAGCACACGGAGGGATAGAAGCATCATTTGCGTCTATTCATCTTCTATCTTGAGAAGCACTGCGCCGTCCGCCGATCATGTTGTTTTTGCGGAACTTCGGGGGTCTGCCCCTCCTGCCTAGGGGCTCGAGGGTTGCTGCCGACCATACCCCTAGCTCTGCCTCCCTCCTCCGTGCTTGGGGTACCACCAACCCACAACCATGGTGGCTGGGTTGGGCCGAATAGGCCTGCAACTTGTAGCCGCATGTGCAACCGTATTGTTGCTATGTCGCGTTGTATAGGGCATGGCGATGCTAGCTTGACCTCGTTCTGACTTCGTGGCATCTCCAACTCCCATCGCAACCCCACCTGGGCTCCTTGCTGCCCCAGGGTTACGTTGCTCCCCTCTGCTAGGGTTTTGAATGGAAACGATGAAGAAGGAGATGGGGGAGAGAGAGAGAGTGATGTGGGATCTCTCTGGACTCGACCCAAGGTCTTACCCCTTATATAGGGGAGAGTAACAACGCCCTAAGATACTTGCTTACGAAGAAACAAGGTTCTTTCCCCCTAGGAATGTGATTCCTTCATGAAAGAGCAAGTTCTCTCTCTCTCTCTTAATATCCTTTTGATATTCTTTATTCCTTAGATATTTGGATTTCGAAAATCACCTCTTTTCTTCTCTGATATTTGCCCTTTTTAATCATTGGTCACGAAATTCTATTTTCTTTTAATAGAAAATACTTCCTTTTTAACAATACTACAAAAAATCATTCATTATGTATCATATTATTCTCTTATTTTGCATTATTGGTATTTTCTCTTTCCTCTTTCTTCATTGGGGCTCCTTGGAACCCAATGAACTCCAAGATTTCGAAATTCCTTTATAAGGATACTTATTATCCTTCTAGATGCAACTATATTCATTATTTCACATTATCTCATTTATTTCTTATTAAAATATCTCTCTTTGAGGATTTCTCTTTTTATTTCTTTTTATTTTCCTCATTGGCATCCCTTTTAACATTAGGATCCTTTCTTCATTGGACTCCTTGGAACCAAAGGAACCCAAGAGGCATGAAATCCACCTTTGGATTACATACTTTTGCCTTCTAGAGGTTTCTACATCTTTCTTTTCTCCATTTCAAATTAACAATGGAATTCCTTTTGTCTTTTTCCTTATTATTGGTCCCAATAGCCAATAAAGCCCACAAAACAATCATCAAGGCTATTGTAAACGAAATCCATTTATTCAAAACAAATTATATCTTTATTTTTTCAAATATCTTTAATATGAGAAATTACATTTCTCACCAAATGAACCCAAAAGTTGGGGTTGTAACAAAAGCTCGGGTTCTCACCATGAAAGTCAAAACTTAAGAATACCTTGAACTCAAAAACCTCTAGGTTTAGATTAGTCATCTCTATGAGACTAAATTTGACCTAGCCTCTAAGTGAGAATCTAGATTTTCAAGAACTACATCTACATTGGTGCTTGTTATATAGTAAGTCATGGAGTACCAATCATCCCTTATAATGTAGTGGTATGGGATATTAAATTATTCGAAGATGATGGGAACAACAAGAAGAGAAACCCTAGATATATGTGCATGTGTGTTTTGGGTAGATACATCAATCTACACCTTGTTCTCACCCTATCCCATGAGTTACATGGAACTAGTCATGAATGCATATTCATCCTAGTTTTAATGGATATTTTAGTACAATTCAACATTCAAATCTCATAGTGTTCATTACAAATAGACAACTTAGTTTTTATGCTAGTTTGTAGGACTTTGCTACTTTTCTTGACTCCTCTTGTAGGTTTTAAGTCTTATCACACTACAATAAGAATTCCTAGGGGGTTTTGTTGTCCTCTCACATGCAACAGTCGAGAGGAGGATGCCTCTCATAGGGTTTTAGGTAGTGCCCCATATTGAAAACGGATAATGAGAATCTTTAGAAGGTCGACGATCTCTATCAGGTCAATAACCAGGTAATCAACCTTCACATCCATTGATCTCTATCAATCAATCTTAGTCGATCGAGCTACACTCTCAAAGTAACTATAGACCTTGAGGATGATAACCCGTTTTATTATACTATCAATCTCTTTAGCATGAACAACCTCCAAAGCAATCTACCTTTAGGTTGATACCAACAGATCCATCAGTGATTGATCTCCACAGTCAATCATCTCCTAAAACCTCCAATGGTTTCTTATCCACCAAGAAATCAATGTTAACCATCCACATGGTGCAAATTCAACCACTGACACATGGGTACAGAGGCCTACAAATACCCATAGTACAACCACAGAAGGTCTCCATTGAAGCCCACACTAGTCAAGTTGTACATGTTTCTCTGCCAAAGGCAAGTGTTCAACTTACTATTAGAGAGAGCAATCAACATCTCTAGCAACAATTATCAACCTCTTAAGGTTCATGATCCATCGTTGTCCTACTACTTCCTAGAGTTATCGACACCTCCATGAAAAGCGTGATCAACCACCAGGTCAATATCTGAATCTATTGATCTGTTTCATCAACAACTCAATAGCTATTGACCTCCAATGGGTCGACCTCCCGATCAACCTATGCAAGTCCAAGGCTATTGACCTCCCTCTCTAAGGCGATCAACCTTCTCACCAAGGTGTTGTCCATACAACTACTCCAACCACAAGTTAGAAGAGGGAGAAGGAAGGGAGTCTATTGTCACACACCATGCCGAGCTACTTATACTACATAATGACCATGGATGTGTCCTCTTCCTTTACCATTCAAACTATTCTATCATGTCAAGGGAGTAGTCATTTCACTAGGGTGTGGGGACTAGTCCTAATACACATTTCTTGCAATTTTATTCTCATCCCATGTCTTTATGAACTCATGTAATTCATTTCTACTAATTTAATGCATGTTTTATGGATTGATAACCCACTTTATGTGATTTACTATAATCTTAGGCCACAAGAACTTGAATGAATAAGATTTGGATATCTATTAATTTTAGTTGATGCCCTAACAATAACATCTGATGTGAAGTCTCTGAACAAGTGGATACATGATATGTGAGTAACAAGACATTAAGCATACAAGGATATCCACTCATGCAAGTGTCTAACACTGAAAGGGGAAACTTGCATAAATTTAGTTATCTCTTCATACAAGTTTGCAATTGAATGAATTCATAGATTAAGATAGTGATGAAACTGGATTCCACCCTAGTGTTTTCATCCATTGATAACTAGAACCTTAATCTATCTCTTTTCATTCTTGCAAGAATAGTTACTTAAACCAACTCAAGCTTGTAATAAATACTAGTTCTTGACTAGTTACTTTGTATGACAATTCTTAAAAACATTATCCTTTGGGTTTGATCCTGAACTATACTGAAATAAGATCCATCCAATTGAGGGGGGTCGTTATTATACGTTGGTTGAGGTAAACTCTAGGGATTTCACCCCTAGTAAATTTTCCTATTCAATACTATGCAAAAAAAAAATTAGGACACCATTAATGTTGACTCAAGGTCAATTAGGTCAATGTTGACTCACGTCTAAATTGACTAAACCCGGGTTTTGATGATGACTAACCATTCCACATATTGGTGTATAATGCTTCTACTTGAGTGATTTCAGATTGGGTATAGACACACTCCAATTGCCCTACCTTGCACATCTCAAATTGGAGAAAAGACAAGTCAAAGTCATACAAGTGCATGTTTTTGTAATATGATGTATATCCTTTAGAATCATGTTGTAAATCACTTGTAATGATTGTATGACTTGTAATTAAGCTTAGAAAAATATCAGGAACACTTAGATCGAATATTAGAGCACTTTTAATGCAACTTTGAAAATCAATTACATGCACCTGTTCGGTCGAGTTTCCCACCCTGAACCTCGACCGATCAACCTTGGTCGATTTTCTGAAGATTGCATCGGTCGAGTTGTGCACTCACAGAACTCGACCGATTGGGTAGTAGGCAAGTTCCAGTTGGAATGGTCGGTCGAGTTTCCTCAGAACAAACTCGACCGATCATTTTAATATCGGGCTGCCTGCTACTTGATCGGTCGAGTTACACATATTGAAACTCGACCGATTGCACTGTACGGAAAAGTGCAGAAAAGTGTTTCTAGCCGTTGTGGAGTTGCAACAAGTGAAAATATATCCGTTGCAAGCCACAAAACGGCTAGTTTTCGTTCTTAAGTGTTCCCAAAGTCTAAGAGGCATCCCCAGCTATAAATATGACCCCTTGGGCTTCATTCTAAGGTTGAGAATTCATTGCAAACTCCTTGTGAGGTTCCTATTCAATAGTTGAGTGCTTCCTACAGCCTCCTCTCTCTCTCTAAGCTTAATCACTTGCTACATCCATTAGAGTGAGTAGGAGATTTGTAAGAGAGCTAGTTTTATTTGTATATCTTGTGAGGCTCTCACTTCCACCACCTCCCCATCTCTCATTTCCTATCTTGAAGATGAAGGTTCTCTCTCTTGTCCAAGAGAGGTGAAGAAGAACAAGGGAAGGAGTCCCTTGGTGAAGATCAAGGCTAAAGACTTGGAGCTAGAGTGGGTAAGCCCTTGGAGAAGGCAGAAGACTCAAGCTCAAGTGGGTAAGACCTTGGTGGAAAGCTTCTCCGAGTGAAGGTGAAGTCAAAGGCGGAAGATCCAAGAAGAGTGGGTAATTCCTACAAGGCCAAAGACTTGTGCAAGAGTGGGTAAGTCCTTGGAGAAGGCCGAAGACTCTTGCAAAGTGGGTAAGTCCTTGGTAAGGTTGAAGACTCTTTTGTATTGGATAGGTAAGTCCTTTGTTGGTCATGCATTGTAAATCTTATAATTGAATATAAGAGTGCAATTGGTTGAAGTCCTAGAGGTTGACCTCTCTAGGCAAGTGGACTGACACACTTCTAGTTTGAAGTGTGGAACCACTCTAAATAGCTTGTCTATTTTGGTGCATGTTCAATCTCTCTTATCCTTGCTATGCATGATTTAGTTGCACTCAAATTACCTATTTAGCAACCTTATCTTGTCATATAATTTGAAGATTTAATGAGTTTTGTTTAAGTGCTTTCAGCTCTATTCACCCCCCCTCTAGAGCACCTAAGTCACCCATCTAGGATCCAACAAGTGGTATCAGAGTGGGTCTTCTCCAAGCATACTTCAACAAGTAGGAGAAGATGGGTGACTACCTAGGAGGGAGACTCTCGAGCAGCCTTCCAATCTTTGATGGGAGAAACTTCCTATATTGGATAAGTAAACTTAAATTCTTCATCCAAGGATCAAGCCTCGAGATGTGGCAAATGGTGAACAACCCATACATTCTACCAAAGACAAACATTGAAGAATGGGATGAAGCCACCTTGATGAAAGCAACCTTGAACGCTAGAGCCATGCATATACTTTATGCCTCCATGACCCCCACCGAGTTCAACCGAATTTCTTCTTGTGAGACGGCCTATGAGGTATGGAGAAAGCTTTGCATCACTTATGAAGGGACAGATCAAGTGAAGGAAAGCAAAGTGTACATGCTCAAAGGGTTGCTTGAGAACTTCAAGATGGGAAAGGATGAGAGCATAGCCAACATGTACTCAAGGCTCAACACCATCTTGAATGGTCTTGCTGTTCTAGGACATCCTATGTCTAGTGGAGAGATCAACTCAAATATTCTTAGAACTCTCCCCAAGAGATGGGAATCCAAGGTGACTTCCATTGAAGAAGCAAGGTCGCTTAGGGATATTCCTATTGAAGAGCTCATTGGAAATCTACAAGCACATGAAGCCACGCTTGACAAGAGGGAGGAAGTAGAAAGAAAAGAGAAGAAAGAGCTAAAGAGAATGAAGAAGGCTGAAATAAAGGCTCAAATTGAAGCTATCATGGAAAAAGTCTCTCCATCCTCTCAAGCTAAAGAAGATGCCATGTACTCCAAGGGTAGACTCTACAAAGGCAAGTCCTCCTCCATCTGGTGCGTCACATGTGGAAAGAAGGGTCACTACAAGGAAGATTGCCCACAAGGCAAAAAGACCCATCTTCACAAGAAGAAATGGCACTCAAGCTCAAGTGGCTCCTCCAACTCAAGCTCAAGTGAAGATTCATGTGAAGGATCAAGCTCAAGCTCTAGTGATGAAGGAGAATGTCATTTTGCTCTTGTAGCATCAACAAGTGAAGACTCAAATGAGGTAAATCTAGACTCTTTAGATAAAGAATCCTTGATTGATCTCATTCATGATATTTGTGCATCTCTTAAGTCTTCTCAAAAGAAAAAGAAAAAGCTTGCTAAAATTGTTGATAATTTGTATGTAGAATTAAATGATCTTGAACATGCAAATTCTTGCTTGCTTAATGATAAAAATGATTGTCTTAGCCAAGTAGACTCTTTTAAACTTGAAAATGCTAGTTTACTTGATAAGATTAAATTTCTAGAAGTTCAACCTCTCATGCCTAATTCTAATGAAGAACATACTTTAATTGTTGATTCTCTCATGCATGACATTGATGTTCTTAAATCTGAAAACAAAAATGAAGATTTTGTTTTGCATGAATTAGAACTAGAAAATGCCTCCTTGCTTGCTAAAATAAATGGGCATGAATCTTGCTCTAGTTCTACTAGTAGAGAGAATGATGTTGCTGCTCTTCATATTGATAGAGATTCTTATTTAACTAAAACTCTTTGCTTAGAAAATGATCTTCTACATGCTAGAGATAACATTAATCAATTATCTTCTACAATTGCTTCTCTTAAACATGATAATGATAGTTTAAGATCTTCTTTGCAAAGATTCTTAGTTGGTAAAAAGAATCTTAATCAAATCCTAGACCATACTACTAAACAAATTGGTAGACATGGTTTAGGGTATGTTAGTAGTCAAGGGAACAACAAAGATAAAGGACCTCCAATATTCCATGGAGAATCCTCTAGTTCCGAGACTATAGGCACATGCAACTATTGCAATGAATTAGTTCATTATTCTAATTGTTGTCCTTTTAGGAAAGCACCCAAGAGAAATAGGATTTGGGTTGCTAAGCTAACTCCTCCGGACCCAAAAACATGATTGGGGACCATTTCATCTTTCTTCTTGTAGGTACTTGCAAATGGATTGACTTGAGCCACTAAATTGCAAATTGACTTCTCAATCCACATGAAAGAAGAAAGGTGAGATGTGTAGAGGGTGACAACAATTGGAAAAGGAATGGTAAGAACAAAGGTAATGTCTTTATTGCTTATAACCATTTCTAACTTGTTTTTGTCAAGTTAGTGTGCACTATACATATGGTTTTTGAGTCAAAAGTGGCATTTTGTGATTCTCTTCACACTCCTGCTCAAAAAATGTTTCTAATGCTTCTATAGTGCATTACTAACTTGCTTAGACATGTCTGGATATGATTTGTATTTTAAGCATGCCTTTAAATATATAAAATAGGTGTGCTTGTTGACAGCTGCTCTGTCGGTCGAGTTTTCCCTATTGAAACTCGACCGATAGGCACCAATGGGGTTGCCAACAGCTGTCATCGGTCGAGTTGTCAATGCACAGAACTCGACCGATCACACTGTGCACAGAATATACATTTGGCTTATTGAGTGAGAATTTCCCTCTCAACTAGATTTTCTCAACCAATAGCCTTATTCTTTGGCACTCTCATTTGGTACCTTTATATATGCATATTGTGATGATCTAAATTGCCTATCTTGCTTACAACTCTATCTCTCTACTTGCTCTAAATTGGTATATCTATATCTTGCAATTACTTGCTTTGAGTTGTTTTGCAGGTCTTGATGATGATCTCTTTGGATCTCTTGGTTGTGTCTAAAATCGCTTCCGTTGTACTCTAACTTGCTACATCTATCTAGGTGTATACCTTTTTTTTATACATACAACCTTGAGGTTCATAGGGGTAATCATCTTATGGTAGGAATGAATATTTAGTGAGTTATATCCTTTCATGCTTCTAAAATTGCATATCTCTTTGTTTGGATATATCTCTTCATCTACTCATAGCTTGCTCTTTAACTTGTGTATCTTTTGGTATCTCTTGCTATGATCTAGATCCTACTAGTAGTCCTAACTTTTGATATCATCTACTAGTAGTTCACATACATGTAGTTCTAACCCTGTTTACAATTGACATCTTTGCTCATCTATATGCTATGCTTATACATGCTCAAGCTTGTTCCTTAAATTGAATATCTACTATCTTGAGTTGCTTGCATAACATTGTGATGCAGGGTACATAGATCTACATGATATGTGGGAATTGGAGTTTTTTTTGGATTTTATGCAGGTTTTGCTCCAATCTCAGTTTTTTCTGCAAGTATAGTGTTTTTTATGCAGAAACACCCTTCTAAGCAAGACTCATTGCCATGCCATGAGCTCCGATGGTTTTTGGTCAAATTCCATCATCTTGAGGGTCAAAATTGTGATTTATTGTTTTTCTGTAGCACTTTATCTTGAATTTTTGGGATGTTCAAGTATATGCTTTAACTTGCTTTTCTTTCTATGCTTGGACAAGCCCCTATCTGCGCTCTTCTACTCTCCTTATATATTTGTGTTATCTCCTTTCTCTTTAACAAGTGATGTTTCTTTTTTCTTCATAACCCCCACCTTTTTGAAATGACAAAGGGGGAGAAAGGTAATGTCTTCTTTTAAAAAGAGGAAGAAGGCATGTCTTACATGAAGAAGAGAAGTATGTTCATGTAAAGGGAGAAGGTAAAGGGGAGAATACATATATGTGTAGAACATATATGAGTAGAAGACATGGTATTCTATAAATGTTATGAAAGCTAACCATGCAGGAGAAATAGCATCAATTGAGGGGGAGTATGAGAACTCCACTAGCATCAATTGAGGGGGAGCATATGAACTCAATTCCATTGAAACCCCTAGGTTTCTCCACAGGTATGATTTTACTTGAAAGCTTTCAATACATTTATGGAATGGTTTGTCATCTTCAAAAAGGGGGAGAATGTTGACTCAAGGTCAATTAGGTCAATGTTGACTCACGTCTAAATTGACTAAACCCGTGTTTTGATGATGACTAACCATTCCACATATTGGTGTCTAATGCTTCTACTTGAGTGATTTCAGATTGGGTATAGACACACTCCAATTGCCCTAACTTGCGCATCTCAAATTGGAGAAAAGACAAGTCAAAGTCATACAAGTGCATGTTTTTGTAATATGATGTATATCCTTTAGAATCATGTTGTAAATCACTTGTAATGATTGTATGACTTGTAATTAAGCTTAGAAAAATATCATGAACACTTAGATCGAATATTAGAGCACTTTTAATGCAACTTTGAAAATCAATTACAGGCACTTGTTCGGTCGAGTTTCCCACCCTGAAACTCGACCGATCAACCTTGGTCGATTTTCTGAAGATTGCATCGGTCGAGTTGTGCACTCACAGAACTCGACCGATTGGGTAGTAGGCAAGTTCTAGTTGGAATGGTCGGTCGAGTTTCCTCAGAACAAACTCGACCGATCATTTCAATATCAGGCTTCCTGCTACTTGATCGGTCGAGTTACACATATTGAAACTCGACCGATTGCACTGTACGGAAAAGTGCAGAAAAGTGTTTCTAGCCGTTGTGGAGTTGCAACAAGTGAAAATATATCCGTTGCAAGCCACAAAACGGCTAGTTTTCGTTCTTAAGTGTTCCCAAAGGCTAAGAGGCATCCCCAACTATAAATAGGACCCCTTGGGCTTCATTCCAAGGTTGAGCATTCATTGCAAACTCCTTGTGAGGTTCCTATTCAATAGTTGAGTGCTTCCTACAGCCTCCTCTCTCTCTCTAAGCTTAATCACTTGCTACATCCATTAGAGTGAGTAGGATATTTGTAAGAGAGCTAGTTTTATTTGTATATCTTGTGAGGCTCTCACTTCCACCACCTCCCCATCTCTCATTTCCTATCTTGAAGATGAAGGTTCTCTCTCTTGTCCAAGAGAGGTGAAGAAGAACAAGGGAAGGAGTCCCTTGGTGAAGATCAAGGCTAAAGACTTGGAGCTAGAGTGGGTAAGCCCTTGGAGAAGGCAGAAGACTCAAGCTCAAGTGGGTAAGACCTTGGTGGAAAGCTTCTCCGAGTGAAGGTGAAGTCAAAGGCGGAAGATCCAAGAAGAGTGGGTAATTCCTACAAGGTCGAAGACTTGTGCAAGAGTGGGTAAGTCTTTGGAGAAGGCCGAAGACTCTTGCAAAATGGGTAAGTCCTTGGTAAGGTTGAAGACTCTTTTGTATTGGATAGGTAAGTCCTTTGTTGGTCATGCATTGTAAGTCTTATAATTGAATATAAGAGTGCAATTGGTTGAAGTCCTAGAGGTTGACCTCTCTAGGCAAGTGGACTGACACACTTCCAGTTTGAAGTGTGGAACCACTCTAAATTGCTTGTCTATTTTGGTGCATGTTCAGCCTTACATATTCTTGCTATGCATGATTTAGTTGCACTCAAATTACCTATTTAGCAACCTTATCTTGTCATATAATTTGAAGGTTTAATGAGTTTTGTTTAATTGCTTTCAGCTCTATTCACCCCCCCTCTAGAGCACCTAAGTCACCCATCTAGGATCCAACAAGTGGTATCAGAGCAGGTCTTCTCCAAGCATACTTCAACAAGTAGGAGAAGATGGGCGACTACCTAGGAGGGAGACTCTCGAGAAGCCTTCCAATCTTTGATGGGAGAAACTTCCTATATTGGAGAAGAAGACTTAAATTCTTCATCCAAGGATCAAGCCTCGAGATGTGGCAAATGGTGAACAGCCCATACATTCTACCAAAGACAAACATTGAAGAATGGGATGAAGCCACCTTGATGAAAGCAACCTTGAACGCTAGAGCCATGCATATACTTTATGCCTCCATGACCCCCACCGAGTTCAACCGGATTTCTTCTTGTGAGACGGCCTATGAGGTATGGAGAAAGCTTTGCATCACTTATGAAGGGACATATCAAGTGAAGGAAAGCAAAGTGTACATGCTCAAAGGGTTGCTTGAGAACTTCAAGATGGGAAAGGATGAGAGCATAGCCAACATGTACTCAAGGCTCAACACCATCTTGAACGGTCTTGCTGTTCTAGGACATCCTATGTCTAGTTGAGAGATCAACTCAAAGATTCTGAGAACTCTCCCCAAGAGATGGGAATCCAAGGTGACTTCCATTGAAGAAGCAAGGTCGCTTAGGGATATTCCTATTGAAGAGCTCATTGGAAATCTACAAGCACATGAAGCCACGCTTGACAAGATGGAGGAAGTAGAAAGACAAGAGAAGAAAGAGCTAAAGAGAATGAAGAAGGCTGAAATAAAGGCTCAAATTGAAGCTATCATGGAAAAAGTCTCTCCATCCTCTCAAGCTAAAGAAGATGCCATGTACTCCAAGGGTAGACTCTACAAAGGCAAGTCCTCCTCCATCCGGTGCTTCACATGTGGAAAGAAGGGTAACTACAAGGAAGATTGCCCACAAGGCAAAAAGACCCATCTTCACAAGAAGAAATGGCACTCAAGCTCAAGTGGCTCCTCCAACTCAAGCTCAAGTGAAGATTCATGTGAAGGATCAAGCTCAAGCTCTAGTGATGAAGGAGAATGTCATTTTGCTCTTGTAGCATCAAAAAGTGAAGACTCAAATGAGGTAAATCTAGACTCTTTAGATAAAGAATCCTTGATTGATCTCATTCATGATATTTGTGCATCTCTTAAGTCTTCTCAAAAGAAAAAGAAAAAGCTTGCTAAAATTGTTGATAATTTGTATGTAGAATTAAATGATCTTGAACATGCAAATTCTTGCTTGCTTAATGATAAAAATGATTGTCTTAGCCAAGTAGACTCTCTTAAACTTGAAAATGCTAGTTTACTTGATAAGATTAAATTTCTAGAAGTTCAACCTCTCATGCCCAATTCTAATGCAGAACATACTTTAATTGTTGATTCTCTCATGCATGACATTGATGTTCTTAAATTTGAAAACAAAAACAAAGATTTTGTTTTGCATGAATTAGAACTAGAAAATGCCTCCTTGCTTGCTAAAATAAATGGGCATGAATCTTGCTCTAGTTCTACTAGTAGAGAGAATGATGTTGCTTCTCTTCATATTGATAGAGATTCTTATTTAACTAAAACTCTTTGCTTAGAAAATGATCTTCTACATGCTAGAGATAACATTAATCAATTATCTTCTACAATTGCTTCTCTTAAGCATGATAATGATAGTTTAATATCTTCTTTGCAAAGATTCTTAGTTGGTAAAAAGAATCTTAATCAAATCCTAGACCATACTACTAAACAAATTGGTAGACATGGTTTAGGGTATGTTAGTAGTCAAGGGAACAACAAAGATAAAGGACCTCCAATATTCAATGGAGAATCCTCTAGTTCCAAGACTATAGGCACATGCAACTATTGCAATGAATTAGGTCATTATTCTAATTGTTGTCCTTTTAGGAAAGCACCCAAGAGAAATAGGATTTGGGTTGCTAAGCTAACTCCTCCGGACCCAAAAACATGATTGGGGACCATTTCATCTTTCTTCTTGTAGGTACTTACAAATGGATTGACTTGAGCCACTAAATTGCAAATTGACTTCTCAATCCACATGAAAGAAGAAAGGTGAGATGTGTAGAGGGTGACAACAATTGGAAAAGGAATGGTAAGAACAAAGGTAATGTCTTTATTGCTTATAACCATTTCTAACTTGTTTTTGTCAAGTTAGTGTGCACTATACATATGGTTTTTGAGTCAAAAGTGGCATTTTGTGATTCTCTTCACACTCTTGCTCAAAAAATGTTTCTAATGCTTCTATAGTGCATTACTAACTTGCTTAGACATGTCTGGATATGATTTGTATTTTAAGCATGCCTTTAAATATATAAAATAGGTGTGCTTGTTGACAGCTGCTCTGTCAGTCGAGTTTGCCCTATTGAAACTCGACCGATAGGCACCAATGGGGTTGCCAACAGCTGTCATCGGTCGAGTTGTCAATGCACAGAACTCGACCGATCACACTGTGCACAGAATATACATTTGGCTTATTGAGTGAGAATTTCCCTCTCAACTAGATTTTATCAACCAATAGCCTTATTCTTTGGCACTCTCATTTGGTTACTTTATATATGCATATTGCGATGATCTAAATTGCCTATCTTGCTTACAACTCTATCTTTCTGATTGCTCTAAATTGGTATATCTATATCTTGCAATTACTTGCTTTGAGTTGTTTTGCAGGTCTTGATGATGATCTCTTTGGATCTCTTGGTTGTGTCTAAAATCACTTCCGTTGTACTCTAACTTGCTACATCTATCTAGGTGTATACCTTTTTTTTATACATACAACCTTGAGGTTCATAGGGGTAATCATCTTATGGTAGGAATGCATATTTAGTGAGTTATATCCTTTCATGCTTCTAAAATTGCATATCTCTTTGTTTGGATATATATCTTCATCTACTCATAGCTTGCTCTTTAACTTGTGTATCTTTTGGTATCTCTTGCTATGATCTAGATCCTACTAGTAGTCCTAACTTGTGATATCATCTACTAGTAGTTCACATACATGTAGTTCTAACCCTGTTTACAATTGACATCTTTGCTCATCTATATGCTATGCTTATACATGCTCAAGCTTGTTCCTTAAATTGAATATCTACTATCTTGAGTTGCTTGCATAACATTGTGATGCAGGGTACATAGATCTACATGATATGTGGGAATTGGAGTTTTTTTTGGATTTTATGCAGGTTTTGCTCCAATCTCAGTTTTTGCTGCAAGTATAGTGTTTTTTATGCAGAAACACCCTTCTAAGCAAGACTCATTGCCACGCCATGAGCTCCGATGGTTTTTGGTCAAATTCCATCATCTTGAGGGTCAAAATTGTGATTTATTGTTTTTCTGTAGCACTTTATCTTGAATTTTTGGGATGTTCAAGTATATGCTTTAACTTGCTTTTCTTTCTATGCTTGGACAAGCCCCTATCTGCGCTCTTCTACTCTCCTTATATATTTGTGTTATCTCCTTTCTCTTTAACAAGTGATGTTTCTTTTTTCTTCATAACCCCCACCTTTTTGAAATGACAAAGGGGGAGAAAGGTAATGTCTTCTTTTAAAAAGAGGAAGAAGGCATGTCTTACATGAAGAAGAGAAGTATGTTCATGTAAAGGGAGAAGGTAAAGGGGAGAATACATATATGTGTAGAACATATATGAGTAGAAGACATGGTATTCTATAAATGTTATGAAAGCTAACCATGCAGGAGAAATAGCATCAATTGAGGGGGAGTATGAGAACTCCACTAGCATCAATTGAGGGGGAGCATATGAACTCAATTCCATTGAAACCCCTAGGTTTCTCCAAAGGTATGATTTTACTTGAAAGCTTTCAATACATTTATGGAATGGTTTGTCATCTTCAAAAAGGGGGAGAATGTTGACTCAAGGTCAATTAGGTCAATGTTGACTCACGTCTAAATTGACTAAACCCGTGTTTTGATGATGACTAACCATTCCACATATTGGTGTCTAATGCTTCTACATGAGTGATTTCAGATTGGGTATAGACACACTCCAATTGCCCTAACTTGCTCATCTCAAATTGGAGAAAAGACAAGTCAAAGTCATACAAGTGCATGTTTTTGTAATATGATGTATATCCTTTAGAATCATATTGTAAATCACTTGTAATGATTGTATGACTTGTAATTAAGCTTAGAAAAATATCAGGAACACTTAGATCGAATATTAGAGCACTGTTAATGCAACTTTGAAAATCAATTACATGCACTTGTTCGGTCGAGTTTCCCACCCTGAAACTCGACCGATCAACCTTGGTCGATTTTCTAAAGATTGCATCGGTCGAGTTGTGCACTCACAGAACTCGACCGATTGGGTAGTAGGCAAGTTCCAGTTGGAATGGTCGGTCGAGTTTCCTCAGAACAAACTCGACCGATCATTTCAATATCGGGCTGCCTGCTACTTGATCGGTCGAGTTACACATATTGAAACTCGACCGATTGCACTGTACGGAAAAGTGCAGAAAAGTGTTTCTAGCCGTTGTGGAGTTGCAACAAGTGAAAATATATCCGTTGCAAGCCACAAAACGGCTAGTTTTCGTTCTTAAGTGTTCCCAAAGGCTAAGAGGCATCCCCAGCTATAAATAGGACCCCTTGGGCTTCATTCCAAGGTTGAGCATTCATTGCAAACTCCTTGTGAGGTTCCTATTCAATAGTTGAGTGCTTCCTACAGCCTCCTCTCTCTCTCTAAGCTTAATCACTTGCTACATCCATTAGAGTGAGTAGGAGATTTGTAAGAGATCTAGTTTTATTTGTATATCTTGTGAGGCTCTCACTTCCACCACCTCCCCATCTCTCATTTCCTATCTTGAAGATGAAGGTTCTCTCTCTTGTCCAAGAGAGGTGAAGAAGAACAAGGGAAGGAGTCCCTTGGTGAAGATCAAGGCTAAAGACTTGGAGCTAGAGTGGGTAATCCCTTGGAGAAGGCAGAAGACTCAAGCTCAAGTGGGTAAGACCTTGGTGGAAAGCTTCTCCGAGTGAAGGTGAAGTCAAAGGCGGAAGATCCAAGAAGAGTGGGTAATTCCTACAAGGCCGAAGACTTGTGCAAGAGTGGGTAAGTCCTTGGAGAAGGCCGAAGACTCTTGCAAAATGGGTAAGTCCTTGGTAAGGTTGAAGACTCTTTTGTATTGGATAGGTAAGTCCTTTGTTGGTCATGCATTGTAAGTCTTATAATTGAATATAAGAGTGCAATTGGTTGAAGTCCTAGAGGTTGACCTCTCTAGGCAAGTGGACTGACACACTTCTAGTTTGAAGTGTGGAACCACTCTAAATAGCTTGTCTATGTTGGTGCATGTTCAATCTCTCTTATCCTTGCTATGCATGATTTAGTTGCACTCAAATTACCTATTTAGCAACCTTATCTTGTCATATAATTTGAAGGTTTAATGAGTTTTGTTTAAGTGCTTTCAGCTCTATTCACCCCCCCTCTAGAGCACCTAAGTCACCCATCTAGGATCCAACAAGTGGTATCAGAGCGAGTCTTCTCCAAGCATACTTCAACAAGTAGGAGAAGATGGGTGACTACCTAGGAGGGAGACTCTCGAGAAGCCTTCCAATCTTTGATGGGAGAAACTTCCTATATTGGAGAAGAAGACTTAAATTCTTCATCCAAGGATCAAGCCTCGAGATGTGGCAAATGGTGAACATCCCATACATTCTACCAAAGACAAACATTGAAGAATGGGATGAAGCCACCTTGATGAAAGCAACCTTGAACGCTAGAGCCATGCATATACTTTATGCCTCCATGACCCCCACCGAGTTCAACCAGATTTCTTCTTGTGAGACGGCCTATGAGGTATGGAGAAAGCTTTGCATCACTTATGAAGGGACATATCAAGTGAAGGAAAGCAAAGTGTACATGCTCAAAAGGTTGCTTGTGAACTTCAAGATGGGAAAGGATGAGAGCATAGCCAACATGTACTCAAGGCTCAACACCATCTTGAATGGTCTTGCTGTTCTAGGACATCCTATGTCTAGTTGAGAGATCAACTCAAAGATTCTGAGAACTCTCCCCAAGAGATGGGAATCCAAGGTGACTTCCATTGAAGAAGCAAGGTCGCTTAGGGATATTCCTATTGAAGAGCTCATTGGAAATCTACAAGCACATGAAGCCACGCTTGACAAGATGGAGGAAGTAGAAAGACAAGAGAAGAAAGAGCTAAAGAGAATGAAGAAGGCTGAAATAAAGGCTCAAATTGAAGCTATCATGGAAAAAGTCTCTCCATCCTCTCAAGCTAAAGAAGATGCCATGTACTCCAAGGGTAGACTCTACAAAGGCAAGTCCTCCTCCTTCCGGTGCTTCACATGTGGAAAGAAGGGTCACTACAAGGAAGATTGCCCACAAGGCAAAAAGACCCATCTTCACAAGAAGAAATGGCACTCAAGCTCAAGTGGCTCCTCCAACTCAAGCTCAAGTGAAGATTCATGTGAATGATCAAGCTCAAGCTCTAGTGATGAAGGATAATGTCATTTTGCTCTTGTAGCATCAACAAGTGAAGACTCAAATGAGGTAAATCTAGACTCTTTAGATAAAGAATCCTTGATTGATCTCATTCATGATATTTGTGCATCTCTTAAGTCTTCTCAAAAGAAAAAGAAAAAGCTTGCTAAAATTGTTGATAATTTGTATGTAGAATTAAATGATCTTGAACATGCAAATTCTTGCTTGCTTAATGATAAAAATGATTGTCTTAGCCAAGTAGACTCTCTTAAACTTGAAAATGCTAGTTTACTTGATAAGATTAAATTTCTAGAAGTTCAACCTCTCATGCCCAATTCTAATGCAGAACATACTTTAATTGTTGATTCTCTCATGCATGACATTGATGTTCTTAAATTTGAAAACAAAAACAAAGATTTTGTTTTGCATGAATTAGAACTAGAAAATGCCTCCTTGCTTGCTAAAATAAATGGGCATGAATCTTGCTCTAGTTCTACTAGTAGAGAGAATGATGTTGCTTCTCTTCATATTGATAGAGATTCTTATTTAACTAAAACTCTTTGCTTAGAAAATGATCTTCTACATGCTAGAGATAACATTAATCAATTATCTTCTACAATTGCTTCTCTTAAGCATGATAATGATAGTTTAATATCTTCTTTGCAAAGATTCTTAGTTGGTAAAAAGAATCTTAATCAAATCCTAGACCATACTACTAAACAAATTGGTAGACATGGTTTAGGGTATGTTAGTAGTCAAGGGAACAACAAAGATAAAGGACCTCCAATATTCAATGGAGAATCCGCTAGTTCCAAGACTATAGGCACATGCAACTATTGCAATGAATTAGGTCATTATTCTAATTGTTGTCCTTTTAGGAAAGCACCCAAGAGAAATAGGATTTGGGTTGCTAAGCTAACTCCTCCGGACCCAAAAACATGATTGGGGACCATTTCATCTTTCTTCTTGTAGGTACTTACAAATGGATTGACTTGAGCCACTAAATTGCAAATTGACTTCTCAATCCACATGAAAGAAGAAAGGTGAGATGTGTAGAGGGTGACAACAATTGGAAAAGGAATGGTAAGAACAAAGGTAATGTCTTTATTGCTTATAACCATTTCTAACTTGTTTTTGTCAAGTTAGTGTGCACTATACATATGGTTTTTGAGTCAAAAGTGGCATTTTGTGATTCTCTTCACACTCTTGCTCAAAAAATGTTTCTAATGCTTCTATAGTGCATTACTAACTTGCTTAGACATGTCTGGATATGATTTGTATTTTAAGCATGCCTTTAAATATATAAAATAGGTGTGCTTGTTGACAGCTGCTCTGTCGGTCGAGTTTGCCCTATTGAAACTCGACCGATAGGCACCAATGGGGTTGCCAACAGCTGTCATCGGTCGAGTTGTCAATGCACAGAACTCGACCTATCACACTGTGCACAGAATATACATTTGGCTTATTGAGTGAGAATTTCCCTCTCAACTAGATTTTCTCAACCAATAGCCTTATTCTTTGGCACTCTCATTTGGTACCTTTATATATGCATATTGCGATGATCTAAATTGCCTATCTTGCTTACAACTCTATCTCTCTGATTGCTCTAAATTGGTATATCTATATCTTGCAATTACTTGCTTTGAGTTGTTTTGCAGGTCTTGATGATGATCTCTTTGGATCTCTTGGTTGTGTCTAAAATCGCTTCCGTTGTACTCTAACTTGCTACATCTATCTAGGTGTATACCTTTTGTTTTATACATACAACCTTGAGGTTCATAGGGGTAATCATCTTATGGTAGGAATGCATATTTAGTGAGTTATATCCTTTCATGCTTCTAAAATTGCATATCTCTTTGTTTGGATATATCTCTTCATCTACTCATAGCTTGCTCTTTAACTTGTGTATCTTTTGGTATCTCTTGCTATGATCTAGATCCTACTAGTAGTCCTAACTTGTGATATCATCTACTAGTAGTTCACATACATGTAGTTCTAACCCTGTTTACAATTGACATCTTTGCTCATCTATATGCTATGCTTATACATGCTCAAGCTTGTTCCTTAAATTGAATATCTACTATCTTGAGTTGCTTGCATAACATTGTGATGCAGGGTACATAGATCTACATGATATGTGGGAATTGGAGTTTTTTTTGGATTTTATGCAGGTTTTGCTCCAATCTCAGTTTTTGCTGCAAGTATAGTGTTTTTTTATGCAAAAACACCCTTCTGAGCAAGACTCATTGCCACGCCATGAGCTCCGATGGTTTTTGGTCAAATTCCATTATCTTGAGGTTCAAAATTGTGATTTATTGTTTTTCTACAGCACTTTATCTTGCATTTTTGGGATGTTCAAGTATATGCTTTAACTTGCTTTTCTTTCTATGCTTGGACAAGCCTCTATCTGTGCTCTTCTACTCTCCTTATATATTTGTGTTATCTCCTTTCTCTTTAACAAGTGATGTTTCTTTTTTCTTCATAACCCCCACCTTTTTGAAATGACAAAGGGGAGAAAGGTAATATCTTCTTTTAAAAAGAGGAAGAAGACATGTCTTACATGAAGAAGAGACGTATGTTCATGTAAAGGGAGAAGGTAAAGGGGAGAAGACATATATGTGTAGAACATATATGAGTAGAAGACATGGTATTCTATAAATGTTATGAAAGCTAACCATGCAGGAGAAATTGCATCAATTGAGGGGGAGTATGAGAACTCCACTAGCATCAATTGAGGGGGAGCATATGAACTCAATTCCATTGAAACCCCTAGGTTTCTCGAAAGGTATGATTTTACTTGAAAGCTTTCAATACATTTATGGAATGGTTTGTCATCTTCAAAAAGGGGGAGAATGTTGACTCAAGGTCAATTAGGTCAATGTTGACTCACGTCTAAATTGACTAAACCCATGTTTTGATGATGACTAACCATTCCACATATTGGTGTCTAATGCTTCTACTTGAGTGATTTCAGATTGGGTATAGACACACTCCAATTGCCCTAACTTGCGCATCTCAAATTGGAGAAAAGACAAGTCAAAGTCATACAAGTGCATGTTTTTGTAATATGATGTATATCCTTTAGAATCATATTGTAAATCACTTGTAATGATTGTATGACTTGTAATTAAGCTTAGAAAAATATCAGGAACACTTAGATCGAATATTAGAGCACTGTTAATGCAACTTTGAAAATCAATTACATGCACTTGTTCGGTCGAGTTTCCCACCCTGAAACTCGACCGATCAACCTTGGTCGATTTTCTGAAGATTGCATCGGTCGAGTTGTGCACTCACAGAACTCGACCGATTGGGTAGTAGGCAAGTTCCAGTTGGAATGGTCGGTCGAGTTTCCTCAGAACAAACTCGACCGATCATTTCAATATCGGGCTGCCTGCTACTTGATCGGTCGAGTTACACATATTGAAACTCGACCGATTGCACTGTACGGAAAAGTGCAGAAAAGTGTTTCTAGCCGTTGTGGAGTTGCAACAAGTGAAAATATATCCGTTGCAAGCCACAAAACGGCTAGTTTTCGTTCTTAAGTGTTCCGAAAGGCTAAGAGGCATCCCCAGCTATAAATAGGACCCCTTGGGCTTCATTCCAAGGTTGAGCATTCATTGCAAACTCCTTGTGAGGTTCCTATTCAATAGTTGAGTGCTTCCTACAGCCTCCTCTCTCTCTCTAAGCTTAATCACTTGCTACATCCATTAGAGTGAGTAGGAGATTTGTAAGAGAGCTAGTTTTATTTGTATATCTTGTGAGGCTCTCACTTCCACCACCTCCCCATCTCTCATTTCCTATCTTGAAGATGAAGGTTCTCTCTCTTGTCCAAGAGAGGTGAAGAAGAACAAGGGAAGGAGTCCCTTGGTGAAGATCAAGGCTAAAGACTTGGAGCTAGAGTGGGTAATCCCTTGGTGAAGGCAGAAGACTCAAGCTCAAGTGGGTAAGACCTTGGTGGAAAGCTTCTCCGAGTGAAGGTGAAGTCAAAGGCGGAAGATCCAAGAAGAGTGGGTAATTCCTACAAGGCCGAAGACTTGTGCAAGAGTGGGTAAGTCCTTGGAGAAGGCCGAAGACTCTTGCAAAATGGGTAAGTCCTTGGTAAGGTTCAAGACTCTTTTGTATTGGATAGGTAAGTCCTTTGTTGGTCATGCATTGTAAGTCTTATAATTGAATATAAGAGTGCAATTGGTTGAAGTCCTAGAGGTTGAGCTCTCTAGGCAAGTGGACTGACACACTTCTAGTTTGAAGTGTGGAACCACTCTAAATAGCTTGTCTATTTTGGTGCATGTTCAATCTCTCTTATCCTTGCTATGCATGATTTAGTTGCACTCAAATTACCTATTTAGCAACCTTATCTTGTCATATAATTTGAAGGTTTAATGAGTTTTGTTTAAGTGCTTTGAGCTCTATTCACCCCCCTCTAGAGCACCTAAGTCACCCATCTAGGATCCAACAAGTGGTATCAGAGCGGGTCTTCTCCAAGCATACTTCAACAAGTAGGAGAAGATGGGTGACTACCTAGGAGGGAGACTCTCGAGCAGCCTTCCAATCTTTGATGGGAGAAACTTCCTATATTGGAGAAGAAGACTTAAATTCTTCATCCAAGGATCAAGCCTCGAGATGTGGCAAATGGTGAACATCCCATACATTCTACCAAAGACAAACATTGAAGAATGGGATGAAGCCACCTTGATGAAAGCAACCTTGAACGCTAGACCCATGCATATACTTTATGCCTCCATGACCCCCACCGAGTTCAACCGGATTTCTTCTTGTGAGACGGCCTATGAGGTATGGAGAAAGCTTTGCATCACTTATGAAGGGACATATCAAGTGAAGGAAAGCAAAGTGTACATGCTCAAAGGGCTGCTTGAGAACTTCAAGATAGGAAAGGATGAGAGCATAGCCAACATGTACTCAAGGCTCAACACCATCTTGAATGGTCTTGCTGTTCTAGGACATCCTATGTCTAGTTGAGAGATCAACTCAAAGATTCTGAGAACTCTCCCCAAGAGATGGGAATCCAAGGTGACTTCCATTGAAGAAGCAAGGTCGCTTAGGGATATTCCTATTGAAGAGCTCATTGGCAATCTACAAGCACATGAAGCCACGCTTGACAAGATGGAGGAAGTAGAAAGACAAGAGAAGAAAGAGCTAAAGAGAATGAAGAAGGCTGAAATAAAGGCTCAAATTGAAGCTATCATGGAAAAAGTCTCTCCATCCTCTCAAGCTAAAGAAGATGCCATGTACTCCAAGGGTAGACTCTACAAAGGCAAGTCCTCCTCCATCCGGTGCTTCACATGTGGAAAGAAGGGTCACTACAAGGAAGATTGCCCACAAGGCAAAAAGACCCATCTTCACAAGAAGAAATGGCACTCAAGCTCAAGTGGCTCCTCCAACTCAAGCTCAAGTGAAGATTCATGTGAAGGATCAAGCTCAAGCTCTAGTGATGAAGGAGAATGTCATTTTTCTCTTGTAGCATCAACAAGTGAAGACTCAAATGAGGTAAATCTAGACTCTTTAGATAAAGAATCCTTGATTGATCTCATTCATGATATTTGTGCATCTCTTAAGTCTTCTCAAAAGAAAAAGAAAAAGCTTGCTAAAATTGTTGATAATTTGTATGTAGAATTAAATGATCTTGAACATGCAAATTCTTGCTTTCTTAATGATAAAAATGATTGTCTTAGCCAAGTAGACTCTCTTAAACTTGAAAATGCTAGTTTACTTGATAAGATTAAATTTCTAGAAGTTCAACCTCTCATGCCCAATTCTAATGAAGAACATACTTTAATTGTTGATTCTCTCATGCATGACATTGATGTTCTTAAATCTGAAAACAAAAACGAAAATTTTGTTTTGCATGAATTAGAACTAGAAAATGCCTCCTTGCTTGCTAAAATAAATGGGCATGAATCTTGCTCTAGTTCTACTAGTAGAGAGAATGATGTTGCTTCTCTTCATATTGATAGAGATTCTTATTTAACTAAAACTCTTTGCTTAGAAAATGATCTTCTACATGCTAGAGATAACATTAATCAATTATCTTCTACAATTGCTTCTCTTAAGCATGATAATGATAGTTTAATATCTTCTTTGCAAAGATTCTTAGTTGGTAAAAAGAATCTTAATCAAATCCTAGACCATACTACTAAACAAATTGGTAGACATGGTTTAGGGTATGTTAGTAGTCAAGGGAACAACAAAGATAAAGGACCTCCAATATTCCATGGAGAATCCTCTAGTTCCAAGACTATAGGCACATGCAACTATTGCAATGAATTAGGTCATTATTCTAATTGTTTTCCTTTTAGGAAAGCACCCAAGAGAAATAGGATTTGGGTTGCTAAGCTAACTCCTCCGGACCCAAAAACATGATTGGGGACCATTTCATCTTTCTTCTTGTAGGTACTTGCAAATGGATTGACTTGAGCCACTAAATTGCAAATTGACTTCTCAATCCACATGAAAGAAGAAAGGTGAGATGTGTAGAGGGTGATAACAATTGGAAAAGGAATGGTAAGAACAAAGGTAATGTCTTTATTGCTTATAACCATTTCTAACTTGTTTTTGTCAAGTTAGTGTGCACTATACATATGGTTTTTGAGTCAAAAGTGGCATTTTGTGATTCTCTTCACACTCTTGCTCAAAAAATGTTTCTAATGCTTCTATAGTGCATTACTAACTTGCTTAGACATGTCTGGATATGATTTGTATTTTAAGCATGCCTTTAAATATATAAAATAGGTGTGCTTGTTGACAGCTGCTCTGTCGGTCGAGTTTGCCCTATTGAAACTTGACCGATAGGCACCAATGGGGTTGCCAACAACTGTCATCGGTCGAGTTGTCAATGCACATAACTCGACCGATCACACTGTGCACAGAATATACATTTGGCTTATTGAGTGAGAATTTCCCTCTCAACTAGATTTTCTCAACCAATAGCCTTATTCTTTGGCACTCTCATTTGGTACCTTTATATATGCATATTGCGATGATCTAAATTGCCTATCTTGCTTACAACTCTATCTCTCTAATTGCTCTAAATTGGTATATCTATATCTTGCAATTACTTGCTTTGAGTTGTTTTGCAGGTCTTGATGATGATCTCTTTGGATCTCTTGGTTGTGTCTAAAATCGCTTCCGTTGTACTCTAACTTGCTACATCTATCTAGGTGTATACCTTTTTTTTATACATACAACCTTGAGGTTCATAGGGGTAATCATCTTATGGTAGGAATGCATATTTAGTGAGTTATATCGTTTCATGCTTCTAAAATTGCATATCTCTTTGTTTGGATATATATCTTCATCTACTCATAGCTTGCTCTTTAACTTGTGTATCTTTTGGTATCTCTTGCTATGAACTAGATCCTACTAGTAGTACTAACTTGTGATATCATCTACTAGTAGTTCACATACATGTAGTTCTAACCCTGTTTACAATTGACATCTTTGCTCATCTATATGCTATGCTTATACATGCTCAAGCTTGTTCCTTAAATTGAATATCTACTATCTTGAGTTGCTTGCATAACATTGTGATGCAGGGTACATAGATCTACATGATATGTGGGAATTGGAGTTTTTTTTGGATTTTATGCAGGTTTTGCTCCAATCTCAGTTTTTGCTGCAAGTATAGTGTTTTTTATGCAGAAACACCCTTCTGAGCAAGACTCATTGCCACGCCATGAGCTCCGAAGGTTTTTGGTCAAATTCCATCATCTTGAGGGTCAAAATTGTGATTTATTGTTTTTCTGCAGCACTTTATCTTGCATTTTTGGGATGTTCAAGTATATGCTTTAACTTGCTTTTCTTTCTATGCTTGGACAAGCCCCTATCTGCGCTCTTCTACTCTCCTTATATATTTGTGTTATCTCCTTTCTCTTTAACAAGTGATGTTTCTTTTTTCTTCATAACCCCCACCTTTTTGAAATGACAAAGGGGGAGAAAGGTAATATCTTCTTTTAAAAAGAGGAAGAAGACATGTCTTACATGAAGAAGAGAAGTATGTTCATGTAAAGGGAGAAGGTAAAGGGGAGAAGACATATATGTGTAGAACATATATGAGTAGAAGACATGGTATTCTATAAATGTTATGAAAGCTAACCATGCAGGAGAAATAGCATCAATTGAGGGGGAGTATGAGAACTCCACTAGCATCAATTGAGGGGGAGCATATGAACTCAATTCCATTGAAACCCCTAGGTTTCTCGAAAGGTATGATTTTACTTGAAAGCTTTCAATACATTTATGGAATGGTTTGTCATCTTCAAAAAGGGGGGGAATGTTGACTCAAGGTCAATTAGGTCAATGTTGACTCACGTCTAAATTGACTAAACCCATGTTTTGATGATGACTAACCTTTCCACATATTGGTGTCTAATGCTTCTACTTGAGTGATTTCAGATTGGGTATAGACACACTCCAATTGCCCTAACTTGCGCATCTCAAATTGGAGAAAAGACAAGTCAAAGTCATACAAGTGCATGTTTTTGTAATATGATGTATATCCTTTAGAATCATGTTGTAAATCACTTGTAATGATTGTATGACTTGTAATTAAGCTTAGAAAAATATCAGGAACACTTAGATCGAATATTAGAGCACTTTTAATGCAACTTTGAAAATCAATTACATGGACTTGTTCGGTCGAGTTTCCCACCCTGAAACTCGACCGATCAACCTTGGTCGATTTTCTGAAGATTGCATCAGTCGAGTTGTGCACTCACAGAACTCGACCGATTGGGTAGTAGGCAAGTTCCAGTTGGAATGGTCGGTCGAGTTTCCTCAGAACAAACTCGACCGATCATTTCAATATCGGGCTACCTGCTACTTGATCGGTCGAGTTACACATATTGAAACTCGACCGATTGCACTGTACGGAAAAGTGCAGAAAAGCGTTTCTAGCCGTTGTGGAGTTGCAAAAAGTGAAAATATATCCGTTGCAAGCCACAAAACGGCTAGTTTTCATTCTTAAGTGTTCCCAAAGGCTAAGAGGCATCACCAACTATAAATAGGACCCCTTGGGTTTCATTCCAAGGTTGAGCATTCATTGCAAACTCCTTGTGAGGTTCCTATTCAATAGTTGAGTGCTTCCTACAACCTCCTCTCTCTCTCTAAGCTTAATCACTTGCTACATCCATTAGAGTGAGTAGGAGATTTGTAAGAGAGCTAGTTTTATTTGTATATCTTGTGAGGCTCTCACTTCCACCACCTCCCCATCTCTCATTTCATATCTTGAAGATGAAGGTTCTCTCTCTTGTCTAAGAGAGGTGAAGAAGAACAAGGGAAGGAGTCCCTTGGTGAAGATCAAGGCTAAAGACTTGGAGCTAGAGTGGGTAAGCCTATGGAGAAGGCAGAAGACTCAAGCTCAAGTGGGTAAGACCTTGGTGGAAAGCTTCTCCGAGTGAAGGTGAAGTCAAAGGCGGAAGATCCAAGAAGAGTGGGTAATTCCTACAAGGATGAAGACTTGTGCAAGAGTGGGTAAGTCCTTGGAGAAGGCCGAAGACTCTTGCAAAGTGGGTAAGTCCTTGGTAAGGTTGAAGACTCTTTTGTATTGGATAGGTAAGTCCTTTGTTGGTCATGCATTGTAAGTCTTATAATTGAATATAAGAGTGCAATTGGTTGAAGTCCTAGAGGTTGACCTCTCTAGGAAAGTGGACTGACACACTTCTAGTTTGAAGTGTGGAACCACTCTAAATAGCTTGTCTATTTTGGTGCATGTTCAATCTCTCTTATCCTTGCTATGCATGATTTAGTTGCACTCAAATTACCTATTTAGCAACCTTATCTTGTCATATAATTTGAAGGTTTAATGAGTTTTGTTTAAGTGCTTTCAGCTCTATTCACCCCCCCTCTAGAGCACCTAAGTCACCCATCTAGGATCCAACAAGTGGTATCAGAGCGGGTCTTCTCCAAGCATACTTCAACAAGTAGGAGAAGATGGGTGACTACCTAGGAGGGAGACTCTCGAGCAGCCTTCCAATCTTTGATGGGAGCAACTTCTTATATTGGAGAAGAAGACTTAAATTCTTCATCCAAGGATCAAGCCTCGAGATGTGGCAAATGGTGAACATCCCATACATTCTACCAAAGACAAACATTGAAGAATGGGATGCAGCCACCTTGATGAAAGCAACCTTGAACGCTAGAGCCATGCATATACTTTATGCCTCCATGACCCCCACCGAGTTCAACCGGATTTCTTCTTGTGAGACGGCCTATGAGGTATGGAAAAGCTTTGCATCACTTATGAAGGGACATATCAAGTGAAGGAAAGCAAAGTGTACATGCTCAAAGGGTTGCTTGAGAACTTCAAGATGTGAAAGGATGAGAGCATAGCCAACATGTACTCAAGGCTCAACACCATCTTGAATGGTCTTGCTGTTCTAGGACATCCTATGTCTAGTGGAGAGATCAACTCAAAGATTCTTAGAACTCTCCCCAAGAGATGGGAATCCAAGGTGACTTCCATTGAAGAAGCAAGGTCGCTTAGGGATATTCCTATTGAAGAGCTCATTGGAAATCTACAAGCACATGAAGCCACGCTTGACAAGAGGGAGGAAGTAGAAAGACAAGAGAAGAAAGAGCTAAAGAGAATGAAGAAGGCTGAAATAAAGGCTCAAATTGAAGCTATCATGGAAAAAGTCTCTCCATCCTCTCAAGCTAAAGAAGATGCCATGTACTCCAAGGGTAGACTCTACAAAGACAAGTCCTCCTCCATCCAGTGCTTCACATGTGGAAAGAAGGGTCATTACAAGGAAGATTGCCCACAAGGCAAAAAGACCCATCCTCACAAGAAGAAATGGCACTCAAGCTCAAGTGGCTCCTCCAACTCAAGCTCAAGTGAAGATTCATGTGAAGGATCAAGCTCAAGCTCTAGTGATGAAGGAGAATGTCATTTTGTTCTTGTAGCATCAACAAGTGAAGACTCAAATGAGGTAAATCTAGACTCTTTAGATAAAGAATCCTTGATTGATCTCATTCATGATATTTGTGCATCTCTTAAGTCTTCTCAAAAGAAAAAGAAAAAGCTTGCTAAAATTGTTGATAATTTGTATGTAGAATTAAATGATCTTGAACATGCAAATTCTTGCTTGCTTAATGATAAAAATGATTGTCTTAGACAAGTAGACTCTCTTAAACTTGAAAATGCTAGTTTACTTGATAAGATTAAATTTCTAGAAGTTCAACCTCTCATGCCTAATTCTAATGAAGAACATACTTTAATTGTTGATTCTCTCATGCATGCCATTGATGTTCTTAAATCTGAAAACAAAAACAAAGATTTTGTTTTGCATGAATTATAACTAGAAAATGCCTCCTTGCTTGCTAAAATAAATGGGCATGAATCTTGCTCTAGTTCTACTAGTAGAGAGAATGATGTTGCTGCTCTTCATATTGATAGAGATTCTTATTTAACTAAAACTCTTTGCTTAGAAAATGATCTTCTACATGCTAGAGATAACATTAATCAATTATCTTCTACAATTGCTTCTCTTAAGCATGATAATGATAGTTTAAGATCTTCTTTGCAAAGATTCTTAGTTGTTCAAGAGAATCTTAATCAAATCCTAGACCATACTACTAAACAAATTGGTAGACATGGTTTAGGGTATGTTAGTAGTCAAGGGAACAACAAAGATAAAGGACCTCCAATATTCCATGGAGAATCCTCTAGTTCCAAGACTATAGGCACATGCAACTATTGCAATGAATTAGGTCATTATTCTAATTGTTGTCCTTTTAGGAAAGCACCCAAGAGAAATAGGATTTGGGTTGCTAAGCTAACTCCTCCGGACCCAAAAACATGATTGGGGACCATTACATCTTTCTTCTTGTAGGTACTTGCAAATGGATTGACTTGAGCCACTAAATTGCAAATTGACTTCTCAATCCACATGAAAGAAGAAAGGTGAGATGTGTAGAGGGTGACAACAATTGGAAAAGGAATGGTAAGAACAAAGGTAATGTCTTTATTGCTTATAACCATTTCTAACTTGTTTTTGTCAAGTTAGTGTGCACTATACATATGGTTTTTGAGTCAAAAGTGGCATTTTGTGATTCTCGTCACACTCTTGCTCAAAAAATGTTTCTAATGCTTCTATAGTGCATTACTAACTTGCTTAGACATGTCTGGATATGATTTGTATTTTAAGCATGCCTTTAAATATATAAAATAGGTGTGCTTGTTGACAACTGCTCTGTTGGTCGAGTTTGCCCTATTGAAACTCGACCGATAGGCACCAATGGGGTTGCCAACAGCTGTCATCGGTCGAGTTGTCAATGCACAGAACTCGACCGATCACACTGTGCACAGAATATACATTTGGCTTATTGAGTGAGAATTTCCATCTCAACTAGATTTTCTCAACCAATAGCCTTATTCTTTGGCACTCTCATTTGGTACCTTTATATATGCATATTGCGATGATCTAAATTGCCTATCTTGCTTACAACTCTATCTCTCTAATTGCTCTAAATTGGTATATCTATATCTTGCAATTACTTGCTTTGAGTTGTTTTGTAGGTCTTGATGATGATCTCTTTGGATCTCTTGGTTGTGTCTAAAATCACTTCCGTTGTACTCTAACTTGCTACATCTATCTAGGTGTATACCTTTTTTTTTATACATACAACCTTGAGGTTCATAGGGGTAATCATCTTATGGTAGGAATGCATATTTAGTGAGTTATATCCTTTCATGCTTCTAAAATTGCATATCTCTTTGTTTGGATATATCTCTTCATCTACTCATAGCTTGCTCTTTAACTTGTGTATCTTTTGGTATCTCTTGCTATGATCTAGATCCTACTAGTAGTCCTAACTTGTGATATCATCTACTAGTAGTTCACATACATGTAGTTCTAACCCTGTTTACAATTGACATCTTTGCTCATCTATATGCTATGCTTATACATGCTCAAGCTTGTTCCTTAAATTGAATATCTACTATCTTGAGTTGCTTGCATAACATTGTGATGCAGGGTACATAGATCTACATGATATGTGGGAATTGGAGTTTTTTTTTGGATTTTATGCAGGTTTTGCTCCAATCTCAGTTTTTGCTACAAGTATAGTGTTTTTTATGCAGAAACACCCTTCTGAGCGAGACTCATTGCCACACCATGAGCTTCGATGGTTTTTGGTCAAATTCCATCATCTTGAGGGTCAAAATTGTGATTTATTGTTTTTCTGCAGCACTTTATCTTGCATTTTTGGGATGTTCAAGTATATGCTTTAACTTGCTTTTCTTTCTATGCTTGGACAAGCCCCTATCTGCGCTCTTCTACTCTCCTTATATATTTGTGTTATCTCCTTTCTCTTTAACAAGTGATGTTTCTTTTTTCTTCATAACCCCCACCTTTTTGAAATGACAAAGGGGGAGAAAGGTAATGTCTTCTTTTAAAAAGAGGAAGAAGGCATGTCTTACATGAAGAAGAGAAGTATGTTCATGTAAAGGGAGAAGGTAAAGGGGAGAAGACATATATGTGTAGAACATATATGAGTAGAAGACATGGTATTCTTTAAATGTTATGAAAGCTAACCATGCAGGAGAAATAACATCAATTGAGGGGGAGTATGAGAACTCCACTAGCATCAATTGAGGGGGAGCATATGAACTCAATTCCATTGAAACCCCTAGGTTTCTCCAAAGGTATGATTTTACTTGAAAGCTTTCAATACATTTATGGAATGGTTTGTCATCTTCAAAAAGGGGGAGAATGTTGACTCAAGGTCAATTAGGTCAATGTTGACTCACGTCTAAATTGACTAAACCCGTGTTTTGATAATGACTAACCATTCCACATATTGGTGTCTAATGCTTCTACTTGAGTGATTTCAGATTTGGTATAGACACACTCCAATTTCCCTATTTGTGCATCTCAAATTGGAGAAAAGACAAGTCAAAGTCATACAAGTGCATGTTTTTGTAATATGATGTATATCCTTTAGAATCATGTTGTAAATCACTTGTAATGATTGTATGACTTGTAATTAAGCTTAGAAAAATATCAGGAACACTTAGATCGAATATTAGAGCACTTTTAATGCAACTTTGAAAATCAATTACAGGCACTTGTTCGGTCGAGTTTCCCACCCTGAAACTCGACCGATCAACCTTGGTCGATTTTCTGAAGATTGCATCGGTCGAGTTGTGCACTCACAGAACTCGACCGATTGGGTAGTAGGCAAGTTCCAGTTGGAATGGTCGGTCGAGTTTCCTCAGAACAAACTCGACCGATCATTTCAATATCGGGCTGCCTACTACTTGATCGGTCGAGTTACACATATTGAAACTCGACCGATTGCACTGTACAGAAAAGTGCAGAAAAGTGTTTCTAGCCGTTGTGGAGTTGCAACAAGTGAAAATATATCCGTTACAAGCCACAAAATGGCTAGTTTTCGTTCTTAAGTGTTCCCAAAGGCTAATAGGCATCCCCAGCTATAAATAGGACCCCTTGGGCTTCATTCCAAGGTTGAGCATTGATTGCAAACTCCTTGTGAGGTTCCTATTCAATAGTTGAGTTCTTCCTACAGCCTCCTCTCTCTCTCTAAGCTTAATCACTTGCTACATCCATTAGAGTGAGTAGGAGATTTGTAAGAGATCTAGTTTTATTTGTATATCTTGTGAGGGTCTCACTTCCACCACCTCCCCATCTCTCATTTCCTATCTTGAAGATGAAGGTTCTCTCTCTTGTCCAAGAGAGGTGAAGAAGAACAAGGGAAGGAGTCCCTTGGTGAAGATCAAGGCTAAAGACTTGGAGCTAGAGTGGGTAAGCCCTTGGAGAAGGCGGAAGACTCAAGCTCAAGTGGGTAAGACCTTGGTGGAAAGCTTCTCCGAGTGAAGGTGAAGTCAAAGGCGGAAGATCCAAGAAGAGTGGGTAATTCCTACAAGGCCGAAGACTTGTGCAAGAGTGGGTAAGTCCTTGGAGAAGGCCGAAGACTCTTGCAAAGTGGGTAAGTCCTTGGTAAGGTTGAATACTCTTTTGTATTGGATAGGTAAGTCCTTTGTTGGTCATGCATTGTAAGTCTTATAATTGAATATAAGAGTGCAATTGGTTGAAGTCCTATAGGTTGACCTCTCTAGGCAAATGGACTGACACACTTCTAGTTTGAAGTGTGGAACCACTCTAAATAGCTTGTCTATTTTGGTGCATGTTCAATCTCTCTTATCCTTGCTATGCATGATTTAGTTGCACTCAAATTACCTATTTAGAAACCTTATCTTGTCATATAATTTGAAGGTTTAATGAGTGTTGTTTAAGTGCTTTCAGCTCTATTCACCCCCCTAGAGCACCTAAGTCACCCATCTAGGATCCAACAAGTGGTATCAGAGCGGGTCTTCTCCAAGAATACTTCAACAAGTAGGAGAAGATGGGTGACTACCTAGGAGGGAGACTCTCGAGCAGCCTTCCAATCTTTGATGGGAGAAACTTCCTATATTGGAGAAGAAGACTTAAATTCTTCATCCAAGGATCAATCCTCGAGATGTGGCAAATGGTGAACAGCCCATACATTCTACCAAAGACAAACATTGAAGAATGGGATGAAGCCACCTTGATGAAAGCAACCTTGAACGCTAGAGCCATGCATATACTTTATGCCTCCATGACCCCCACCGAGTTCAACCAGATTTCTTCTTATGAGACGGCCTATGAGGTATGGAGAAAGCTTTGCATCACTTATGAAGGGACAGATCAAGTGAAGGAAAGCAAAGTGTACATGCTCAAAGGGTTGCTTGAGAACTTCAAGATGGGAAAGGATGAGAGCATAGCAAACATGTACTCAAGGCTCAACACCATCTTGAATGGTCTTGCTGTTCTAGGACATCCTATGTCTAGTGGAGAGATCAACTCAAAGATTCTTAGAACTCTCCCCAAGAGATGGGAATCCAAGGTGACTTCCATTGAAGAAGCAAGGTCGCTTAGGGATATTCCTATTGAAGAGCTCATTGGAAATCTACAAGCACATGAAGCCACGCTTGACAAGAGGGAGGAAGTAGAAAGACAAGAGAAGAAAGAGCTAAAGAGAATGAAGAAGGCTGAAATAAAGGCTCAAATTGAAGCTATCATGGAAAAAGTCTCTCCATCCTCTCAAGCTAAAGAAGATGCCATGTACTCCAAGGGTAGACTCTACAAAGGCAAGTCCTCCTCCATCCGGTGCTTCACATGTGGAAAGAAGGGTCACTACAAGGAAGATTGCCCACAAGGCAAAATGACCCATCTTCACAAGAAGAAATGGCACTCAAGCTCAAGTGGCTCCTCCAACTCAAGCTCAAGTGAAGATTCATGTGAAGGATCAAGCTCAAGCTCTAGTGATGAAGGAGAATGTCATTTTGCTCTTATAGCATCAACAAGTGAAGACTCAAATGAGGTAAATCTAGACTCTTTAGATAAAGAATCCTTGATTGATCTCATTCATGATATTTGTGCATCTCTTAAGTCTTCTCAAAAGAAAAAGCAAAAGCTTGTTAAAATTGTTGATAATTTGTATGTAGAATTAAATTATCTTGAACATGCAAATTCTTGCTTGCTTAATGATAAAAATGATTGTCTTAGCCAAGTAAACTTGAAAATGCTAGTTTACTTGATAAGATTAAATTTCTAGAAGTTCAACCTCTCATGCCTAATTCTAATGAAGAACATACTTTAATTGTTGATTCTCTCATGCATGACATTGATGTTCTTAAATCTGAAAACAAAAACAAAGATTTTGTTTTGCATGAATTAGAACTAGAAAATGCCTCCTTGCTTGCTAAAATAAATGGGCATGAATCTTGCTCTAGTTATACTAGTAGAGAGAATGATGTTGCTGCTCTTCATATTGATAGAGATTCTTATTTAACTAAAACTCTTTGCTTAGAAAATGATCTTCTACATGCTAGAGATAACATTAATCAATTATCTTCTACAATTGCTTCTCTTAAGCATGATAATGATAGTTTAAGATCTTCTTTGCAAAGATTCTTAGTTGTTAAAAAGAATCTTAATCAAATCCTAAACCATACTACTAAACAAATTGGTAGACATGGTTTAGGGTATGTTAGTAGTCAAGGGAACAACAAAGATAAAGGACCTCCAATATTCCATGGAGAATCCTCTAGTTCTAAGACTATAGGCACATGCAACTATTGCAATGAATGAGGTCATTATTCTAATTGTTGTCCTTTTAGGAAAGCACCCAAGAGAAATAGGATTTGGGTTGCTAAGCTAACTCCTCCGGACCCAAAAACATGATTGGGGACCATTTCATCTTTCTTCTTGTAGGTACTTGCAAATGGATTGACTTGAGCCACTAAATTGCAAATTGACTTCTCAATCCACATGAAAGAAGAAAGGTGAGATGTGTAGAGGGTGACAATAATTGGAAAAGGAATGGTAAGAACAAAGGTAATGTCTTTATTGCTTATAACCATTTCTAACTTGTTTTTGTCAAGTTAGTGTGCACTATACATATGGTTTTTGAGTCAAAAGTGGCATTTTGTGATTCTCTTCACACTCTTGCTCAAAAAATGTTTCTAATGCTTCTATAGTGAATTACTAACTTTCTTAGACATGTCTGGATATGATTTGTATTTTAAGCATGCCTTTAAATATATAAAATAGGTGTGCTTGTTGACAACTGCTCTGTCGGTCGAGTTTTCCCTATTGAAACTCGACCGATAGGCACCAATGGGGTTGCCAACAGCTGTCATCGGTCGAGTTGTCAATGCACATAACTCGACCGATCACACTGTGCACAAAATATACATTTGGCTTATTGAGTGAGAATTTCCCTCTAAACTAGATTTTCTCAACCAATAGACTTATTCTTTGGCACTCTCATTTGGTACCTTTATATATGCATATTGCGATGATCTAAATTTCCTATATTGCTTACAACTCTATCTCTCTAATTGCTCTAAATTGGTATATCTATATCTTGCAATTACTTGCTTTGAGTTGTTTTGCAGGTCTTGATGATGATCTCTTTGGATCTCTTGGTTGTGTCTAAAATCGCTTCCGTTGTACTCTAACTTGCTACATCTATCTAGGTGTATACCTTTTTTTTTTATACATACAACCTTGAGGTTCATAGGGGTAATCATCTTATGGTAGGAATGCATATTTAGTGAGTTATATCCTTTCATGCTTCTAAAATTGCATATCTCTTTGTTTAGATATATCTATTCATCTACTCATAGCTTGCTCTTTAACTTGTGTATCTTTTGGTATCTCTTGCTATGATATAGATCCTACTAGTAGTCCTAACTTGTGATATCATCTACTAGTAGTTCACATACATGTAGTTCTAACCCTGTTTACAATTGACATCTTTTCTCATCTATATGCTATGCTTATACATGCTCAAGCATGTTCCTTAAATTGAATATCTACTATCTTGAGTTGCTTGCATAACATTGTGATGCAGGGTACATAGATCTACATGATATGTGGGAATTGGAGTTTCTTTTGGATTTTATGCAGGTTTTTCTCCAATCTCAGTTTTTGCTGCAAATATAGTGTTTTTTATGCAGAAACACCCTTCTGAGCAAGACTCATGGCTTTGCCATGAGCTCCGGAGGTTTGTGGTCAAATTCCATCATCTTGAGGGTCAAAATTGTGATTTATTGTTTTTCTGCAGCACTTTATCTCGCATTTTTGGGATGTTCAAGTATATGCTTTAACTTGCTTTTCTTTCTATGCTTGGAAAAGCCCCTATCTGTGCTCTTCTACTCTCCTTATATATTTGTGTTATCTCCTTTCTATTTAACAAGTGATGTTTCTTTTTTCTTCATAACCCCCACCTTTTTGAAATGACAAAGGGGGAGAAAGGTAATGTCTTCTTTTAAAAAGAGGAAGAAGGCATGTCTTACATGAAGAAGAGAAGTATGTTCATGTAAAGGGAGAAGGTAAAGGGGAGAAGACATATATGTGTAGAACATATATGAGTAGAAGACATGGTATTCTATAAATGTTATGAAAGCTAACCATGCAGGAGAAATAGCATCAATTGAGGGGGAGTATGAGAACTCCACTAGCATCAATTGAGGGGGAGCATATGAACTCAATTCCATTGAAACCCCTAGGTTTCTCCAAAGGTATGATTTTACTTGAAAGCTTTCAATACATTTATGGAATGGTTTGTCATCTTCAAAAAGGGGGAGAATGTTGACTCAAGGTCAATTAGGTCAATGTTGACTCACGTCTAAATTGACTAAACCCGTGTTTTGATGATGACTAACCATTCCACATATTGGTGTCTAATGCTTCTACTTGAGTGATTTCAGATTGGGTATAGACACACTCCAATTGCCCTAACTTGCGCATCTCAAATTGGAGAAAAGACAAGTCAAAGTCATACAAGTGCATGTTTTTGTAATATGATGTATATCCTTTAGAATCATGTTGTAAATCACTTGTAATGATTGTATGACTTGTAATTAAGCTTAGAAAAATATCAGGAACACTTAGATCGTATATTAGAGCACTTTTAATGCAACTTTGAAAATCAATTACAGGCACTTGTTTGGTCGAGTTTCCCACCCTGAAACTCGACCGATCAACCTTGGTCGATTTTCTGAAAATTGCATCGATCGAGTTGTACACTCACAGAACTCGACCGATTGGGTAGTAGGCAAGTTCCAGTTGGAATGGTCGGTCGAGTTTCCTCAGAACAAACTCGACCGATCATTTCAATATCGGGCTGCCTGCTACTTGATCGGTCGAGTTACACATATTGAAACTCGACCGATTGCACTGTACGGAAAAGTGCAGAAAAGTGTTTCTAGCCGTTGTGGAGTTGCAACAAGTGAAAATATATCCGTTGCAAGCCACAAAACGGCTAGTTTTCATTCTTAAGTGTTCCCAAAGGCTAAGAAGCATCCCCAGCTATAAATAGGACCCCTTGGGCTTCATTCCAAGGTTGAGCATTCATTGCAAACTCCTTGTGAGGTTCCTATTCAATAGTTGAGTGCTTCCTACAGCCTCCTCTCTCTCTCTAAGCTTAATCACTTGCTACATCCATTAGAGTGAGTAGGAGATTTGTAAGAGAGCTAGTTTTATTTGTATATCTTGTGAGGCTCTCACTTCCACCACCTCCCCATCTCTCATTTCCTATCTTGAAGATGAAGGTTCTCTCTCTTGTCCAAGAGAGGTGAAGAAGAACAAGGGAAGGAGTCCCTTGGTGAAGATCAAGGCTAAAGACTTGGAGCTAGAGTGGGTAAGCCCTTGGAGAAGGCAGAAGACTCAAGCTCAAGTGGGTAAGACCTTGGTGGAAAGCTTCTCCGAGTGAAGGTGAAGTCAAAGGCGGAAGATCTAAGAAGAGTGGGTAATTCCTACAAGGCCGAAGACTTGTGCAAGAGTGGGTAAGTCCTTGGAAAAGGCCGAAGACTCTTGCAAAGTGGGTAAGTCCTTGGTAAGGTTGAAGACTCTTTTGTATTGGATAGGTAAGTCCTTTGTTGGTCATGCATTGTAAGTCTTATAATTGAATATAAGAGTGCAATTGGTTGAAGTCCTAGAGGTTGACCTCTCTAGGCAAGTGGACTGACACACTTCTAGTTTGAAGTGTGGAACCACTCTAAATAGCTTGTCTATTTTGGTGCATGTTCAATCTCTCTTATCCTTGCTATGCATGATTTAGTTGCACTCAAATTACCTATTTAGCAACCTTATCTTGTCATATAATTTGAAGGTTTAATGAGTTTTGTTTAAGTGCTTTCAGCTCTATTCACCCCCCCCTCTAGAGCACCTAAGTCACCCATCTAGGATCCAACAAGTGGTATCAGAGCGGGTCTTCTCCAAGCATACTTCAACAAGTAGGAGAAGATGGGTGACTACCTAGGAGGGAGACTCTCGAGCAGCCTTCCACTCTTTGATGGGAGCAACTTCCTATATTGGAGAAGAAGACTTAAATTATTCATCCAAGGATCAAGCCTCGAGATGTGGCAAATGGTGAACAGCCCATACATTCTACCAAAGACAAACATTGAAGAATGGGATGAAGCCACCTTGATGAAAGCAACCTTGAATGCTAGAGCCATGCATATACTTTATGCCTCCATGACCCCCACCGAGTTCAACCGGATTTCTTCTTGTGAGACGGCCTATGAGGTATGGAGAAAGCTTTGCATCACTTATGAAGGGACAGATCAAGTGAAGGAAAGCAAAGTGTACATGCTCAAAGGGTTGCTTGAGAACTTCAAGATGGGAAAGGATGAGAGCATAGCCAACATGTACTCAAGGCTCAACACCATCTTGTATGGTCTTGCTGTTCTAGGACATCCTATGTCTAGTGGAGAGATCAACTCAAAGATTCTTATAACTCTCCCCAAGAGATGGGAATCCAAGGTGACTTCCATTGAAGAAGCAAGGTCGCTTAGGGATATTCCTATTGAAGAGCTCATTGGAAATCTACAAGCACATGAAGCCACGCTTGACAAGAGGGAGGAAGTAGAAAGACAAGAGAAGAAAGAGCTAAAGAGAATGAAGAAGGCTGAAATAAAGGCTCAAATTGAAGCTATCATGGAAAAAGTCTCTCCATCCTCTCAAGCTAAAGAAGATGCCATGTACTCCAAGGGTAGACTCTACAAAGGCAAGTCCTCCTCCATCCGGTGCTTCACATGTGGAAAGAAGGGTCACTACAAGGAAAATTTCCCACAAGGCAAAAAGACCCATCTTAACAAGAAGAAATGGCACTCAAGCTCAAGTGGCTCCTCCAACTCAAGCTCAAGTGAAGATTCATGTGAAGGATCAAGCTCAAGCTTTAGTGATGAAGGAGAATGTCATTTTGCTCTTGTAGCATCAACAAGTGAAGACTCAAATGAGGTAAATCTAGACTCTTTCGATAAAGAATCCTTGATTGATCTCATTCATGATATTTGTGCATCTCTTAAGTCTTCTCAAAAGTAAAAGAAAAAGCTTGCTAAAATTGTTGATAATTTGTATGTAGAATTAAATGATCTTGAACATGCAAATTCTTGCTTTCTTAATGATAAAAATGATTTTCTTAGCCAAGTAGACTCTCTTAAACTTGAAAATGCTAGTTTACTTGATAAGATTAAATTTCTAGAAGTTCAACCTCTCATGCCTAATTCTAATGAAGAACATACTTTAATTGTTGATTCTCTCATGCATGACATTGATGTTCTTAAATCTGAAAACAAAAACAAAGATTTTGTTTTGCATGAATTAGAACTAGAAAATGCCTCCTTGCTTGCTAAAATAAATGGGCATGAATCTTGCTCTAGTTCTACTAGTAGAGAGAATGATGTTGCTGCTCTTCATATTGATAGAGATTCTTATTTAACTAAAACTCTTTGGTTAGAAAATGATCTTCTACATGCTAGAGATAACATTAATCAATTATCTTATACAATTGCTTCTCTTAAGCATGATAATGATAGTTTAAGATCTTCTTTGCAAAGATTCTTAGTTGGTAAAAAGAATCTTAATCAAATCCTAGACCATACTACTAAACAAATTGGTTGACATGGTTTAGGGTATGTTAGTAGTCAAGGGAACAACAAAGATAAAGGACCTCCAATATTCCATGGAGAATCCTCTAGTTCCAAGACTATAGGCACATGCAACTATTGCAATGAATTAGGTCATTATTCTAATTGTTGTCCTTTTAGGAAAGCACCCAAGAGAAATAGGATTTGGGTTTCTAAGCTAACTCCTCCGGACCCAAAAACATGATTGGGGACCATTTCATCTTTCTTCTTGTAGGTACTTGCAAATGGATTGACTTGAGACACTAAATTGCAAATTGACTTCTCAATCCACATGAAAGAAGAAAGGTGAGATGTGTAGAGGGTGACAACAATTGGAAAAGGAATGGTAAGAACAAAGGTAATGTCTTTATTGCTTATAACCATTTCTAACTTGTTTTTGTCAAGTTAGTGTGCACTATACATATGGTTTTTGAGTCAAAAGTGGCATTTTGTGATTCTCTTCACACTCTTGCTCAAAAAATGTTTCTAATGCTTCTATAGTGCATTGCTAACTTGCTTAGACATGTCTGGATATGATTTGTATTTTGAGCATGCCTTTAAATATATAAAATAGGTGTGCTTGTTGACAGCTGCTCTGTCGGTCGAGTTTGCCCTATTGAAACTCGACCGATAGGCACCAATGGGGTTGCCAACAGCTGTCATCGGTCGAGTTGTCAATGCACAAAACTCAACCGATCACAGTGTGCACAGAATATACATTTGGCTTATTGAGTGAGAATTTCCCTCTCAACTAGATTTTCTCAACCAATAGCCTTATTCTTTGGCACTCTCATTTGGTACCTTTATATATGCATATTGCGATGATCTAAATTGCCTATCTTGCTTACAACTCTATCTCTCTAATTTCTCTAAATTGGTATATCTATATATTGCAATTACTTGCTTTGAGTTGTTTTGCAGGTCTTGATGATGATCTCTTTGGATCTCTTGGTTGTGTCTAAAATCGCTTCCGTTGTACTCTAACTTGCTACATCTATCTAGGTGTATACCTTTTTTTTTATACATACAACCTTGAGGTTCATAGGGGTAATCATCTTATGGTAGGAATGCATATTTAGTGAGTTATATCCTTTCATGCTTCTAAAATTGCATATCTCTTTGTTTGGATATATCTCTTCATCTACTCATAGCTTGCTCTTTAACTTGTGTATCTTTTGGTATCTCTTGCTATGATCTAGATCCTACTAGTAGTCCTAACTTGTGATATCATCTACTAGTAGTTCACATACATGTAGTTCTAACCCTGTTTACAATTGACATCTTTGCTCATCTATATGCTATGCTTATACATGCTCAAGCTTGTTCCTTAAATTGAATATCTACTATCTTGAGTTGCTTGCATAACATTGTGATGCGGGGTACATAGATCTACATGATATGTGGGAATTGGAGTTTTTTTTGGATTTTATGCAGGTTTTGCTCCAATCTCAGTTTTTGCTGCAACTATAGTGTTTTTTATGCAGAAACACCCTTCTGAGCAAGACTCATTGCCACGCCATGAGCTCCGATGGTTTTTGGTCAAATTACATCATCTTGAGGGTCAAAATTGTGATTTATTATTTTTCTGCAGCACTTTATCTTGCATTTTTGGGATGTTCAAGTATATGCTTTAACTTGCTTTTCTTTCTATGCTTGGACAAGCCCCTATCTGCACTCTTCTACTCTCCTTATATATTTGTGTTATCTCCTTTCTCTTTAACAAGTGATGTTTCTTTTTTCTTCATAACCCCCACCTTTTTGAAATGACAAAGGGGGAGAAAGGTAATGTCTTCTTTTAAAAAGAGGAAGAAGGCATGTCTTACATGAAGAAGAGAAGTATGTTTATGTAAAGGGAGAAGGTAAAGGGGAGAAGACATATATGTGTAGAACATATATGAGTAGAAGACATGGTATTCTATAAATGTTATGAAAGCTAACCATGCAGGAGAAATAGCAGCAATTGAGGGGGAGTATGAGAACTCCACTAGCATCAATTGAGGGGGAGTATATGAACTCAATTCCATTGAAACCCCTAGGTTTCTCCAAAGGTATGATTTTACTTGAAAGCTTTCAATACATTTATGGAATGGTTTGTCATCTTCAAAAAGGGGGAGAATGTTGACTCAAGGTCAATTAGGTCAATGTTGACTCACATCTAAATTGACTAAACCCGTGTTTTGACGATGACTAACCATTCCACATATTGGTGTCTAATGCTTCTACTTGAGTGATTTCAGATTGGGTATAGACACACTCCAATTGCCCTAACTTATGCATCTCAAATTGGAGAAAAGACAAGTCAAAGTCATACAAGTGCATGTTTTTGTAATATGATGTATATCCTTTAGAATCATGTTGTAAATCACTTGTAATGATTGTATGACTTGTAATTAAGCTTAGAAAAATATCAGGAACACTTAGATCGAATATTAGAGCACTTTTAATGCAACTTTGAAAATCAATTACAAGCACTTGTTCGGTCGAGTTTCCCACCCTGAAACTCGACCGATCAACCTTGGTCGATTTTCTGAAGATTGCATCGGTCGAGTTGTGCACTCACAGAACTCGACCGATTGGGTAGTAGGCAAGTTCCAGTTGGAATGGTCGGTCGAGTTTCCTCAGAACAAACTCGACCGATCATTTCAATATCGGGCTGCCTGCTACTTGATCGGTCGAGTTACACATATTGAAACTCGACCGATTGCACTGTACGGAAAAGTGCAGAAAAGTGTTTCTAACCGTTGTGGAGTTGCAACAAGTGAAAATATATCTGTTGCAAGCCACAAAACGGCTAGTTTTTGTTCTTAAGTGTTCCCAAAGGCTAAGAGGCATCCCCAGCTATAAATAGGACCCCTTGGGCTTCATTCCAAGGTTGAGAATTCATTGCAAACTCCTTGTGAGGTTCCTATTCAATAGTTGAGTGCTTCCTACAACCTCCTCTCTCTCTCTAAGCTTAATCACTTGCTACATCCATTAGAGTGAGTAGGAGATTTGTAAGAGAGCTAGTTTTATTTGTATATCTTGTGAGGCTCTCACTTCCACCACCTCCCCATCTCTCATTTCCTATCTTGAAGATGAAGGTTCTCTCTCTTGTCCAAGAGAGGTGAAGAAGAACAAGGGAAGGAGTCCCTTGGTGAAGATCAAGGCTAAAGACTTGGAGATAGAGTGGGTAAGCCCTTGGAGAAGGCAGAAGACTCAAGCTCAAGTGGGTAAGACCTTGATGGAAAGCTTCTCCGAGTGAAGGTGAAGTCAAAGGCAGAAGATCCAAGAAGAGTGGGTAATTCCTACAAGGCCGAAGACTTGTGCAAGAGTGGGTAAGTCCTTGGAGAAGGCCGAAGACTCTTGCAATGTGGGTAAGTTCTTGGTAAGGTTGAAGACTCTTTTGTATTGGATAGGTAAGTCCTTTGTTGGTCATGCATTGTAAGTCTTATAATTGAATATAAGAGTGCAATTGGTTGAAGTCCTAGAGGTTGACCTCTCTAGGCAAGTGGACTGACACACTTGTAGTTTGAAGTGTGTAACCACTCTAAATAGCTTATTTATTTTGGTGCATGTTCAATCTCTCTTATCCTTGCTATGCATGATTTAGTTGCACTCAAATTACCTATTTAGCAACCTTATCTTGTCATATAATTTGAAGGTTTAATGAGTTTTATTTAAGTGCTTTCAGCTCTATTCACCCCCCTCTAGAGCACCTAAGTCACCCATCTAGGATCCAACAAGTGGTATCAGAGCGGGTCTTCTCCAAGCATACTTCAACAAGTAGGAGAAGATGGGTGACTACCTAGGAGGGAGACTCTCGAGCAGCCTTCCAATCTTTGATGGGAGCAACTTCCTATATTGGAGAAGAAGACTTAAATTCTTCATCCAAGGATCAAGCCTCGAGATGTGGCAAATGGTGAACAACCCATACATTCTACCAAAGACAAACATTGAAGAATGGGATGAAGCCACCTTGATGAAAGCAACCTTGAACGCTAGAGCCATGCATATACTTTATGCCTTCATGAACCCCACCGAGTTCAACCGGATTTCTTCTTGTGAGACGGCCTATGAGGTATGGAGAAAGCTTTGCATCACTTATGAAGGGACAAATCAAGTAAAGGAAATCAAAGTGTACATGCTCAAAGGGTTGCTTGAGAACTTCAAGATGGGAAAGGATGAGAGCATAGCCAACATGTACTCAAGGCTCAACACCATCTTGAATGGTCTTGCTGTTCTAGGACATCCTATGTCTAGTGGAGAGATCAACTCAAAGATTCTTAGAACTCTCCCCAAGAGATGGGAATCCAAGGTGACTTCCATTGAAGAAGCAAGGTTGCTTAGGGATATTCCTATTGAAGAGCTCATTGGAAATGTACAAGCACATGAAGCCACACTTGACAAGAGGGAGGAAGTAGAAAGACAAGAGAAGAAAGAGCTAAAGAGAATGAAGAAGGCTGAAATAAAGGCTCAAATTGAAGCTATCATGGAAAAAGTCTCTCCATCCTCTCAAGCTAAAGAAGATGCCATGTACTCCAAGGGTAGACTCTACAAAGGCAAGTCCTCCTCCATCCGGTGCTTCACATGTGGAAAGAAGGGTCACTACAAGGAAGATTGCCCACAAGGCAAAAAGTCCCATCTTCACAAGAAGAAATGGCACTCAAGCTCAAGTGGCTCCTCCAACTCAAGTTCAAGTGAAGATTCATGTGAAGGATCAAGCTCAAGCTCTAGTGATGAAGGAGAATGTCATTTTGCTCTTGTAGCATCAACAAGTGAAGACTCAAATGAGGTAAATCTAGACTCTTTAGATAAAGAATACTTGATTGATCTCATTCATGATATTTGTGCATCTCTTAAGTCTTCTCAAAAGAAAAAGAAAAAGCTTGCTAAAATTGTTGATAATTTGTATGTAGAATTAAATGATCTTGAACATGCAAATTCTTGCTTGCTTAATGATAAAAATGATTGTCTTAGCCAAGTAGACTCTCTTAAACTTGAAAATGCTAGTTTACTTGATAAGATTAAATTTCTAGAAGTTCAACCTCTCATGCCTAATTCTAATGAAGAACATATTTTAATTGTTGATTCTATCATGCATGACATTGATGTTCTTAAATCTGAAAACAAAAACAAATATTTTATTTTGCATGAATTAGAACTAGAAAATGCCTCCTTACTTGCTAAAATAAATGGGCATGAATCTTGCTCTAGTTCTACTAGTAGAGAGAATGATGTTGCTGCTCTTCATATTGATAGAGATTCTTATTTAACTAAAACTCTTTGCTTAGAAAATGATCTTCTACATGCTAGAGATAACATTAATCAATTATCTTCTACAATTGCTTCTCTTAAGCATGATAATGATAGTTTAAGATGTTCTTTGCAAAGATTCTTAGTTGGTAAAAAGAATCTTAATCAAATCCTAGACCATACTACTAAACAAATTGGTAGACATGGTTTAGGGTATGTTAGTAGTCAAGGGAACAACAAAGATAAAGGACCTCCAATATTCCATGGAGAATCCTCTAGTTCCAAGACTATAGGAACATGCAACTATTGCAATGAATTAGGTCATTATTCTAATTGTTGTCCTTTTAGGAAAGCACCCAAGAGAAATAGGATTTGGGTTGCTAAGCTAACTCCTCCGGACCCAAAAACATGATTGGGGACCATTTCATCTTTCTTCTTGTAGGTACTTGCAAATGGATTGACTTGAGCCACTAAATTGCAAATTGACTTCTCAATCCACATGAAAGAAGAAAGGTGAGATGTGTAGAGGGTGACAACAATTGGAAAAGGAATGGTAAGAACAAAGGTAATGTCTTTATTGCTTATAACCATTTCTAACTTGTTTTTGTCAAGTTAGTGTGCACTATACATATGGGTTTTGAGTCAAAAGTGGCATTTTGTGATTCCCTTCACACTCTTGCTCAAAAAATATTTCTAATGCTTATATAGTGCATTACTAACTTGCTTAGACATGTCTGGATATGATTTGTATTTTAAGCATGCCTTTAAATATATAAAATAGGTGTGCTTGTTGACAGCTGCTCTGTCGGTCGAGTTTGCCCTATTGAAACTCGACCGATAGGCACCAATGGGGTTGCCAACAGCTATCATCGGTCGAGTTGTCAATGCACAGAACTCGACCAATCACACTGTGCACAGAATATACATTTGGCTTATTGAGTGAGAATTTCCCTCTCAACTAGATTTTATCAACCAATAGCCTTATTCTTTGGCACTCTCATTTGGTACCTTTATATATGCATACTGTGATGATCTAAATTGCCTATCTTACTTACAACTCTATCTCTCTAATTGCTCTAAATTGGTATATCTATATCTTGCAATTACTTGCTTTGAGTTGTTTTGCAGGTCTTGATGATGATCTCTTTGGATCTCTTGGTTGTGTCTAAAATCGCTTCCGTTGTACTCTAACTTGCTACATCTATCTAGGTTTATACCTTTTTTTTATACATACAACCTTGAGGTTCATAGGGGTAATCATCTTATGGTAGGAATGCATATTTAGTGAGTTATATCCTTTCATGCTTCTAAAATTGCATATCTCTTTGTTTGGATATATCTCTTCATCTACTCATAGCTTGCTCTTTAACTTGTGTATCTTTTGGTATCTCTTGCTATGATCTAGATCCTACTAGTAGTCCTAACTTGTGATATCATCTACTAGTAGTTCACATACATGTAGTTCTAACCCTGTTTACAATTGACATCTTTGCTCATCTATATATTATGCTTATACATGCTCAAGCTTGTTCCTTAAATTGAGTATCTACTATCTTGAGTTGCTTGCATAACATTGTGATGCAGGGTACATAGATCTACATGATATGTGGGAATTGGAGTTTTTTTTGGATTTTATGCAGGTTTTGCTCCAATCTCAGTTTTTACTGCAAGTATAGTGTTTTTTATGCAGAAACACCCTTCATAGCAAGACTCATTGCCACGCCATGAGCTCCGATGGTTTTTGGTCAAATTCCATCATCTTGAGGGTCAAAATTGTGATTTATTGTTTTTCTGCAGCACTTTATCTTGCATTTTTGGGATGTTCAAGTATATGCTTTAACTTGCTTTTCTTTCTATGCTTGGACAAGCCCCTATCTGCGCTCTTCTACTCTCCTTATATATTTGTGTTATCTCCTTTCTCTTTAACAAGTGATGTTTCTTTTTTCTTCATAACCCCCACCTTTTTGAAATGACAAAGGGGGAAAAAGGTAATGTCTTCTTTTAAAAAGAGGAAGAAGGCATGTCTTACATGAAGAAGAGAAGTATGTTCATGTAAAGGGAGAAGGTAAAGGGGATAAGACATATATGTGTAGAACATATATGAGTAGAAGACATGGTATTCTATAAATGTTATGAAAGCTAACCATGCAGGAGAAATAGCATCAATTGAGGGGGAGTATGAGAACTCCACTAGCATCAATTGAGGGGGAGCATATGAACTCAATTCCATTGAAACCCCTAGGTTTCTCCAAAGGTATGATTTTACTTGAAAGCTTTCGATACATTTATGGAATGGTTTGTCATCTTCAAAAAGGGGGAGAATGTTGACTCAAGGTCAATTAGGTCAATGTTGACTCACATCTAAATTGACTAAACCCGTGTTTTGATGATGACTAACCATTCCACATATTGGTGTCTAATGCCTCTACTAGAGTGATTTCAGATTGGGTATAGACACACTCCAATTGCCCTAACTTGCGCATCTCAAATTGGAGAAAAGACAAGTCAAAGTCATACAAGTGCATGTTTTTGTAATATGATGTATATCCTTTAGAATCATGTTGTAAATCACTTGTAATGATTGTATGACTTGTAATTAAGCTTAGAAAAATATCAGGAACACTTAGATTGAATATTAGAGCACTTTTAATGCAACTTTGAAAATCAATTACAGGCACTTGTTCGGTCGAGTTTCCCACCCTGAAACTCGACCGATCAACCTTTGTTGATTTTCTGAAGATTGAATCGGTCGAGTTGTGCACTCACAGAACTCGACCGATTGGGTAGTAGGCAAGTTCCAATTGGAATGGTCGGTCGAGTTTCCTCAGAACAAACTCGACCGGTAAGAACAAAGGTAATGTCTTTATTGCTTATAACCATTTCTAACTTGTTTTTGTCAAGTTAGTGTGCACTATACATATGGTTTTTGAGTCAAAAGTGGCATTTTGTGATTCTCTTCACACTCTTGCTCAAAAAATGTTTCTAATGCTTCTATAGTGCATTACTAACTTGCTTAGACATGTCTGGATATGATTTGTATTTTAAGCATGCCTTTAAATATATAAAATAGGTGTGCTTGTTGACATCTGCTCTGTCGGTCGAGTTTTCCCTATTGAAACTCGACCGATAGGCACCAATGGGGTTGCCAACAACTGTCATCGGTCGAGTTGTCAATGCACAGAACTCGACCGATCACATTGTGCACAGAATATACATTTGGCTTATTGAGTGAGAATTTCCCTCTCAACTAGATTTTCTCAACCAATAGCCTTATTCTTTGGCACTCTCATTTGGTACCTTTATATATGCATATTGCGATGATCTAAATTTCCTATCTTGCTTACAACTCTATCTCTCTAATTGCTCTAAATTGGTATATCTATATCTTGCAATTACTTGCTTTGAGTTGTTTTGCAGGTCTTGATGATGATCTCTTTGGATCTCTTGGTTGTGTCTAAAATCGCTTCCGTTGTACTCTAACTTGCTACATCTATCTAGGTGTATACCTTTTTTTTATACATACAACCTTGAGGTTCATAGGGGTAATCATCTTATGGTAGGAATGCATATTTAGTGAGTTATATCCTTTCATGCTTCTAAAATTGCATATCTCTTTGTTTGGATATATCTCTTCATCTACTCATAGCTTGCTCTTTAACTTGTGTATCTTTTGGTATCTCTTGCTATGATCTAGATCCTACTAGTAGTCCTAACTTGTGATATCATCTACTAGTAGTTCACATACATGTAATTCTAACCCTGTTTACAATTGACATCTTTGCTCATCTATATGCTATGCTTATACATGCTCAAGCTTGTTCCTTAAATTGAATATCTACTATCTTGAGTTGCTTGCATAACATTGTGATGCAGGGTACATAGATCTACATGATATGTGGGAATTGGAGTTTTTTTGGATTTTATGCAGGTTTTGCTCCAATCTCAGTTTTTGCTACAAGTATAGTGTTTTTTTATGCAGAAACACCCTTCTGAGCAAGACTCATTGCCACACCATGAGCTCCGATGGTTTTTGGTCAAATTCCATCATCTTGAGGGTCAAAATTTTGATTTATTGTTTTTCTACAACACTTTATCTTGCATTTTTGGGATGTTCAAGTATATGCTTTAACTTGCTTTTATTTCTATGCTTGGACAAGCCCCTATCTGCTCTCTTCTACTCTCCTTATATATTTGTGTTATCTCCTTTCTCTTTAACAAGTGACGTTTCTTTTTTCTTCATAACCCCCACCTTTTTGAAATGACAAAGGGGGAGAAAGGTAATGTCTTCTTTTAAAAAGAGGAAGAAGGCATGTCTTACATGAAGAAGAGAAGTATGTTCATGTAAAGGGAGAAGGTAAAGGGGAGAAGACATATATGTGTAGAACATATATGAGTAGAAGACATGGTATTCTATAAATGTTATGAAAGCTAACCATGTAGGAGAAATAGCATCAATTGAGGGGGAGTATGAGAACTCCACTAGCATCAATTGAGGGGGAGCATATGAACTCAATTCCATTGAAACCGCTAGGTTTCTCCAAAGGTATGATTTTACTTGAAAGCTTTCAATACATTTATGGAATGGTTTGTCATCTTCAAAAGGGGGAGAATGTTGACTCAAGGTCAATTCGGTCAATGTTGACTCACGTCTAAATTGACTAAACCCGTGTTTTGATGATGACTAACCATTCCACATATTGGTGTCTAATGCTTCTACTTGAGTGATTTCAGATTGGGTATAGACACACTCCAATTGCCCTAACTTGCGCATCTCAAATTGGAGAAAAGACAAGTCAAAGTCATACAAGTGCATGTTTTTGTAATATGATGTATATCCTTTAGAATCATGTTGTAAATCACTTGTAATGATTGTATGACTTGTAATTAAGCTTAGAAAAATATCAGGAACACTTAGATCGAATATTAGAGCACTTTTAATGCAACTTTGAAAATCAATTATAGGCACTTGTTCGGTCGAGTTCCCACCCTGAAACTCGACCGATCAACCTTGGTCGATTTTCTGAAGATTGCATCGGTCGAGTTGTGCACTCACAGAACTCGACCGATTGGGTAGTAGGCAAGTTCTAGTTGGAATGGTTGGTCGAGTTTCCTCAGAACAAACTCGACCGATCATTTCAATATCAGGCTGCCTGCTACTTGATCGGTCGAGTTACACATATTGAAACTCGACCGATTGCACTGTACGGAAAAGTGCAGAAAAGTGTTTCTAGCCGTTGTGGAGTTGCAACAAGTGAAAATATATCCGTTGCAAGCCACAAAACGGCTAGTTTTCGTTCTTAATGTTCCCAAAGGCTAAGAGGCATCCCCGGCTATAAATAGGACCCCTTGGGCTTCATTCCAAGGTTGAGCATTCATTGCAAACTCCTTGTGAGGTTCCTATTCAATAGTTGAGTGCTTCCTACAGCCTCCTCTCTCTCTCTAAGCTTAATCACTTGCTACATCCATTAGAGTGAGTAGGAGATTTGTAAGAGAGCTAGTTTTATTTGTATATCTTGTGAGGCTCTCACTTCCACCACCTCCCCATCTCTCATTTCCTATCTTGAAGATGAAGGTTCTCTCTCTTGTCCAAGAGAGGTGAAGAAGAACAAGGGAAGGAGTCCCTTGGTGAAGATCAAGGCTAAAGACTTGGAGCTAGAGTGGGTAAGCCCTTGGAGAAGGCAGAAGACTCAAGATCAAGTGGGTAAGACCTTGGTGGAAAGCTTCTCCGAGTGAAGGTGAAGTCAAAGGCGGAAGATCCAAGAAGAGTGGGTAATTCCTACAAGGCCGAAGACTTGTGCAAGAGTGGGTAAGTCCTTGGAGAAGGCCGAAGACTCTTGCAAAGTGGGTAAGTCCTTGGTAAGGTTGAAGACTCTTTTGTATTGGATAGGTAAGTCCTTTGTTGGTCATGCATTGTAAGTCTTATAATTGAATATAAGAGTGCAATTGGTTGAAGTCCTAGAGGTTGACCTCTCTAGGCAAGTGGACTGACACACTTCTAGTTTGAAGTGTGGAACCACTCTAAATAGCTTGTCTATTTTGGTGCATGTTCAATCTCTCTTATCCTTGCTATGCATGATTTAGTTGCACTCAAATTACCTATTTAGCAACCTTATCTTGTCATATAATTTGAAGGTTTAATGAGTTTTGTTTAAGTGCTTTCAGCTCTATTCACCCCCCCCCCTCTAGAGCACCTAAGTCACCCATCTAGGATCCAACAAGTGGTATCAGAGCGGGTCTTCTCCAAGCATACTTCAACAAGTAGGAGAAGATGGGTGACTACCTAGGAGGGAGACTCTCGAGCAGCCTTCCAATCTTTGATGGGAGCAACTTCCTATATTGGAGAAGAAGACTTAAATTCTTCATCCAAGGATCAAACCTCGAGATGTGGCAAATGGTGAACAGCCCATACATTCTACCAAAGACAAACATTGAAGAATGGGATGAAACCACCTTGATGAAAGCAACCTTGAACGCTAGAGCCATGCATATACTTTATGCCTCCATGACCCCCACCGAGTTGAACCGGATTTCTTCTTGTGAGACGGCCTATGAGGTATGGAGAAAGCTTTGCATCACTTATGAAGGGACAGATCAAGTGAAGGAAAGCAAAGTGTACATGCTCAAAGGGTTGCTTGAGAACTTCAAGATGGGAAAGGATGAGAGCATAGCCAACATGTACTCAAGGCTCAACACCATCTTGAATGGTCTTGCTGTTCTAGGACATCCTATGTCTAGTGGAGAGATCAACTCAAAGATTCTTAGAACTCTCCCCAAGAGATGGGAATCCAAGGTGACTTCCATTGAAGAAGCAAGGTCGCTTAGGGATATTCCTATTGAAGAGATCATTGGAAATCTACAAGCACATGAAGCCACGCTTGACAAGAGGGAGGAAGTAGAAAGACAAGAGAAGAAAGAGCTAAAGAGAATGAAGAAGGCTGAAATAAAGGCTCAAATTGAAGTTATCATGGAAAAAGTCTCTCCATCCTCTCAAGCTAAAGAAGATGCCATGTACTCCAAGGGTAGACTCTACAAAGGCAAGTCCTCCTCCATCCGGTGCTTCACATGTGGAAAGAAGGGTCACTACAAGGAAGATTGCCCACAAGGAAAAAAGACCCATCTTCACAAGAAGAAATGGCACTCAAGCTCAAGTGGCTCCTCCAACTCAAGCTCAAGTGAAGATTCATGTGAAGGATCAAGCTCAAGCTCTAGTGATGAAGGAGAATGTCATTTTGCTCTTGTAGCATCAACAAGTGAAGACTCAAATGAGGTAAATCTAGACTCTTTAGATAAAGAATCCTTGATTGATCTCATTCATGATATTTGTGCATCTCTTAAGTCTTCTCAAAAGAAAAAGAAAAAGCTTGCTAAAATTGTTGATAATTTGTATGTAGAATTAAATGATCTTGAACATGCAAATTCTTTCTTGCTTAATGATAAAAATGATTGTCTTAGCCAAGTAGACTCTCTTAAACTTGAAAATGCTAGTTTACTTGATAAGATTAAATTTCTAGAAGTTCAACCTCTCATGCCTAATTCTAATGAAGAACATACTTTAATTGTTGATTCTCTCATGCATGACATTGATGTTCTTAAATCTGAAAACAAAAACAAAGATTTTGTTTTGCATGAATTAGAACTAGAAAATGCCTCCTTGCTTGCTAAAATAAATGGGCATGAATCTTGCTCTAGTTCTACTAGTAGAGAGAATGATGTTGCTGCTCTTCATATTGATAGAGATTCTTATTTAACTAAAACTCTTTGCTTAGAAAATGATCTTCTACATGCTAGAGATAACATTAATCAATTATCTTCTACAATTGCTTCTCTTAAGCATGATAATGATAGTTTAAGATCTTCTTTGCAAAGATTCTTAGTTGGTAAAAAGAATCTTAATCAAATCCTAGACCATACTACTAAACAAATCGGTAGACATGGTTTAGGGTATGTTAGTAGTCAAGGGAACAACAAAGATAAAGGACCTCCAATATTCCATGGAGAATCCTCTAGTTCCAAGACTATAGGCACATGCAACTATTGCAATGAATTAGGTCATTATTCTAATTGTTGTCCTTTTAGGAAAGCACCCAAGAGAAATAGGATTTGGGTTGCTAAGCTAACTCCTCCGGACCCAAAAACATGATTGGGGACCATTTCATCTTTCTTCTTGTAGGTACTTGCAAATGGATTGACTTGAGCCACTAAATTGCAAATTGACTTCTCAATCCACATGAAAGAGGAAAGGTGAGATGTGTAGAGGGTGACAACAATTGGAAAAGGAATGGTAAGAACAAAGGTAATGTCTTTATTGCTTATAACCATTTCTAACTTGTTTTTGTCAAGTTAGTGTGCACTATACATATGGTTTTTGAGTCAAAAGTGGCATTTTGTGATTCTCTTCACACTCTTGCTCAAAAAATGTTTCTAATGCTTCTATAGTGCATTATTAACTTGCTTAGACATGTCTGTATATGATTTGTATTTTAAGCATGCCTTTAAATATATAAAATAGGTGTGCTTGTTGACAGCTGCTCTGTCGGTCGAGTTTGCCCTATTGAAACTCGACCGATAGGCACCAATGGGGTTGCCAACAGCTGTCATCGGTCGAGTTGTCAATGCACAGAACTCGACCGATCACATTGTGCACAGAATATACATTTGGCTTATTGAGTGAGAATTTCCGTCTCAACTAGATTTTCTCAACCAATAGCCTTATTCTTTGGCACTCTCATTTGGTACCTTTATATATGCATATTGCGATGATCTAAATTGCCTATCTTGCTTACAAGTCTATCTCTCTAATTGCTCTAAATTGGTATATCTATATCTTGCAATTACTTGCTTTGAGTTGTTTTGCAGGTCTTGATGATGATCTCTTTGGATCTCTTGGTTGTGTCTAAAATCGCTTCCGTTGTACTCTAACTTGCTACATCTATCTAGGTGTATACCTTTTTTTTATACATACAACCTTGAGGTTCATAGGGGTAATCATCTTATGGTAGGAATGCATATTTAGTGAGTTATATCCTTTCATGCTTCTAAAATTGCATATCTCTTTGTTTGGATATATCTCTTCATCTACTCATAGCTTGCTCTTTAACTTGTGTATCTTTTGGTATCTCTTGCTATGATCTAGATCCTACTAGTAGTCCTAACTTGTGATATCATCTACTAGTAGTTCACATACATGTAGTTCTAACCCTGTTTACAATTGACATCTTTGCTCATCTATATGCTATGCTTATACATGCTCAAGCTTGTTCCTTAAACTGAATATCTACTATCTTGAGTTGCTTGCATAACATTGTGATGCAGGGTACATAGATCTACATGATATGTGGGAATTGGAGTTTTTTTTGGATTTTATGCAGGTTTTGCTCCAATCTCAGTTTTTGCTGCAAGTATAGTGTTTTTTATGCAAAAACACCCTTCTGAGCAAGACTCATTGCCACGCCATGAGCTCCGATGGTTTTTGGTCAAATTCCATTATCTTGAGGTTCAAAATTGTGATTTATTGTTTTTCTGCAGCACTTTATCTTGCATTTTTGGGATGTTCAAGTATATGCTTTAACTTACTTTTCTTTCTATGCTTGGACAAGCCCCTATCTGCGCTCTTCTACTCTCCTTATATATTTGTGTTATCTCCTTTCTCTTTAACAAGTGATGTTTCTTTTTTCTTCATAACCCCCACCTTTTTGAAATGACAAAGGGGAGAAAGGTAATATCTTCTTTTAAAAAGAGGAAGAAGACATGTCTTACATGAAGAAGAGACGTATGTTCATGTAAAGGGAGAAGGTAAAGGGGAGAAGACATATATGTGTAGAACATATATGAGTAGAAGACATGGTATTCTATAAATGTTATGAAAGCTAACCATGCAGGAGAAATAGCATCAATTGAGGGGGAGTATGAGAACTCCACTAGCATCAATTGAGGGGGAGCATATGAACTCAATTCCATTGAAACCCCTAGGTTTCTCGAAAGGTATGATTTTACTTGAAAGCTTTCAATACATTTATGGAATGGTTTGTCATCTTCAGAAAGGGGGAGAATGTTGACTCAAGGTCAATTAGGTCAATGTTGACTCACGTCTAAATTGACTAAACCCATGTTTTGATGATGACTAAACATTCCACATATTGGTGTCTAATGCTTCTACTTGAGTGATTTCAGATTGGGTATAGACACACTCCAATTGCCCTAACTTGCGCATCTCAAATTGGAGAAAAGACAAGTCAAAGTCATACAAGTGCATGTTTTTGTAATATGATGTATATCCTTTAGAATCATATTGTAAATCACTTGTAATGATTGTATGACTTGTAATTAAGCTTAGAAAAATATCAGGAACACTTAGATCGAATATTAGAGCACTTTTAATGCAACTTTGAAAATCAATTACAGGCACTTGTTCGGTCGAGTTTCCCACCCTGAAACTCGACCGATCGACCTTGGTCGATTTTCTGAAGATTGCATCGGTCGAGTTGTGCACTCACAGAACTCGACCGATTGGGTAGTAGGCAAGTTCCAGTTGGAATGGTCGGTCGAGTTTCCTCAGAACAAACTCGACCGATCATTTCAATATCGGGCTGCCTGCTACTTGATCGGTCGAGTTACACATATTGAAACTCGACCGATTGCACTGTACGGAAAAGTGCAGAAAAGTGTTTCTAGTCGTTGTGGAGTTGCAACAAGTGAAAATATATCCGTTGCAAGCCACAAAATGGCTAGTTTTCGTTCTTAAGTGTTCCCAAAGTCTAAGAGGCATCCCCAGCTATAAATAGGACCCCTTGGGCTTCATTCCAAGGTTAAGCATTCATTGTAAACTCCTTGTGAGGTTTCTATTCAATAGTTGAGTGCTTCCTACAGCCTCCTCTCTCTCTCTAAGCTTAATCACTTGCTACATCCATTAGAGTGAGTAGGAGATTTGTAAGAGAGCTAGTTTTATTTGTATATCTTGTGAGGCTCTCACTTCCACCACCTCCCCATCTCTCATTTCCTATCTTGAAGATGAAGGTTCTCTCTCTTGTCCAAGAGAGGTGAAGAAGAACAAGGGAAGGAGTCCCGTGGTGAAGATCAAGGCTAAAGACTTGGAGCTAGAGTGGGTAAGCCCTTGGTGAAGGCAGAAGACTCAAGCTCAAGTGGGTAAGACCTTGGTGGAAAGCTTCTCCGAGTGAAGGTGAAGTCAAAGGCGGAAGATCCAAGAAGAGTGGGTAATTCCTACAAGGCCGAAGACTTGTGCAAGAGTGGGTAAGTCCTTGGAGAAGGCCGAAGACTCTTGCAAAGTGGGTAAGTCCTTGGTAAGGTTGAAGACTCTTTTGTATTGGATAGGTAAGTCCTTTGTTGGTCATGCATTGTAAGTCTTATAATTGAATATAAGAGTGCAATTGGTTGAAGTCCTAGAGGTTGACCTCTCTAGACAAGTGGACTGACACACTTCTAGTTTGAAGTGTGGAACCACTCTAAATAGCTTGTCTGTTTTGGTGCATGTTCAATCTCTCTTATCCTTGCTATGCATGATTTAGTTGCACTCAAATTACCTATTTAGCAACCTTATCTTGTCATATAATTTGAAGGTTTAATGAGTTTTGTTTAAGTGCTTTCAACTCTATTCACCCCCCCCTCTAGAGCACCTAAGTCACCCATCTAGGATCCAACAAGTGGTATCAGAGCGAGTCTTCTCCAAGCATACTTCAACAAGTAGGAGAAGATGGGTGACTACCTAGGAGGGAGACTCTCGAGCAGCCTTCCAATCTTTGATGGGAGCAACTTCCTATATTGGAGAAGAAGACTTAAATTCTTCATCCAAGGATCAAACCTCGAGATGTGGCAAATGGTGAACAGCCCATACATTCTACCAAAGACAAACATTGAAGAATGGGATGAAACCACCTTGATGAAAGCAACCTTGAACGCTAGAGCCATGCATATACTTTATGCCTCCATGACCCCCACCGAGTTCAACCGGATTTCTTCTTGTGAGACGGCCTATGAGGTATGGAGAAAGCTTTGCATCACTTATGAAGGGACAGATCAAGTGAAGGAAAGCAAAGTGTACATGCTCAAAGGGTTGCTTGAGAACTTCAAGATGGGAAAGGATGAGAGCATAGCCAACATGTACTCAAGGCTCAACACCATCTTGAATGGTCTTGCTGTTCTAGGACATCCTATGTCTAGTGGAGAGATCAACTCAAAGATTCTTAGAACTCTCCCCAAGAGATGGGAATCCAAGGTGACTTCCATTGAAGAAGCAAGGTCGCTTAGGGATATTCATATTGAAGAGCTCATTGGAAATCGACAAGCACATGAAGCCACGCTTGACAAGAGGGAGGAAGTAGAAAGACAAGAGAAGAAAGAGCTAAAGAGAATGAAGAAGGCTGAAATAAAGGCTCAAATTGAAGTTATCATGGAAAAAGTCTCTCCATCCTCTCAAGCTAAAGAAGATGCCATGTACTCCAAGGGTAGACTCTACAAAGGCAAGTCCTCCTCCATCCGGTGCTTCACATGTGGAAAGAAGGGTCACTACAAGGAAGATTGCCCACAAGGAAAAAAGACCCATCTTCACAAGAAGAAATGGCACTCAAGCTCAAGTGGCTCCTCCAACTCAAGCTCAAGTGAAGATTCATGTGAAGGATCAAGCTCAAGCTCTAGTGATGAAGGAGAATGTCATTTTGCTCTTGTAGCATCAACAAGTGAAGACTCAAATGAGGTAAATCTAGACTCTTTAGATAAAGAATCCTTGATTGATCTCATTCATGATATTTGTGCATCTCTTAAGTCTTCTCAAAAGAAAAAGAAAAAGCTTGCTAAAATTGTTGATAATTTGTATGTAGAATTAAATGATCTTGAACATGCAAATTCTTGCTTGCTTAATGATAAAAATGATTGTCTTAGCCAAGTAGACTCTCTTAAACTTGAAAATGCTAGTTTACTTGATAAGATTAAATTTCTAGAAGTTCAACCTCTCATGCCTAATTCTAATGAAGAACATACTTTAATTGTTGATTCTCTCATGCATGACATTGATGTTCTTAAATCTGAAAACAAAAACAAAGATTTTGTTTTGCATGAATTAGAACTAGAAAATGCCTCCTTGCTTGCTAAAATAAATGGGCATGAATCTTGCTCTAGTTCTACTAGTAGAGAGAATGATGTTGCTGCTCTTCATATTGATAGAGATTCTTATTTAACTAAAACTCTTTGCTTAGAAAATGATCTTCTACATGCTAGAGATAACATTAATCAATTATCTTCTACAATTGCTTCTCTTAAGCATGATAATGATAGTTTAAGATCTTCTTTGCAAAGATTCTTAGTTGGTAAAAAGAATCTTAATCAAATCCTAGACCATACTACTAAACAAATCGGTAGACATGGTTTAGGGTATGTTAGTAGTCAAGGGAACAACAAAGATAAAGGACCTCCAATATTCCATGGAGAATCCTCTAGTTCCAAGACTATAGGCACATGCAACTATTGCAATGAATTAGGTCATTATTCTAATTGTTGTCCTTTTAGGAAAGCACCCAAGAGAAATAGGATTTGGGTTGCTAAGCTAACTCCTCCGGACCCAAAAACATGATTGGGGACCATTTCATCTTTCTTCTTGTAGGTACTTGCAAATGGATTGACTTGAGCCACTAAATTGCAAATTGACTTCTCAATCCACATGAAAGAGGAAAGGTGAGATGTGTAGAGGGTGACAACAATTGGAAAAGGAATGGTAAGAACAAAGGTAATGTCTTTATTGCTTATAACCATTTCTAACTTGTTTTTGTCAAGTTAGTGTGCACTATACATATGGTTTTTGAGTCAAAAGTGGCATTTTGTGATTCTCTTCACACTCTTGCTCAAAAAATGTTTCTAATGCTTCTATAGTGCATTATTAACTTGCTTAGACATGTCTGTATATGATTTGTATTTTAAGCATGCCTTTAAATATATAAAATAGGTGTGCTTGTTGACAGCTGCTCTGTCGGTCGAGTTTGCCCTATTGAAACTCGACCGATAGGCACCAATGGGGTTGCCAACAGCTGTCATCGGTCGAGTTGTCAATGCACAGAACTCGACCGATCACATTGTGCACAGAATATACATTTGGCTTATTGAGTGAGAATTTCCGTCTCAACTAGATTTTCTCAACCAATAGCCTTATTCTTTGGCACTCTCATTTGGTACCTTTATATATGCATATTGCGATGATCTAAATTGCCTATCTTGCTTACAAGTCTATCTCTCTAATTGCTCTAAATTGGTATATCTATATCTTGCAATTACTTGCTTTGAGTTGTTTTGCAGGTCTTGATGATGATCTCTTTGGATCTCTTGGTTGTGTCTAAAATCGCTTCCGTTGTACTCTAACTTGCTACATCTATCTAGGTGTATACCTTTTTTTTATACATACAACCTTGAGGTTCATAGGGGTAATCATCTTATGGTAGGAATGCATATTTAGTGAGTTATATCCTTTCATGCTTCTAAAATTGCATATCTCTTTGTTTGGATATATCTCTTCATCTACTCATAGCTTGCTCTTTAACTTGTGTATCTTTTGGTATCTCTTGCTATGATCTAGATCCTACTAGTAGTCCTAACTTGTGATATCATCTACTAGTAGTTCACATACATGTAGTTCTAACCCTGTTTACAATTGACATCTTTGCTCATCTATATGCTATGCTTATACATGCTCAAGCTTGTTCCTTAAATTGAATATCTACTATCTTGAGTTGCTTGCATAACATTGTGATGCAGGGTACATAGATCTACATGATATGTGGGAATTGGAGTTTTTTTTGGATTTTATGCAGGTTTTGCTCCAATCTCAGTTTTTGCTGCAAGTATAGTGTTTTTTATGCAAAAACACCCTTCTGAGCAAGACTCATTGCCACGCCATGAGCTCCGATGGTTTTTGGTCAAATTCCATTATCTTGAGGTTCAAAATTGTGATTTATTGTTTTTCTGCAGCACTTTATCTTGCATTTTTGGGATGTTCAAGTATATGCTTTAACTTACTTTTCTTTCTATGCTTGGACAAGCCCCTATCTGCGCTCTTCTACTCTCCTTATATATTTGTGTTATCTCCTTTCTCTTTAACAAGTGATGTTTCTTTTTTCTTCATAACCCCCACCTTTTTGAAATGACAAAGGGGAGAAAGGTAATATCTTCTTTTAAAAAGAGGAAGAAGACATGTCTTACATGAAGAAGAGACGTATGTTCATGTAAAGGGAGAAGGTAAAGGGGAGAAGACATATATGTGTAGAACATATATGAGTAGAAGACATGGTATTCTATAAATGTTATGAAAGCTAACCATGCAGGAGAAATAGCATCAATTGAGGGGGAGTATGAGAACTCCACTAGCATCAATTGAGGGGGAGCATATGAACTCAATTCCATTGAAACCCCTAGGTTTCTCGAAAGGTATGATTTTACTTGAAAGCTTTCAATACATTTATGGAATGGTTTGTCATCTTCAGAAAGGGGGAGAATGTTGACTCAAGGTCAATTAGGTCAATGTTGACTCACGTCTAAATTGACTAAACCCATGTTTTGATGATGACTAAACATTCCACATATTGGTGTCTAATGCTTCTACTTGAGTGATTTCAGATTGGGTATAGACACACTCCAATTGCCCTAACTTGCGCATCTCAAATTGGAGAAAAGACAAGTCAAAGTCATACAAGTGCATGTTTTTGTAATATGATGTATATCCTTTAGAATCATATTGTAAATCACTTGTAATGATTGTATGACTTGTAATTAAGCTTAGAAAAATATCAGGAACACTTAGATCGAATATTAGAGCACTTTTAATGCAACTTTGAAAATCAATTACAGGCACTTGTTCGGTCGAGTTTCCCACCCTGAAACTCGACCGATCGACCTTGGTCGATTTTCTGAAGATTGCATCGGTCGAGTTGTGCACTCACAGAACTCGACCGATTGGGTAGTAGGCAAGTTCCAGTTGGAATGGTCGGTCGAGTTTCCTCAGAACAAACTCGACCGATCATTTCAATATCGGGCTGCCTGCTACTTGATCGGTCGAGTTACACATATTGAAACTCGACCGATTGCACTGTACGGAAAAGTGCAGAAAAGTGTTTCTAGTCGTTGTGGAGTTGCAACAAGTGAAAATATATCCGTTGCAAGCCACAAAATGGCTAGTTTTCGTTCTTAAGTGTTCCCAAAGTCTAAGAGGCATCCCCAGCTATAAATAGGACCCCTTGGGCTTCATTCCAAGGTTAAGCATTCATTGTAAACTCCTTGTGAGGTTTCTATTCAATAGTTGAGTGCTTCCTACAGCCTCCTCTCTCTCTCTAAGCTTAATCACTTGCTACATCCATTAGAGTGAGTAGGAGATTTGTAAGAGAGCTAGTTTTATTTGTATATCTTGTGAGGCTCTCACTTCCACCACCTCCCCATCTCTCATTTCCTATCTTGAAGATGAAGGTTCTCTCTCTTGTCCAAGAGAGGTGAAGAAGAACAAGGGAAGGAGTCCCGTGGTGAAGATCAAGGCTAAAGACTTGGAGCTAGAGTGGGTAAGCCCTTGGTGAAGGCAGAAGACTCAAGCTCAAGTGGGTAAGACCTTGGTGGAAAGCTTCTCCGAGTGAAGGTGAAGTCAAAGGCGGAAGATCCAAGAAGAGTGGGTAATTCCTACAAGGCCGAAGACTTGTGCAAGAGTGGGTAAGTCCTTGGAGAAGGCCGAAGACTCTTGCAAAGTGGGTAAGTCCTTGGTAAGGTTGAAGACTCTTTTGTATTGGATAGGTAAGTCCTTTGTTGGTCATGCATTGTAAGTCTTATAATTGAATATAAGAGTGCAATTGGTTGAAGTCCTAGAGGTTGACCTCTCTAGACAAGTGGACTGACACACTTCTAGTTTGAAGTGTGGAACCACTCTAAATAGCTTGTCTGTTTTGGTGCATGTTCAATCTCTCTTATCCTTACTATGCATGATTTAGTTGCACTCAAATTACCTATTTAGCAACCTTATCTTGTCATATAATTTGAAGGTTTAATGAGTTTTTTTTAAGTGCTTTCAGCTCTATTCACCCCCCTCTAGAGCACCTAAGTCACCCATCTAGGATCCAACAAGTGGTATCAGAGCGGGTCTTCTCCAAGCATACTTCAACAAGTAGGAGAAGATGGGTGACTACCTAGGAGGGAGACTCTCGAGCAGCCTTCCAATCTTTGATGGGAGCAACTTCCTATATTGGAGAAGAAGACTTAAATTCTTCATCCAAGGATCAAGCCTCGAGATGTGGCAAATGGTGAACAGCCCATACATTCTACCAAAGACAAACATTGAAGAATGGGATGAAGCCACCTTGATGAAAGCAACCTTGAACGCTAGAGCCATGCATATACTTTATGCCTCCATGACCCCCACCGAGTTCAACCGGATTTCTTCTTGTGAGACGGCCTATGAGGTATGGAGAAAGCTTTGCATCACTTATGAAGGGACAGATCAAGTGAAGGAAAGCAAAGTGTACATGCTCAAAGGGTTGCTTGAGAACTTCAAGATGGGAAAGGATGAGAGCATAGCCAACATGTACTCAAGGCTCAACACCATCTTGAATGGTCTTGCTGTTCTAGTACATCCTATGTCTAGTGGAGAGATCAACTCAAAGATTCTTAGAACTCTCCCCAAGAGATGGGAATCCAAGGTGACTTCCATTAAAGAAGCAAGGTCGCTTAGGGATATTCCTATTGAAGAGCTCATTGGAAATCTACAAGCACATGAAGCCACGCTTGACAAGAGGGAGGAAGTAGAAAGACAAGAGAAGAAAGAGCTAAAGAGAATGAAGAAGGCTGAAATAAAGGCTCAAATTGAAGCTATCATGGAAAAAGTCTCTCCATCCTCTCAAGCTAAAGAAGATGCAATGTACTCCAAGGGTAGACTCTACAAAGGCAAGTCCTCCTCCATCCGGTGCTTCACATGTGGAAAGAAGGGTCACTACAAGGAAGATTGCCCACAAGGAAAAAAGACCCATCTTCACAAGAAGAAATGGCACTCGAGCTCAAGTGGCTCCTCCAACTCAAGCTCAAGTGAAGATTAATGTGAAGGATCAAGCTCAAGCTCTAGTGATGAAGGAGAATGTCATTTTGCTCTTGTAGCATCAACAAGTGAAGACTCAAATGAGGTAAATCTAGACTCTTTAGATAAAGAATCCTTGATTGATCTCATTCATGATATTTGTGCATCTCTTAAGTCTTCTCAAAAGAAAAAGAAAAAGCTTGCTAAAATTGTTGATAATTTGTATGTAGAATTAAATGATCTTGAACATGCAAATTCTTGCTTGCTTAATGATAAAAATGATTGTCTTAGCCAAGTAGACTCTCTTAAACTTGAAAATGCTAGTTGACTTGATAAGATTAAATTTCTAGAAGTTCAACCTCTCATGCCTAATTCTAATGAAGAACATACTTTAATTGTTGATTCTCTCATGCATGACATTGATGTTCTTAAATCTGAAAACAAAAACAAAGATTTTGTTTTGCATGAATTAGAACTAAAAATGCCTCCTTGCTTGCTAAAATAAATGGGCATGAATCTTGCTCTAGTTCTACTAGTAGAGAGAATGATGTTGCTGCTCTTCATATTGATAGAGATTCTTATTTAACTAAAACTCTTTGCTTAGAAAATGATCTTCTACATGCTAGAGATAACATTAATCAATTATCTTCTACAATTGCTTCTCTTAAGCATGATAATGATAGTTTAAGATCTTCTTTGCAAAGATTCTTAGTTGGTAAAAAGAATCTTAATCAAATCCTAGACCATACTACTAAACAAATTGGTAGACATGGTTTAGGGTATGTTAGTAGTCAAGGGAACAACAAAGATAAATGACCTCCAATATTCCATGGAGAATCCTCTAGTTCCAAGACTATAGGAACATGAAACTATTGCAATGAATTAGGTCATTATTCTAATTGTTGTCCTTTTAGGAAAGCACCCAAGAGAAATAGGATTTGGGTTGCTAAGCTAACTCCTCCGGACCCAAAAACATGATTGGGGACCATTTCATCTTTCTTCTTGTAGGTACTTGCAAATGGATTGACTTGAGCCACTAAATTGCAAATTGACTTCTCAATCCACATGAAAGAAGAAAGGTGAGATGTGTAGAGGGTGACAACAATTGGAAAAGGAATGGTAAGAACAAAGGTAATGTCCTTATTGCTTATAACCATTTCTAACTTTTTTTTGTCAAGTTAGTGTGCACTATACATATGGTTTTTGAGTCAAAAGTGGCATTTTGTGATTCTCTTCACACTCTTGCTCAAAAAAATGTTTCTAATGCTTCTATAGTGCATTACTAACTTGCTTAGACATGTCTGTATATGATTTGTATTTTAAGCATGCCTTTAAATATATAAAATAGGTGTGCTTGTTGACAGCTGCTCTGTCGGTCGAGTTTGCCCTATTGAAACTCGACCGATAGGCACCAATGGGGTTGCCAACAGCTGTCATAGGTCGAGTTGTCAATGCACAGAACTCGACCGATCACATTGTGCACAGAATATACATTTGGCTTATTGAGTGAGAATTTCCGTCTCAACTAGATTTTCTCAACCAATAGCCTTATTCTTTGGCACTCTCATTTGGTACCTTTATATATGCATATTGCGATGATCTAAATTGCCTATCTTGCTTACAAGTCTATCTCTCTAATTGCTCTAAATTGGTATATCTATATCTTGCAATTACTTGCTTTGAGTTGTTTTGCAGGTCTTGATGATGATCTCTTTGGATCTCTTGGTTGTGTCTAAAATCGCTTCCGTTGTACTCTAACTTGCTACATCTATCTAGGTGTATACCTTTTTTTTATACATACAACCTTGAGGTTCATAGGGGTAATCATCTTATGGTAGGAATGCATATTTAGTGAGTTATATCCTTTCATGCTTCTAAAATTGCATATCTCTTTGTTTGGATATATCTCTTCATCTACTCATAGCTTGCTCTTTAACTTGTGTATCTTTTGGTATCTCTTGCTATGATCTAGATCCTACTAGTAGTCCTAACTTGTGATATCATCTACTAGTAGTTCACATACATGTAGTTCTAACCCTGTTTACAATTGACATCTTTGCTCATCTATATTCTATGCTTATACATGCTCAAGCTTGTTCCTTAAATTGAATATCTACTATCTTGAGTTGCTTGCATAACATTGTGATGCAGGGTACATAGATCTGCATGATATGTGGGAATTGGAGTTTTTTTTTGGATTTTATGCAGGTTTTGCTCCAATCTCAGTTTTTGCTGCAAATATAGTGTTTTTTATGAAGAAACACCCTTCTGAGCAAGACTCATTGCTATGCCATGAGCTCCGATGGTTTTTGGTCAAATTCCATCATCTTAAGGGTCAAAATTGTGATTTATTGTTTTTCTACAGCACTTTATCTTGCATTTTTGGGATGTTCAAGTATATGCTTTAACTTACTTTTCTTTCTATTCTTGGACAAGCCCCTATCTGCGCTCTTCTACTCTCCTTATATATTTGTGTTATCTCCTTTCTCTTTAACAAGTGATGTTTCTTTTTTCTTCATAATCCCCACCTTTTTGAAATGACAAAGGGGGAGAAAGGTAATGTCTTCTTTTAAAAAGAGGAAGAAGGCATGTCTTACATGAAGATGAGAAGTATGTTCATGTAAAGGGAGAAGGTAAAGGGGAGAAGACATATATGTGTAGAACATATATGAGTAGAAGACATGGTATTCTATAAATGTTATGAAAGCTAACCATGCAGGAGAAATAGCATCAATTGAGGGGGAGTATGAGAACTCCACTAGCATCAATTGAGGGGGAGCATATGAACTCAATTCCATTGAAACCCCTAGGTTTCTCCAAAGGTATGATTTTACTTGGAAGCTTTCAATACATTTATGGAATGGTTTGTCATCTTCAAAAAGGGGGAGAATGTTGACTCAAGGTCAATTAGGTCAATGTTGACTCACGTCTAAATTGACTAAACCTGTGTTTTGATGATGACTAACCATTCCACATATTGGTGTCTAATGCTTCTACTTGAGTGATTTCAGATTGGGTATAGACACACTCCAATTGCCCTAACTTGCGCATCTCAAATTGGAGAAAAGACAAGTCAAAGTCATACAAGTGCATGTTTTTGTAATATGATGTATATCCTTTAGAATCATGTTGTAAATCACTTGTAATGATTGTATGACTTGTAATTAAGCTTAGAAAAATATCAGGAACACTTAGATCGAATATTAGAGCACTTTTAATGCAACTTTGAAAATCAATTACAGGCACTTGTTCGGTCGAGTTTCCCACCCTGAAACTCGACCGATCAACCTTGGTCGATTTTCTGAAGATTGCATCGGTCGAGTTGTGCACTCACAGAACTCGACCGATTGGGTAGTAGGCAAGTTCCAGTTGGAATGGTCGGTCGAGTTTCCTCAGAACAAACTCGACCGATCATTTCAATATCGGGCTGCCTGCTACTTGATCGGTCGAGTTACACATATTGAAACTCGACCGATTGCACTGTACGGAAAAGTGCAGAAAAGTGTTTCTAGTCGTTGTGGAGTTGCAACAAGTGAAAATATATCCGTTGCAAGCCACAAAACGGCTAGTTTTCGTTCTTAAGTGTTCCCAAAGTCTAAGAGGCATCCCCAGCTATAAATAGGACCCCTTGGGCTTCATTCCAAGGTTGAGCATTCATTGCAAACTCCTTGTGAGGTTCCTATTCAATAGTTGAGTGCTTCCTACAGCCTCCTCTCTCTCTCTAAGCTTAATCACTTGCTACATCCATTAGAGTGAGTAGGAGATTTGTAAGAGAGCTAGTTTTATTTGTATATCTTGTGAGGCTCTCACTTCCACCACCTCCCCATCTCTCATTTCCTATCTTGAAGATGAAGGTTCTCTCTCTTGTCCAAGAGAGGTGAAGAAGAACAAGGGAAGGAGTCCCTTGGTGAAGATCAAGGCTAAAGACTTGGAGCTAGAGTGGGTAAGCCCTTGGTGAAGGCAGAAGACTCAAGCTCAAGTGGGTAAGACCTTGGTGGAAAGCTTCTCTGAGTGAAGGTGAAGTCAAAGGCAGAAGATCCAAGAAGAGTGGGTAATTCCTACAAGGCCGAAGACTTGTGCAAGAGTGGGTAAGTCCTTGGAGAAGGCCGAAGACTCTTGCAAAGTGGGTAAGTCCTTGGTAAGGTTGAAGACTCTTTTGTATTGGATAGGTAAGTCCTTTGTTGGTCATGCATTGTAAGTCTTATATTTGAATATAAGAGTGCAATTGGTTGAAGTCCTAGAGGTTGACCTCTCTAGGCAAGTGGACTGACACACTTCTAGTTTGAAGTGTGGAACCACTCTAAATAGCTTGTCTGTTTTGGTGCATGTTCAATCTCTCTTATCCTTACTATGCATGATTTAGTTGCACTCAAATTACCTATTTAGCAACCTTATCTTGTCATATAATTTGAAGGTTTAATGAGTTTTTTTTAAGTGCTTTCAGCTCTATTCACCCCCCCTCTAGAGCACCTAAGTCACCCATCTAGGATCCAACAAGTGGTATCAGAGCGGGTCTTCTCCAAGCATACTTCAACAAGTAGGAGAAGATGGGTGACTACCTAGGAGGGAGACTCTCGAGCAGCCTTCCAATCTTTGATGGGAGCAACTTCCTATATTGGAGAAGAAGACTTAAATTCTTCATCCAAGGATCAAGCCTCGAGATGTGGCAAATGGTGAACAGCCCATACATTCTACCAAAGACAAACATTGAAGAATGGGATGAAGCCACCTTGATGAAAGCAACCTTGAATGCTAGAGCCATGCATATACTTTATGCCTCCATGACCCCCACCGAGTTCAACCATATTTCTTCTTGTGAGACGGCCTATGAGGTATGGAGAAAGCTTTGCATCACTTATGAATGGACAGATCAAGTGAAGGAAAGCAAAGTGTACATGCTCAAAGGGTTGCTTGAGAACTTCAAGATGGGAAAGGATGAGAGCATAGCCAACATGTACTCAAGGCTCAACACCATCTTGAATGGTCTTGCTGTTCTAGTACATCCTATGTCTAGTGGAGAGATCAACTCAAAGATTCTTAGAACTCTCCCCAAGAGATGGGAATCCAAGGTGACTTCCATTGAAGAAGCAAGGTCGCTTAGGGATATTCCTATTGAAGAGCTCATTGGAAATCTACAAGCACATGAAGCCACGCTTGACAAGAGGGAGGAAGTAGAAAGACAAGAGAAGAAAGAGCTAAAGAGAATGAAGAAGGCTGAAATAAAGGCTCAAATTGAAGCTATCATGGAAAAAGTCTCTCCATCCTCTCAAGCTAAAGAAGATGCTATGTACTCCAAGGGTAGACTCTACAAAGGCAAGTCCTCCTCCATCCGGTGCTTCACATGTGGAAAGAAGGGTCACTACAAGGAAGATTGCCCACAAGGCAAAAAGACCCATCTTCACAAGAAGAAATGGCACTCAAGCTCAAGTGGCTCCTCCAACTCAAGCTCAAGTGAAGATTCATGTGAAGGATCAAGCTCAAGCTCTAATGATGAAGGAGAATGTCATTTTGCTCTTGTAGCATCAACAAGTGAAGACTCAAATGAGGTAAATCTAGACTCTTTAGATAAAGAATCCTTGATTGATCTCATTCATGATATTTGTGCATCTCTTAAGTCTTCTCAAAAGAAAAAGAAAAAGTTTGCTAAAATTGTTGATAATTTGTATGTAGAATTAAATGATCTTGAACATGCAAATTCTTGCTTGCTTAATGATAAAAATGATTGTCTTAGCCAAGTAGACTCTCTTAAACTTGAAAATGCTAGTTTACTTGATAAGATTAAATTTCTAGAAGTTCAACCTCTCATGCCTAATTCTAATGAAGAACATACTTTAATTGTTGATTCTCTCATGCATGACATTGATGTTCTTAAATCTGAAAACAAAAACAAAGATTTTGTTTTGCATGAATTAGAACTAGAAAATGCCTCCTTGCTTGCTAAAATAAATGGGCATGAATCTTTCTCTAGTTCTACTAGTAGAGAGAATGATGTTGCTGCTCTTCATATTGATAGAGATTCTTTTTTAACTAAAACACTTTGCTTAGAAAATGATCTTCTACATTCTAGAGATAACATTAATCAATTATCTTCTACAATTGCTTCTCTTAAGCATGATAATGATAGTTTAAGATCTTCTTTGCAAAGATTCTTAGTTGGTAAAAAGAATCTTAATCAAATCCTAGACCATACTACTAAACAAATTGGTAGACATGGTTTAGGGTATGTTAGTAGTCAAGGGAACAACAAAGATAAAGGACCTCCAATATTCCATGGAGAATCCTCTAGTTCCAAGACTATAGGCACATGCAACTATTGCAATGAATTAGGTCATTATTCTAATTGTTGTCCTTTTAGGAAAGCACCCAAGAGAAATAGGATTTGGGTTGCTAAGCTAACTCCTCCAGACCCAAAAACATGATTGGGGACCATTTCATCTTTCTTCTTGTAGGTACTTGCAAATGGATTGACTTGAGCCACTAAATTGCAAATTGACTTCTCAATCCACATGAAAGAAGAAAGGTGAGATGTGTAGAGGGTGACAACAATTGGAAAAGGAATGGTAAGAACAAAGGTAATGTCTTTATTGCTTATAACCATTTCTAACTTGTTTTTGTCAAGTTAGTGTGCACTATACATATGGTTTTTGAGTCAAAAGTGGCATTTTGTGATTCCCTTCACACTCTTGCTCAAAAAATGTTTCTAATGCTTCTATAGTGCATTACTAACTTGCTTAGACATGTCTAGATATGATTTGTATTTTAAGCATGCCTTTAAATATATAAAATAGGTGTGCTTGTTGACATCTGCTCTGTCGGTCGAGTTTGCCCTATTGAAACTCGACCGATAGGCACCAATGGGGTTGCCAACAGCTGTCATCGGTCGAGTTGTCAATGCACAGAACTCGACCGATCACACTGTGCACAGAATATACATTTGGCTTATTGAGTGAAAATTTCCCTCTCAACTAGATTTTATCAACCAATAGCCTTATTCTTTTGCACTCTCATTTGGTACCTTTATATATGCATATTGTGATGATCTAAATTGCCTATCTTACTTACAACTCTATCTCTCTAATTGCTCTAAATTGGTATATCTATATCTTGCAATTACTTGCTTTGAGTTGTTTTGCAGGTCTTGATGATGATCTCTTTGGATCTCTTGGTTGTGTCTAAAATCGCTTCCATTGTACTCTAACTTGCTACATCTATCTAGGTTTATAACTTTTTTTTATACATACAACCTTGAGGTTCATAGGGGTAATCATCTTATGGTAGGAATGCATATTTAGTGAGTTATATCCTTTCATGCTTCTAAAATTGCATATCTCTTTGTTTGGATATATCTCTTCATCTACTCATAGCTTGCTCTTTAACTTGTGTATCTTTTGGTATCTCTTGCTATGATCTAGATCCTACTAGTAGTCCTAACTTGTGATATCATCTACTAGTAGTTCACATACATGTAGTTCTAACCCTGTTTACAATTGACATCTTTGCTCATCTATATATTATGCTTATACATGCTCAAGCTTGTTCCTTAAATTGAATATCTACTATCTTGAGTTGCTTGCATAACATTGTGATGCAGGGTACATAGATCTACATGATATGTGGGAATTGGAGTTTTTTTTGGATTTTATGCAGGTTTTGCTCCTATCTCAGTTTTTGCTGCAAGTATAGTGTTTTTTATGCAGAAACACCCTTCTGAGCAAGACTCATTGCCACGCCATGAGCTCCGATGGTTTTTGGTCAAATTCCATCATCTTGAGGGTCAAAATTGTGATTTATTGTTTTTCTGCAGCACTTTATCTTGCATTTTTGGGATGTTCAAGTATATGCTTTAACTTGCTTTTCTTTCTATGCTTGGACAAGCCCCTATCTGCGCTCTTCTACTCTCCTTATATATTTGTGTTATCTCCTTTCTCTTTAACAAGTGATGTTTCTTTTTTCTTCATAACCCCCACCTTTTTGAAATGACAAAGGGGGAAAAAGGTAATGTCTTCTTTTAAAAAGAGGAAGAAGGCATGTCTTACATGAAGAAGAGAAGTATGTTCATGTAAAGGGAGAAGGTAAAGGGGAGAAGACATATATGTGTAGAACATATATGAGTAGAAGACATGGTATTATATAAATGTTATGAAAGCTAACCATGCAGGAGAAATAGCATCAATTGAGGGGGAGTATGAGAACTCCACTAGCATCAATTGAGGGGGAGCATATGAACTCAATTCCATTGAAACCCCTAGGTTTCTCCAAAGGTATGATTTTACTTGAAAGCTTTCAATACATTTATGGAATGGTTTGTCATCTTCAAAAAGGGGGAGAATGTTGACTCAAGGTCAATTAGGACAATGTTGACTCACGTCTAAATTGACTAAACCCGTGTTTTGATGATGACTAACCATTCCACATATTGGTGTCTAATGCCTCTACTAGAGTGATTTCAGATTGGGTATAGACACACTCCAATTGCCCTAACTTGCGCATCTCAAATTGGAGAAAAGACAAGTCAAAGTCATACAAGTGCATGTTTTTGTAATATGATGTATATCCTTTAGAATCATGTTGTAAATCACTTGTAATGATTGTATGACTTGTAATTAAGCTTAGAAAAATATCAGGAACACTTAGATTGAATATTAGAGCACTTTTAATGAAACTTTGAAAATCAATTACAGGCACTTGTTCGGTCGAGTTTCCCACCCTGAAACTCGACCGATCAACCTTGGTTGATTTTCTGAAGATTGAATCGGTCGAGTTGTGCACTCACAGAACTCGACCGATTGGGTAGTAGGCAAGTTCCAATTGGAATGGTCGGTCGAGTTTCCTCAGAACAAACTCGACCGGTCATTTCAATATCGGGCTGCCTACTACTTGATCGGTCGAGTTACACATATTGAAACTCGACCGATTGCACTGTACGGAAAAGTGCAGAAAAGTGTTTCTAGCCGTTGTGGAGTTGCAACAAGTGAAAATATATCCGTTGCAAGCCACAAAATGGCTAGTTTTCATTCTTAAGTGTTCCCAAAGGCTAAGAGGCATCCCCGGCTATAAATAGGACCCCTTGGGCTTCATTCCAAGGTTGAGCATTCATTGCAAACTCCTTGTGAGGTTCCTATTCAATAGTTGAGTGCTTCCTACAGCCTCCTCTCTCTCTCTAAGCTTAATCACTTGCTACATCCATTAGAGTGAGTAGGATATTTGTAAGAGAGCTAGTTTAATTTGTATATCTTGTGAGGCTCTCACTTCCACCACCTCCCCATCTCTCATTTCCTATCTTGAAGATGAAGGTTCTCTCTCTTGTCCAAGAGAGGTGAAGAAGAACAAGGGAAGGAGTCCCTTGGTGAAGATCAAGGCTAAAGACTTGGAGCTAGAGTGGGTAAGCCCTTGGAGAAGGCAGAAGACTCAAGCTCAATTGGGTAAGACCTTGGTGGAAAGCTTCTCCGAGTGAAGGTGAAGTCAAAGGCGGAAGATCCAAGAAGAGTGGGTAAATCCTACAAGGCCGAAGACTTGTGCAAGAGTGGGTAAGTCCTTGGAGAAGGCCGAAGACTCTTGCAAAGTGGGTAAGTCCTTGGTAACGTTGAAGACTCTTTTGTATTGGATAGGTAAGTCCTTTGTTGGTCATGCATTGTAAGTCTTATAATTGAATATAAGAGTGCAATTGGTTGAAGTCCTAGAGGTTGACCTCTCTAGGCAAGTGGACTGACACACTTCTAGTTTGAAGTGTGGAACCACTCTAAATAGCTTGTCTATTTTGGTGCATGTTCAGCCTTACGTATCCTTGCTATGCATGATTTAGTTGCACTCAAATTACCTAATTAGCAACCTTATCTTGTCATATAATTTGAAGGTTTAATGAGTTTTGTTTAAATGCTTTCAGCTCTATTCACCCCCCCCTCTAGAGCACCTAAGTCACCCATCTAGGATCCAACAAGTGGTATCAGAGCGAGTCTTCTCCAAGCATACTTCAACAAGTAGGAGAAGATGGGTGACTACCTAGGAGGGAGAATCTCGAGCAGCCTTCCAATCTTTGATGGGAGCAACTTCCTATATTGGAGAAGAAGACTTAAATTCTTCATCCATGGATCAAGCCTCGAGATGTGGCAAATGGTGAACAACCCATACATTCTACCAAAGACAAACATTGAAGAATGGGATGAAGCCACCTTGATGAAAGCAACTTTGAACGCTAGAGCCATGCATATACTTTATGCCTCCATGACCCCCACCGAGTTCAACCAGATTTCTTCTTGTGAGACGACCTATGAGGTATGGAGAAAGCTTTGCATCACTTATGAAGGGACAGATCAAGTGAAGGAAAGCAAAGTGTACATGCTCAAAGGGTTGCTTGAGAACTTCAAGATGGGAAAGGATGAGAGCATAGCCAACATGTACTCAAGGCTCAACACCATCTTGAATGGTCTTGCTGTTCTAGGACATCCTATGTCTAGTGGAGAGATCAACTCAAAGATTCTTAGAACTCTCCCCAAGAGATTGGAATCCAAGGTGACTTCCATTGAAGAAGCAAGGTCGCTTAGGGATATTCCTATTGAAGAGCTCATTGGAAATCTACAAGCACATGAAGCCACGCTTGACAAGAGGGAGGAAGTAGAAAGACAAGAGAAGAAAGAGCTAAAGAGAATGAAGAAGGCTGAAATAAAGGCTCAAATTGAAGCTATCATGGAAAAAGTCTCTCCATCCTCTCAAGCTAAAGAAGATGCCATGTACTCCAAGGGTAGACTCTACAAAGGCAAGTCCTCCTCCATCCGGTGCTTCACATGTGGAAAGAAGGGTCACTACAAGGAAGATTGCCCACAAGGCAAAAAGACCCATCTTCACAAGAAGAAATGGCACTCAAGCTCAAGTGGCTCCTGCAACTCAAGCTCAAGTGAAGATTCATGTGAAGGATCAAGCTCAAGCTCTAGTGATGAAGGAGAATGTCATTTTGCTCTTGTAGCATCAACAAGTGAAGACTCAAATGAGGAAAATCTAGACTCTTTAGATAAAGAATCCTTGATTGATCTCATTCATGATATTTGTGCATCTCTTAAGTCTTCTCAAAAGAAAAAGAAAAAGCTTGCTAAAATTGTTGATAATTTGTATGTAGAATTAAATGATCTTGAACATGCAAATTCTTGCTTGCTTAATGATAAAAATGATTGTCTTAGCCAAGTAGACTCTCTTAAACTTGAAAATGCTAGTTTACTTGATAAGATTAAATTTCTAGAAGTTCAACCTCTCATGCCTAATTCTAATGAAGAACATACTTTAATTGTTGATTCTCTTATGCATGACATTGATGTTCTTAAATATGAAAACAAAAAAAAAGATTTTGTTTTGCATGAATTAGAACTAGAAAATGCCTCCTTGCTTGCTAAAATAAATGGGCATGAATCTTGCTCTAGTTCTACTAGTAGAGAGAATGATGTTGTTGCTCTTCATATTGATAGAGATTCTTATTTAACTAAAACTCTTTGCTTAGAAAATGATCTTCTACATGCTAGAGATAACATTAATCAATTATCTTCTACAATTGCTTCTCTTAAGCATGATAATGATAGTTTAAGATCTTCTTTGCAAAGATTCTTAGTTGGTAAAAAGAATCTTAATCAAATCCTAGACCATACTACTAAACAAATTGGTAGACATGGTTTAGGGTATGTTAGTAGTCAAGGGAACAACAAAGATAAAGGACCTCTAATATTCCATGGAGAATCCTCTAGTTCCAAGACTATAGGCACATGCAACTATTGCAATGAATTAGGTCATTATTCTAATTGTTGTCCTTTTAGGAAAGCACCCAAGAGAAATAGGATTTGGGTTGCTAAGCTAACTCCTCCGGACCCAAAAACATGATTGGGGACCATTTCATCTTTCTTCTTGTAGGTACTTGCAAATGGATTGACTTGAGCCACTAAATTGCAAATTGACTTCTCAATCCACATGAAAGAAGAAAGGTGAGATGTGTAGAGGGTGACAACAATTGGAAAAGGAATGGTAAGAACAAAGGTAATGTCTTTATTTCTTATAACCATTTCTAACTTGTTTTTGTCTAGTTAGTGTGCACTATACATATGGTTTTTGAGTCAAAAGTGGAATTTTGTGATTCTCTTCACACTCTTGCTCAAAAAATGTTTCTAATGCTTCTATAGTGCATTACTAACTTGCTTAGACATGTCTGGATATGATTTGTATTTTAAGCATGCCTTTAAATATATAAAATAGGTGTGCTTGTTGACAGCTGCTCTGTCGGTCGAGTTTGCCCTATTGAAACTCGACCGATAGGCACCAATGGGGTTGCCAACAGCTGTCATCGGTCGAGTTGTCAATGCACAGAACTCGACCGATCACACTGTGCATAGAATATACATTTGGCTTATTGAGTGAGAATTTCCCTCTCAACTAGATTTTCTCAACCAATAGCCTTATTCTATGACACTCTCATTTGGTACCTTTATATATGCATATTGCAATGATCTAAATTGCCTATCTTGCTTACAACTCTATCTCTCTAATTGCTCTAAATTGGTATATCTATATCTTGCAATTACTTGCTTTGAGTTGTTTTGCAGGTCTTGATGATGATCTCTTTGGATCTCTTGGTTGTGTCTAAAATCGCTTATGTTGTACTCTAACTTGCTACATCTAATTAGGTGTATACCTTTTTTTTATACATACAACCTTGAGGTTCATAGGGGTAATCATCTTATGGTAGGAATGCATATTTAGTGAGTTATATCCTTTCATGCTTCTAAAATTGCATATCTCTGTGTCTGGATATATCTCTTCATCTACTCATAGCTTGCTCTTTAACTTGTGTATCTTTTGGTATCTCTTGCTATGATCTAGATCCTACTAGTAGTCCTAACTTGTGATATCATCTACTAGTAGTTCACATACATGTAGTTCTAACCCTGTTTACAATTGACATCTTTGCTCATCTATATGCTATGCTTATACATGCTCAAGCTTGTTCCTTAAATTGAATATCTACTATCTTGAGTTGCTTGCATAACATTGTGATGCAGGGTACATAGATCTACATGATATGTGGGAATTGGAGTTTTTTTTGGATTTTATGCAGGTTTTCCTCCAATCTCAGTTTTTGCTGCAAGTATAGTGCTTTTTATGCAGAAACACCCTTTTGAGCAAGACTCATCGCTATGCCATGAGCTCCGATGGTTTTTGGTCAAATTCCATCATCTTGAGGGTCAAAATTGTGATTTATTGTTTTTCTGCAGCACTTTATCTTGCATTTTTGGGATGTTCCAGTATATGCTTTAACTTGCTTTTCTTTCTATTCTTGGACAAGCCCCTATCTGCGCTCTTCTACTCTCCTTATATATTTGTGTTATCTCCTTTCTCTTTAACAAGTGATGTTTCTTTTTTCTTCATAACCCCCACCTTTTTGAAATGACAAAGGGGGAGAAAGGTAATGTCTTCTTTTAAAAAGAGGAAGAAGGCATGCCTTACATGAAGAAGAGAAGTATGTTCATGTAAAGGGAGAAGGTAAAGGGGAGAAGACATATATGTGTAGAACATATATGAGTAGAAGACATGGTATTCTATAAATGTTATGAAAGCTAACCATGCAGGAGAAATAGCATCAATTGAGGGGGAGTATGGGAACTCCACTAGCATCAATTGAGGGGGAGCATATGAACTCAATTCCATTGAAACCCCTAGGTTTCTCCAAAGGTATGATTTTACTTGAAAGATTTCAATACATTTATGGAATGGTTTGTCATCTTCAAAAAGGGGGAGAATGTTGACTCAAGGTCAATTAGGTCAATGTTGACTCACGTCTAAATTGACTAAACCCGTGTTTTGATGATGACTAACCATTCCACATATTGGTGTCTAATGCTTCTACTTGAGTGATTTCAGATTGGGTATAGACACACTCCAATTGCCCTAACTTGCGCATCTCAAATTGGAGAAAAGACAAGTCAAAGTCATACAAGTGCATGTTTTTGTAATATGATGTATATCCTTTACAATCATGTTGTAAATCACTTGTAATGATTGTATGACTTGTAATTAAGCTTAGAAAAATATCAGGAACACTTAGATCGAATATTAGAGCACTTTTAATGCAACTTTGAAAATCAATTACAAGCACTTGTTCGGTCGAGTTTCCCACCCTGAAACTCGACCAATCCACCTTGGTCGATTTTCTGAAGATTGCATCGGTCGAGTTGTGCACTCACAGAACTCGACCGATTGGGTAGTAGGCAAGTTCCAGTTGGCATGGTCGGTCGAGTTTCCTCAGAACAAACTCGACCGATCATTTCAATATCGGGCTGCCTGCGACTTGATCGGTCGAGTTACACATATTGAAACTCGACCGATTGCACTGTACGGAAAAGTACAGAAAAGTGTTTCTAGCCGTTGTGGAGTTGCAACAAGTGAAAATATATCCGTTGCAAGCCACAAAACGGCTAGTTTTCATTCTTAAGTGTTCCCAAAGACTAAGAGGCATCCCCAGCTATAAATAGGACCCCTTGGGCTTCATTCCAAGGTTGAGCATTCATTGCAAACTCCTTGTGAGGTTCCTATTCAATAGTTGAGTGCTTCCTACAACCTCCTCTCTCTCTCTAAGCTTAATCACTTTCTACATCCATTAGAGTGAGTAGGAGATTTGTAAGAGGGCTAGTTTTATTTGTATATCTTGTGAGGCTCTCACTTCCACCACCTCCCCATCTCTCATTTCCTATCTTGAAGATGAAGGTTCTCTCTCTTGTCCAAGAGAGGTGAAGAAGAAAAAGGGAAGGAGTCCCTTGGTGAAGATCAAGGCTAAAGACTTGGAGCTAGAGTGGGTAAGCCCTTGGAGAAGGAAGAAGACTCAAGCTCAAGTGGGTAAGACCTTGGTGGAAAGCTTCTCCGAGTGAAGGTGAAGTCAAAGGCGGAAGATCCAAGAAGAGTGGGTAATTCCTACAAGGCCGAAGACTTGTGCAAGAGTGGGTAAGTCCTTGGAGAAGGCCGAAGACTCTTGCAAAGTGGGTAAGTCCTTGGTAAGATTGAAGACTCTTTTGTATTGGATAGGTAAGTCCTTTGTTGGTCATGCATTGTAAGTCTTATAATTGAATATAAGAGTGCAATTGGTTGAAGTCCTAGAGGTTGACCTCTCTAGGCAAGTGGACTGACACACTTCTAGTTTGAAGTGTGGAACCACTCTAAATAGCTTGTCTGTTTTGGTGCATGTTCAATCTCTCTTATCCTTGCTATGCATGATTTAGTTGCACTCAAATTACCTATTTAGCAACCTTATCTTGTCATATAATTTGAAGGTTTAATGAGTTTTGTTTAAGTGCTTTCAGCTCTATTCACCCCCCCTCTAGAGCACCTAAGTCACCCATCTAGGATCCAACAAGTGGTATCAGAGCGGGTCTTCTCCAAGCATACTTCAACAAGTAGGAGAAGATGGGTGACTACCTAGGAGGGAGACTCTCGAGCAGCCTTCCAATCTTTGATGGGAGCAACTTCCTATATTGGAGAAGAAGACTTAAATTCTTCATCCAAGGATCAAGCCTCGAGATGTGGCAAATGGTGAAAAGCCCATACATTCTACCAAAGACAAACATTGAAGAATGGGATGAAGCCACCTTGATGAAAGCAACCTTGAACGCTAGAGCCATGCATATACTTTATGCCTCCATGACCCCCACCGAGTTCAACCGGATTTCTTCTTGTGAGACGGCCTATGAGGTATGGAGAAAGCTTTGCATCACTTATGAAGGGCCAGATCAAGTGAAGGAAAGCAAAGTGTACATGCTCAAAGGGTTGCTTGAGAACTTCAAGATGGGAAAGGATGAGAGCATAGCCAACATGTACTCAAGGCTCAACACCATCTTGAATGGTCTTGCTGTTCTAGGACATCCTATGTCTAGTGGAGAGATCAACTCAAAGATTCTTCGAACTCTCCCCAAGAGATGGGAATCCAAGGTGACTTCCATTGAAGAAGCAAGGTCGCTTAGGGATATTCATATTGAAGAGCTCATTGGAAATCTACAAGCACATGAAGCCACGCTTGACAAGAGGGAGGAAGTAGAAAGACAAGAGAAGAAAGAGCTAAAGAGAATGAAGAAGGCTGAAATAAAGGCTCAAATTGAAGCTATCATGGAAAAAGTCTCTCCATCCTCTCAAGCTAAAGAAGATGCCATGTACTCCAAGGGTAGACTCTACAAAGGCAAGTCCTCCTCCATCCGGTGCTTCACATGTGGAAAGAAGGGTCACTACAAGGAAGATTGCCCACAAGGCAAAAAGACCCATCTTCACAAGAAGAAATGGCACTCAAGCTCAAGTGGCTCCTCCAACTGAAGCTCAAGTGAAGATTCATGTGAAGGATCAAGCTCAAGCTCTAGTGATGAAGGAGAATGTCATTTTGCTCTTGTAGCATCAACAAGTGAAGACTCAAATGAGGTAAATCTAGACTCTTTAGATAAAGAATCCTTGATTGATCTCATTCATGATATTTGTGCATCTCTTAAGTCTTCTCAAAAGAAAAAGAAAAAGCTTGCTAAAATTTTTGATAATTTGTATGTAGAATTAAATGATCTTGAACATGCAAATTCTTGCTTGCTTAATGATAAAAATGATTGTCTTAGCCAAGTAGACTCTCTTAAACTTGAAAATGCTAGTTTACTTGATAAGATTAAATTTCTAGAAGTTCAACCTCTCATGCCTAATTCTAATGAAGAACATACTTTAATTGTTGATTCTCTCATGCATGACATTGATGTTCTTAAATCTGAAAACAAAAACAAAGATTTTGTTTTGCATGAATTAGAACTAGAAAATGCCTCCTTGCTTGCTAAAATAAATGGGCATGAATCTTGCTCTAGTTCTACTAGTAGAGAGAATGATGTTGCTGCTCTTCATATTGATAGAGATTCTTATTTAACTAAAACTCTTTGCTTAGAAAATGATCTTCTACATGCTAGAGATAACATTAATCAATTATCTTCTACAATTGCTTCTCTTAAGCATGATAATGATAGTTTAAGATCTTCTTTGCAAAGATTCTTAGTTGGTAAAAAGAATCTTAATCAAATCCTAGACCATACTACTAAACAAATTGGTAGACATGGTTTAGGGTATGTTAGTAGTCAAGGGAACAACAAAGATAAAGGACCTCCAATATTCCATGGAGAATCCTCTAGTTCCAAGACTATAGGCACATGCAACTATTGCAATGAATTAGGTCATTATTCTAATTGTTGTCCTTTTAGGAAAGCACCCAAGAGAAATAGGATTTGGGTTGCTAATCTAACTCCTCCGGACCCAAAAACATGATTGGGGACCATTTCATCTTTCTTCTTGTAGGTACTTGCAAATGGATTGACTTGAGCCACTAAATTGCAAATTGACTTCTCAATCCACATGAAAGAAGAAAGGTGAGATGTGTAGAGGGTGACAACAATTGGAAAAGGAATGTTAAGAACAAAGGTAATGTCTTTATTGCTTATAACCATTTCTAACTTGTTTTTGTCAAGTTAGTGTGCACTATACATATGGTTTTTGAGTCAAAAGTGGCATTTTGTGATTCTCTTCACACTCTTGCTCAAAAAATGTTTCTAATGCTTCTATAGTGCATTACTAACTTGCTTAGACATGTCTGTATATGATTTGTATTTTAAGCATGCCTTTAAATATATAAAATAGGTGTGCTTGTTGACAGCTGCTCTGTCGGTCGAGTTTGCCCTATTGAAACTCGACCGATAGGCACCAATGGGGTTGCCAACAGCTGTCATCGGTCGAGTTGTCAATGCACAGAACTCGACCGATCACATTGTGCATAGAATATACATTTGGCTTATTGAGTGAGAATTTCCGTCTCAACTAGATTTTCTCAACCAATAGCCTTATTCTTTGGCACTCTCATTTGGTACCTTTATATATGCATATTGCGATGATCTAAATTGCCTATCTTGCTTACAAGTCTATCTCTCTAATTGCTCTAAATTGGTATATCTATATCTTGCAATTACTTGCTTTGAGTTGTTTTGTAGGTCTTGATGATGATCTCTTTGGATCTCTTGGTTGTGTCTAAAATCGCTTCCGTTGTACTCTAACTTGCTACATCTATCTTGGTGTATACCTTTTTTTTATACATACAACCTTGAGGTTCTAGGGGTAATCAATTATGGTAGGAATGCATATTTAGTGAGTTATATCCTTTCATGCTTCTAAAATTGCATATCTCTTTGTTTGGATATATCTCTTCATCTACTCATAGCTTGCTCTTTAACTTGTGTATCTTTTGGTATCTCTTGCTATGATCTAGATCCTACTAGTAGTCCTAACTTGTGATATCATCTACTAGTAGTTCAAATACATGTAGTTCTAACCCTATTTACAATTGACATCTTTGCTCATCTATATTCTATGCTTATACATGCTGAATCTTGTTCCTTAAATTGAATATCTACTATCTTGAGTTGCTTGCATAACATTGTGATGCAGGGTACATAGATCTACATGATATATGGGAATTGGAGTTTTTTTTTGGATTTTATGCAGGTTTTGCTCGAATCTCAGTTTTTGCTGCAAATATAGTGTTTTTTATGAAGAAACACCCTTCTGAGCAAGTCTCATCGCTATGCCATGAGCTCCGATGGTTTTTGGTCAAATTCCATCATCTTGAGGGTCAAAATTGTGATTTATTGTTTTTCTACCGCACTTTATCTTGCATTTTTGGGATGTTCAAGTATATGCTTTAACTTGCTTTTCTTTCTATTCTTGGACAAGCCCCTATCTGCGCTCTTCTACTCTCCTTATATATTTGTGTTATCTCCTTTCTCTTTAACAAGTGATGTTTCTTTTTTCTTCATAATCCCCACCTTTTTGAAATGACAAAGGGGGAGAAAGGTAATGTCTTCTTTTAAAAAGAGGAAGAAGGCATGTCTTACATGAAGAAGAGAAGTATGTTCATGTAAAGGGAGAAGGTAAAGGGGAGAACACATATATGTGTAGAACATATATGAGTAGAAGACATGGTATTCTATAAATGTTATGAAAGCTAACCATGCAGGAGAAATAGCATCAATTGAGGGGGAGTATGAGAACTCCACTAGCATCAATTGAGGGGGAGCATATGAACTCAATTCCATTGAAACCCCTAGGTTTCTCCAAAGGTATGATTTTACTTGGAAGCTTTCAATACATTTATGGAATGGTTTGTCATCTTCAAAAAGGGGGAGAATGTTGACTCAAGGTCAATTAGGTCAATGTTGACTCACGTCTAAATTGACTAAACCCGTGTTTTGATGATGACTAACCATTCCACATATTGGTGTCTAATGCTTCTACTTGAGTGATTTCAGATTGGGTATAGACACACTCCAATTGCCCTAACTTGCGCATCTCAAATTGGAGAAAAGACAAGTCAAAGTCATACAAGTGCATGTTTTTGTAATATGATGTATATCCTTTAGAATCATGTTGTAAATCACTTGTAATGATTGTATGACTTGTAATTAAGCTTAGAAAAATATCAGGAACACTTAGATCGAATATTAGAGCACTTTTAATGCAACTTTGAAAATCAATTACAGGCACTTGTTCGGTCGAGTTTCCCACCCTGAAACTCGACCGATCAATCTTGGTCGATTTTCTGAAGATTGCATCGGTCGAGTTGTGCACTCACAGAACTCGACCGATTGGGTAGTAGGCAAGTTCCAGTTGGAATGGCCGGTCGAGTTTCCTGAGAACAAACTCGACCGATCATTTCAATATCGGGCTGCCTGCTACTTGATCGGTCGAGTTACACATATTGAAACTCGACCGATTGCACTGTACGGAAAAGTGCAGAAAAGTGTTTCTAGTCGTTGTGGAGTTGCAACAAGTGAAAATATATCCGTTGCAAGCCACAAAACGGCTAGTTTTCGTTCTTAAGTGTTCCCAAAGTCTAAGAGGCATCCCCAGCTATAAATAGGACCCCTTGGGCTTCATTCCAAGGTTGAGCATTCATTGCAAACTCCTTGTGAGGTTCCTATTCAATAGTTGAGTGCTTCCTACAGCCTCCTCTCTCTCTCTAAGCTTAATCACTTGCTACATCCATTAGAGTGAGTAGGAGATTTGTAAGAGAGCTAGTTTTATTTGTATATCTTGTGAGGCTCTCACTTCCACCACCTCCCCATCTCTCATTTCCTATCTTGAAGATGAAGGTTCTCTCTCTTGTCCAAGAGAGGTGAAGAAGAACAAGGGAAGGAGTCCCTTGGTGAAGATCAAGGCTAAAGACTTGGAGCTAGAGTGGGTAAGCCCTTGGTGAAGGCAGAAGACTCAAGCTCAATTGGGTAAGACCTTGGTGGAAAGCTTCTCCGAGTGAAGGTGAAGTCAAAGGCGGAAGATCCAAGAAGAGTGGGTAATTCCTACAAGGCCGAAGACTTGTGCAAGAGTGGGTAAGTCCTTGGAGAAGGCCGAAGACTCTTGCAAAGTGGGTAAGTCCTTGGTAAGGTTGAAGACTCTTTTGTATTGGATAGGTAAGTCCTTTGTTGGTGATGCATTGTAAGTCTTATAATTGAATATAAGAGTGCAATTGGTTGAAGTCCTAGAGGTTGACCTCTCTAGGCAAGTGGACTGACACACTTCTAGTTTGAAGTGTGGAACCACTCTAAATAGCTTGTCTGTTTTGGTTCATGTTCAATCTCTCTTATCCTTACTATGCATGATTTAGTTGCACTCAAATTACCTATTTAGCAACCTTATCTTGTCATATAATTTGAAGGTTTAATGAGTTTTTTTTAAGTGCTTTCAGCTCTATTCACCCCCCCTCTAGAGCACCTAAGTCACCCATCTAGGATCCAACAAGTGGTATCAGAGCGGGTCTTCTCCAAGCATACTTCAACAAGTAGGAGAAGATGGGTGACTACCTAGGAGGGAGACTCTCGAGCAGCCTTCCAATCTTTGATGGGAGCAACTTCCTATATTGGATAAGAAGACTTAAATTCTTCATCCAAGGATCAAGCCTCGAGATGTGGCAAATGGTGAACAGCCCATACATTCTACCAAAGACAAACATTGAAGAATGGGATGAAGCCACCTTGATGAAAGCAACCTTGAATGCTAGAGCCATGCTTATACTTTATGCCTCCATGACCCCCACCGAGTTCAACCGGATTTCTTCTTGTGAGACGGCCTATGAGGTATGGAGAAAGCTTTGCATCACTTATGAAGGGACAGATCAAGTGAAGGAAAGCAAAGTGTACATGCTCAAAGGGTTGCTTGAGAACTTCAAGATGGGAAAGGATGAGAGCATAGCCAACATGTACTCAAGGCTCAACACCATCTTGAATGGTCTTGCTGTTCTAGTACATCCTATGTCTAGTGGAGAGATCAACTCAAAGATTCTTAGAACTCTCCCCAAGAGATGGGAATCCAAGGTGACTTCCATTGAAGAAGCAAGGTCGCTTAGGGATATTCCTATTGAAGAGCTCATTGGAAATCTACAAGCACATGAAGCCATGCTTGACAAGAGGGAGGAAGTAGAAAGACAAGAGAAGAAAGAGCTAAAGAGAATGAAGAAGGCTGAAATAAAGGCTCAAATTGAAGCTATCATGGAAAAAGTCTCTCCATCCTCTCAATCTAAAGAAGATGCCATGTACTCCAAGGGTAGACTCTACAAAGGCAAGTCCTCCTCCATCCGGTGCTTCACATGTGGAAAGAAGGGTCACTACAAGGAAGATTGCCCACAAGGCAAAAAGACCCATCTTCACAAGAAGAAATGGCACTCAAGTTCAAGTGGCTCCTCCAACTCAAGCTCAAGTGAAGATTCATGTGAAGGATCAAGCTCAAGCTCTAGTGATGAAGGAGAATGTCATTTTGCTCTTGTAGCATCAACAAGTGAAGACTCAAATGAGGTAAATCTAGACTCTTTAGATAAAGAATCCTTGATTGATCTCATTCATGATATTTGTGCATCTCTTAAGTCTTCTCAAAAGAAAAAGAAAAAGCATGCTAAAATTGTTGATAATTTGTATGTAGAATTAAATGATCTTGAACATGCAAATTCTTGCTTGCTTAATGATAAAAATGATTGTCTTAGCCAAGTAGACTCTCTTAAACTTGAAAATGCTAGTTTACTTGATAAGATTAAATTTCTAGAAGTTCAACCTCTCATGCCTAATTCTAATGAAGAACATACTTTAATTGTTGATTCTCTCATGCATGACATTGATGTTCTTAAATCTGAAAACAAAAACAAAGATTTTGTTTTGCATGAATTAGAACTAGAAAATGCCTCCTTGCTTGCTAAAATAAATGGGCATGAATCTTGCTCTAGTTCTACTAGTAGAGAGAATGATGTTGCTGCTCTTCATATTGATAGAGATTCTTTTTTAACTAAAACTCTTTGCTTAGAAAATGATCTTCTACATTCTAGAGATAACATTAATCAATTATCTTCTACAATTGCTTCTCTTAAGCATGATAATGATAGTTTAAGATCTTCTTTGCAAAGATTCTTAGTTGGTAAAAAGAATCTTAATCAAATCCTAGACCATACTACTAAACAAATTGGTAGACATGGTTTAGGGTATGTCAGTAGTCAAGGGAACAACAAAGATAAAGGACCTCCAATATTCCATGGAGAATCCTCTAGTTCCAAGACTATAGGCACATGCAACTATTGCAATGAATTAGGTCATTATTCTAATTGTTGTCCTTTTAGGAAAGCACCCAAGAGAAATAGGATTTGGGTTGCTAAGCTAACTCCTCCGGACCCAAAAACATGATTGGGGACCATTTCATCTTTCTTCTTGTAGGTACTTGCAAATGGATTGACTTGAGCCACTAAATTGCAAATTGACTTCTCAATCCACATGAAAGAAGAAAGGTGAGATGTGTAGAGGGTGACAACAATTGGAAAAGGAATGGTAAGAACAAAGGTAATGTCTTTATTGCTTATAACCATTTCTAACTTGTTTTTGTCAAGTTAGTGTGCACTATACATATGGTTTTTGAGTCAAAAGTGGCATTTTGTGATTCTCTTCACACTCTTGCTCAAACAATGTTTCTAATGCTTCTATAGTGCATTACTAACTTGCTTAGACATGTCTGGATATGATTTGTATTTTAAACATGCCTTTAAATATATAAAATAGGTGTGCTTGTTGACAGCTGCTCTGTCGGTCGAGTTTGCCCTATTGAAACTCGACCGATAGGCACCAATGGGGTTGCCAACAGCTGTCATCGGTCGAGTTGTCAGTGCACAGAACTCGACCGATCACACTATGCACAGAATATACATTTGGCTTATTGAGTGAGAATTTCCCTCTCAACTAGATTTTCTCAACCAATAGCCTTATTCTTTGGCACTCTCATTTGGTACCTTTATATATGCATATTGCGATGATCTAAATTGCCTATCTTGCTTACAACTCTATCTCTCTAATTGCTCTAAATTGGTATATCTATATCTTGCAATTACTTGCTTTGAGTTGTTTTGCAGGTCTTGATGATGATCTCTTTGGATCTCTTGGTTGTGTCTAAAATCGCTTCCGTTGTACTCTAACTTGCTACATCTATCTAGGTGTATACCTTTTTTTTTATACATACAACCTTGAGGTTCATAGGGGTAATCATCTTATGGTAGGAATGCATATTTAGTGAGTTATATCCTTTCATGCTTCTAAAATTGCATATCTCTTTGTTTGGATATATCTCTTCATCTACTCATAGCTTGCTCTTTAACTTGTGTATCTTTTGGTATCTCTTACTATGATCTAGATCCTACTAGTAGTCCTAACTTGTGATATCATCTACTAGTAGTTCACATACATGTAGTTCTAACCCTGTTTACAATTGACATCTTTGCTCATCTATATGCTATGCTTATACATGCTGAAGCTTGTTCCTTAAATTGAATATCTACTATCTTGAGTTGCTTGCATAACATTGTGATGCAGGGTACATAGATCTACATGATATGTGGGAATTGGAGTTTTTTTTGGATTTTATGCAGGTTTTTCTCCAATCTCAGTTTTTGCTGCAAGTATTGTGTTTTTTTATGCAGAAACACCCTTCTGGGCAAGACTCACTGCCACGCCATGAGCTCCGATGGTTTTTGGTCAAATTCCATCATCTTGAGGGTCAAAATTGTGATTTATTGTTTTTCTGTAGCACTTTATCTTGCATTTTTGGGATGTTCAAGTATATGCTTTAACTTGCTTTTCTTTCTATGCTTGGACAAGCCCCTATCTGTGCTCTTCTACTCTCCTTATATATTTGTGTTATCTCCTTTCTCTTTAACAATTGATGTTTCTTTTTTCTTCATAACCCCCACCTTTTTGAAATGACAATAGGGGAGAAAGGTAATGTCTTCTTTTAAAAAGAGGAAGAAGGCATGTCTTACATGAAGAAGAGAAGTATGTTCATGTAAAGGGAGAAGGTAAAGGGGAGAAGACATATATGTGTAGAACATATATGAGTAGAAGACATGGTATTCTATAAATGTTATGAAAGCTAACCATGCAGGAGAAATAACATCAATTGAGGGGGAGTATGAGAACTCCACTAGCATCAATTGAGGGGGAGCATATGAACTCAATTCCATTGAAACCCCTAGGTTTCTCCAAAGGTATGATTTTACTTGAAAGCTTTCAATACATTTATGGAATGGTTTGTCATCTTCAAAAAGGGGGAGAATGTTGACTCAAGGTCAATTAGGTCAATGTTGACTCACGTCTAAATTGACTAAACCCGTGTTTTGATGATGACTAACCATTCCACATATTGGTGTCTAATGCTTCTACTTGAGTGATTTCAGATTGGGTATAAACACACTCCAATTTCCCTAACTTGCGCATCTCAAATTGGAGAAAAGACAAGTCAAAGTCATACAAGTGCATGTTTTTGTAATGTGATGTATATCCTTTAGAATCATGTTGTAAATCACTTGTAATGATTGTATGACTTGTAATTAAGCTTAGAAAAATATCAGGAACACTTAGATCGAATATTAGAGCACTTTTAATGCAACTTTGAAAATCAATTACAGGCACTTGTTCGGTCGAGTTTCCCACCCTGAAACTCGACCGATCGACCTTAGTCGATTTTCTGAAGATTGCATCGGTCGAGTTGTGCACTCACAGAACTCGACCGATTGGGTAGTAGGCAAGTTCCAGTTGGAATGGTCGGTCGAGTTTCCTGAGAACAAACTCGACCGATCATTTCAATATCGGGCTGCCTGCTACTTGATCGGTCGAGTTACACATATTGAAACTCGACCGATTGCACTGTACGGAAAAGTGCCGAAAAGTGTTTCTAGCCGTTGTGGAGTTGCAACAAGTGAAAATATATCCGTTGCAAGCCACAAAATGGTTAGTTTTCGTTCTTAAGTGTTCCCAAAGGCTAAGAGGCATCCCCGGCTATAAATAGGACCCCTTGGGCTTCATTCCAAGGTTGAGCATTCATTGCAAACTCCTTGTGAGGTTCCTATTCAATAGTTGAGTGCTTCCTACAGCCTCCTCTCTCTCTCTAAGCTTAATCACTTGCTACATCCATTAGAGTGAGTAGGAGATTTGTAAGAGAGATAGTTTTATTTGTATATCTTGTGAGGCTCTCACTTCCACCACCTCCCCATCTCTCATTTCCTATCTTGAAGATGAAGGTTCTCTCTCTTGTCCAAGAGAGGTGAAGAAGAACAAGGGAAGGAGTCCCTTGGTGAAGATCAAGGCTAAAGACTTGGAGCTAGAGTGGGTAAGCCCTTGGAGAAGGCAGAAGACTCAAGCTCAAGTGGGTAAGACCTTGGTGGAAAGCTTCTCCGAGTGAAGGTGAAGTCAAAGGAGGAAGATCCAAGAAGAGTGGGTAATTCCTACAAGGCCGAAGACTTGTGCAAGAGTGGGTAAGTCCTTGGAGAAGGCCGAAGACTCTTGCAAAGTGGGTAAGTCCTTGGTAAGGTTGAAGACTCTTTTGTATTGGATAGGTAAGTCCTTTGTTGGTCATGCATTGTAAGTCTTATAATTGAATATAAGAGTGCAATTGGTTGAAGTCCTATAGGTTGACCTCTCTAGGCAAGTGGACTGACACACTTCTAGTTTGAAGTGTGGAACCACTCTAAATAGCTTGTCTATTTTGGTGCATGTTCAGTCTCTCTTATCCTTGCTATGCATGATTTAGTTGCACTCAAATTACCTATTTAGCAACCTTATCTTGTCATATAATTTGAAGGTTTAATGAGTTTTGTTTAAGTGCTTTCAGCTCTATTCACCCCTCCTCTAGAGCACCTAAGTCACCCATCTAGGATCCAACAAGTGGTATCAGAGTGGGTCTTCTCCAAGCATACTTCAACAAGTAGGAGAAGATGGGTGACTACCTAGGAGGGAGACTCTCGAGTAGCCTTCCAATCTTTGATGGGAGCAACTTCCTATATTGGAGAAGAAGACTTAAATTCTTCATCCAAGGATCAAGCCTCGAGATGTGGCAAACGGTGAACAGCCCATACATTCTACCAAAGACAAACATTGAAGAATGGGATGAAGCCACCTTGATGAAAGCAACCTTGAATGCTAGAGCCATGCATATACTTTATGCCTCCATGACCCCCACCGAGTTCAACCGGATTTCTTCTTGTGAGACGGCCTATGAGGTATGGAGAAAGCTTTGCATCACTTATGAAGGGACAAATCAAGTGAAGGAAAGCAATGTGTACATGCTCAAAGGGTTGCTTGAGAACTTCAAGATGGGAAAGGATGAGAGCATAGCCAACATGTACTCAAGGCTCAACACCATCTTGAATGGTCTTGCTGTTCTAGGACATCCTATGTCTAATGGAGAGATCAACTCAAAGATTCTTAGAACTCTCCCCAAGAGATGGGAATCCAAGGTGACTTCCATTGAAGAAGCAAGGTCGCTTAGGGATATTCCTATTGAAGAGCTCATTGGAAATCTACAAGCACATGAAGCCACGCTTGACAAGAGGGAGGAAGTAGAAAGACAAGAGAAGAAAGAGCTAAAGAGAATGAAGAAGGCTGAAATAAAGGCTCAAATTGAAGCTATCATGGAAAAAGTCTCTCCATACTCTCAAGCTAAAGAAGATGCCATGTACTCCAAGGGTAGACTCTACAAAGGCAAGCCCTCCTCCATCCGGTGCTTCACATGTGGAAAGAAGGGTCACTACAAGGAAGATTGCCCACAAGGCAAAAAGACCCATCTTCACAAGAAGAAATGGCACTCAAGCTCAAGTGGCTCCTCCAACTCAAGCTCAAGTGAAGATTCATGTGAAGGATCAAGCTCAAGCTCTAGTGATGAAGGAGAATGTCATTTTGCTCTTGTAGCATCAACAAGTGAAGACTCAAATGAGGTAAATCTAGACTCTTTAGATAAAGAATCCTTGATTGATCTCATTCATGATATTTGTGCATCTCTTAAGTCTTCTCAAAAGAAAAAGAAAAAGCTTGCTAAAATTGTTGATAATTTGTATGTAGAATTAAATGATCTTGAACATGCAAATTCTTGCTTGCTTAATGATAAAAATGATTGTCTTATCCAAGTAGACTCTCTTAAACTTGAAAAATGCTAGTTTACTTGATAAGATTAAATTTCTAGAAGTTCAACCTCTCATGCCTAATTCTAATGAAGAACATACTTTAATTGTTGATTCTCTCATGCATGACATTGATGTTCTTAAATCTGAAAACAAAAACAAAGATTTTGTTTTGCATGAATTAGAACTAGAAAATGCCTACTTGCTTGCTAAAATAAATGGGCATGAATCTTGCTCTAGTTCTACTAGTAGAGAGAATGATGTTGCTGCTCTTCATATTGATAGAGATTCTTATTTAGCTAAAACTCTTTGCTTAGAAAATGATCTTCTACATGCTAGAGATAACATTAATCAATTATCTTCTACAATTGCTTCTCTTAAGCATGATAATGATAGTTTAAGATCTTCTTTGCAAAGATTCTTAGTTGGTAAAAAGAATCTTAATCAAATCCTAGACCATACTACTAAACAAATTGTTAGACATGGTTTAGGGTATGTTAGTAGTCAAGGGAACAACAAAGATAAAGGACCTCCAATATTCCATGGAGAATCCTCTAGTTCCAAGACTATAGGCACATGCAACTATTGCAATGAATTAGGTCATTATTCTAATTGTTGTCCTTTTAGGAAAGCACCCAAGAGAAATAGGATTTGGGTTGCTAAGCTAACTCCTCCGGACCCAAAAACATGATTGGGGACCATTTCATCTTTCTTCTTGTAGGTACTTGCAAATGGATTGACTTGAGCCACTAAATTGCAAATTTGACTTCTCAATCCACATGAAAGAAGAAAGGTGAGATGTGTAGAGGGTGACAACAATTGGAAAAGGAATGGTAGGAACAAAGGTAATGTCTTTATTGCTTATAACCATTTCTAACTTGTTTTTGTCAAGTTAGTGTGCACTATACATATGGTTTTTGAGTCAAAAGTGGCATTTTGTGATTCTCTTCACACTCTTGCTCAAAAAATGTTTCTAATGCTTCTATAGTGCATTACTAACTTGCTTAGACATGTCTGGATATGATTTGTATTTTAAGCATGCCTTTAAATATATAAAATAGGTGTGCTTGTTGACAGCTGTTCTGTCGGTCGAGTTTGCCCTATTGAAACTCGACCGATAGGCACCAATGGGGTTGCCAACAACTGTCATCGGTCGAGTTGTCAATGCACAGAACTCGACCGATCACACTGTGCACAGAATATACATTTGGCTTATTGAGTGAGAATTTCCCTCTCAACTAGATTTTCTCAACCAATAGCCTTATTCTTTGGCACTCTCATTTGGTACCTTTATATATGCATATTGCAATGATCTAAATTGCCTATCTTGCTTACAACTCTATCTCTCTAATTGCTCTAAATTGGTATATCTATATCTTGCAATTACTTGCTTTGAGTTGTTTTGCAGGTCTTGATGATGATCTCTTTGGATCTCTTGGTTGTGTCTAAAATCGCTTCCGTTGTACTCTAACTTACTACATCTATCTAGGTGTATACCTTTTTTTTATACATACAACCATGAGGTTCATAGGGGTAATCATCTTATGGTAGGAATGCATATTTAGTGAGTTATATCCTTTCATGCTTCTAAAATTGCATATCTCTTTGTTTGGATATATCTCTTCATCTACTCATAGCTTGCTCTTTAACTTGTGTATCTTTTGGTATCTCTTGCTATGATCTAGATCCTACTAGTAGTCCTAACTTGTGATATCATCTACTAGTAGTTCACATACATGTAGTTCTAACCCTGTTTACAATTGACATCTTTGCTCATCTATATGCTATGCTTATACATGCTCAAGCTTGTTCCTTAAATTGAATATCTACTATCTTGAGTTGCTTGCATAACATTGTGATGTAGGGTACATAGATCTACATGATATGTGGGAATCGGAGTTTTTTTTGGATTTTATGCAGGTTTTGCTCCAATCTCAGATTTTGCTGCAAGTATAGCGTTTTTTATGCAGAAACACCCTTCTGAGCAAGACTCATTGCCACACCATGAGCTCCGATGGTTTTTGGTCAAATTCCATCATCTTGAGGGTCAAAATTGTGATTTATTGTTTTTCTGCAGCACTTTATCTTGCATTTTTGGGATGTTCAAGTATATGCTTTAACTTGCTTTTCTTTCTATGCTTGGACAAGCCCCTATCTGCGCTCTTCTACTCTCCTTATATATTTGTGTTATCTCCTTTCTCTTTAACAAGTGATGTTTCTTTTTTCTTCATAACCCCCAACTTTTTGAAATGACAAAGGTGGAGAAAGGTAATGTCTTCTTTTAAAAAGAGGAAGAAGGCATGTCTTACATGAAGAAGAGAAGTATGTTCATGTAAAGGGAGAAGGTAAAGGGGAGAAGACATATATGTGTAGAACATATATGAGTAGAAGACATGGTATTCTATAAATGTTATGAAAGCTAACCATGCAGGAGGAATAGCATCAATTGAGGGGGAATATGAGAACTCCACTAGCATCAATTGAGGGGGAGCATATGAACTCAATTCTATTGAAACCCCTAGGTTTCTCCAAAGGTATGATTTTACTTGAAAGCTTTCAATACATTTATGGAATGGTTTGTCATCTTCAAAAAGGGGGAGAATGTTGACTCAAGGTCAATTAGGTCAATGTTGACTCACGTCTAAATTGACTAAACCCGTGTTTTGATGATGAATAACCATTCCACATATTGGTGTCTAATGCCTCTACTTGAGTGATTTCAGATTGGGTATAGACACACTCCAATTGCCCTAACTTGCGCATCTCAAATTGGAGAAAAGACAAGTCAAAGTCATACAAGTGCATGTTTTTGTAATATGATGTATATCCTTTAGAATCATGTTGTAAATCACTTGTAATGATTGTATGACTTGTAATTAAGCTTAGAAAAATATCAAGAACACTTAGATCAAATATTAGAGCACTTTTAATGCAACTTTGAAAATCAATTACAGGCACTTGTTCGGTCGAGTTTCCCACCCTGAAACTCGACCGATCAACCTTGGTCGATTTTCTGAAGATTGCATCGGTCGAGTTGTGCACTCATAGAACTCGACCGATTGGGTAGTAGGCAAGTTCCAATTGGAATGGTCGGTCGAGTTTCCTCAGAACAAACTCGACCGGTCATTTCAATATCAGGCTGCCTGCTACTTGATCGGTCGAGTTACACATATTGAAACTCGACCAATTGCACTGTACGGAAAAGTGCAGAAAAGTGTTTCTAGCCGTTGTGGAGTTGCAACAAGTGAAAATATATCCGTTGCAAGCCACAAAACGGCTAGTTTTTGTTCTTAAGTGTTCCCAAAGGCTAAGAGGCATCCCCAGCTATAAATAGGACCCCTTGGGCTTCATTCCAAGGTTGAGCATTCATTGCAAACTCCTTGTGAGGTTCCTATTCAATAGTTGAGTGCTTCCTACAGCCTCCTCTCTCTCTCTAAGCTTAATCACTTGCTACATCCATTAGAGTGAGTAGGAGATTTGTAAGAGAGCTAGTTTTATTTGTATATCTTGTGAGGCTCTCACTTCCACCACCTCCCCATCTCTCATTTCCTATCTTGAAGATGAAGGTTCTCTCTCTTGTCCAAGAGAGGTGAAGAAGAACAAGGTAAGGAGTCCCTTGGTGAAGATCAAGTCTAAAGACTTGGAGCTAGAGTGGGTAAGCCCTTGGAGAAGGCAGAAGACTCAAGCTCAAGTGGGTAAGACCTTGGTGGAAAGCTTCTCCGAGTGAAGGTGAAGTCAAAGGCGGAAGATCCAAGAAGAGTGGGTAATTCCTACAAGGCCGAAGACTTGTGCAAGAGTGGGTAAGTCCTTGGAGAAGGCCGAAGACTCTTGCAAAGTGGGTAAGTCCTTGGTAAGGTTGAAGACTCTTTTGTATTGGATAGGTAAGTCCTTTGTTGGTCATGCATTGTAAGTCTTATAATTGAATATAAGAGTGCAATTGATTGAAGTCCTAGAGGTTGACCTCTCTAGGCAAGTGGACTGACACACTTCTAGTTTGAAGTGTGGAACCACTCTAAATAGCTTGTCTATTTTGGTGCATGTTCACTCTCTCTTATCCTTGCTATGCATGATTTAGTTGCACTCAAATTACCTATTTAGCAACCTTATCTTGTCATATAATTTGAAGGTTTAATGAGTTTTGTTTAAATGCTTTCAGCTCTATTCACCCCCCCTCTAGAGAACCTAAGTCACCCATCTAGGATCCAACAAGTGGTATCAGAGCGAGTCTTCTCCAAGCATACTTCAACAAGTAGGAGAAGATGGGTGACTACCTAGGAGGGAGACTCTCGAGCAGCCTTCCAATCTTTGATGGGAGCAACTTCCTATATTGGAGAAGAAGACTTAAATTCTTCATCCATGGATCAAGCCTCGAGATGTGGCAAATGGTGAATAGCCCATACATTCTACCAAAGACAAACATTGAAGAATGGGATGAAGCCACCTTGATGAAAGCAACTTTGAACGCTAGAGCCATGCATATACTTTATGCCTCCATGACCCCCACCGAGTTCAACCAGATTTCTTCTTGTGAGATGACCTATGAGGTATGGAGAAAGCTTTGCATCACTTATGAAGGGACAGATCAAGTGAAGGAAAGCAAAGTGTACATGCTCAAAGGGTTGCTTGAGAACTTCAAGATGGGAAAGGATGAGAGCATAGCCAACATGTACTCAAGGCTCAACACCATCTTGAATGGTCTTGCTGTTCTAGGACATCCTATGTCTAGTGGAGAGATCAACTCAAAGATTCTTAGAACTCTCCCCAAGAGATGGGAATCCAAGGTGACTTCCATTGAAGAAGCAAGGTCGCTTAGGGATATTCCTATTGATGAGCTCATTGGAAATCTACAAGCACATGAAGCCACGCTTGACAAGAGGGAGGAAGTAGAAAGACAAGAGAAGAAAGAGCTAAAGAGAATGAAGAAGGCTGAAATAAAGGCTCAAATTGAAGCTATCATGGAAAAAGTCTCTCCATCCTCTCAAGCTAAAGAAGATGCCATGTACTCCAAGGGTAGACTCTACAAAGGCAAGTCCTCCTCCATCCGGTGCTTCACATGTGGAAAGAAGGGTCACTACAAGGAAGATTGCCCACAAGGCAAAAAGACCCATCTTCACAAGAAGAAATGGCACTCAAGCTCAAGTGGCTCCTGCAACTCAAGCTCAAGTGAAGATTCATGTGAAGGATCAAGCTCAAGCTCTAGTGATGAAGGAGAATGTCATTTTGCTCTTGTAGCATCAACAAGTGAAGACTCAAATGAGGTAAATCTAGACTCTTTAGATAAAGAATCCTTGATTGATCTCATTCATGATATTTGTGCATCTCTTAAGTCTTCTCAAAAGAAAAAGAAAAAGCTTGCTAAAATTGTTGATAATTTGTATGTAGAATTAAATGATCTTGAACATGCAAATTCTTGCTTGCTTAATGATAATAATGATTGTCTTAGCCAAGTAGACTCTCTTAAACTTGAAAATGCTAGTTTACTTGATAAGATTAAATTTCTAGAAGTTCAACCTCTCATGCCTACTTCTAATGAAGAACATACTTTAATTGTTGATTCTCTAATGCATGACATTGATGTTCTTAAATCTGAAAACAAAAACAAAGATTTTGTTTTGCATGAATTATAACTAGAAAATGCCTCCTTGCTTGCTAAAATAAATGGGCATGAATCTTGCTCTAGTTCTACTAGTAGAGAGAATGATGTTGCTGCTCTTCATATTGATAGAGATTCTTATTTAACTAAAATTCTTTGCTTATAAAATGATCTTCTACATGCTAGAGATAACATTAATCAATTATCTTCTACAATTGCTTCTCTTAAGCATGATAATGATAGTTTAAGATCTTCTTTGCAAAGATTCTTAGTTGGTAAAAAGAATCTTAATCAAATCCTAGGCCATACTACTAAACAAATTGGTAGACATGGTTTAGGGTATGTTAGTAGTCAAGGGAACAACAAAGATAAAGGACCTCCAATATTCCATGGAGAATCCTCTAGTTCCAAGACTATAGGCACATGCAACTATTGCAATGAATTAGGTCATTATTCTAATTGTTGTCCTTTTAGGAAAGCACCCAAGAGAAATAGGATTTGGGTTGCTAAGCTAACTCCTCCGGACCCAAAAACATGATTGGGGACCATTTCATCTTTCTTCTTGTAGGTACTTGCAAATGGATTGACTTGAGCCACTAAATTGCAAATTGACTTCTCAATCCACATGAAAGAAGAAAGGTGAGATGTGTAGAGGGTGACAACAATTGGAAAAGGAATGGTAAGAACAAAGGTAATGTATATATTGCTTATAACCATTTCTAACTTGTTTTTGTCAAGTTAGTGTGCACTATACATATGGTTTTTGAGTCAAAAGTGGCATTTTGTGATTCTCTTCACACTCTTGCTCAAAAAATGTTTCTAATGCTTCTATAGTGCATTACTAACTTGCTTAGACATGTCTGGATATGATTTGTATTTTAAGCATGCCTTTAAATATATAAAATAGGTGTGCTTGTTGACAGCTGCTCTGTCGGTCGAGTTTGTCCTATTGAAACTCGACCGATAGGCACCAATGGGGTTGCCAACAGCTGTCATCGGTCGAGTTGTCAATGCATAGAACTCGACCGATCACACTGTGCACAGAATATACATTTGGTTTATTGAGTGAGAATTTCCCTCTCAACTAGATTTTCTCAACCAATAGCCTTATTCTTTGGCACTCTCATTTGGTACCTTTATATATGCATATTGCGATGATTTAAATTGCCTATCTTGCTTACAACTCTATCTCTCTAATTTCTCTAAATTGGTATATCTATATCTTGCAATTACTTGCTTTGAGTTGTTTTGCAGGTCTTGATGATGATCTCTTTGGATCTCTTGGTTGTGTCTAAAATCGCTTCCGTTGTACTCTAACTTGCTACATCTATCTAGGTGTATACCGTTTTTTTTATACATACAACCTTGAGGTTCATAGGGGTAATCATCTTATGGTAGGAATGCATATTTAGTGAGTTATATCCTTTCATGCTCCTAAAATTGCATATCTCTTTATTTGGATATATCACTTCATCTACTCATATCTTGCTCTTTAACTTGTGTATCTTTTGGTATCTCTTGCTATGATCTAGATCCTACTAGTAGTCCTAACTTTTGATATCATCTACTAGTAGTTCACATACATGTAGTTCTAACCCTGTTTACAATTGACATCTTTGCTCATCTATATGCTATGCTTATACATGCTCAAGCTTGTTCCTTAAATTGAATATCTACTATCTTGAGTTGCTTCCATAACATTGTGATGCAGGGTACATAGATCTACATGATATGTGGGAATTGGAGTTTTTTTTGGATTTTATGCAGGTTTTGCTCCAATCTCAGTTTTTGCTGCAAGTATAGTGTTTTTTATGCAGAAACACCCTTCTGAGCAAGACTCATTGCCACGCCAAGAGCTCCGATGGTTTTTGGTCAAATTCCAAAATCTTGAGGGTCAAGTTTGTGATTTATTGTTTTTCTGCAACACTTTATCTTGCATTTTTGGGATGTTCAAGTATATGCTTTAACTTGCTTTTCTTTCTATGCTTGGACAAGCCCCTATCTGCGCTCTTCTACTCTCCTTATATATTTGTGTTATCTCCTTTCTCTTTAACAAGTGATGTTTCTTTTTTCTTCATAACCCCCACCTTTTTGAAATGACAAAGGGGGAGAAAGGTAATGTCTTCTTTTAAAAAGAGGAAGAAGGCATGTCTTACATGAAGAAGAGAAGTATGTTCATGTAAAGGGAGAAGGTAAAGGGGAGAAGACATATATGTGTAGAACATATATGAGTAGAAGACATGGTATTCTATAAATGTTATGAAAGCTAACCATGCAGGAGAAATAGCATCAATTGAGGGGGAGTATGAGAACTCCACTAGCATCAATTGAGGGGGAGCATATGAACTCAATTCCATTGAAACCCCTAGGTTTCTCCAAAGGTATGATTTTACTTGAAAGCTTTCAATAAATTTATGGAATGGTTTGTCATCTTCAAAAAGGGGGAGAATGTTGACTCAAGGTCAATTAGGTCAATGTTGACTCACGTCTAAATTGACTAAACCCGTGTTTTGATGATGACTAACCATTCCACATATTGGTGTCTAATGCTTCTACTTGAGTGATTTCAGATTGGGTATAGACACACTCCAATTGCCCTAACTTGCGCATCTCAAATTGGAGAAAAGACAAGTCAAAGTCATACAAGTGCATGTTTTTGTAATATGATGTATATCCTTAAGAATCATGTTGTAAATCACTTGTAATGATTGTATGACTTGTAATTAAGCTTAGAAAAATATCAGGAACACTTAGATCGAATATTAGAACACTTTTAATGCAACTTTGAAAATCAATTACAGGCACTTGTTCGGTCGAGTTTCCCACCCTGAAACTCGACCGATCAACTTTGGTCGATTTTCTGAAGATTGCATCGGTCGAGTTGTGCACTCACAGAACTCGACCGATTGGGTAGTAGGCAAGTTCCAGTTGGAATGGTCGGTCGAGCTTCCTCAGAACAAACTCGACCGATCATTTCAATATCGGGCTGCCTGCTACTTGATCGGTCGAGTTACACATATTGAAACTCGACCGATTGCACTGTACGGAAAAGTGCAGAAAAGTGTTTCTAGCCGTTGTGGAGTTGCAACAAGTGAAAATATATCCGTTGCAAGCCACAAAACGGCTAGTTTTCATTCTTAAGTGTTCCCAAAGGCTAAGAGGCATCCCCAACTATAAATAGGACCCCTTGGGCTTCATTCCAAGGTTGAGCATTCATTGCAAACTCCTTGTGAGGTTCCTATTCAATAGTTGAGTGCTTCCTACAGCCTCCTCTCTCTCTCTAAGCTTAATCACTTGCTACATCCATTAGAGTGAGTAGGAGATTTGTAAGAGAGCTAGTTTTATTTGTATATCTTGTGAGGCTCTCACTTCCACCACCTCCCCATCTCTCATTTCCTATCTTGAAGATGAAGGTTCTCTCTCTTGTCCAAGAGAGGTGAAGAAGAATAAGGGAAGGAGTCCCTTGGTGAAGATCAAGGCTAAAGACTTGGAGCTAGAGTGGGTAAGCCCTTAGAGAAGGCATAAGACTCAAGCTCAAGTGGGTAAGACCTTGGTGGAAAGCTTCTCCGAGTGAAGGTGAAGTCAAAGGCGGAAGATCCAAGAAGAGTGGGTAATTCCTACAAGGCCGAAGACTTGTGCAAGAGTGGGTAAGTCCTTGGAGAAGGCCGAAGACTCTTGCAAAGTGGGTAAGTCCTTGGTAAGGTTGAAGACTCTTTTGTATTGGATAGGTAAGTCCTTTGTTGGTCATGCATTGTAAGTCTTATAATTGAATATAAGAGTGCAATTGGTTGAAGTCCTAGAGGTTGACCTCTCTAGGCAAGTGGACTGACACACTTCTAGTTTGAAGTGTGGAACCACTCTAAATAGCTTGTCTATTTTGGTGCATGTTCAATCTCTCTTATCCTTGCTATGCATGATTTAATTGCACTCAAATTACCTATTTATCAACCTTATCTTGTCATATAATTTGAAGGTTTAATGAGTTTTGTTTAAGTGCTTTCAGCTCTATTCACCCCCCCTCTAGAGCATCTAAGTCACCCATCTAGGATCCAACAAGTGGTATCAGAGCGGGTCTTCTCCAAGAATACTTCAACAAGTAGGAGAAGATGGGTGACTACCTAGGAGGGAGACTCTCGAGCAACCTTCCAATCTTTGATGGGAGCAACTTCCTATATTGGAGAAGAAGACTTAAATTCTTCATCCAAGGATCAAGCCTCGAGATGTGGCAAATGGTGAACAGCCCATACATTCTAACAAAGACAAACATTGAAGAATGGGATGAAGCCACCTTGATGAAAGCAACCTTGAACGCTAGAGCCATGCATATACTTTATGCCTCCATGACCCCCACCGAGTTCAACCGGATTTCTTCTTGTGAGACGGCCTATGAGGTATGGAGAAAGCTTTGCATCACTTATGAAGGGACAGATCAAGTGAAGGAAAGCAAAGTGTACATGCTCAAAGGGTTGCTTGAGAACTTCAAGATGGGAAAGGATGAGAACATAGCCAACATGTACTCAAGGCTCAACACCATCTTGAATGGTCTTGCTGTTCTAGGACATCCTATGTCTAGTGGAGAGATCAACTCAAAGATTCTTAGAACTCTCCCCAAGAGATGGGAATCCAAGGTGACTTGCATTGAAGAAGCAAGGTCTCTTAGGGATATTCCTATTGAAGAGCTCATTGGAAATCTACAAGCACATGAAGCCACGCTTGACAAGAGGGAGGAAGTAGAAAGACAAGAGAAGAAAGAGCTAAAGAGAATGAAGAAGGCTGAAATAAAGGCTCAAATTGAAGCTATCATGGAAAAAGTCTCTCCATCCTCTCAAGCTAAAGAAGATGCCATGTACTCCAAGGGTAGACTCTACAAAGGCAAGTCCTCCTCCATCCGGTGCTTCACATGTGGAAAGAAGGGTCACTACAAGGAAGATTGCCCACAAGGCAAAAAGACCCATATTCACAAGAAGAAATGGCACTCAAGCTCAAGTGGCTCCTCCAACTCAAGCTCAAGTGAAGATTCATGTGAAGGATCAAGCTCAAGCTCTAGTGATGAAGGAGAATGTCATTTTGCTCTTGTAGCATCAACAAGTGAAGACTCAAATGAGGTAAATCTAGACTCTTTAGATAAAGAATCCTTGATTGATCTCATTCATGATATTTGTGCATCTCTTAAGTCTTCTCAAAAGAAAAAGAAAAAGCTTGCTAAAATTGTTGATAATTTGTATGTAGAATTAAATGATCTTGAACATTCAAATTCTTGCTTGCTTAATGATAAAAATGATTATTTTAGCCAAGTAGACTCTCTTAAACTTGAAAATGATAGTTTACTTGATAAGATTAAATTTCTAGAAGTTCAACCTCTCTTGCCTAATTCTAATGAAGAACATACTTTAATTGTTGATTCTCTCATGCATGACATTGATGTTCTTAAATCTGAAAACAAAAACAAAGATTTTGTTTTGAATGAATTAGAACTAGAAAATGCCTCCTTGCTTGCTAAAATAAATGGGCATGAATCTTTCTCTAGTTCTACTAGTAGAGAGAATGATGTTGCTGCTCTTCATATTGATAGAGATTCTTATTTAACTAAAATTCTTTGCTTAGAAAATGATCTTCTACATGCTAGAGATAACATTAATCAATTATCTTCTACAATTGCTTCTCTTAAGCATGATAATGATAGTTTAAGATCTTCTTTACAAAGATTCTTAGTTGGTAAAAAGAATCTTAATCAAATCCTAGACCATACTACTAAACAAATTGGTAGACATGGTTTAGGGTATGTTAGTAGTCAAGGGAACAACAAAGATAAAGGACCTCCAATATTCCATGGAGAATCCTCTAGTTCCAAGACTATAGGCACATGCAACTATTGCAATGAATTAAGTCATTATTCTAATTGTTGTCCTTTTAGGAAAGCACCCAAGAGAAATAGGATTTGGGTTGCTAAGCTAACTCCTCCGGACCCAAAAACATGATTGGGGACCATTTCATCTTTCGTATTGTAGGTACTTGCAAATGGATTGACTTGAGCCACTAAATTGCAAATTGACTTCTCAATCCACATGAAAGAAGAAAGGTGAGATGTGTAGAGGGTGACAACAATTGGAAAAGGAATGGTAAGAACAAAGGTAATGTCTTTATTGCTTATAACCATTTCTAACTTGTTTTTGTCAAGTTAGTGTGCACTATACATATGGTTTTTGAGTCAAAAGTGGCATTTTGTGATTCTCTTCACACTCTTGCTCAAAAAATGTTTCTAATGCTTCTATAGTGCATTACTAACTTGCTTAGACATGTCTGGATATGATTTGTATTTTAAGCATGCCTTTAAATATATAAAATAGGTGTGCTTGTTGACAGCTGCTCTGTCAGTCGAGTTTGCCCTATTGAAACTCGACCGATAGGCACCAATGGGGTTGCCAACAGCTGTCATCGGTCGAGTTGTCAATGCACAGAACTCGACCGATCACACTGTGCACAGAATATACATTTGGCTTATTGAGTGAGAATTTCCCTCTCAACTAGATTTTCTCAACCAATAGCCTTATTCTTTGGCACTCTCATTTGGTACCTTTATATATGCATATTGCGATGATCTAAATTGTCTATCTTGCTTACAACTCTATCTCTCTAATTGCTCTAAATTGGTATATCTATATCTTGCAATTACTTGCTTTGAGTTGTTTTTCAGGTCTTGATGATGATCTCTTTGGATCTCTTGGTTGTGTCTAAAATTGCTTCCGTTATACTCTAACTTGCTACATCTATCTAGGTGTATACCTTTTTTTTTATACATACAACCTTGAGGTTCATAGGGGTAATCATCTTATGGTAGGAATGCATATTTAGTGAGTTATATCCTTTCATGCTCCTAAAATTGCATATCTCTTTGTTTGGATATATCTCTTCATCTACTCATATCTTGCTCTTTAACTTGTGTATCTTTTGGTATCTCTTGCTATGATCTAGATCCTACTAGTAGTCCTAACTTGTGATATCATCTACTAGTAGTTAACATACATGTAGTTCTAACCCTGTTTACAATTGACATCTTTGCTCATCTATATGCTATGCTTATACATGCTCAAGCTTGTTCCTTAAATTGAATATCTACTATCTTGAGTTGCTTGCATAACATTGTGATGCAGGGTACATAGATCTACATGATATGTGGGAATTGGAGTTTTTTTTGGATTTTATGCAGGTTTTGCTCTAATCTCAGTTTTTTCTGCAATTATAGTGTTTTTTATGCAGAAACACCCTTCTGAGCAAGACTCATTGCCACGCCAAGAGCTCTGATGGTTTTTAGTCAAATTCCAAAATCTTGAGGGTCAAATTTGTGATTTATTATTTTTCTGCAGCACTTTATCTTGCATTTTTGGGATGTTCAAGTTTATGCTTTAACTTGCTATTCTTTCTATGCTTGGACAAGCCCCTATCTGCGCTCTTCTACTCTCCTTATATATTTGTGTTATCTCCTTTCTCTTTAACAAGTGATGTTTCTTTTTTCTTCATAACCCCCACCTTTTTGAAATGACAAAGGGGGAGAAAGGTAATGTCTTCTTTTAAAAAGAGGAAGAAGGCATGTCTTACATGAAGAAGAGAAGTATGTTCATGTAAAGGGAGAAGGTAAAGGGGAGAAGACATATATGTGTAGAACATATATGAGTAGAAGACATGGTATTCTATAATTGTTATGAAAGCTAACCATGCAGGAGAAATAGCATCAATTGAGGGGGAGTATGAGAACTCCACTAGCATCAATTGAGGGGGAGCATATGAACTCAATTCCATTGAAACCCCTAGGTTTCTCCAAAGGTATGATTTTACTTGAAAGCTTTCAATACATTTATGGAATAGTTTGTCATCTTCAAAAAGGGGGAGAATGTTGACTCAAGGTCAATTAGGTCAATGTTGACTCACGTCTAAATTGACTAAACCCATGTTTTGATGATGACTAACCATTCCACATATTGGTGTCTAATGCTTCTACTTGAGTGATTTCAGATTGGGTATAGACACACTCCAATTGCCCTAACTTGCGCATCTCAAATTGGAGAAAAGACAAGTCAAAGTCATACAAGTGCATGTTTTTGTAATATGATGTATATCCTTTTGAATCATGTTGTAAATCACTTGTAATGATTGTATGACCTGTAATTAAGCTTAGAAAAATATCAGGAACACTTAGATCGAATATTAGAGCACTTTTAATGCAACTTTGAAAATCAATTACAGGCACTTGTTCGCTCAAGTTTCCCACCCTAAAACTCGACCGATCAACATTGGTCGATTTTCTAAAGATTGCATCGGTCGAGTTGTGCACTCACAGAACTCGACCGATTGGGTAGTAGGCAAGTTCCAGTTGGAATGGTCGGTCGAGTTTCCTCAGAACAAACTCGATCGATCATTTCAATATCGGGCTGCCTGCTACTTGATCGGTCGAGTTACACATATTGAAACTCGACCGATTGCACTGTACGGAAAAGTGCAGAAAAGTGTTTCTAGCCGTTGTGGAGTTGCAACAAGTGAAAATATATCCGTTGCAAGCCACAAAACGGCTAGTTTTCATTCTTAAGTGTTCCCAAAGGCTAAGAGGCATCCCCAACTATAAATAGGACCCCTTGGGCTTCATTCCAAGGTTGAGCATTCATTGCAAACTCCTTGTGAGGTTCCTATTCAATAGTTGAGTGCTTCCTACAGCCTCCTCTCTCTCTCTAAGCTTAATCACTTGCTACATCCATTAGAGTGAGTAGGAGATTTGTAAGAGAGCTAGTTTTATTTGTATATCTTGTGAGGTGACGTGTATTTTACTACGCACTTAAATGCAAGTATACGCGTCGAGTAATACAGGCCTTGTGAGGCCCGAGTCGAACTCAGGGATACGTGAATTATTGGGGACTTTTACTAACTAATCGCAATCAGCTAGACCGATTAACAAAGTAGGGTTTTGTTGTTGAAATTAAAAGAAAATAAAAATCAAACAAAGAAAACAATCGATTAAAGGTTAATTTAATCGATTCAAAAGGATATCTTTAGGATGGCGGTTTGTTTCATATAATTCCTCACACTTCTCTCTCTATCCGGGTAGTGGCTTGAAATGAGAATTACCCACTGTCGTGGTGTAATTCACTACTTAGGTTTAGGTTGATTCCACCGTCGTAGTAATCATTACCCTAAACTAAGCGCATTAAAAACGGTCTCTCAGTTCCCACCATTAATTTTACAACTCCTTTGTCAAGGGTTTTATTGATTAATGTAGAATTCGTCTCTTTTCAACCGTTAATCCTTCTGTCAAAGTGATTAATGGTGTTAAATTATTATTATGGTGATCAAGCATAACAATAGAAATGGAGAAAACAAATCTATACCACGGATTTGAGAGAAAAATATGAATTATTGATATAAAAATGTCATACAATGCATTCCCGGGCTACTCCCGGTCCTAAAGATTAAGGGTTTTAGCCTCTCATGTTCATCTCACACGAATACATGGTAGAAATTGGGGAATTCATAAGAAAAACGGGAAATAAATGGGAAAACCCCTGAACGGAGAAGAACCGGTGGATCCTTGGCGTAGAACACGGGCTTCCCCGCCTGTCGGTGGTGGAAATCGTCTTCGGCAGCGTCCGAATCACCCGGGATGAGCTTCTCGGCCTCCGTTCTCCTTTTTCTCCTCCTCGGCACTCGTGCAATCCAAAATTGAGATGATCCTCCCTTCCCGGTGGCCGTCATTAGGTATAAGTCCCTAATTAGGTCGTCAAATAACAACAGTCGTCCGATCGAGATCAAAACAGATCCAACGCATATCTGCCGGCGTCGATACCATCGACGCGGGTCGATGGTATCGACCCAGCGGATTAGCGGCAGCTTTCCTTTCTTTTATTCTGAGCGCCTGTGGTGATCTCGATACCATCGACTGGGGTGTCGATGGTATCGACTCCTGTAGCGTCGGTTTTGTCTTCTAGCGACGCTGTAGCTCTCCTTGTGTCGATGGCATCGACTTTCGTCGATGGTATCGACTGCATCCTCGCCAGCAACCTTAAGTGATCTCGATGCCATCGACTTAGGTGTCGATGGTATCGACTCTGTATTGCTCTTCTCGGCTGACAACCTGTGGCTTGGTTGATGGTATCGACTTCCGTCGATGGTATCGACGGAAGCAGATACTTGTTTTTCCTGAAATTTCACAACAAGACCAAATAAATCCACACAATTTATAATAAGATGATAAATAATGCTCAAAATAGTAAAACAAAGGGGATTTGATATAATATGATGGCAAAGACCAAATTAAGTGAATTATGCAATATTATCCATAAAAATGAGTAATTAGAGCACAAAACACATATGAAATAGGTCTATAAATGCGACTCAAAATCATCGCATCAAACTCCCCTAAGCTTAAACATTGCTCACCCTCGAGCAACTAATCCTTAGAATAGGATTGCAGATGTCAACTAACAATCAACATACCAACCTACATCACACATGACTCCCACTAGACGTTCTCAAACCGGCCTTTCCTAATCACAGAACAGTAATTACCCTACAGGCAACAATAATCATCAATAAAAGAAATTATCCTTCAAACCGATGAACACTATCACATAAGGCAGTTAACATAATAAAATTTGCCGATTCAGCATTGGTGCATCTTGTGATCGCATACACTACGTTGCTCGCCCTAACTACCATCTACATGGAAGCAGTTCTCCTGATAAACATGAGTGAGGAGAAAATCACGGTGGCCTACCAATCTGAGCAACGAGTGGATGGAATGGGTGGTTCATGGAAGAATTTGGAAGTATTACACAGTTTCAAAATGCACATAACAAAATGTCCTAAATGATGCAAATGCACATTGAAAATTCCCTAATGCCTATAATTGGGTGGAATGATGCATGCACTAACCTTCCACCTCAAAAAGAGATAGAAATCTAATTAAGCTACATCATGTACTCAATTTCCCTGTTATGCAAGTGATACCATGTTCCTTTCTCCCTCTGATTCCATTTCCTTCTAAATTCTCTTTTTTTTTCAATTTTTTTTTCAGATTTCTAGAATTTTTTTTTCTTTCTTTTAGCCCACATATCCATAATTGCTTAGAGATACATGTATAAGGCCATTTTCTTCACAATTGGAAGTCTTTGCACTATTTCGATGGTATGGAACAATTAGATCACCTTTTTAGGAAAAATTGAGGTACATGGTGTACTTATGCATGAAAATCATGAAAGTTATGAGTGCAACTACATGACATGCACCTAAAGGTAATGTGCATGAATCACTATACATTTTTTGCGTTTTATGCAAAAGTATGAAAATAACAATGCAAATCCTATCTACATGCTATGCACGCAAGAAGGAATTAAAACTGTACTTTACTTCCAATTCTTTGGTAGATTATGGAAAAATATGAAGTGGAATGATCACAAGATTAAGTTACTGAACCTTAGAAAAATATCATGTGTCCCTCCTTACTGACATGTGTAGTAGTTCAAAAGGGTTCTTTCTCTTATATCCAATTAAGGTCTCATTACCATTTGATTAGGTTAGGCTCAAACAACCGTTACTATCCACTTTTCATGAGTCAATGGGGGTGTGGGTGTGACATATTGCTTTAGAGTTGACATAATCAATCATTTTCATAGGACAAGTTCCCCAAGGACAACCAAGTTAAGCTATCCAAAAGACACAGAAAATTTTAAATTCCCTTAAATTTCCCATGAAAACAGCGAGATGACAATTTTTAAGACATCCACGATTACACTAGATAGATGTGGATCCTAAACAAACTAAAATTGCAAGAACAAATAACAAAGAAAAAACTAAAAATAACAAAAGAAAAGATAAAAGATAGAGCTGTTCCAGCCACCCCCCTAAGCTTGAATTCGACTATGGCCTCATAGTCAAAAACCAACTTAAGGGTGGAACAGTGATACCCTGATCAATCCTGCGGAGGCGGTGGTGGGTATTGCGGTGCCGTAGGATCCCAAGACGGGTACTCCCCCTGAAAGCTTGGATCATATTGGGTCCTCGGCGGAGGCTGTGGATAGCCTCCAAAGTAGTCTTGACTCCAGTAATGGTCGAAGAAGGGCTCCTGTTGCGTCTCTATCCACTGCAACCGGGTGTGCATTTGCTCTTGGTTGGCGAGGATGAGCCGCTCGTTCTCGAACATAGCCCGTTGGTTGTCAAGTACCCGGCTCGTAGTCTCATGAATGTCGGTATACATACCCATGTGCTGCTGCTGAGTCTGCTGGATGTCCTGCAGCATGGTGTACATCCCCTGCATGGAATAGGGATCATCGGCTGGCTGCTCGTGCTGTGGTGATGGTGGCGGGGGCTGAGATGATGAAGATGCACCCGGATGCATCCTAGGACGCTTCCGTGGTGCTACACGTGCTCGAGGAGGTGTGAAAGCCTCCTCTTCCTATGCAGCCTCGCCTTCTTTCTCGTCACCTCCGCCTTCTTCCTCGGAGGACTCGATGGCTATGATTGGCCACCTGAAATGATGCGCTCCTTGGATGTTGAAGACGTCGTCCGATAGTGAGCGCTCATGATAAGCTTGGTTGATGTGGCAATGTGCGTACGCCAACCCATCCCGAAAAAGGATGAGGTTTGAACGGTGCAAGTGTTGCACGTTCACCTTGCTCCTTGTAGAGATCGGAGTCATGGACTGAAGGTTCAGCCCCAAGTAAGACGCCAACTTGGTGACAAGCCCACCAAAGTGGATTGGAGCCTTCCTTGTACTCCTCTTCACCGCCAAGACGCGCTGTAGCCAGAACGCCCCCCAGTTGCACTCTTGACGTTTCAGGAGTGCGTAGAGAAAGAACAGGTCACTCTCCTAAAACTTGCTCAAAGCAAGATCGCTTCGAGCGAAGAAAGTCAAGCTCAACATCCTATGCAGAACCCGGACGAATGGGTGCTCGAAATCTACTACCGCTGCATTATGGTAGCTCACAGTCTTCCCTGCCGGCACTGTCACTAGCTCGGTGAAGATTTTGTCATAGTCGGTGCGGGCGTTGGGGCGTCGGTGATCATTGCGGCCGTGGTTCCAGTTGAAGATGTCGTTGAACTGCTTCAATGTGATGTTGTAATTGTTGTTGAAGAGTCGGAAGGACTCCCTTCCCTTGATCCACGCCTGGTCCGATGGTACCACGTCATTCAGTACGACGCAGATGTCAAGAGATACCATGAACTCAGCCACCAGTTCCTTGTATGTGGCCCATTCGCCGAAAAACGGATGCCCATCCGCATGACATTCGATCTGCTCGTAAAGGCGACCGGTGTGCCTGGCTTGCCCGGCCAACACGTAGGCCAAGTTGGCCTCGAACCCCAACTCCTGGATCATGCCCCGGTCCACATACCGGGTTGGCTCAAACTTTCGCTTCATTATCTCCTCGTAGACCTTCCTCACATCCATGTTGGCATGAATTAAGCGTGGACGAGGGATGGAAGCGGTTGGGGGAGGAACGAACTCCTCGATCTCCATAGGGTGTGCGCTTGAGGACGACGCTCCGGCGCCGTGCACCATGGTTGCGAGAAGATGGGATTAGAAGAAAAGAGCTCGGTGAAGATGGAGAAGAAATTCTCCGCTCGATGACGCTTCTCTTCAGTCTTGGAGGGCTCGGGGGAGTGCTCTACGCAAAGGAGGATACTTGCTCTGAAGGTGTGACGTCAACTGACGTTGCAAGTCCCCTTAAATAGGTTTGATCGGCGCCCCTGTTGACCCGTCGATACCATCGACGCGGGTCGATGGTATCGACACATCTCGCGGGTATCCGCCTCCCTCGCGAGTATCAATGGCTGACGTTTGCTGGATCGAGAAACCCGGATTGCTGACGGGTCGATACCATCGACGGAAGTCGATGGTATCGACGCAGCACTCGGATCGCTGATGTGGCTGTTGCGATCGTCGTCGATGTCTGTGTGCGGATCGGTGACATGTCCGTCGATACCATCGACGGATGTCGATGGTATCGACTTGCTTTTATTGCGACACCGCCGTTGTGTTGCATTCACCCTGTGATGATGTCGATACCATCGATGAGGCCGTCGATGGTATCGAGTTGACTGAGCAAAATTCGTCTGAATATCTCCAGAGATCTCGATGGTATCGACTAGGGTGTCGATACCATCGACACTTTTATTGCGACCTGTCTGTGACCATGTCGATACCATCGACGGGGGTGTCGATAGTATCGACGCAGTGCGATTTTTGCTGGTGTCAACCTGAACCCATGTCGATACCATCGACGAGTGTGTCGATGGTATCGACCCTGCCTGTGCCTGCACATTCAACAAACGGATCAAGGTATCATTTTTAAACTAAAATTTAAACGAAATAAAAGCAATCTATGACTAAAATTAAACTATCCTAATGTACCGATGGTTGGGTTGCCTCCCAACAAGCGCCCTTCTTTAACGTCTTAGGCTAGACGTATGACAGTCTTCATCTTTTCACCTTGGGGATTGCACTTAGAGGATCATGCGGTAATTTGAATTCAACACGATCTCCTCCAATGCCCAAAGACAAAGTACCTCTCCCTAAGGCAGTCACAACGTCTGCCGTTGCTTGAAACGGTCTTCCTAGGAGAATTTCACAACTTTGGAGTGGTGGCATATCCATGATGACAAAGTCCACAGGAAATATGAATCTATCCACTTTGACGAGAACATCTTCACATACTCCATAGGGTCTCACGGTAGACCCATCTGCCAATTCAATTGTTGCAGCCAACTTCTTTATCTCTTTTAACCCCAACTTTTGAAATGTAGCCAGAGGCATGAGATTTATACTAGTGCCGGAATCACATTGCGCTTTAGAAACATGTTGACCACCTATTGAACACGGAATGTAAAAACCTCCTGGGTCCTTTCTCTTCTTTGGTGAACTCCCGTGAATCATCGAGCTCACCGTCTCATTCATCCAATAAATTTCATCGTATTTTATCCGCCTCTTCTTATTAATGATTTCCTTGATGAACTTCCCATAGGCGGGCACCTTCTCGATCATCTCCACTAATGGAATATTGATGTGGAGTTTTCGGAATGTCTCCAGGAATTTTTTAAAGTGACGATGCTCTTTCTTTGACTTCGGATTGACCGGATCCGAAACATCAGCTGCATCAACACGCCTGTGAGGTGGCACATAAGAGCTTTTCGGGGGTACCTCCCCTAAGCTTGCTTCAATCACTCCCTCCGACGTGGGCTTTGGCGAGACATCCTCAATAGTAGCTGCTTGTTGTGGTTCCTCTCTCGCCTTGGTTGTCTCCGCATGTGCACAAACAACCTGCACTTGTTCTTTTTGCCTAGATGGAGATACAATATTCATAACTCTCTCTGGTTTTCTGAAGAAATGGTTTCCGCCCGACAATCCATAGTACGTGCGTGGATATGGTATCACCGGTGTTTCATGCACATTGAAAGTCATTTTTCTTTCTTCTACAACTTCTTGCCCCTGAGATTCCTCCTCAGTGCTTACCACAGACATGTACTTGACCTGATGGTGTGCTTGAGCCACATTTGCATTCTCGGCTGGTTTCTGTTGGTTGGCGTGCTTGATGGCCGCCACTTCACTCGAAATCTGTGCCACGGTGGTTTCCAATGCCCGCATTTGTGCTCCATGGCTTTGCAGTGTCTGCCCAAACTTGGTTAGAATATCACCTTGAGATTGTAATTGTTTTCCAAACATGGCCATCATCTCTTGGTTTTGCTGGACCATTTGAGTTAGTAATTCAGTGTTCTTGTCCTCGGCTTTCTGCTGTGACTTGGCATCCGGATCCTGTAGAAAATTGTTCGGATCCTTCCATGAAAACTTTTTATCTTTCCTCCATGCATAGTCATTGTTTCTATAGCCCTGTTGTTGCATGAATTTCACTTGGGCCTCCCCATCATCAGATGCATCCTCCTTAGTTAGCACCTTCTTGGCTAGAAGATCTAACTTGGCATTCAGCTCCCTCACTATTCTGGATTCACCAACAGCCTTGACATGTTCCACAGCACCTCTGTCGCCCCATGACTGTTTCCTAGCCATGTTCTTTAGTATCTCCCAACATCTTGTATCAGTGTTATTTAAGAAAAATCTGGAACCAGCCGAGTCCAGGTTGCTTCTATCATGCTCAGAGAGAGAAAAGTAGAAGATCTTCACTTGGGTTTCCTTGTCCAGTCCATGGTGTGGACATCTCCTCAACATGACTTGGAATCGCTCCCAAGTCTCAGAATAAGTTTCACCCGCCTGCTGGGTGAAATTGTGAATCTTCCTGATCATATCATTGGTCTTCTCAGGAGGGAAGAACCTCTCGAAGAAAACCTCCACCATGTGATCCCATGATTCAACAAACTCATCGTCGAGGTTATGAAGCCACTCTCTTGCTGCTCCTGCCAAGGAACTTGGGAATAGCTTGAGGTAGAGCACATCCTGTGGAAATCGATCTATCTTCACCATATCACAATTTTCAACAAACTGACTAATGTGTGCCACTGGATCTTCATTTTTCAGTCCGTGAAATGCGTTTGATTTAACCAGGTTAATCAATGCTAGATCGATCTTGTAGGTTGGAATGTTTAGCCCCTGTTTCTTTATAGGCCCCTTTGATGCTGAGGAAGAAGACGCCTTGATCTTCTCCCATATTGTCTGTGCTTCAACCATTTCTTCTTCTTGTTCTTGCTCAGATTCAAAATTTATATCACTTTGGTGTTCCTCCTTGTAGTAGTCTTCGTCCTCTGGTGTGCGATTCACGTAGTCTCGACTACGTGTGTGCACCATGCAAAGTACCTAAAATATGGAAATAGGGGTTCAGTACAATGCTTTGAACGAGTCAACACAATTATAGAGAAATAAAGGAATTTTTTGAAATTGTTTTAAAATAAAAAAAAATGTGGCCTAGAGTGGCCGCTCTTAGCACTCAAAGTGCCAATAATTTTCCGTATCCCCGGCAACGGCGCCAAAAACTTGACGTGTATTTTACTACGCGCTTAAACGCAAGTATACGCGTCGAGTAATATAGGCCTTGTGAGGCCCGAGTCGAACTCAGGGATACGTGAATTATTGGGGACTTTTACTAACTAATCGCAATCAGCTAGACCGATTAACAAAGTAGGGTTTTGTTGTTGAAATTAAAAGAAAATAAAAATCAAACAAAGAAAACAATCGATTAAAGGTTAATTTAATCGATTCAAAAGGATATCTTTAGGATGGCGGTTTGTTTCATATAATTCCTCACACTTCTCTCTCTATCCGGGTAGTGGCTTGAAATGAGAATTACCCACTGTCGTGGTGTAATTCACTACTTAGGTTTAGGTTGATTCCACCGTCGTAGTAATCATTACCCTAAACTAAGCGCATTAAAAACGGTCTCTCAGTTCCCACCATTAATTTTACAACTCCTTTGTCAAGGGTTTTATTGATTAATGTAGAATTCATCTCTTTTCAACCGTTAATCCTTCTGTCGAAGTGATTAAGGGTGTTAAATTATTATTATGGTGATCAAGCATGACAATAGAAATGGAGAAAACGAATCTATACCATGGATTTGAGAGAAAAATATGAATTATTGATATAAAAATGTCATACAATGCATTCCCGGGCTACTCCCGGTCCTAAAGATTAAGGGTTTTAGCCTCTCATGTTCATCTCACACGAATACATGGTAGAAATTGGGGAATTCATAAGAAAAATGGGAAATAAATGGGAAAACCCCTGAACGGAGAAGAACCGGTGGATCCTTGGCGTAGAACGCGGGCTTCCCCGCCTGTCGGTGGTGGAAATCATCTTCGGCAGCGTCCGAATCACCCGGGATGAGCTTCTCGGCCTCCGTTCTCCTTTTTCTCCTCCTCGGCACTCGTGCAATCCAAAATTGAGATGATCCTCCCTTCCCGGCGGCCGTCATTAGGTATAAGTCCCTAATTAGGTCGTCAAATAACAACAGCCGTCCGATCGAGATCAAAACAGATCCAACGCATATCTGCCGGCGTCGATACCATCGACGCGGGTCGATGGTATCGACCCAGCGGATTAGCGGCAGCTTTCCTTTCTTTTATTCTGAGCGCCTGTGGTGATCTCGATACCATCGACTGGGGTGTCGATGGTATCGACTCCTGTAGCGTCGGTTTTGTCTTCTAGCGACGCTGTAGCTCTCCTTGTGTCGATGGCATCGACTTTCATCGATGGTATCGACTGCATCCTCGCCAGCAACCTTAAGTGATCTCGATGCCATCGACTTAGGTGTCGATGGTATCGACTCTGTATTGCTCTTCTCGGCTGACAACCTGTGGCTTGGTCGATGGTATCGACTTCCGTCGATGGTATCGACGGAAGCAGATACTTGTTTTTCCTGAAATTTCACAATAAGACCAAGTAAATCCACACAATTTATAATAAGATGATAAATAATGCTCAAAATAGTAAAACAAAGGGGATTTGATATAATATGATGGCAAAGACCAAATTAAGTGAATTATGCAATATTATCCATAAAAATGAGTAATTAGAGCACAAAACACATATGAAATAGGTCTATAAATGCGACTCAAAATCATCGCATCATGAGGCTCTCACTTCCACCACCTCCCCATCTCTCATTTCCTATCTTGAAGATGAAGGTTCTCTCTCTTGTCCAAGAGAGGTGAAGAAGAACAAGGGAAGGAGTCCCTTGGTGAAGATCAAGACTAAAGACTTGGAGCTAGAGTGGGTAAGCCCTTGGAGAAGGCAGAAGACTCAAGCTCAAGTGGGTAAAACCTTGGTGGAAAGCTTCTCCGAGTGAAGGTGAAGTCAAAGGCGGAAGATCCAAGAAGAGTGGGTAATTCCTACAAGGTCGAAGACTTGTGCAAGAGTGGGTAAGTCCTTGGAGAAGGCCGAAGACTCTTGCAAAGTGGGTAAGTCCTTGGTAAGGTTGAAGACTCTTTTGTATTGGATAGGTAAGTCCTTTGTTGGTCATGCATTGTAAGTCTTATAATTGAATATAAGAGTGCAATTGGTTGAAGTCCTAGAGGTTGACCTCTCTAGGCAAGTGGACTGACACACTTCTAGTTTGAAGTGTGGAACCACTCTAAATAGCTTGTCTATTTTGGTGCATGTTCAATCTCTCTTATCCTTGCTATGCATGATTTAGTTCCACTCAAATTACCTATTTAGCAACCTTATCTTGTCATATAATTTGAAGGTTTAATGAGTTTTGTTTAAGTGCTTTCAGCTATATTCACCCCCCCTCTAGAGAATCTAAGTCACCCATCTAGGATCCAACAAGTGGTATCAGAGCGGGTCTTCTCCAAGCATACTTCAACAAGTAGGAGAAGATGGGTGACTACCTAGGAGGGAGACTCTCGAGCAACCTTCCAATATTTGATGGGAGCAACTTCCTATATTGGAGAAGAAGACTTAAATTCTTCATCCAAGGATCAAGCCTTGAGATGTGGCAAATGGTGAACAGCCCATACATTCAACCAAAGACAAACATTGAAGAATGGGATGAAGCCACCTTGATGAAAGCAACCTTGAACGCTAGAGCCATGCATATACTTTATGCCTCCATGACCCCCACCGAGTTCAACCGGATTTCTTCTTGTGAAACGGCCTATGAGGTATGGAGAAAGCTTTGCATCACTTATGAAGGGACAGATCAAGTGAAGGAAAGCAAAGTGTACATGCTCAAAGGGTTGCTTGAGAACTTCAAGATGGGAAATGATGAGAGCATAGCCAACATGTACTCAAGGCTCAACACCATCTTGAATGGTCTTGCTGTTCTAGGACATCCTATGTCTAGTGGAGAGATCAACTCAAAGATTCTTAGAACTCTCCCCAAGAGATGGGAATCCAAGGTGACTTCCATTGAAGAAGCAATGTCGCTTAGGGATATTGCTATTGAAGAGCTCATTGGAAATCTACAAGCACATGAAGCCACGCTTGACAAGAGGGAGGAAGTAGAAAGACAAGAGAAGAAAGAGCTAAAGAGAATGAAGAAGGCTGAAATAAAGGCTCAAATTGAAGCTATCATGGAAAAAGTCTCTCCATCCTCTCAAGCTAAAGAAGATGCCATGTACTCCAAGGGTAGACTCTACAAAGGCAAGTCCTCCTCCATCCGGTGCTTCACATGTGGAAAGAAGGGTCACTACAAGGAAGATTGCCCACAAGGCAAAAAGACCCATCTTCACAAGAAGAAATGGCACTCAAGCTCAAGTGGCTCCTCCAACTCAAGCTCAAGTGAAGATTCATGTGAAGGATCAAGCTCAAGCTCTAGTGATGAAGGAGAATGTCATTTTGCTCTTGTAGCATCAACAAGTGAAGACTCAAATGAGGTAAATCTAGACTCTTTAGATAAAGAATCCTTGATTGATCTAATTCATGATATTTGTGCATCTCTTAAGTCTTCTCAAAAGAAAAAGAAAAAGCTTGCTAAAATTGTTGATAATTTGTATGTAGAATTAAATGATCTTGAACATGCAAATTCTTGCTTGCTTAATGATAAAAATGATCATCTTAGCCAAGTAGACTCTCTCAAACTTGAAAATGCTAGTTTACTTGATAAGATTAAATTTCTAGAAGTTCAACCTCTCATGCCTAATTCTAATGAAGAACATACTTTAATTGTTGATTCTCTCATGCATGACATTGATGTTCTTAAATCTGAAAACAAAAACAAAGATTTTGTTTTGCATGAATTAGAACTAGAAAATGCCTCCTTGCTTGCTAAAATAAATGGGCATGAATCTTGCTCTAGTTCTACTAGTAGAGAGAATGATGTTGCTGCTCTTCATATTGATAGAGATTCTTATTTAACTAAAACTCTTTGCTTAGAAAATGATCTTCTACATGCTAGAGATAACATTAATCAATTATCTTCTACAATTGCTTTTCTTAAGCATGATAATGATAGTTTAAGATCTTCTTTGCAAAGATTCTTAGTTGGTAAAAAGAATCTTAATCAAATCCTAGACCATACTACTAAACAAATTGGTAGACATGGTTTAGGGTATGTTAGTAGTCAAGGGAACAACAAAGATAAAGGACCTCCAATATTCCATGGAGAATCCTCTAGTTCCAAGACTATAGGCACATGCAACTATTGCAATGAATTAGGTCATTATTCTAATTGTTGTCCTTTTAGGAAAGCACCCAAGAGAAATAGGATTTGGGTTGCTAAGCTAACTCCTCCGGACCCAAAAACATGATTGGGGACCATTTCATCTTTCTTCTTGTAGGTACATGCAAATGGATTGACTTGAGCCACTAAATTGCAAATTGACTTCTCAATCCACATGAAAGAAGAAAGGTGAGATGTGTAGAGGGTGACAACAATTGGAAAAGGAATGGTAAGAACAAAGGTAGTGTCTTTATTGCTTATAACCATTTCTAGCTTGTTTTTGTCAAGTTAGTGTGCACTATACATATGGTTTTTGAGTCAAAAGTGGCATTTTATGATTCTCTTCACACTCTTGCTCAAAAAATGTTTCTAATGCTTCTATAGTGCATTACTAACTTGCTTAGACATGTCTGGATATGATTTGTATTTTAAGCATGCCTTTAAATATATAAAATAGGTGTGCTTGTTGACAGCTGCTCTGTCGGTCGAGTTTGCCCTATTGAAACTCGACCGATAGGCACCAATGGGGTTGCCAACAGCTGTCATCGGTCGAGTTGTCAATGCACAGAACTCGACCGATCACACTGTGCACAGAATATACATTTGGCTTATTGAGTGAGAATTTCCCTCTCAACTAGATTTTCTCAACCAATAGCCTTATTCTTTGGCACTCTCATTTGGTACCTTTATATATGCATATTGCGATGATCTAAATTGCCTATCTTGCTTACAACTATATCTCTCTAATTGCTCTAAATTGGTATATCTATATCTTGCAATTACTTGCTTTGAGTTGTTTTGCAGGTCTTGATGATGATCTCTTTGGATCTCTTGGTTGTGTCTAAAATCGCTTCCGTTGTACTCTAACTTGCTACATCTATCTAGGTGTATACCTTTTTTTTATACATACAACCTTGAGGTTCATAGGGGTAATCATCTTATGGTAGGAATGCATATTTAGTGAGTTATATCCTTTCATGCTCCTAAAATGGCATATCTCTTTGTTTGGATATATCTCTTCATCTACTCATATCTTGCTCTTTAACTTGTGTATCTTTTGGTATCTCTTGCTATGATCTAGATCCTACTAGTAGTCCTAACTTGTGATATCATCTACTAGTAGTTCACATACATGTAGTTCTAACCCTATTTACAATTGACATCTTTGCTCATCTATATGCTATGCTTATACATGCTCAAGCTTGTTCCTTAAATTGAATATCTACTATCTTGAGTTGCTTGCATAACATTGTGATGCAGGGTACATAGATCTACATGATATGTGGGAATTGGAGTTTTTTTTGGATTTTATGCAGGTTTTGCTCCAATCTCAGTTTTTGCTGCAAGTATAGTGTTTTTTTATGCAGAAACACCCTTATGAGCAAGACTCATTGCCACGCCAAGAGCTCCGATGGTTTTTGGTCAAATTCCAAAATCTTGAGGGTCAAAATTGTGATTTATTGTTTTTCTGCAGCACTTTATCTTGCATTTTTGGGATGTTCAAGTATATGCTTTAACTTGCTTTTCTTTCTATGCTTGGACAAGCCCCTATCTGCGCTCTTCTACTCTCCTTATATATTTGTGTTATCTCCTTTCTCTTTAACAAGTGATGTTTCTTTTTTCTTCATAACCCCCACCTTTTTGAAATGACAAAGGGGGAGAAAGGTAATGTCTTCTTTTTAAAAGAGGAAGAAGGCATGTCTTACATGAAGAAGAGAAGTATGTTCATGTAAAGGGAGAAGGTAAAGGGGAGAAGACATATATGTGTAGAACATATATGAGTAGAAGACATGGTATTCTATAAATGTTATGAAAGCTAACCATGCAGGAGAAATAACATCAATTGAGGGGGAGTATGAGAACTCCACTAGCATCAATTGAGGGGGAGCATATGAACTCAATTCCATTGAAACCCCTAGGTTTCTCCAAAGGTATGATTTTACTTGAAAGCTTTCAATACATTTATGGAATGGTTTGTCATCTTCAAAAAGGGGGAGAATGTTGACTCAAGGTCAATTAGGTCAATGTTGACTCACGTCTAAATTGACTAAACCCGTGTTTTGATGATGACTAACCATTCCACATATTGGTGTCTAATGCTTCTACTTGAGTGATTTCAGATTGGGTATAGACACACTCCAATTGCCCTAACTTGCGCATCTCAAATTGGAGAAAAGACAAGTCAAAGTCATACAAGTGCATGTTTTTGTAATATGATGTATATCCTTTAGAATCATGTTGTAAATCACTTGTAATGATTGTATGACTTGTAATTAAGCTTAGAAAAATATCAGGAACACTTAGATCGAATATTAGAGCACTTTTAATGCAACTTTGAAAATCAATTACATGCACTTGTTCGGTCGAGTTTCCCACCCTGAAACTCGACCGATCAACCTTGGTCGATTTTTTGAAGATTGCATCGGTCGAGTTGTGCACTCACAGAACTTGACCGATTGGGTAGTAGGCAAGTTCCAGTTGGAATGGTCGGTCAAGTTTCCTCAGAACAAACTCAACCGATCATTTCAATATTGGGCTGCCTGCTACTTGATCGGTCGAGTTACACATAATGAAACTCGACCGATTGCACTGTACGGAAAAGTGCAGAAAAGTGTTTCTAGCCGTTGTGGAGTTGCAACAAGTGAAAATATATCCGTTGCAAGCCACAAAACGGCTAGTTTTTGTTCTTAAGTGTTCCCAAAGGCTAAGAGGCATCCCCAGCTATAAATAGGACCCCTTGGGCTTCATTCCAAGGTTGAGCATTCATTGCAAACTCCTTGTGAGGTTCCTATTCAATAGTTGAGTGCTTCCTACAGCCTCCTCTCTCTCTCTAAGCTTAATCGCTTGCTACATCCATTAGAGTGAGTAGGAGATTTGTAAGAGAGCTAGTTTTATTTGTATATCTTGTGAGGCTCTCACTTCCACCACCTCCCCATCTCTCATTTCCTATCTTGAAGATGAAGGTTCTCTCTCTTGTCCAAGAGAGGTGAAGAAGAACAAGGGAAGGAGTCCCTTGGTGAAGATCAAGGCTAAAGACTTGGAGCTAGAGTGGGTAAGCCCTTGGAGAAGGCAGAAGACTCAAGCTCAAGTGGGTAAGACCTTGGTGGAAAGCTTCTCCGAGTGAAGGTGAAGTCAAAGGCGGAAGATCCAAGAAGAGTGGGTAATTCCTACAAGGCCGAAGACTTTTGCAAGAGTGGGTAAGTCCTTGGAGAAGGCCGAAGACTCTTGCAAAGTGGGTAAGTCCTTGGTAAGGTTGAAGACTCTTTTGTATTGGATAGGTAAGTCCTTTGTTGGTCATGCATTGTAAGTCTTATAATTGAATATAAGAGTGCAATTGGTTGAAGTCCTAGAGGTTGACCTCTCTAGGCAAGTGGACTGACACACTTCTAGTTTGAAGTGTGGAACCACTCTAAATAGCTTGTCTATTTTGGTGCATGTTCAATCTCTTTTATCCTTGATATGCATGATTTAGTTGCACTCAAATTACCTATTTAGCAACCTTATCTTGTCATATAATTTGAAGGTTTAATGAGTTTTGTTTAAGTGCTTTCAGCTCTATTCACCCCCCCCCTCTAGAGCACCTAAGTCACCCATCTAGGATCCAACAAGTGGTATCAGAGCGGGTCTTCTCCAAGCATACTTCAACAAGTAGGAGAAGATGGGTGACTACCTAGAAGGGAGACTCTCGAGCAGCCTTCCAATCTTTGATGGGAGCTACTTCTATATTGGAGAAGAAGACTTAAATTCTTCATCCAAGGATCAAGCCTCGAGATGTGGCAAATGGTGAACAGCCCATACATTCTACCAAAGACAAACATTGAAGAATGGGATGAAGCCACCTTGATGAAAGCAACCTTGAACGCTAGAGCCATGCATATACTTTATGCCTCCATGACCCCCACCGAGTTCAACCGGATTTCTTCTTGTGAGACGGCCTATGAGGTATGGAGAAAGCTTTGCATCACTTATGAAGGGACAGATCAAGTGAAGGAAAGCAAAGTGTACATGCTCAAAGGGTTGATTGAGAACTTCAAGATGGGAAAGGATGAGAGCATAGCCAACATGTACTCAAGGCTCAACACCATCTTGAATGGTCTTGCTGTTCTAGGACATCCTATGTCTAGTGGAGAGATCAACTCAAAGATTCTTAGAACTCTCCCCAAGAGATGGGAATCCAAGGTGACTTCCATTGAAGAAGCAAGGTCGCTTAGGGATATTCCTATTGAAGAGCTCATTGGAAATCTACAAGCACATGAAGCCATGCTTGACAAGAGGGAGGAAGTAGAAAGACAAGAGAAGAAAGAGCTAAAGAGAACGAAGAAGGCTGAAATAAAGGCTCAAATTGAAGCTATCATGGAAAAAGTCTCTCCATCCTCTCAAGCTAAAGAAGATGCCATGTACTCCAAGGGTAGACTCTACAAAGGCAAGTCCTCCTCCATCCGGTGCTTCACATGTGGAAAGAAGGGTCACTACAAGGAAGATTGCCCACAAGGCAAAAAGACCCATCTTCACAAGAAGAAATGACACTCAAGCTCAAGTGGCTCCTCCAACTCAAGCTCAAGTGAAGATTCATGTGAAGGATCAAGCTCAAGCTCTAGTGATGAAGGAGAATGTAATTTTGCTCTTGTGGAATCAACAAGTGAAAACTCAAATGAGGTAAATCTAGACTCTTTAGATAAAGAATCCTTGATTGATCTCATTCATGATATTTGTGCATCTCTTAAGTCTTCTCAAAAGAAAAAGAAAAAGCTTGCTAAAATTGTTGATAATTTGTATGTAGAATTAAATGATCTTGAACATGCAAATTCTTGCTTGCTTAATGATAAAAATGATTGTCTTAGCCAAGTAGACTCTCTTAAACTTGAAAATGCTAGTTTACTTGATAAGATTAAATTTCTAGAAGTTCAACCTCTCATGCCTAATTCTAATGAAGAACATACTTTAATTGTTGATTATCTCATGCATGACATTGATGTTCATAAATCTGAAAACAAAAACAAAGATTTTGTTTTGCATGAATTAGAACTATAAAATGCCTCCTTGCTTGCTAAAATAAATGGGCATGAATCTTGCTCTAGTTCTACTAGTAGAGAGAATGATGTTTCTGCTCTTCATATTGATAGAGATTCTTATTTAACTAAAACTCTTTGCTTAGAAAATGATCTTCTACATGCTAGAGATAACATTAATCAATTATCTTCTACAATTGCTTCTCTTAAGCATGATAATGATAGTTTAAGATCTTATTTGCAAAGATTCTTAGTTGGTAAAAATAATCTTAATCAAATCCTAGACCATACTACTAAACAAATTGGTAGACATGGTTTAGGGTATGTTAGTAGTCAAGGGAACAACAAAGATAAAGGACCTCCAATATTCCATGGAGAATCCTCTAGTTCCAATACTATAGGCACATGCAACTATTGCAATGAATTTGGTCATTATTCTAATTGTTGTCCTTTTAGGAAAGCACCCAAGAGAAATAGGATTTGGGTTGCTAAGCTAACTCCTCCGGACCCAAAAACATGATTGGGGACCATTTCATCTTTCTTCTTGTAGGTACTTGCAAATGGATTGACTTGAGCCACTAAATTGCAAATTGACTTCTCAATCCACATGAAAAAGAAAGGTGATATGTGTAGAGGGTGACAACAATTGGAAAAGGAATGGTAAGAACAAAGGTAATGTCTTTATTGCTTATAACCATTTCTAACTTGTTTTTGTCAAGTTAGTGTGCACTATACATATGGTTTTTGAGTCAAAAGTGGCATTTTGTGATTCTCTTCACACTCTTGCTCAAAATATGTTTCTAATGCTTCTATAGTGCATTACTAACTTGCTTAGACATGTCTGGATATGATTTGTATTTTAAGCATGCCTTTAAATATATAAAATAGGTGTGCTTGTTGACAGCTGCTCTGTCGGTCGAGTTTGCCCTATTGAAACTCGACCGATAGGCACCAATGGGGTTGCCAACAGCTGTCATCGGTCGAGTTGTCAATGCACAGAACTCGACCGATCACACTGTGCACAGAATATACATTTGGCTTACTGAGTGAGAATTTCCCTCTCAACTAGATTTTTTCAACCAATAGCCTTATTCTTTGGCACTCTCATTTGGTACCTTTATATATGCATATTGCGATGATCTAAATTGCCTATCTTGCTTACAACTCTATCTCTCTAATTGCTCTAAATTGGTATATCTATATCTTGCAATTACTTGCTTTGAGTTGTTTTGCAGGTCTTGATGATGATCTCTTTGGATCTCTTGGTTGTGTCTAAAATCGCTTCTGTTGTACTCTAACTTGCTACATCTATCTAGGTGTATACCTTTTTTTTATACATACAACCTTGAGGTTCATAGGGGTAATCATCTTATGGTAGGAATGCATATTTAGTGAGTTATATCCTTTCATGCTTCTAAAATTGCATATCTCTTTGTTTGGATATATCTCTTCATCTACTCATAGCTTGCTCTTTAACTTGTGTATCTTTTGGTATCTCTTGCTATGATCTAGATCCTACTGGTAGTCCTAACTTGTGATATCATCTACTAGTAGTTCACATACATGTAGTTCTAACCCTGTTTACAATTGACATCTTTGCTCATCTATATGCTATGATTATACATACTCAAGCTTGTTCCTTAAATTGAATATCTACTATCTTGAGTTGCTTGCATAACATTGTGATGCAGGGTACATAGATCTACATGATATGTGGGAATTGGAGTTTTTTTTGGATTTTATGCAGGTTTTGCTCCAATCTCAGTTTTTGCAGCAAGTATAGTGTTTTTTTATGCAGAAACACCCTTCTGAGCAAGACTCATTGCTACGCCATGAGCTCCGATGGTTTTTGGTCAAATTCCATCATCTTGACGGTCAAAATTGTGATTTATTGTTTTTCTGCAGCACTTTATCTTGCATTTTTGGGATGTTCAAGTATATGCTTTAACTTGCTTTTCTTTCTATGCTTGGACAAGCCCCTATCTGCGCTCTTCTACTCTCCTTATATATTTGTGTTATCTCCTTTCTCTTTAACAAGTGATGTTTCTTTTTTCTTCATAACCCCCACCTTTTTGAAATGACAAAGGGGGAGCAAGGTAATGTCTTCTTTTAAAAAGAGGAAGAAGGCATATCTTACATGAAGAAGAGAAGTATGTTCATGTAAAGGGAGAAGGTAAAGGGGAGAAGACATATATGTGTAGAACATATATGAGTAGAAGACATGGTATTCTATAAATGTTATGAAAGCTAACCATGCAGGAGAAATAGCATCAATTGAGGGGGAGTATGAGAACTCCACTAGCATCAATTGAGGGGGAGCATATGAACTCAATTCCATTGAAACCCCTAGGTTTCTCCAAAGGTATGATTTTACTTGAAAGCTTTCAATACATTTATGGAATGGTTTGTCATCTTCAAAAAGGGGGAGAATGTTGACTCAAGGTCAATTAGGTCAATGTTGACTCACGTCTAAATTGACTAAACCCGTGTTTTGATGATGACTAACCATTCCACATATTGGTGTCTAATGCTTCTACTTGAGTGATTTCAGATTGGGTATAGACACACTACAATTGCCCTAACTTGCGCATCTCAAATTGGAGAAAAGACAAGTCAAAGTCATACAAGTGCATGTTTTTGGAATATGATGTATATCCTTTAGAATCATGTTGTAAATCACTTGTAATGATTGTATGACTTGTAATTAAGCTTAGAAAAATATCAGGAACACTTAGATCGAATATTAGAGCACTTTTAATGCAACTTTGAAAATCAATTACAGGCACTTGTTCGGTCGAGTTTCCCACCCTGAAACTCGACCGATCAACCTTGGTCGATTTTCTAAAGATTGCATCAGTCGAGTTGTGCACTCACAGAACTCGACCGATTGGGTAGTAGGCAAGTTCCAGTTGGAATGGTCGGTCGAGTTTCCTCAGAACAAACTCGACCAATCATTTCAATATCGGGCTGCCTGCTACTTGATCGGTCGAGTTACACATATTGAAACTCGACCGATTGCACTGTACAGAAAAGTGCAGAAAAGTGTTTCTAGCCATTGTGGAGTTGCAACAAGTGAAAATATATCCGTTGTAAGCCACAAAACGGCTAGTTTTCATTCTTAAGTGTTCCCAAAGGCTAAGAGGCATCCCCAGCTATAAATAGGACCCTTGGGCTTCATTCCAAGGTTGAGCATTCATTGCAAACTCTTTGTGAGGTTCCTATTCAATAGTTGAGTGCTTCCTACAGCCTCCTCTCTCTCTCTAAGCTTAATCACTTGCTACATCCATTAGAGTGAGTAGGAGATTTGTAAGAGAGCTAGTTTTATTTGTATATCTTGTGAGGCTCTCACTTCCACCACCTCCCATTCTCTCATTTCCAATCTTGAAGATGAAGGTTCTCTCTCTTATCCAAGAGAGGTGAAGAAGAACAAGGGAAGGAGTCCCTTGGTGAAGATCAAGGATAAAGACTTGGAGCTAGAGTGGGTAAGCCCTTGGAGAAGGTAGAAGACTCAAGCTCAAGTGGGTAAGACCTTGGTGGAAAGCTTCTCTGAGTGAAGGTGAAGTCAAAGGCGGAAGATCCAAGAAGCGTGGGTAATTCCTACAAGGCCGAACACTTGTGCAAGAGTGGGTAAGTCCTTGGAGAAGGCCAAAGACTCTTGCAAAGTGGGTAAGTCCTTGGTAAGGTTGAAGACTCTTTTGTATTGGATAGGTAAGTCCTTTGTTGGTCATGCATTGTAAGTCTTATAATTGAATATAAGAGTGCAATTTGTTGAAGTCCTAGAGGTTGACCTCTCTAGGCAAGTGGACTGACACACTTCTAGTTTGAAGTGTGGAACCACTCTAAATAGCTTGTCTATTTTGGTGCATGTTCAATCTCTCTTATCCTTGCTATGCATGATTTAGTTGCACTCAAATTACCTATTTAGCAACCTTATCTTGTCATATAATTTGAAGGTTTAATGAGTTTTTTTTAAGTTCTTTCAGCTCTATTCACCCCCCCTCTAGAGCACCTAAGTCACCCATCTAGGATCCAACAAGTGGTATCAGAGCGGGTCTTCTCCAAGCATACTTCAACAAGTAGGAGAATATGGGTGACTACCTAGGAGGGAGACTCTCGAGCAGCCTTCCAATCTTTGATGGGAGCAACTTCCTATAATGGAGAAGAAGACTTAAATTCTTCATCCAAGGATCAAGCCTCGAGATGTGGCAAATGGTGAACATCCCATACATTCTACCAAAGACAAACATTGAAGAATGGGATGAAGCCACCTTGATGAAAGCAACCTTGAACGCTAGAGCCATGCATATACTTTATGCCTCCATGACCCCCACCGAGTTCAACCGGATTTCTTCTTGTGAGACGGCCTATGAGGTATGGAGAAAGCTTTGCATCACTTATGAAGGGACAGATCAAGTGAAGGAAAGCAAAGTGTACATGCTCAAAGGGTTGCTTGAGAACTTCAAGATGGGAAAGGATGAGAGCATAGCCAACATGTACTCAAGGCTCAACACCATCTTGAATGGTCTTGCTGTTCTAGGACATCCTATGTCTAGTGGAGAGATCAACTCAAAGATTCTTAGAACTCTCCCCAAGAGATGGGAATCCAAGGTGACTTCCATTGAAGAAGCAAGGTCGCTTAGGGATATTCCTATTGAAGAGCTCATTGGAAATCTACAAGCACATGAAGCCACGCTTGACAAGAGGGAGGAAGTAGAAAGACAAGAGAAGAAAGAGCTAAAGAGAATGAAGAAGGCTGAAATAAAGGCTCAAATTGAAGCTATCATGGGAAAAGTCTCTCCATCCTCTCAAGCTAAAGAAGATGCCATGTACTCCAAGGGTAGACTCTACAAAGGCAAGTCCTCCTCCATCCGGTGCTTCACATGTGGAAAGAAGGGTCACTACAAGGAAGATTGCCCACAAGGCAAAAAGACCCATCTTCACAAGAAGAAATGGCACTCAAGCTCAAGTGGCTCCTCCAACTCAAGCTCAAGTGAAGATTCATGTGAAGGATCAAGCTCAAGCTCTAGTGATGAAGGAGAATGTCATTTTTCTCTTGTGGCATCAACAAGTGAAGACTCAAATGAGCTAAATCTAGACTCTTTAGAGAAAGAATCCTTGATTGATATCATTCATGATATTTGTGCATCTCTTAAGTCTTCTCAAAAGAAAAATAAAAAGCTTGCTAAAATTGTTGATGATTTGTATGTAGAATTAAATGATCTTGAACATGCAAATTCTTGCTTGCTTAATGATAAAAATGATTGTCTTAGCCAAGTAGACTCTCTTAAACTTGAAAATGCTAGTTTACTTGATAAGATTAAATTTCTAGAAGTTCAACCTCTCATGCCTAATTCTAATGAAGAACATACTTTAATTGTTGATTCTCTCATGCATGACATTGATGTTCTTAAATCCGAAAACAAAAACAAAGATTTTGTTTTGCATGAATTAGAACTAGAAAATGCCTCCTTGCTTGCTAAAATAAATGGGCATGAATCTTGCTCTAGTTCTAATAGTAGAGAGAATGATGTTGCTGCTCTTCATATTGATAGAGATTATTATTTAACTAAAACTCTTTGCTTAGAAAATGATCTTCTACATGCTAGAGATAACATTAATCAATTATCTTATACAATTTCTTCTCTTAAGGATGATAATGATAGTTTAAGATCTTCTTTGCAAAGATTCTTAGTTGGTAAAAAGAATCTTAATCAAATCCTAGACCATACTACTAAACAAATTGGTAGACATGGTTTAGGGTATGTTAGTAGTCAAGGGAACAACAAAGATAAAGGACCTCCAATATTCCATGGAGAATCCTCTAGTTCCAAGACTATAGGCACATGCAACTATTGCAATGAATTAGGTCATTATTCTAATTGTTGTCCTTTTAGGAAAGCACCCAAGAGAAATAGGATTTGGGTTGCTAAGCTAACTCCTCCGGACCCAAAAACATGATTGGGGACCATTTCATCTTTCTTCTTGTAGGTACATGCAAATGGATTGACTTGAGCCACTAAATTGCAAATTGACTTCTCAATCCACATGAAAGAAGAAAGGTGAGATGTGTAGAGGGTGACAACAATTGGAAAAGGAATGGTAAGAACAAAGGTAATGTCTTTATTTCTTTTAACCATTTCTAACTTGTTTTTGTCAAGTTAGTGTGCACTATACATATGGTTTTTGAGTCAAAAGTGGCATTTTGTGATTCTCTTCACACTCTTGCTCAAAATATGTTTCTAATGCTTCTATAGTGCATTAATAACTTGCTTAGACATGTCTGGATATGATTTGTATTTTAAGCATGCCTTTAAATATATAAAATAGGTGTGCTTGTTGACAGCTGCTCTGTCGGTCGAGTTTGCCCTATTGAAACTCGATCGATAGGCACCAATGGGGTTGCCAACAGCTGTCATCGGTCGTGTTGTCAATGCACAGAACTCGACCGATCACACTTTGCACAGAATATACATTTGGCTTATTGAGTGAGAATTTCCCTCTCAACTAGATTTTCTCAACCAATAGCCTTATTCTTTGGCACTCTCATTTGGTACCTTTATATATGCATATTACGATGATCTAAATTGCCTATCTTGCTTACAACTCTATCTCTCTAATTGCTCTAAATTGGTATATCTATATCTTGCAATTACTTGCTTTGAGTTGTTTTGCAGGTCTTGATGATGATCTCTTTGGATCTCTTGGTTGTGTCTAAAATCGCTTCCGTTGTACTCTAACTTGCTACATCTATCTAGGTGTATACCTTTTTTTTATACATACAACCTTGAGGTTCATAGGGGTAATCATCTTATGGTAGGAATGCATATTTAGTGAGTTATATCCTTTCATGCTTCTAAAATTGCATATCTCTTTGTTTGGATATATCTCTTCATCTACTCATAGCTTGCTCTTTAACTTGTGTATCTTTTGGTATCTCTTGCTATGATCTACATCCTACTAGTAGTCCTAACTTGTGATATCATCTACTAGTAGTTCACATACATGTAGTTCTAACCCTGTTTACAATTTACATCTTTGCTCATCTATATGCTATGCTTATACATGCTCAAGCTTGTTCCTTAAATTGAATATCTACTATCTTGAGTTGGTTGCATAACATTGTGATGCAGGGTACATAGATCTACATGATATGTGGGAATTGGAGTTTTTTTTGGATTTTATGCATGTTTTGCTCCAATCTTAGTTTTTGCTGCAAGTATAGTGTTTTTTATGCAGAAACACCCTTCTTGCTTGCTTAATGATAAAAATGATTGTCTTAGCCAAGTAGACTCTCTTAAACTTGAAAATGCTAGTTTACTTGATAAGATTAAATTTCTAGAAGTTCAACCTCTCATGCCTAATTCTAATGAAGAACATACTTTAATTGTTGATTCTCTCATGCATGACATTGATGTTCTTAAATCTGAAAACAAAAACAAAGATTTTGTTTTGCATGAATTAGAACTAGAAAATGCCTCCTTGCTTGCTAAAATAAATGGGCATGAATCTTGCTCTAGTTCTACTAGTAGAGAGAATGATGTTGCTGCTCTTCATATTGATATAGATTCTTATTTAACTAAAACTCTTTGCTTAGAAAATGATCTTCTACATGCTAGAGATAACATTAATCAATTATCTTCTACAATTGCTTCTCTTAAGCATGATAATGATAGTTTAAGATCTTCTTTGCAAAGATTCTTAGTTGGTAAAAAGAATCTTAATCAAATCCTAGACCATACTACTAAACAAATTGGTAGACATGGTTTAGGGTATGTTAGTAGTCAAGGGAACAACAAAGATAACGGACCTCCAATATTCCATGGAGAATCCTCTAGTTCCAAGACTATAGGCACATGCAACTATTGCAATGAATTTGGTCATTATTCTAATTGTTGTCCTTTTAGGAAAGCACCCAAGAGAAATAGGATTTGGGTTGCTAAGCTAACTCCTCCGGACCCAAAAACATGATTGGGGACCATTTCATCTTTCTTCTTGTAGGTACTTGCAAATGGATTGACTTGAGCCACTAAATTGCAAATTGACTTCTCAATCCACATGAAAGAAGAAAGGTGAGATGTGTACAGGGTGACAACAATTGGAAAAGGAATGGTAAGAACAAAGGTAATGTCTTTATTGCTTATAACCATTTCTAACTTGTTTTTGTCAAGTTAGTGTGCACTATACATATGGTTTTTGAGTCAAAAGTGGCATTTTGTGATTCTCTTCACACTCTTGCTCAAAAAATGTTTCTAATGCTTCTATAGTGCATTACTAACTTGCTTAGACATGTCTGGATATGATTTGTATTTTAAGCATGCCTTTAAATATATAAAATAGGTGTGCTTGTTGACAGCTGCTCTGTCGGTCGAGTTTGCCCTATTGAAACTTGACAGATAGGCACCAATGGGGTTGCCAACAGCTGTCATCGGTCGAGTTGTCAATGCACAGAACTCGACCGATCACACTGTGCACAGAATATACATTTGGCTTATTGAGTGAGAATTTCCCTCTCAACTAGATTTTCTCAACCAATAGCCTTATTCTTTGGCACTCTCATTTGGTACCTTTATATATGCATATTGCGATGATCTAAATTGCCTATCTTGCTTACAACTCTATCTCTCTAATTGCTCTAAATTGGTATATCTATATCTTGCAATTACTTGCTTTGAGTTGTTTTGCAGGTCTTGATGATGATCTCTTTGGATCTCTTGGTTGTGTCTAAAATCGCTTCCGTTGTACTCTAACTTGCTACATCTATCTAGGTGTATACCTTTTTTTTATACATACAACCTTGAGGTTCATAGGGGTAATCATCTTATGGTAGGAATGCATATTTAGTGAGTTATATCCTTTCATGCTTCTAAAATTGCATATCTCTTTGTTTGGATATATCTCTTCATCTACTCATAGCTTGCTCTTTAACTTGTGTATCTTTTGGTATCTCTTGCTATGATCTAGATCCTACTAGTAGTCCTAACTTGTGATATCATCTACTAGTAGTTCACATACATGTAGTTCTAACCCTGTTTACAATTGACATCTTTGCTCATCTATATGCTATGCTTATACATGCTCAAGCTTGTTCCGTAAATTGAATATCTACTATCTTGAGTTGCTTGCATAACATTGTGATGCAGGGTACATAGATCTACATGATATGTGGGAATTGGAGTTTTTTTTGGATTTTATGCAGGTTTTGCTCCAATCTTAGTTTTTGCTGCAAGTATAGTGTTTTTTATGCAGAAACACCCTTCTGAGCAAGACTCATTTCCACGCCATGAGATCCGATGGTTTTTGGTCAAATTCCATCATCTTGAGGGTCAAAATTGTGATTTATTGTTTTGCTGCAGCACTTTATCTTGCATTTTTGGGATGTTCAAGTATATGCTTTAACTTGCTTTTCTTTCTATGCTTGGACAAGCCCCTATCTGCGCTCTTCTACTCTCCTTATATATTTGTGTTATCTCCTTTCTCTTTAACAAGTGATGTTTCTTTTTTCTTCATAACCCCCACCTTTTTGAAATGACAAAGGGGGAGAAAGGTTATGTCTTCTTTTAAAAAGAGGAAGAAGGCATGTCTTACATGAAGAAGAGAAGTATGTTCATGTAAAGGGAGAAGGTAAAGGGGAGAAGACATATATGTGTATAACATATATGAGTAGAAGACATGGTATTCTATAAATGTTATGAAAGCTAACCATGCAGGAGAAATAGCATCAATTGAGGGGGAGTATGAGAACTCCACTAGCATCAATTGAGGGGGAGCATATGAACTCAATTCCATTGAAACCCCTAGGTTTCTCCAAAGGTATGATTTTACTTGAAAGCTTTCAATACATTTATGGAATGGTTGGTCATCTTCAAAAAGGGGGAGAATGTTGACTCAAGGTCAATTAGGTCAATGTTGACTCACGTATAAATTGACTAAACCCGTGTTTTGATGATGACTAACCATTCCACATATTGGTGTCTAATGCTTCGACTTGAGTGATTTCAGATTGGGTATAGACACACTCCAATTGCCCTAACTTGCGCATCTCAAATTGGAGAAAAGACAAGTCAAAGTCATACAAGTGCATGTTTTTGTAATATGATGTATATCCTTTAGAATCATGTTGTAAATCACTTGTAATGATTGTATGACTTGTAATTAAGGTTATAAAAATATCAGGAACACTTAGATCGAATATTAGAGCACTTTTAATGCAACTTTGAAAATCAATTACAGGCACTTGTTCGGTCGATTTTCCCACCCTGAAACTCGACCGATCAACCTTGGTCGATTTTCTGAAGATTGCATCGATCGAGTTGTGCACTCACAGAACTCGACCGATTGGGTAGTAGGCAAGTTCCAGTTGGAATGGTCGGTCGAGTTTCCTCAGAACAAACTCGACCGATCATTTCAATATCGGGCTGCCTGCTACTTGATCGGTCGAGTTACACATATTGAAACTCGACCGATTGCACTGTACGGAAAAGTGCAAAAAAGTGTTTCTAGCCGTTGTGGAGTTGCAACAAGTGAAAATATATTCGTTGCAAGACACAAAACGGCTAGTTTTCGTTCTTAAGTGTTCCCAAAGGCTAAGAGGCATCCCCAGCTATAAATAGGACCCCTTGGGCTTCATCCCAAGGTTGAGCATTCATTGCAAACTCCTTGTGAGGTTCCTATTCAATAGTTGAGTTCTTCCTACAGCCTCCTATCTCTCTCTAAGCTTAATCACTTGCTACATCCATTAGAGTGAGTAGGAGATTTGTAAGAGAGCTAGTTTTATTTGTATATCTTGTGAGGCTCTCACTTCCACCACCTCCCCATCTCTCATTTCCTATCTTGAAGATGAAGGTTCTCTCTCTTCTCAAAGGCTAAAGACTTGGAGCTAGAGTGGGTAAGCCCTTGGAGAAGGCAGAAGACTCAAGCTCAAGTGGGTAAGACCTTGGTGGAAAGCTTCTCCGAGTGAAGGTGAAGTCAAAGGCGGAAGATCCAAGAAGAGTGGGTAATTCCTACAAGGCCGAAGACTTGTGCAAGAGTGGGTAAGTCCTTGGAGAAGGCCGAAGACTCTTACAAAGTGGGTAAGTCCTTGGTAAGGTTGAAGACTCTTTTGTATTGGATAGGTAAGTCCTTTGGTGGTCATGCATTGTAAGTCTTATAATTGAATATAAGAGTGCAATTGGTTGAAGTCCTAGAGGTTGACCTCTCTAGGCAAGTGGACTGACACACTTCTAGTTTGAAGTGTGGAACCACTCTAAATAGCTTGTCTATTTTGGTGCATGTTCAATCTCTCTTATCCTTTCTATGCATGATTTAGTTGCACTCAAATTACCTATTTAGCAACCTTATCTTGTCATATAATTTGAAGGTTTAATGAGTTTTGTTTAAGTGCTTTCAGCTCTATTCACCCCCCCTCTAGAGCACCTAAGTCACACATCTAGGATCCAACAAGTGGTATCAGAGCGGGTCTTCTCCAAGCATACTTCAACAAGTAGGAGAAGATGGGTGACTACCTAGGAGGGAGACTCTCGAGAAGCCTTCCAATCTTTGATGGGAGCAACTTCCTATATTGGAGAAGAAGACTTAAATTCTTCATCCAAGGATCAAGCCTCGAGATGTGGCAAATGGTGAACAGCCCATACATTCTACCAAAGACAAACATTGAAGAATGGGATGAAGCCACCTTGATGAAAGCAACCTTGAACGCTAGAGCCATGCATATACTTTATGCCTCCATGACCCCCACCGAGTTCAACCGGATTTCTTCTTGTGAGACGGCCTATGAGGTATGGAGAAAGCTTTGCATCACTTATGAAGGGACATATCAAGTGAAGGAAAGCAAAGTGTACATGCTCAAAGGGTTGCTTGAGAACTTCAAGATGGGAAAGGATGAGAGCATAGCCAACATGTACTCAAGGCTCAACACCATCTTGAATGGTATTGCTGTTCTAGGACATCCTATGTCTAGTGGAGAGATCAACTCAAAGATTCTTAGAACTCTCCCCAAGAGATGGGAATCCAAGGTGACTTCCATTGAAGAAGCAAGGTCGCTTGGGGATATTCCTATTGAAGAGCTCATTGGAAATCTACAAGCACATGAAGCCACGCTTGACAAGAGGGAGGAAGTAGAAAGACAAGAGAAGAAAGAGCTAAAGAGAATGAAGAAGGCTGAAATAAAGGCTCAAATTGAAGCTATCATGGAAAAAGTCTCTCCATCCTCTCAAGCTAAAGAAGATGCCATGTACTCCAAGGGTAGACTCTACAAAGGCAATTCCTCCTCCATCCGGTGCTTCACATGTGGAAAGAAGGGTCACTACAAGGAAGATTGCCCACAAGGCAAAAAGACCCATCTTCACAAGAAGAAATGGCACTCAAGCTCAAGTGGCTCCTCCAACTCAAGCTCAAGTGAAGATTCAGGTGAAGGATCAAGCTCAAGCTCTAGTGATGAAGGAGAATGTCATTTTGCTCTTGTAGCATCAACAAGTGTAGACTCAAATGAGGTAAATCTAGACTCTTTAGATAAAGAATCCTTGATTGATATCATTCATGATATTTGTGCATCTCTTAAGTCTTCTCAAAAGAAAAAGAAAAAGCTTGCTAAAATTGTTGATAATTTGTATGTAGAATTAAATGATCTTGAACATGAAAATTCTTGCTTGCTTAATGATAAAAATGATTGTCTTAGCCAAGTAGACTCTCTTAAACTTGAAAATGCTAGTTTACTTGATAAGATTAAATTTCTAGAAGTTCAACCTCTCATGCCTAATTCTAATGAAGAACATACTTTAATTGTTGATTCTCTCATGCATGACATTGATGTTCTTAAATCTGAAAACAAAAACAAAGATTTTGTTTTGCATGAATTAGAACTAGAAAATGCCTCCTTGCTTGCTAAAATAAATGGGCATGAATCTTGCTCTAGTTCTACTAGTAGAGAGAATGATGTTGCTGCTCTTCATATTGACAGAGATTCTTATTTAACTAAAACTCTTTGCTTAGAAAATGATCTTCTACATGCTAGAGATAACATTAATCAATTATCTTCTACAATTGCTTCTCTTAAGCATGATAATGATAGTTTAAGATCTTCTTTGCAAAGATTCTTAGTCGGTTAAAAGAATCTTAATCAAATCCTAGACCATACTACTAAACAAATTGGTAGACATGGTTTAGGGTATGTTAGTAGTCAAGGGAACAACAAAGATAAAGGACCTCCAATATTCCATGGAGAATCCTCTAGTTCCAAGACTATATGCACATGCAACTATTGCAATGAATTAGGTCATTATTCTAATTGTTGTCCTTTTAGGAAAGTACCCAAGAGAAATATGATTTGGGTTGCTAAGCTAACTCCTCTGGACCCAAAAACATGATTGGGGACCATTTCATCTTTCTTCTTGTAGGTACTTGCAAATGGATTGACTTGAGCCACTAAATTGCAAATTGACTTCTCAATCCACATGAAAGAAGAAAGGTGAGATGTGTAGAGGGTGACAACAATTGGAAAAGGAATGGTAAGAACAAAGGTAATGTCTTTATTGCTTATAACCATTTCTAACTTGTTTTTGTCAAGTTAGTGTGCACTATACATATGGTTTTTGAGTCAAAAGTGGCATTTTGTGATTCTCTTCACACTCTTTCTCAAAAAATGTTTCTAATGCTTCTATAGTGCATTACTAACTTGCTTAGACATGTCTGGATATGATTTGTATTTTAAGCATGCCTTTAAATATATAAAATAGGTGTGCTTGTTGACAGCTGCTCTGTCGGTCGAGTTTGCCCTATTGAAACTCGACCGATAGGCACCAATGGGGTTGCCAACAGCTGTCATCGGTCGAGTTGTCAATGCACAGAACTCGACCGATCACACTGTGCACAGAATATACATTTGGCTTATTGAGTGAGAATTTCCCTCTCAACTAGATTTTCTCAACCAATAGACTTATTCTTTGGCACTCTCATTTGGTACCTTTATATATGCATATTGCGATGATCTAAATTGCCTATCTTGCATACAACTCTATCTCTCTAATTTCTCTAAATTGGTATATCTATATCTTGCAATTACTTGCTTTGAGTTGTTTTGCAGGTCTTGATGATGATCTGTTTGGATCTCTTGGTTGTGTCTAAAATCGCTTCCATTGTACTCTAACTTGCTACATCTATCTAGGTGTATACCTTTTTTTATACATACAACCTTGAGGTTCATAGGGGTAATCATCTTATGGTAGGAATGCATATTTAGTGAGTTATATCCTTTCATGCTTCTAAAATTACATATCTCTTTGTTTAGATATATCTCTTCATCTACTCATAGCTTGCTCTTTAACTTGTGTATCTTTTGGTATCTCTTGCTATGATCTAGATCCTACTAGTAGTCCTAACTTGTGATATCATCTACTAGTAGTTCACATACATATAGTTCTAACCCTATTTACAATTGACATCTTTGCTCATCTATATGCTATGCTTATACATGCTCAAGCTTGTTCCTTAAATTGAATATCTACTATCTTGAGTTGCTTGCATAACATTGTGATGCAGGGTACATAGATCTACATGATATGTGGGAATTGGAGTTTTTTTTGGATTTTATGCATGTTTTGCTCCAATCTCAGTTTTTGCTGCAAGTATAGTGTTTTTTATGCAGAAACACCCTTCTGAGCAAGACTCATCGCCATGCCATGAACTCCGATGGTTTTTGGTCAAATTCCATCATCTTGAGGGTCAAAATTATGATTTATTGTTTTTCTACAACACTTTATCTTGCATTTTTGGGATGTTCAAATATATGCTTTAACTTGCTTTTCTTTCTATGCTTGGACAAGCCCCTATCTGCGCTCTTCTACTCTCCTTATATATTTGTGTTATCTCCTTTCTCTTTAACAAGTGATGTTTCTTTTTTCTTCATAACCCCCACCTTTTTGAAATGACAAAGGGGGAGAAAGGTAATATCTTCTTTTAAAAAGAGGAAGAAGGCATGTCTTACATGAAGAAGAGAAGTATGTTCATGTAAAGGGAGAAGGTAAAGGGGAGAAGACATATATGTGTAGAACATATATGAGTAGAAGACATGGTATTCTATAAATGTTATGAAAGCTAACCATGCAGGAGAAATAGCATCAATTGAGGGGGAGTATGAGAACTCCACTAGCATCAATTGAGGGGGAGCATATGAACTCAATTCCATTGAAACCCCTAGGTTTCTCCAAATGTATGTTTTTACTTGAAAGCTTTCAATACATTTATGGAATGGTTTGTCATCTTCAAAAAGGGGGAGAATGTTGACTCAAGGTCAATTAGGTCAATGTTGACTCACGTCTAAATTGACTAAACCCGTGTTTTGATGATGACTAACCATTCCACATATTGGTGTCTAATGCTTCTACTTGAGTGATTTCAGATTGGGTATAGACACACTCCAATTGCCCTAACTTGCGCATCTCAAATTGGAGAAAAGACAAGTCAAAGTCATACAAGTGCATGTTTTTGTAATATGATGTATATCCTTTAGAATCATGTTGTAAATCACTTGTAATGATTGTATGACTTGTAATTAAGCTTATAAAAATATCAGGAACACTTAGATCGAATATTAGAGCACTTTTAATGCAACTTTGAAAATCAATTACAGGCACTTGTTCGGTCGAGTTTCCCACCCTGAAACTCGACCGATCAACCTTGGTCGATTTTCTAAAGATTGCATCGGTCGAGTTGTGCACTCACAGAACTCGACCGATTGGGTAGTAGGCAAGTTCCAGTTGGAATGGTCGGTCGAGTTTCCTCAGAACAAACTCGACCGATCATTTCAATATCGGGCTGCCTGCTACTTGATCGGTCGAGTTACACATATTGAAACTCGACCGATTGCACTGTACAGAAAAGCGCAGAAAAGTGTTTCTAGCTGTTGTGGAGTTGCAACAAGTGAAAATATATCCGTTGCAAGCCACAAAACGGCTAGTTTTCATTCTTAAGTGTTCCAAAAGGCTAAGAGGCATCCCCAGCTATAAATAGGACCCCTTGGGCTTCATTCCAAGGTTGAGCATTCATTGCAAACTCCTTGTGAGGTTCCTATTCAATAGTTGAGTGCTTCCTACAGCCTCCTCTCTCTCTCTAAGCTTAATCACTTGCTACATCCATTAGAGTGAGTAGGAGATTTGTAAGAGAGCTAGTTTTATTTGTATATCTTGTGAGGCTCTCACTTCCACCACCTCCCCATCTCTCATTTCCTATCTTGAAGATGAAGGTTCTCTCTCTTGTCCAAGAGAGGTAAAGAAGAACAAGGGAAGGAGTCTCTTGGTGAAGATCAAGGCTAAAGACTTGGAGCTAGAGTGGGTAAGCCCTTGGAGAAGGTAGAAGACTCAAGCTCAAGTGGGTAAGACCTTGGTGGAAAGCTTCTCCGAGTGAAGGTGAAGTCAAAGGCAAAAGATCCAAGAAGAGTGGGTAATTCCTACAAGGTCGAAGACTTGTGCAAGAGTGGGTAAGTCCTTGGAGAAGGCCGAAGACTCTTGCAAAGTGGGTAAGTCCTTGGTAAGGTTGAAGACTCTTTTGTATTGGATAGGTAAGTCCTTTGTTGGTCATGCATTGTAAGTCTTATAATTGAATATAAGAGTGCAATTGGTTGAAGTCCTAGAGGTTGACCTCTCTAGGCAAGTGGACTGACACACTTCTAGTTTGAAGTGTGGAACCACTCTAAATAGCTTGTCTATTTTGGTGCATGTTCAATCTCTCTTATCCTTGCTATGCATGATTTAGTTGCACTCAAATTACCTATTTAGCAACCTTATCTTGTCATATAATTTGAAGGTTTAATGAGTTTTGTTTAAGTGCTTTCAGCTCTATTCACCCCCCTCTAGAGCACCTAAGTCACCCATCTAGGATCCAACAAGTGGTATCAGAGCGGGTCTTCTCCAAGCATACTTCAACAAGTAGGAGAAGATGGGTGACTACCTAGGAGGGAGACTCTCGAGCAGCCTTCCAATCTTTGATGGGAGCAACTTCCTATATTGGAGAAGAAGACTTAAATTCTTCATCCAAGGATCAAGCCTCGAGATGTGGCAAATGGTGAACAGCCCATACATTCTACCAAAGACAAACATTGAAGAATGGGATGAAGCCATCTTGATGAAAGAAACCTTGAACGCTAGAGCAATGCATATACTTTATGCCTCCATGACCCCCACCGAGTTCAACCGGATTTCTTCTTGTGAGACGGCCTATGAGGTATGGAGAAAGCTTTGCATCACTTATGAAGGGACAGATCAAGTGAAGGAAAGCAAAGTGTACATGCTCAAAGGGTTGCTTGAGAACTTCAAGATGGGAAAGGATGAGAGCATAGCCAACATGTACTCAAGGCTCAACACCATCTTGAATGGTCTTGCTGTTATAGGACATCCTATGTCTAGTGGAGAGATCAACTCAAAGATTCTTAGAACTCTCCCCAAGAGATGGGAATCCAAGGTGACTTCCATTGAAGAAGCAAGGTCGCTTAGGGATATTCCTATTGAAGAGATCATTGGAAATCTACAAGCACATGAAGCCACGCTTGACAAGAGGGAGGAAGTAGAAAGACAAGAGAAGAAAGAGCTAAAGAGAATGAAGAAGGCTGAAATAAAGGATCAAATTGAAGCTATCATGGAAAAAGTCTCTTTATCCTCTCAAGCTAAAGAAGATGCCAAGTACTCCAACGGTAGACTCTACAAAGGCAAGTCCTCCTCCATCCGGTGCTTCACATGTGGAAAGAAGGGTCACTACAAGGAAGATTGCCCACAAGGAAAAAAGACCCATCTTCACAAGAAGAAATGGCACTCAAGCTCAAGTGGCTCCTCCAACTCAAGCTCAAGTGAAGATTCATGTGAAGGATCAAGCTCAAGCTCTAGTGATGAAGGAGAATGTCATTTTGCTCTTGTGGCATCAACAAGTGAAGACTCAAATGAGGTAAATCTAGACTCTTTAGATAAAGAATCCTTGATTGATCTCATTCATGATATTTGTGCATCTCTTAAGTCTTCTCAAAAGAAAAATAAAAAGCTTGCTAAAATTGTTGATAATTTGTATGTAGAATTAAATGATCTTGAACATGCAAATTCTTGCTTGCTTAATGATAAAAATGATTGTCTTAGCCAAGTAGACTCTCTTAAACTTGAAAATACTAGTTTACTTGATAAGATTAAATTTCTAGAAGTTCAACCTCTCATGCCTAATTCTAATGAAGAACATACTTTAATTGTTGATTCTCTCATGCATGACATTGATGTTCTTAAATCTGAAAACAAAAACAAAGATTTTGTTTTGAATGAATTAGAACTAAAAAATGCCTCCTTGCTTGCTAAAATAAATGGGCATGAATCTTGCTCTAGTTCTACTAGTAGAGAGAATGGTGTTGCTGCTCTTCATATTGATAGAGATTCTTATTTAACTAAAACTCTTTGCTTAGAAAATGATCTTCTACATGCTAGAGATGACATTAATCAATTATCTTCTACAATTGCTTCTCTTAAGCATGATAATGATAGTTTAAGATCTTCTTTGCAAAGATTCTTAGTTGGTAAAAAGAATCTTAATAAAATCCTAGACCATACTACTAAACAAATTGGTAGACACGGTTTAGGGTATGTTAGTAGTCAAGGGAACAACAAAGATAAAGGACCTCCAATATTCCATGGAGAATCCTCTAGTTCCAAGACTATAGGCACATGCAACTATTGCAATGAATTAGGTCATTATTCTAATTGTTGTCCTTTTAGGAAAGCACCCAAGAGAAATAGGATTTGGGTTGCTAAGCTAACTCCTCCGGACCCAAAAACATGATTGGGGACCATTTCATCTTTCTTCTTGTAGGTACTTGCAAATGGATTGACTTGAGCCACTAAATTGCAAATTGACTTCTCAATCCACATGAAAGAAGAAAGGTGAGATGTGTAGAGGGTGACAACAATTGGAAAAGGAATGGTAAGAACAAAGGTAATGTCTTTATTGCTTATAACCATTTCTAACTTGTTTTTGTCAAGTTAGTGTGCACTATACATATGGTTTTTGAGTCAAAAGTGGCATTTTGTGATTCTCTTCACACTCTTGCTCAAAATATGTTTCTAATTCTTCTATAGTGCATTAATAACTTGCTTAGACATGTCTGGATATGATTTGTATTTTAAGCATGCCTTTAAATATATAAAATAGGTGTGCTTGTTGACAGCTGCTCTGTCGGTCGAGTTTTCCCTATTGAAACTCGACCAATAGACACCAATGGGGTTGCCAACAGCTGTCATCGGTCGAGTTGTCAATGCACAGAACTCGACCGATCACACTGTGCACAGAATATACATTTGGCTTATTGAGTGAGAATTTCCCTCTCAACTAGATTTTCTCGACCAATAGCCTTATTCTTTGGCACTCTCATTTGGTACCTTTATATATGCATATTGCGATGATCCAAATTGCCTATCTTGCTTACAACTCTATCTCTCTAATTGCTCTAAATTGGTATATCTATATAATGCAATTACTTGCTTTGAGTTGTTTTGCAGGTCTTGATGATGATCTCTTTGGATCTCTTGGTTGTGTCTAAAATCGCTTCCGTTGTACTCTAACTTGCTACATCTATCTAGGTGTATACCTTTTTTTTATACATACAACCTTGAGGTTCATAGGGGTAATCATCTTATGGTAGGAATGCATATTTAGTGAGTTATATCCTTTCATGCTTCTAAAATTGCATATCTCTTTGTTTGGATATATCTCTTCATCTACTCATAGCTTGCTCTTTAACTTGTGTATCTTTGGGTATCTCTTGCTATGATCTAGATCCTACTAGTAGTCCTAACTTGTGATATCATCTACTAGTAGATCACATACATGTAGTTCTAACCCTGTTTACAATTGACATCTTTGCTCATCTATATGCTATGCTTATACATGCTCAAGTTTGTTCCTTAAATTGAATATCTACTATCTTGAGTTGCTTGCATAACATTGTGATGCAGGGTACATAGATCTACATGATATGTGGGAATTGGAGTTTTTTTTGGATTTTATGTAGGTTTTGCTCCAATCTCAGTTTTTGCTGCAAGTATAGTGTTTTTTATGCAGAAACACCCTTCTGAGCAAGACTCATTGCCACACCATGAGCTCCGATGGTTTTTGGTCAAATTCCATCATCTTGAGGGTCAAAATTGTGATTTATTATTTTTCTGCAGCACTTTATCTTGCATTTTTGGGATGTTCAAGTATATGCTTTAACTTGCTTTTCTTTCTATGCTTGGACAAGCCCCTATCTGCGCTCTTCTACTCTCCTTATATACTTGTGTTATCTCCTTTCTCTTTAACAAGTGATGTTTCTTTTTTCCTCATAACCCCCACCTTTTTGAAATGACAAAGGGGGAGAAAGGTAATGTCTTCTTTTAAAAAGAGGAAGAAGGCATGTCTTACATGAAGAAGAGAAGTATGTTCATGTAAAGGGAGAAGGTAAAGGGGAGAAGACATATATGTGTAGAACATATATGAGTAGAAGACATGGTATTCTATAAATGTTATGAAAGCTAACCATGCAGGAGAAATAGCATCAATTGAGGGGGAGTATGAGAACTCCACTAGCATCAATTGAGGGGGAGCATATGAACTCAATTCCATTGAAACCCCTAGGTTTCTCCAAAGGTATGATTTTACTTGAAAGCTTTCAATACATTTATGGAATGGTTTGTCATCTTCAAAAAGGGGGAGAATGTTGACTCAAGGTCAATTAGGTCAATGTTGACTCACGTCTAAATTGACTAAACCCGTGTTTTGATGATGACTAACCATTCCACATATTGGTGTCTAATGCTTCTACTTGAGTGATTTCAGATTGGGTATAGACACACTCCAATTTCCCTAACTTGCGCATCTCAAATTGGAGAAAAGACAAGTCAAAGTCATACAAGTGCATGTTTTTGTAATATGATGTATATCCTTTAGAATCATGTTGTAAATCACTTGTAATGATTGTATGACTTGTAATTAAGCTTAGAAAAATATCAGGAACACTTAGATCGAATATTAGAGCACTTTTAATGCAACTTTGAAAATCAATTACAGGCACTTGTTCGGTCGAGTTTCCCACCCTGAAACTCGACCGATCAACCTTGGTCAATTTTCTGAAGATTGCATCGGTTGAGTTGTGCACTCACAGAACTCGACCGACTGGGTAGTAGGAAAGTTCCAGTTGGAATGGTCGGTCGAGTTTCCTCAGAACAAACTCGACCGATCTTTTCAATATCGGGCTGCCTGCTACTTGATCGGTCGAGTTACACATATTGAAACTCGATCGATTGCACTGTACGGAAAAGTGCAGAAAAGTGTTTCTAGCCGTTGTGGAGTTGCAACAAGTGAAAATATATCCGTTGCAAGCCACAAAACGGCTAGTTTTCGTTCTTAAGTGTTCCCAAAGGCTAAGAGGCATCCCCAGCTATAAATAGGACCCCTTGGGCTTCATTCCAAGGTTGAGCATTCATTGCAAACTCCTTGTGAGGTTCCTATTCAATAGTTGAGTGCTTCCTACAGCCTCCTCTCTCTCTCTAAGCTTAATCACTTGCTACATCCATTAGAGTGAGTAGGAGATTTGTAAGAGAGCTAGTTTTATTTGTATATCTTGTGAGGCTCTCACTTCCACCACTTCCCCATCTCTCATTTCCTATCTTGAAGATGAAGGTTCTCTCTCTTGTCCAAGAGAGGTGAAGAAGAACAAGGGAAGGAGTCCCTTGGTGAAGATCAAGGCTAAAGACTTGGAGCTAGAGTGGGTAAGCCCTTGGAGAAGGCAGAAGACTCAAGCTCAAGTGGGTAAGACCTTGGTGGAAAGCTTCTCTGAGTGAAGGTGAAGTCAAAGGCGGAAGATCCAAGAAGAGTGGGTAATTCCTACAAGGCCGAAGACTTGTGCAAGAGTGGGTAAGTCCTTGGAGAAGGCCGAAGACTCTTGCAAAGTGGGTAAGTCCTTGGTAAGGTTGAAGACTCTTTTGTATTGGATAGGTAAGTCCTTTGTTGGTCATGCATTGTAAGTCTTATAATTGAATATAAGAGTGCAATTGGTTGAAGTCCTAGAGGTTGACCTCTCTAGGCAAGTGGACTGACACACTTCTAGTTTGAAGTGTGGAACCATTCTAAATAGCTTGTCTATTTTGGTGCATGTTCAATCTCTCTTATCCTTGCTATGCATGATTTAGTTGCACTCAAATTACCTCTTTAGCAACCTTATCTTGTCATATAATTTGAAGGTTTAATGAGTTTTGTTTAAGTGCTTTCAGCTCTATTCACCCCCCCCTCTAGAGAACCTAAGTCACCCATCTAGGATCCAACAAGTGGTATCAGAGCGGGTCTTCTCCAAGCATACTTCAACAAGTAGGAGAAAATGGGTGACTACCTAATAGGGAGACTCTCGAGCAGCCTTCCAATCTTTGATGGGAGAAACTTCCTATATTGGAGAAGAAGACTTAAATTCTTCATCCAAGGATCAAGCCTCGAGATGTGGCAAATGGTGAACAGCCCATACATTCTACCAAAGACAAACATTGAAGAATGGGATGAAGCCACCTTGATGAAAGCAACCTTGAACGCTAGAGCCATGCATATACTTTATGCCTCCATGACCCCCACCGAGTTCAACCGGATTTCTTCTTGTGAGACGGCCTATGAGGTATGGAGAAAGCTTTGCATCACTTATGAAGGGACAGATCAAGTGAAGGAAAGCAAAGTGTACATGCTCAAAGGGTTGCTTGAGAACTTCAAGATGGGAAAGGATGAGAGCATAGCCAACATGTACTCAAGGCTCAACACCATCTTGAATGGTCTTGCTGTTCTAGGACATCCTATGTCTAGTGGAGAGATCAACTCAAAGATTCTTAGAACTCTCCCCAAGAGATGGGAATCCAAGGTGACTTCCATTGAAGAAGCAAGGTTGCTTAGGGATATTCCTATTGAAGAGCTCATTGGAAATCTACAAGCACATGAAGCCACGCTTGACAAGAGGGAGGAAGTAGAAAGACAAGAGAAGAAAGAGCTAAAGAGAATGAAGAAGGCTGAAATAAAGGCTCAAATTGAAGCTATCATGGAAAAAGTCTCTCCATCCTCTCAAGCTAAAGAAGATGCCATGTACTCCAAGGGTAGACTCTACAAAGGCAATTCCTCCTCCATCCGGTGCTTCACATGTGGAAAGAAGGGTCACTACAAGGAAGATTTCCCACAAGGCAAAAAGACCCATCTTCACAAGAAGAAATGGCACTCAAGCTCAAGTGGCTCCTCCAACTCAAGCTCAAGTGAAGATTCATGTGAAGGATCAAGCTCAAGCTCTAGTGATGAAGGAGAATGTCATTTTGCTCTTGTAGCATCAACAAGTGAAGACTCAAATGAGGTAAATCTAGACTCTTTAGATAAAGAATCCTTGATTGATCTCATTCATGATATTTGTGCATCTCTTAAGACTTCTCAAAAGAAAAAGAAAAAGCTTGCTAAAATTGTTGATAATTTGTATGTAGAATTAAATGATCTTGAACATGCAAATTCTTGCTTGCTTAATGATAAAAATGATTGTCTTAGCCAAGTAGACTCTCTTAAACTTGAAAATGCTAGTTTACTTGATAAGATTAAATTTCTAGAAGTTCAACCTCTCATGCCTAATTCTAACGAAGAACATACTTTAATTGTTGATTCTCTCATGCATGACATTGATGTTCTTAAATCTGAAAACAAAAACAAAGATTTTGTTTTGCATGAATTAGAACTAGAAAATGCCTCCTTGCTTGCTAAAATAAATGGGCATGAATCTTGCTCTAGTTCTACTAGTAGAGAGAATGATGTTGCTGCTCTTCATATTGATAGAGATTCTTATTTAACTAAAACTCTTTGCTTAGAAAATTATCTTCTACATGCTAGAGATAACATTAATCAATTATCTTCTACAATTGCTTCTCTTAAGCATAATAATGATAGTTTAAGATCTTCTTTGCAAAGATTCTTAGTTGGTAAAAAGAATCTTAATCAAATCCTAGACCATACTACTAAACAAATTGGTAGACATGGTTTAGGGTATGTTAGTAGTCAAGGGAACAACAAAGATAAATGACCTCCAATATTCCATGGAGAATCCTCTAGTTCCAAGACTATAGGCACATGCAACTATTGCAATGAATTAGGTCATTATTCTAATTGTTGTCCTTTTAGGAAAGCACCCAAGAGAAATAGGATTTGGGTTGCTAAGCTAACTCTTCCGGACCCAAAAACATGATTGGGGACCATTTCATCTTTCTTCTTGTAGGTACTTGCAAATGGATTGACTTGAGCCACTAAATTGCAAATTGACTTCTCAATCCACATGAAAGAAGAAAGGTGAGATGTGTAGAGGGTGACAACAATTGGAAAAGGAATGGTAAGAACAAAGGTAATGTCTTTATTGCTTATAACCATTTCTAACTTGTTTTTGTCAAGTTAGTGTGCACTATACATATGGTTTTTGAGTCAAAAGTGTCATTTTGTGATTCTCTTCACACTCTTGCTCAAAAAATGTTTCTACTGCTTCTATAGTGCATTACTAACTTGCTTAGACATGTCTGGATATGATTTGTATTTTAAGCATGCCTTTAAATATATAAAATAGGTGTGCTTGTTGACAGCTGCGCTGTCGGTCGAGTTTGTTCTATTGGAACTCGACCGATAGGCACCAATGGGGTTGCCAACAGCTGTCATCGGTCGAGTTGTCAATGCACAGAACTCGACCGATCACACTATGCACAGAATTTACATTTGGCTTATTGAGTGAGAATTTCCCTCTCAACTAGATTTTCTCGACCAATAGCCTTATTCTTTGGCACTCTCATTTGGTACCTTTATATATGCATATTGCGATGATCTAAATTGCCTATCTTGCTTACAACTCTATCTCTCTTATTGCTCTAAATTGGTATATCTATATCTTGCAATTACTTGCTTTGAGTTGTTTTGCAGGTCTTGATGATGATCTCTTTGGATCTCTTGGTTGTGTCTAAAATCGCTTCCGTTGTACTCTAACTTGCTACATATATCTAGGTGTATACCTTTTTTTTATACATACAACCTTGAGGTTCATAGGGGTAATCATCTTATGGTAGGAATGCATATTTAGTGAGTTATATCCTTTCATGCTTCTAAAATTGCATTTCTCTTTGTTTGGATATATCTCTTCATCTACTCATAGCTTGCTCTTTAACTTGTGTATCTTTTGGTATCTCTTGCTATGATCTAGATCCTACTAGTAGTCCTAACTTGTGATATCATCTACTAGTAGTTCACATACATGTAGTTCTAACCCTGTTTACAATTGACATCTTTGCTCATCTATATGCTATGCTTATACATGCTCAAGCTTGTTCCTTAAATTGAATATCTACTATCTTGAGTTGCTTGCATATCATTGTGATGCAGGGTACATAGATCTACATGATATGTGGGAATTGGAGTTTTTTTTGGATTTTATGCAGGTTTTGCTCCAATCTCAGTTTTTGCTGCAAGTATAGTGTTTTTTATGCAGAAACACCCTTCTGAGCAAGACTCATTGCAACGCCATGAGCTCTGATGGTTTTTGGTCAAATTCCATCATCTTGAGGGTCAAAATTGTGATTTATTGTTTTTCTACAGCACTTTATCTTGCATTTTTGGGATGTTCAAGTATATGCTTTAACTTGCTTTTCTTTCTATGCTTGGACAAGCCCCTATCTGCGCTCTTCTACTCTCCTTATATATTTGTGTTATCTCCTTTCTCTTTAACAAGTGATGTTTCTTTTTTCTTCATAACCCCCACCTTTTTGAAATGACAAATGGGAGAAAGGTAATGTCTTCTTTTAAAAAGAGGAAGAAGGTATGTCTTACATGAAGAAGAGAAGTATGTTCATGTAAAGGGAGAAGGTAAAGGGGAGAAGACATATATGTGTAGAACATATATGAGTAGAAGACATGGTATTCTATAAATGTTATGAAAGCTAACCATGCAGGAGAAATAGCATCAATTGAGGGGGAGTATGAGAACTCCACTAGCATCAATTGAGGGGGAGCATATGAACTCAATTCCATTGAAACCCCTAGGTTACTCCAAAGGTATGATTTTACTTGAAAGCTTTCAATACATTTATGGAATGGTTTGTCATCTTCAAAAAGGGGGAGAATGTTGACTCAAGGTCAATTAGGTCAATGTTGACTCACGTCTAAATTGACTAAACCCGTGTTTTGATGATGACTAACCATTCCACATATTGGTGTCTAATGCTTCTACTTGAGTGATTTCAGATTGGGTATAGACACACTCCAATTGCCCTAACTTGCGCATCTCAAATTGGAGAAAAGACAAGTCAAAGTCATACAAGTGCATGTTTTTGTAATATGATGTATATCCTTTAGAATCATGTTGTAAATCACTTGTAATGATTGTATGACTTGTAATTAAGCTTAGAAAAATATCAGGAACACTTAGATCAAATATTAGAGCACTTTTAATGCAACTTTGAAAATCAATTACAGGCACTTGTTCGGTCGAGTTTCCCACCCTGAAACTCGACCGATCAACCTTGGTCGATTTTCTGAAGATTGCATCGGTCGAGTTGTGCACTCACAGAACTCGACCGATTGGGTAGTAGGCAAGTTCCAGTTGGAATGGTCGGTCGAGTTTCCTCTGAACAAACTCGACCGATCATTTCAATATCGGGCTGCCTGCTACTTGATCGGTCGAGTTACACATATTGAAACTCGACCGATTGCACTGTACGGAAAAGTGCAGAAAAGTGTTTCTAGCCGTTGTGGAGTTGCAACAAGTGAAAATATATCCGTTGCAAGCCACAAAACGGCTAGTTTTCATTCTTAAGTGTTCCCAAAGGCTAAGAGGCATCCCCAGCTATAAATAGGACCCCTTGGGCTTCATTCCAAGGTTGAGCATTCATTGCAAACTCCTTGTGAGGTTCCTATTCAATAGTTGAGTGCTTCCTACAGCCTCCTCTCTCTCTCTAAGCTTAATCACTTGCTACATCCATTAGAGTGAGTAGGAGATTTGTAAGAGAGCTAGTTTTATTTGTATATCTTGTGAGGCTCTCACTTCCACCACCTCCCCATCTCTCATTTCCTATCTTGAAGATGAAGGTTCTCTCTCTTGTCCAAGAGAGGTGAAGAAGAACAAGGGAAGGAGTCCCTTGGTAAAGATCAAGGCTAAAGACTTGGAGCTAGAGTGGGTAAGCCCTTGGAGAAGGCAGAAGACTCAAGCTCAAGTGGGTAAGACCTTGGTGGAAAGCTTCTCCGAGTGAAGGTGAAGTCAAAGGCGGAAGATCCAAGAAGAGTGGGTCATTCCTACAAGGCCGAAGACTTGTGCAAGAGTGGGTAAGTCCTTGGAGAAGGCCGAAGACTCTTGCAAAGTGGGTAAGTCCTTGGTAAGGTTGAAGGCTCTTTTGTATTGGATAGGTAAGTCCTTTGTTGGTCATGCATTGTAAGTCTTATAATTGAATATAAGAGTGCAATTGGTTGAAGTCCTAGAGGTTGACCTCTCTAGGCAAGTGGAATGACACACTTCTAGTTTGAAGTGTGGAACCACTCTAAATAGCTTGTCTATTTTGGTGAATGTTCAATCTCTCTTATCCTTTCTATGCATGATTTAGTTGCACTCAAATTACCTATTTAGCAACCTTATCTTGTCATATAATTTGAAGGTTTAATGAGTTTTGTTTAAGTGCTTTCAGCTCTATTCACCCCCCCTCTAGAGAACCTAAGTCACCCATCTAGGATCCAACAAGTGGTATCAGAGCGGGTCTTCTCCAAGCATACTTCAACAAGTAGGAGAAGATGGGTGACTACCTAGGAGGGAGACTCTCGAGCAGCCTTCCAATCTTTGATGGGAGCAACTTCCTATATTGGAGAAGAAGACTTAAATTCTTCATCCAAGGATCAAGCCTCGAGATGTGGCAAATGGTGAACAGCCCATACATTCTACCAAAGACAAACATTGAAGAATGGGATGAATCCACCTTGATGAAAGCAACCTTGAACGCTAGAGCCATGCATATACTTTATGCCTCCATGACCCCCACCGAGTTCAACCGGATTTCTTCTTGTGAGACGGCCTATGAGGTATGGAGAAAGCTTTGCATCACTTATGAAGGGACAGATCAAGTGAAGGAAAGCAAAGTGTACATGCTCAAAGGGTTGCTTGAGAACTTCAAGATGGGAAAGGATGAGAGCATAGCCAACATGTACTCAAGGCTCAACACCATCTTGAATGGTCTTGCTGTTCTAGGACATCCTATGTCTAGTGGAGAGATCAACTCAAAGATTCTTAGAACTCTCCCCAAGAGATGGGAATCCAAGGTGACTTCCATTGAAGAAGCAAGGTCGCTTAGGGATATTCCTATTGAAGAGCTCATTGGAAATCTATAAGCACATGAAGCCACGCTTGACAAGAGGGAGGAAGTAGAAAGACAAGAGAAGAAAGATCTAAAGAGAATGAAGAAGGCTGAAATAAAGGCTCAAATTGAAGCTATCATGGAAAAAGTCTCTCCATCCTCTCAAGCTAAAGAAGATGCCATGTACTCTAAGGGTAGACTCTACAAAGGCTAGTCCTCCTCCATCCGGTGCTTCACATGTGGAAATAAGGGTCACTACAAGGAAGATTTCCCACAAGGCAAAAAGACCCATCTTCACAAGAAGAAATGGCACTCAAGGTCAAGTGGCTCCTCCAAATCAAGCTCAAGTGCAAATTCATGTGAAGGATCAAGCTCAAGCTATAGTGATGAATGAGAATGTCATTTTGCTCTTGTAGAATCAACAAGTGAAGACTCAAATGAGGTAAATCTAGACTCTTTAGATAAAGAATCCTTGATTGATCTCATTCATGATATTTGTGCATCTCTTAAGTCTTCTCAAAAGAAAAAGAAAAAGCTTGCTAAAATTGTTGATAATTTGTATGTAGAATTAAATGATCTTGAACATGCAAATTCTTGCTTGCTTAATGATAAAAATGATTGTCTTAGCCAAGTAGACTCTCTTAAACTTGAAAATGCTAGTTTACTTGATAAGATTAAATTTCTAGAAGTTCAACCTCTCATGCCTAATTCTAATGAAGAACATACTTTAATTGTTGATTCTCTCATGCATGACATTGATGTTCTTAAATCTGAAAACAAAAACAAAGATTTTGTTTTGCATGAATTAGAACTAGAAAATGCCTCCTTGCTTGCTAAAATAAATGGGCATGAATCTTGCTCTAGTTCTACTAGTAGAGAGAATGATGTTGCTGCTCTTCATATTGATAGAGATTCTTATTTAACTAAAACTCTTTGCTTAGAAAATGATCTTCTACATGCTAGAGATAACATTAATCAATTATCTTCTACAATTGCTTCTCTTAAGCATGATAATGATAGTTTAAGATCTTCTTTGCAAAGATTCTTAGTTGGTAAAAAGAATCTTAATCAAATCCTAGACCATACTACAAAACAAATTGGTAGACATGGTTTAGGGTATGTTAGTAGTCACGGGAACAACAAAGATAAAGGACCTCCATTATTCCATGGAGAATCCTCTAGTTCCAAGACTATAGGCACATGCAACTATTGCAATGAATTAGGTCATTATTCTAATTGTTGTCCTTTTAGGAAAGCACCCAAGAGAAATAGGATTTGGGTTGCTAAGCTAACTCCTTCGGACCCAAAAACATGATTGGGGACCATTTCATCTTTCTTCTTGTAGGTACTTGCAAATGGATTGACTTGAGCCACTAAATTGCAAATTGACTTCTCAATCCACATGAAAGAAGAAAGGTGAGATGTGTAGAGGGTGACAACAATTGCAAAAGGAATGGTAAGAACAAAGGTAATGTCTTTATTGCTTATAACCATTTCTAACTTGTTTTTGTCAAGTTAGTGTGCACTATACATATGGTTTTTGAGTCAAAAGTGGCATTTTGTGATTCTCTTCACACTCTTGCTCAAAAAATGTTTCTAATGCTTCTATAGTGCATTACTAACTTTCTTAGACATGTCTGGATATGATTTGTATTTTAAGCATGCCTTTAAATATATAAAATAGGTGTGCTTGTTGACAGCTGCTCTGTCGGTCGAGTTTGCCCTATTGAAACTCGACCGATAGGCACCAATGGGGTTGCCAACAGCTGTCATCGGTCGAGTTGTCAATGCACAGAACTCGACCGATCACACTGTGCACAGAATATACATTTGGCTTATTGAGTGAGAATTTCCCTCTCAACTAGATTTTCTCAACCAATAGCCTTATTCTTTGGCACTCTCATTTGGTACCTTTATATATGCATATTGCGATGATCTAAATTGCCTGTCTTGCTTACAACTCTATCTCACTAATTGCTCTAAATTGGTATATCTATATCTTGCAATTACTTGCTTTGAGTTGTTTTGTAGGTCTTGATGATGATCTCTTTGGATCTCTTGGTTGTGTCTAAAATCTCTTCCGTTGTACTCTAACTTGCTACATCTATCTAGGTGTATACCTTTTTTTATATACATACAACCTTGAGGTTCATAGGGGTAATCATCTTATGGTAGGAATGCATATTTAGTGAGTTATATCCTTTCATGCTTCTAAAATTGCATTTCTCTTTGTTTGGATATATCTCTTCATCTACTCATAGCTTGCTCTTTAACTTGAGTATCTTTTGGTATCTCTTGCTATGATCTAGATCCTACTAGTAGTCCTAACTTGTGATATCATCTACTAGTAGTTCACATACATGTAGTTCTAACCCTGTTTACAATTGACATCTTTGCTCATCTATATGTTATTCTTATACATGCTCAAGCTTGTTCCTTAAATTGAATATCTACTATCTTGAATTGCTTGCATAACATTGTGATGCAGGGTACATAGATCTACATGATATGTGGGAATTGGAGTTTTTTTTTGGATTTTATGCAGGTTTTGCTCCAATCTCAGTTTTTGCTGCAAGTATAGTGTTTTTTATGCAGAAACACCCTTCTGAGCAAGACTCATTGACACGCCATGAGCTCCGATGGTTTTTGGTCAAATTCCATCATCTTGAGGGTCAAAATTGTGATTTATTGTTTTTCTGCAGCACTTTATCTTGCATTTTTGGGATGTTCAAGTATATTCTTTAACTTGCTTTTCTTTCTATGCTTGGACAAGCCCCTATCTGCGCTCTTCTACTCTCCTTATATATTTGTGTTATCTCCTTTCTCTTTAACAAGTGATGTTTCTTTTTTCTTCATAACCCCCACCTTTTTGAAATGACAAAGGGGGAGAAAGGTAATGTCATCTTTTAAAAAGAGGAAGAAGGCATGTCTTACATGAAGAAGAGAAGTATGTTCATGTAAAGGGAGAAGGTAAAGGGGAGAAGACATATATGTGTAGAACATATATGAGTAGAATACATGGTATTCTATAAATGTTATGAAAGCTAACCATGTAGGAGAAATAGCATCAATTGAGGGGGAGTATGAGAACTCCACTAGCATCAATTGAGGGGGAGCATATGAACTCAATTCCATTGAAACCCCTAGGTTTCTCCAAAGGTATGATTTTACTTGAAAGCTTTCAATACATTTATGGAATGGTTTGTCATCTTCAAAAAGGGGGAGAATGTTGACTCAAGGTCAATTAGGTCAATGTTGACTCACGTCTAAATTGACTAAACCCGTGTTTTGATGATGACTAACCATTCCACATATTGGTGTCTAATGCTTCTACTTGAGTGATTTCAGATTGGGTATAGACACACTCCAATTGCCCTAACTTGCGCATCTCAAATTGGAGAAAAGACAAGTCAAAGTCATACAAGTGCATGTTTTTGTAATATGATGTATATCCTTTAGAATCATGTTGTAAATCACTTGTAATGATTGTATGACTTGTAATTAAGCTTAGAAAAATATCAGGAACACTTTGATCGAATATTAGAGCACTTTTAATGCAACTTTGAAAATCAATTGCATGCACTTGTTCGGTCGAGTTTCCCACCCTGAAACTCGACCGATCAACCTTGGTCGATTTTCTGAAGATTGCATCGGTCGAGTTGTGCACTCACAGAACTCGACCGATTGGGTAGTAGGCAAGTTCTAGTTGGAATGGTCGGTCGAGTTTCCTCAGAACAAACTCGACCGATCATTTCAATATCAGGCTGCCTGCTACTTGATCGGTCGAGTTACACATATTGAAACTCGACCAATTGCACTGTACGGAAAAGTGCAGAAAAGTGTTTCTAGCCGTTGTGGAGTTGCAACAAGTGAAAATATATCCGTTGCAAGCCACAAAATGGCTAGTTTTCGTTCTTAAGTGTTCCCAAAGGCTAAGAGGCATCCCCAGCTATAAATAGGACCCCTTGGGCTTCATTCCAAGGTTGAGCATTCATTGCAACCTCCTTGTGAGGTTCCTATTCAATAGTTGAGTGCTTCCTACAGCCTCCTCTCTCTCTCTAAGCTTAATCACTTGCTACATCCATTAGAGTGAGTAGGAGATTTGTAATAGAGCTAGTTTTATTTGTATATCTTGTGAGGCTCTCACTTCCACCACCTCCCCATCTCTCATTTCCTATCTTGAAGATGAAGGTTCTCTCTCTTGTCCATGAGAGGTGAAGAAGAACAAGGGAAGGATTCCCTTGGTAAAGATCAAGGCTAAAGACTTGGAGCTAGAGTGGGTAAGCCCTTGGAGAAGGCAGAAGACTCAAGCTCAAGTGGGTAAGACCTTGGTGGAAAGCTTCTCCGAGTGAAGGTGAAGTAAAAGGTGGAAGATCCAAGAAGAGTGGGTAATTCCTACAAGGCCGAAGACTTGTGCAAGAGTGGGTAAGTCCTTGGAGAAGGCCGAAGACTCTTGCAAAGTGGGTAAGTCCTTGGTAAGGTTGAAGACTCTTTTGTATTGGATAGGTAAGTCCTTTGTTGGTCATGCATTGTAAGTCTTATAATTGAATATAAGATTGCAATTGGTTGAAGTCCTAGAGGTTGACCTCTCTAGGCAAGTGGACTGACACACTTCTAGTTTGAAGTGTGGAACCACTCTAAATAGCTTGTATATTTTGGTGCATGTTCAATCTCTCTTATCCTTGCTATGAATGATTTAGTTGCACTCAAATTACCTATTTAGCAACCTTATCTTGTCATATAATTTGAAGGTTTAATGAGTTTTGTTTAAGTGCTTTCATCTCTATTCACCCCACCCTCTAGAGCACCTAAGTCACCCATCTAGGATCCAACAAGTGGTATCAGAGCGGGTCTTCTCCAAGCATACTTCAACAAGTAGGAGAAGATGGGTGACTACCTAGGAGGGAGACTCTCGAGCAGCCTTCCAATCTTTGATGGGAGCAACTTCCTATATTGGAGAAGAAGACTTAAATTCTTCATCCAAGGATCAAGCCTCGAGATGTGGCAAATGGTGAACATCCCATACATTCTACCAAAGAAAAACATTGAAGAATGGGATGAAGCCACCTTGATGAAAGCAACCTTGAACGCTAGAGCCATGCATATACTTTATGCCTCCATGACCCCCACCGAGTTCAACCGGATTTCTTCTTGTGAGACGGCCTATGAGGTATGGAGAAAGCTTTGCATCACTTATGAAGGGACAGATCAAGTGAAGGAAAGCAAAGTGTACATGCTCAAAGGGTTTCTTGAGAACTTCAAGATGGGAAAGGATGAGAGCATAGCCAACATGTACTCAAGGCTCAACACCATCTTGAATGGTCTTGCTGTTCTAGGACAACCTATGTCTAGTGGAGAGATCAACTCAAAGATTCTTAGAACTCTCCCCAAGAGATGGGAATCCAAGGTGACTTCCATTGAAGAAGCAAGGTCACTTAGGGATATTCCTATTGAAGAGCTCATTGGAAATCTACAAGTACATGAAGCCACACTTGACAAGAGGGGGGAAGTAGAAAGACAAGAGAAGAAAGAGCTAAAGAGAATGAAGAAGGCTGAAATAAAGGCTCAAATTGAAGCTATCATGGAAAAAGTCTCTCCATCCTCTCAAGCTAAAGAAGATGCCATGTACTCCAAGGGTAGACTCTACAAAGGCAAGTCCTCCTCCATCCGGTGCTTCACATGTGGAAAGAAGGGTCACTACAAGGAAGATTGCCCACAAGGCAAAAAGACCCATCTTCACAAGAAGAAATGGCACTCAAGCTCAAGTGGCTCCTCCAACTCAAGCTTAAGTGAAGATTCATGTGAAGGATCAAGCTCAAGCTCTAGTGATGAAGGAGAATGTCATTTTGCTCTTGTAGCATCAACAAGTGAAGACTCAAATGAGGTAAATCTAGACTCTTTAGATAAAGAATCCTTGATTGATCTCATTCATGATATTTGTGCATCTCTTAAGTCTTCTCAAAAGAAAAAGAAAAAGTTTGCTAAAATTTTTGATAATTTGTATGTAGAATTAAATGATCTTGAACATGCAAATTCTTGCTTGCTTAATGATAAAAATTATTGTCTTAGCCAAGTAGACTCTCTTAAACTTGAAAATACTAGTTTACTTGATAAGATTAAATTTCTAGAAGTTCAACCTCTCATGCCTAATTCTAATGAAGAACATACTTTAATTGTTGATTCTCTCATGCATGACATTGATGTTCTTAAATCTGAAAACAAAAACAAAGATTTTGTTTTGCATGAATTAGAACTAGAAAATGCCTCCTTGCTTGCTAAAATAAATGGGCATGAATCTTGCTCTAGTTCTACTAGTAGAGAGAATGATGTTGCTGCTCTTCATATTGATAGAGATTCTTATTTAACTAAAACTCTTTGCTTAGAAAATGATCTTCTACATGCTAGAGATAACATTAATCAATTATCTTCTACAATTGCTTCTCTTAAGCATGATAATGATAGTTTAAGATCTTCTTTGCAAAGATTCTTAGTTGGTAAAAAGAATCTTAATCAAATCCTAGACCATACTACTAAACAAATTGGTAGACATGGTTTAGGGTATGTTAGTAGTCAAGGGAACAACAAAGATAAAGGAACTCCAATATTCCATGGAGAATCCTCTAGTTCCAAGACTATAGGCACATGCAACTATTGCAATGAATTAGGTCATTATTCTAATTGTTGTCCTTTTAGGAAAGCACCCAAGAGAAATAGGATTTGGGTTGCTAAGCTAACTCCTCCGGACCCAAAAACATGATTGGGGACCATTTCATCTTTCTTCTTGTAGGTACTTGCAAATGGATTGACTTGAGCCACTAAATTGCAAATTGACTTCTCAATCCACATGAAAGAAGAAAGGTGAGATGTGTAGAGGGTGACAACAATTGGAAAAGGAATGGTAAGAACAAAGGTAATGTCTTTATTGCTTATAAACATTTCTAACTTGTTTTTGTCAAGTTAGTGTGCACTATACATATGCTTTTTGAGTCAAAAGTGGCATTTTGTGATTCTCTTCACACTCTTTCTCAAAAAATGTTTCTAATGCTTCTATAGTGCATTACTAACTTGCTTAGACATGTCTGGATATGATTTGTATTTTAAGCATGCCTTTAAATATATAAAATAGGTGTGCTTGTTGACAGCTGCTCTGTCGGTCGAGTTTGCCCTATTGAAACTCGACCGATAGGCACCAATGGGGTTGCCAACAGCTGTCATCGGTCGAGTTGTCAATGCACAGAACTCGACCGATCACACTGTGCACAGAATATACATTTGGCTTATTGAGTGAGAATTTCCCTGTCAACTAGATTTTCTCAACCAATAGCCTTATTCTTTGGCACTCTCATTTGGTACCTTTATATATGCATATTGCGATGATCTAAATTGCCTATCTTGCTTACAACTCTATCTCTCTAATTGCTCTAAATTGGTATATCTATATCTTGCAATTACTTGCTTTGAGTTGTTTTGCAGGTCTTGATGATGATCTCTTTGGATCTCTTGGTGGTGTCTAAAATCGCTTCCGTTGTACTCTAACATGCTACATCTATCTAGGTGTATACCTTTTTTTATACATACAACCTTGAGGTTCATAGGGGTAATCATCTTATGGTAGGAATGCATATTTAGTGAGTTATATCCTTTCATGCTTCTAAAATTGCATATCTCTTTGTTTGGATATATCTCTTCATCTACTCATAGCTTGCTCTTTAACTTGTGTATCTTTTGGTATCTCTTGCTATGATCTAGATCCTACTAGTAGTCCTAACTTGTGATATCATCTACTAGTAGTTCACATACATGTAGTTCTAACCCTGTTTACAATTGACATCTTTGCTCATCTATATGCTATGCTTATACATGCTCAAGCTTGTTCCTTAAATTGAATATCTACTATCTTGAGTTGCTTGCATAACATTGTGATGCAGGGTACATAGATCTACATGATATGTGGGAATTGGAGTTTTTTTTGGATTTTATGCAGGTTTTGCTCCAATCTCAGTTTTTGCTGCAAGTATAGTGTTTTTTATGCAGAAACACCCTTCTGAGCAAGACTCATTGCCACACCATGAGCTCCGATGGTTTTTGGTCAAATTCCATCATCTTGAGGGTCAAAATTGTGATTTATTGTTTTTCTATAGCACTTTATCTTGCATTTTTGGGATGTGTAAGTATATGCTTTAACTTGCTTTTCTTTCTATGCCTGGACAAGCCCCTATCTGCGCTCTTCTACTCTCCTTATATATTTGTGTTATCTCCTTTCTCTTTAACAAGTGATGTTTATTTTTTCTTCATAACCCGCACCTTTTTGAAATGACAAAGGGGGAGAAAGGTAATGTCTTCTTTTAAAAAGAGGAAGAAGGCATGTCTTACATGAAGAAGAGAAGTATGTTCATGTAAAGGGAGAAGGTAAAGGGGAGAAGACATATATGTGTAGAACATATATGAGTAGAAGACATGGTATTCTATAAATGTTATGAAAGCTAACCATGCAGGAGAAATAGCATCAATTGAGGGGGAGTATGAGAACTCCACTAGCATCAATTGAGGGGGAGCATATGAACTCAATTCCATTGAAACCCCTAGGTTTCTCCAAAGGTGTGATTTTACTTGAAAGCTTTCAATACATTTATGGAATGGTTTGTCATCTTCAAAAAGGGGGAGAATGTTGACTCAAGGTCAATTAGGTCAATGTTGACTCACGTCTAAATTGACTAAACCCGTGTTTTGATGATGACTAACCATTCCACATATTGGTGTCTAATGCTTCTACTTGAGTGATTTCAGATTGGGTATAGACACACTCCAATTGCCCTAACTTGCGCATCTCAAATTGGAGAAATGACAAGTCAAAGTCATACAAATGCATGTTTTTGTAATATGATGTATATCCTTTAGAATCATGTTGTAAATCACTTGTAATGATTGTATGACTTGTAATTAAGCTTAGAAAAATATCAGGAACACTTAGATCGAATATTAGATCACTTTTAATGCAACTTTGAAAATCAATTACAGGCACTTGTTCGGTCGCGTTTCCCACCCTGAAACTCGACCGATCAACCTTGGTCGATTTTCTGATGATTGCATCGGTCGAGTTGTGCACTCACAGAACTCGACCGATTGGGTAGTAGGAAAGTTCCAGTTGGAATGGTCGGTCGAGTTTCCTCAGAACAAACTCGGCCGATCATTTCAATATCGGGCTACCTGCTACTTGATCGGTCGAGTTACACATATTGAAACTCGACCGATTGCACTGTACGGAAAAGTGTAGAAAAGTGTTTCTAGCCGTTGTGGAGTTGCAACAAGTGAAAATATATCTGTTGCAAGCCACAAAACGGCTAGTTTTCGTTCTTAAGTGTTCCCAAAGGCTAAGAGGCATCCCCAGCTATAAATAGGACCCCTTGGGCTTCATTCCAAGGTTGAGCATTCATTGCAAACTCCTTGTGAGGTTCCTATTCAATAGTTGAGTGCTTCCTACAGCCTCCTCTCTCTCTCTAAGCTTAATCACTTGCTACATCCATTAGAGTGAGTAGGAGATTTGTAAGAGATCTAGTTTTATTTGTATATCTTGTGAGGCTCTCACTTCCACCACCTCCCCATCTCTCATTTCCTATCTTGAAGATGAAGGTTCTCTCTCTTGTCCAAGAGAGGTGAAGAAGAACAAGGGAAGGAGTCCTTTGGTGAAGATCAAGGCTAATGACTTGGAGCTAGAGTGGGTAAGCCCTTGGAGAAGGCATAAGACTCAAGCTCAAGTGGGTAAGACCTTGGTGGAAAGCTTCTCCGAGTGAAGGTGAAGTCAAAGGCGGAAGATCCAAGAAGAGTGGGTAATTCCTACAAGGCCGAAGACTTGTGCAAGAGTGGGTAAGTCCTTGGAGAAGGCCGAAGACTCTTGCAAAGTGGGTAAGTCCTTGGTAAGGTTGAAGACTCTTTTGTATTGGATAGGTAAGTCCTTTGTTGGTCATGCATTGTAAGTCTTATAATTGAATATAAGAGTGCAATTGGTTGAAGTCCTAGAGGTTGACCTCTCTAGGCAAGTGGACTGACACACTTCTAGTTTGAAGTGTGGAACCACTCTAAATAGCTTGTCTATTTTGGTGCATGTTCAAACTCTCTTATCCTTGCTATGCATGATTTAGTTGCACTCAAATTACCTATTTAGCAACCTTATCTTGTCATATAATTTGAAGGTTTAATGAGTTTTGTTTAAGTGCTTTCAGCTCTATTCACCCCCCCTCTAGAGCACCTAAGTCACCCATCTAGGATCCAACAAGTGGTATCAGAGCGGGTCTTCTCCAAGCATACTGCAACAAGTAGGAGAAGATGGGTGACTACCTAGGAGGGAGACTCTCGAGCAGCCTTCCAATCTTTGATGGGAGCAACTTCCTATATTGGAGAAGAAGACTTAAATTCTTCATCCAAGGATCAAGCCTCGAGATGTGGCAAATGGTGAACAGCCCATACATTCTACCAAAGACAAACATTGAAGAATGGGATGAAGCCTACTTGATGAAAGCAACCTTGAATGCTAGAGCCATGCATATACTTTATGCCTCCATGACCCCCACCGAGTTCAACCAGATTTCTTCTTGTGAGACGGCCTATGAGGTATAGAGAAAGCTTTGCATCACTTATGAAGGGACAGAGCAAGTGAAGGAAAGCAAAGTGTACATGCTCAAAGGGTTGCTTGAGAACTTCAAGATGGGAAAGGATGAGAGCATAGCCAACATGTACTCAAGGCTCAACACCATCTTGAATGGTCTTGCTGTTCTAGGACATCCTATGTCTAGTGGAGAGATCAACTCAAAGATTCTTAGAAATCTCCCCAAGAGATGGGAATCCAAGGTGACTTCCATTGAAGAAGCAAGGCCGCTTAGGGATATTCCTATTGAAGAGCTCATTGGAAATCTACAAGCACATGAAGCCACGCTTGACAAGAGGGAGGAAGTAGAAAGACAAGAGAAGAAAGAGCTAAAGAGAATGAAGAAGGCTGAAATAAAGGCTCAAATTGAAGCTATCATGGAAAAAGTCTCTCCATCCTCTCAAGCTAAAGAAGATGCCATGTACTCCAAGGGTAGACTCTACAAAGGCAAGTCCTCCTCCATCTGGTGCTTCACATGTGGAAAGAAGGGTCACTACAAGGAAGATTGCCCACAAGGCAAAAAGACCCATCTTCATAAGAAGAAATGGCACTCAAGCTCAAGTGGCTCCTCCAACTCAAGCTCAAGTGAAGATTCATGTGAAGGATCAAGCTCAAGCTCTAGTGATGAAGGAGAATGTCATTTTGCTCTTGTAGCATCAACAAGTGAAGACTCAAATGAGGTAAATCTAGACTCTTTAGATAAAGAATCCTTGATTGATCTCATTCATGATATTTGTGCATCTCTTAAGTCTTCTCAAAAGAAAAAGAAAAAGCTTGCTAAAATTGTTGATAATTTGTATGTAGAATTAAATGATCTTGAACATGCAAATTCTTGCTTGCTTAATGATAAAAATGATTGTCTTAGCCAAGTAGACTCTCTTAAACTTGAAAATGCTAGTTTACTTGATAAGATTAAATTTCTAGAAGTTCAACCTCTCATGCCTAATTCTAATGAAGAACATACTTTAATTGTTGATTCTCTCATGCATGACATTGATGTTCTTAAATCTAAAAACAAAAACAAAGATTTTGTTTTGCATGAATTAGAACTAGAAAATGCCTCCTTGCTTGCTAAAATAAATGGGCATGAATCTTGCTCTAGTTCTACTAGTAGAGAGAATGATGTTGCTACTCTTCATATTGATAGAGATTTTTATTTAACCAAAACTCTTTGCTTAGAAAATGATCTTCTACATGCTAGAGATACCATTAATCAATTATCTTCTACAATTGCTTCTCTTAAGCATGATAATGATGGTTTAAGATCTTCTTTGCAAAGATTCTTAGTTGGTAAAAAGAATCTTAATCAAATCCTAGACCATACTACTAAACAAATTGGTAGACATGGTTTAGGGTATGTTAGTAGTCAAGGGAACAACAAAGATAAAGGACCTCCAATATTCCATGGAGAATCCTCTAGTTCCAAGACTATAGGCACATGCAACTATTGCAATGAATTTGGTCATTATTCTAATTGTTGTCCTTTTAGGAAAGCACCCAAGAGAAATAGGATTTGGGTTGCTAAGCTAACTCCTCCGGACCCAAAAACATGATTGGGGACCATTTCATCTTTCTTCTTGTAGGTACTTGCAAATGGATTGACTTGAGCCACTAAATTGCAAATTGACTTCTCAATCCACATGAAAGAAGAAAGGTGAGATGTGTAGAGGGTGACAACAATTGGAAAAGGAATGGTAAGAACAAAGGTAATGTCTTTATTGCTTATAACCATTTCTAACTTGTTTTTGTCAAGTTAGTGTGCACTATACATATGGTTTTTGAGTCAAAAGTGGCATTTTGTGATTCTCTTCACACTCTTGCTCAAAAAATGTTTCTAATGCTTCTATAGTGCATTACTAACTTGCTTAGACATGTCTGGATATGATTTGTATTTTAAGAATGCCTTTAAATATATAAAATAGGTGTGCTTGTTGACAGATTCTCTGTCGGTCGAGTTTGCCCTATTGAAACTCGACCGATAGGCACCAATGGGGTTGCCAACAGCTGTCATCGGTCGAGTTGTCAATGCACAGAACTCGACCGATCACACTGTGCACAGAATATACATTTGGCTTATTGAGTGAGAATTTCCCTCTCAACTAGATTTTCTCAACCAATAGCCTTATTCTTTGGCACTCTCATTTGGTAGCTTTATATATGCATATTGTGATGATCTAAATTGCCTATCTTGCTTACAACTCTATCTCTCTAATTGCTCTAAATTGGTATATCTATATCTTGCAATTACTTGCTTTGAGTTGTTTTGCAGGTCTTGATGATGATCTCTTTGGATCTCTTGGTTGTGTCTAAAATCGCTTCCGTTGTACACTAACTTGCTACATCTATCTAGGTGTATACCTTTTTTTTATACATACAACCTTGAGGTTCATAGGGGTAATCATCTTATGGTAGGAATGCATATTTAGTGAGTTATATCCTTTCATGCTTCTAAAATTGCATATCTCTTTGTTTGGATATATCTCTTCATCTACTCATAGCTTGCTCTTTAACTTGTGTATCTTTTGGTATCTCTTGCTATGATCTAGATCCTACTAGTAGTCCTAACTTGTGATATCATCTACTAGTAGTTCACATACATGTAGTTCAACCCTGTTTATAATTGACATCTTTGCTCATCTATATGCTATGCTTATACATGCTCAAGCTTGTTCCTTAAATTGAATATCTACTATCTTGAGTTGCTTACATAACATTGTGATGCAGGGTACATAGATCTACATGATATGTGGGAATTGGAGTTTTTTTGGATTTTATGCAGGTTTTGCTCCAATCTCAGTTTTTACTGCAAGTATAGTGTTTTTTATGCAGAAACACCCTTCTGAGCAAGACTCATCGCCATGCCATGAGCTCCGATGGTTTTTGGTCAAATTCCATCATCTTGAGGGTCAAAATTGTGATTTATTGTTTTTCTGCAGCACTTTATCTTGCATTTTTGGGATGTTCAAGTATATGCTTTAACTTGCTTTTCTTTCTATGCTTGGACAAGCCCCTATCTGCGCTCTTCTACTCTCCTTATATATTTGTGTTATCTCCTTTCTCTTTAACAAGTGATGTTTCTTTTTTCTTCATAACCCCCACCTTTTTGAAATGACAAAGGGGGAGAAAGGTAATGTCTTCTTTTAAAAAGAGGAAGAAGGCATGTCTTACATGAAGAAGAGAAGTATGTTCATGTAAAGGGAGAAGGTAAAGGGGAGAATACATATATGTGTAGAACATATATGAGTAGAAGACATGTATTCTATAAATGTTATGAAAGCTAACCATGCAGGAGAAATAGCATCAATTGAGGGGGAGTATGAGAACTCCACTAGCATCAATTGTGGGGGAGCATATGAACTCAATTCCATTGAAACCCCTAGGTTTCTCCAAAGGTATGATTTTACTTGAAAGCTTTCAATACATTTATGGAATGGTTTGTCATCTTCAAAAAGGGGGAGAATGTTGACTCAAGGTCAATTAGGTCAATGTTGACTCACGTCTAAATTCACTAAACCCGTATTTTGATGATGACTAACCATTCCACATATTGGTGTCTAATGCTTCTACTTGAGTGATTTCATATTGGGTATAGACACACTCCAATTGCCCTAACTTGCGCATCTCAAATTGGAGAAAAGACAAGTCAAAGTCATACAAGTGGATGTTTTTGTAATATGATGTATATCCTTTAGAATCATGTTGTAAATCACTTGTAATGATTGTATGACTTGTAATTAAGCTTAGAAAAATATCAGGAACACTTAGATCGAATATTAGAGCACTTTTAATGCAACTTTGAAAATCAATTACAGGCACTTGTTCGGTCGAGTTTCCCACCCTGAAACTCGACCGATCAACCTTGGTCGATTTTCTGAAGATTGCATCGGTCGAGTTGTGCACTCACAGAAATCGACCGATTGGGTAGTAGGAAAGTTCCAGTTGGAATGGTCGGTCGAGTTTCCTCAGAACAAACTCGACTGATCATTTCAATATCGGGCTGCTTGCTACTTGATCGGTCGAGTTACACATATTGAAACTCAACCGATTGCACTGTACGGAAAAGTGCAGAAAAGTGTTTCTAGCCGTTGTGGAGTTGCAACAAGTGCAAATATATCCGTTGCAAGCCACAAAACGGCTAGTTTTCGTTCTTAAGTGTTCCCAAAGGCTAAGAGGCATCCCCAACTATAAATAGGACCCCTTGGGCTTCATTCCAAGGTTGAGCATTCATTGCAAACTCCTTGTGAGGTTCCTATTCAATAGTTGAGTGCTTCCTACAGCCTCCTCTCTCTCTCTAAGCTTAATCACTTGCTACATCCATTAGAGTGAGTAGGAGATTTGTAAGAGATCTAGTTTTATTTGTATATCTTGTGAGGCTCTCACTTCCACCACCTCCCCATCTCTCATTTCCTATCTTGAAGATGAAGGATCTCTCTCTTTTCTAAGAGAGGTGAAGAAGAACAAGGGAAGGAGTCCCTTGGTGAAGATCAAGGCTAAAGACTTGGAGCTAGAGTGGGTAAGCCCTTGGAGAAGGCAGAAGACTCAAGCTCAAGTGGGTAAGACCTTGGTGGAAAGCTTCTCCGAGTGAAGGTGAAGTCAAAGGCGGAAGATCCAAGAAGAGTGGGTAATTCCTACAAGGCCGAAGACTTGTGCAAGAGTGGGTAAGTCCTTGGAGAAGGCCGAAGACTCTTGCAAAGTGGGTAAGTCCTTGGTAAGGTTGAAGACTCTTTTGTATTGGATAGGTAAGTCCTTTGTTGGTCATGCATTGTAAGTCTTATAATTGAATATAAGAGTGCAATTGGTTGAAGTCCTAGAGGTTGACCTCTCTAGGCAAGTGGACTGACACACTTCTAGTTTGAAGTGTGGAACCACTCTAAATAGCTTGTCTATTTTGGTGCATGTTCAATCTCTCTTATCCTTGCTATGCATGATTTAGTTGCACTCAAATTACCTATTTAGCAACCTTATCTTGTCATATAATTTGAAGGTTTAATGAGTTTTGTTTAAGTGCTTTCAGCTCTATTCACCCCCCCTCTAGAGCACCTAAGTCACCCATCTAGGATCCAACAAGTGGTATCAGAGCGGGTCTTCTCCAAGCATACTTCAACAAGTAGGAGAAGATGGGTGACTACCTAGGAGGGAGACTCTCGAGCAGCCTTCCAATCTTTGATGGGAGCAACTTCCTATATTGGAGAAGAAGACTTAAATTCTTCATCCAAGGATCAAGCCTCGAGATGTGGCAAATGGTGAACAGCCCATACATTCTACCAAAGACAAACATTGAAGAATGGGATTAAGCCACCTTGATGAAAGCAACCTTGAATGCTAGAGCCATGCATGTACTTTATGCCTCCATGACCCCCACCGAGTTCAACCGGATTTCTTCTTGTGAGACGGCCTATGAGGTATGGAGAAAGCTTTGCATCACTTATGAAGGGACAAATCAAGTGAAGGAAAGCAAAGTGTACATGCTCAAAGGGTTGCTTGATAACTTCAAGATGGGAAAGGATGAGAGCATAGCCAACATGTACTCAAGGCTCAACACCATCTTGAATGGTCTTGCTGTTCTAGGACAACCTATGTCTAGTGGAGAGATCAACTCAAAGATTCTTAGAACTCTCCCCAAGAGATGGGAATCCAAGGTGACTTCCATTGAAGAAGCAAGGTCGCTTAGGGATATTCCTATTGAAGAGCTCATTGGAAATCTACAAGCACATGAAGCCATGCTTGACAAGAGGGAGGAAGTAGAAAGACAAGAGAAGAAAGAGCTAAAGAGAATGAAGAAGGCTGAAATAAAGGCTCAAATTGAAGCTATCATGGAAAAAGTCTCTCCATCCTCTCAAGCTAAAGAAGATGCCATGTACTCCAAGGGTAGACTCTACAAAGGCAAGTCCTCCTCCATCCGGTGCTTCACATGTGGAAAGAAGGGTCACTACAAGGAAGATTGCCCACAAGGCAAAAAGACCCATCTTCACAAGAAGAAATGGCACTCAAGCTCAAGTGGCTCCTCCAACTCAAGCTCAAGTGAAGATTCATGTGAAGGATCAAGCTCAAGCTCTAGTGATGAAGGAGAATGTCATTTTTCTCTTGTAGCATCAACAAGTGAAGACTCAAATGAGGTAAATCTATTCTCTTTAGATGAAGAATCCTTGATTGATCTCATTCATGATATTTTTGCATCTCTTAAGTCTTCTCAAAAGAAAAAGAAAAAGCTTGCTAAAATTGTTGATAATTTGTATGTAGAATTAAATGATCTTGAACATGCAAATTCTTGCTTGCTTAATGATAAAAATGATTGTCTTATCCAAGTAGACTCTCTTAAACTTGAAAATGCTAGTTTACTTGATAAGATTAAATTTCTAGAAGTTCAACCTCTCATGCCTAATTCTAATGAAGAACATACTTTAATTGTTGATTCTCTCATGCATGACATTGATGTTCTTAAATCTGAAAACAAAAACAAAGATTTTGTTTTGCATGAATTAGAACTAGAAAATGCCTCCTTGCTTGCTAAAATAAATGGGCATGAATCTTGCTCTAGTTCTACTAGTAGAGAGAATGATGTTGCTGCTCTTCATATTGATAGAGATTCTTATTTAACTAAAACTCTTTTCTTAGAAAATGATCTTCTACATGCTAGAGATAACATTAATCAATTATCTTCTACAATTGCTTCTCTTAAGCATGATACTGATAGTTTAAGATCTTCTTTGAAAAGATTCTTAGTTGGTATAAATAATCTTAATCAAATCCTAGACCATACTACTAAACAAATTGGTAGACATGGTTTAGGGTATGTTAGTAGTCAAGGGAACAACAAAGATAAAGGACCTCCAATATTCCATGGAGAATCCTCTAGTTCCAAGACTATAGGCACATGCAACTATTGCAATGAATTAGGTCATTATTCTAATTGTTGTCCTTTTAGGAAAGCACCCAAGAGAAATAGGATTTGGGTTGCTAAGCTAACTCCTCCGGACCCAAAAACATGATTGGGGACCATTTCATCTTTCTTCTTGTAGGTACTTGCAAATGGATTGACTTGAGCCACTAAATTGCAAATTGACTTCTCAATCCACATGAAAGAAGAAAGGTGAGATGTGTAGAGGGTGACAACAATTGGAAAAGGATGGTAAGAACAAAGGTAATGTCTTTATTGCTTATAACCATTTCTAACTTGTTTTTGTCAAGTTAGTGTGCACTATACATATGGTTTTTGAGTCAAAAGTGGCATTTTGTGATTCTCTTCACACTCTTGCTCAAAAAATGTTTCTAATGCTTCTATAGTGCATTACTAACTTGCTTAGACATGTCTGGATATGATTTGTATTTTAAGCATGCCTTTAAATATATAAAATAGGTGTGCTTGTTGACAACTGCTCTGTCGGTCGAGTTTTCCCTATTGAAACTCGAACGATAGGCACCAATGGGGTTGCCAATAGCTGTCATCGGTCGAGTTGTCAATGCACAGAACTCGACCGATCACACTGTGCACAGAATATACATTTGGCTTATTGAGTGAGAATTTCCCTCTCAACTAGATTTTCTCAACCAATAGCCTTATTCTTTGGCACTCTCATTTGGTACCTTTATATATGCACATTGCGATGATCTAAATTTCCTATCTTGCTTACAACTCTATCTCTCTAATTGCTCTAAATTGGTATATCTATATCTTGCAATTACTTGCTTTGAGTTGTTTTGCAGGTCTTGATGATGATCTCTTTGGATCTCTTGGTTATGTCTAAAATCGCTTCCGTTGTACTCTAACTTGCTACATCTATCTAGGCGTATACCTTTTTTTTTATACATACAACCTTGAGGTTCATAGGGGTAATCATCTTATGGTAGAAATGCATATTTAGTGAGTTATATCCTTTCATGCTTCTAAAATTGCATATCTCTTTGTTTGGATATATCTCTTCATCTACTCATAGCTTGCTCTTTAACTTGTGTATCTTTTGGTATCTCTTGCTATGATCTAGATCCTACTAGTAGTCCTAACTTGTGATTGTTGGTATGTATGCCCTGAGAGCCAATCGTGGGATGATTGGTGGGATACATTAAGATTGATTTGATAAACATCAAAGGCAAGCTTCCAATTCATTCTGGTTCAGTCATATGAGATAGTGATAGAACAGATTGAATGTCTAGAGAATGACAATACTCAATGACGTATGCTTTCAGGTTGAGGACCTGAACGATGAGATCATACGGATGCTAAGAGTTTGTACATACTTGTTATGTCCCTAGTCGGATGTCATTGTGGAAGGTAGATAGACAGCAATGACACACAAGACTAGATTGTGGTGTTGGTTGATGACAGAATCTCATTAGTCATGATATAGAGATATCAAACCAAACACATAGGTACTTGTTAGAGAACAAGTGTACCGGACAGACCCACCGTGAGTTTGACGCATGGAACCATGAGATGGTAGTCACAGTCAGTACTCACAGTGATGGTGGTGAGTGTGATTCTTAGACCTGAAATCACTACACTCAACACATGTCGTTGGGCACACTTTGACATCATCAAACGCAGTCCTAAAACATGGGTTGTTATAAAGGTGATGATTGGGTGGCTTTGACACATGGGGCTTTTGAGGGGTGAGTGATAGATATGGGATTTGTCCCTCCTGAGGGAGTTTGATATCCAAGGCCACTTGATGAGTAGGATTGAGATAGGCGTGTGCACGCATGTGTGAATCAGTATGTGATATTGATGTCATACATATCTCCGTCAATCTGCTCTGAGATCAAGAAAGTGAATGAACGTTGACAGGATGATTGTTCCATGCCTTGAGTTCATTCGTGATATCGGTGATAAAGGAATTATACATTCACTGTAACACCATTCATGGATTGTAGGATGAAAGTTGTTCTCCAACTTTCTACTTTCACTTGGGTAGCACTGATGTGTGACTAGGCACTGCTCTTTGCTTGTGAAGTCATAAGTGTTATGGACTTTCACTGCCAACGTGAAATGGACCTGCAGGGTCACACACATAGGATTTAACCTGGAAGAGGAGTTTTGTCCACAAGCAACATTTAGATTGATTACTAAAGGAGTTTAGTAGTTCAATTAAACACTCAATCAGTCGATGACTCAATATCATATGGTTCAAGGTGTTGGAGGCATTGATTGGAGTATCAGATTGATTGAAATCGCAGTTGACTGATTTTGCCCAACCTGTGCTCCCAACCGATCGGCTCATGTGATGAACCGGTCGGATGAGGTGCTGAACCGGTCGGATGGAGTGTCCAGGCCGATCGGCTCATGCCCAGGTTGAAACGACCGGTTCAAGAGTTGAACCGATCGGCTCAACTGGTGCAACCGACCAGTTGGGAAAGTCATGTCGGCAAGAATTTTCCTTTGGTTTCAAATTGCCCAATTCGATTGGGAATAACATTGGTATACGATACCAATTGAGAACGAAACAAGGAAAGTCTTTTTGAGCCGGATTAGGACCATGAACCGATCGGTTCAGGGCACCAACCGATCGGTTGGAGTGCCCCAAACGATCGGCTCAGGTCCAACCGATCGGCTCAATGGCCGAACCGATTGGTTCAGTTGTGAACCGATCATTTCAAGTTGTGAACCGGTTGCTTTTTGTGGAAAATTCTCGAACCCTTCTACTCCTGCATTTAGTCTCGTATTGCCGGGCACAGAGAACCCTGTCCCATGACCCGCCTATATATATAGGGGTATTGGGGGCTTCTCAAAGTACAACTCAATGCAAGCCGGTTGCTTTGCGAAGTTGTCGTTCTCTCTGGTTTTGGTAACCGTGAGAGATCCCGAGCAAGTGCTTCCCGCAAAAGGGAGGTGCAGCAAGGGAAGGACAACTGCAGTTGCAACTGGTAGCAGGAGAGTGTGTTGGCGACTAGTACGTCAACAGGAGGGTGCGACTCCTTTCACTTCCTTATGGGACAAGGAGCGTGGAGTTCCAGGTGGTCCGTGTCGACTACTACAGAGGCGGGAGGACACTGCCGCTCAGGAGGACAACTGTCATCCGACAGTCCGGTAGGAGGAGGAGTCGTCAGTCCCGGTGCGACCAGGAGCTGCACAGACGCCGTCCAAGACCGGAGTTGAAGACCGCACAAGGCGTGAGGTATTGTCGCTGAGCAAGCCTCGAGACAAGGTATGATTCCACAAACCATCATTTCCTATTATATAGACGTTGACGCGTTTCCTCGGTATGGGTTGGGGAGAAAATTTTTGTTTCCGCTGCCTTCTCTGTCTCCCTTAAAACCCAACAGTGGTATCAAAGCCACGTCAGCTGTTCTATATTTTAGGAATATCGATATGATCGATTTTGGTTTGTCGCCTTTATTTATTGCATACAATGCGAATAATATCGGCTTTATGCATGTCCAGTCCTAAATCCACAAATCCCTAATTACATATATGATATGTATTATTAATGCACTCGATACGCGTCACCCTTAAATGAGTTTTGTGGTGGATGTGTGTAGCGTGATTATGGCCTATAAACCCCTATCTATGTGTGGTTGTTTGTGGTTGCTTGCATCTCGGTCTGCGCACCGATCTTCCCTCTCTTATTTCTGATGTAACTCGAAATAATTCGAGATTCTTTCCTACCTTTGCTCCCCCCAAATGTAACTCGGGGTTTCCCTTTAAAGCAATGTAATTATTAGGATAGATTTTATTTCTTGTTATGTCGAAGACCGGCGGACATCAAGACGACAGCTGAAACGATCGGTTCAAGGCGTGAACCGATCAGTTGACGTTCCAGACGGTCGGTTCAAGGAGTGAACCGATCGGTTGATGACCGGTTCGAGGAGCGAGACGAGCGGGTGGCGGACATGATGAGATGCACGACGACCAGGCAAACCGATCAGTTGGAGGAGCCAACCGATCGGCTGGTGGCACCCAGACGACCGGCTGGAGAGTACAGATCATTCATGTGATGAGATGGCAAGGCACATAGTTCATCTTGTACAGGTTGCATGTGTTGTTGACCTAGATGACCGTGATTCCTCTTGGCTCGAGGAATCACATTAGGATGGCCATAATCATCGCTTTTTATCATTTGTGCATGTTTTCTGTGGGATATAGCATGTATATGATACGTACTATGTATTGTGGTGATTGGATATGTATATGTATATAAAAACCAAACCCCTCATTAAAATATTAAGTCTTATATGCCTTCCATTAGCGGCACACATGAAAAGCTCGATCGACCAAGCGTAGGTTACGCCAAAGCGTGGTGCGCCGTCTATCTTGTGGAAGTGTGAAGGGTAGACATGTAGGTTCTGCCAAAGCAGGGTGCATGTTCTATCGTGTCGGCTTTTGGGTTAGACTTAACTGGTGATTCTTAGAGCGTCTAAGCCCAGAGGCAAGGAATGTTCATGGCAAGGTGTTGTGCATGTTCATTCAACAAGAGTTGCATATGATGCAATTGGCAAGAGTTGCCTACCTCAGAGATCTAAGTTGTGGGCGATCAGCCAAAGCTGACTCATGACTTAGAGGATTTCAGGATCTTGCCCACTAGAAGGTTGTACGCTGCAATCTTCCGAATTGATGGTGAGGGCTATCAATTTGAACTAAAATAGTGGGAGCGATAATTAATTAAAGGCCTAATTTTATCGTCAACTTTTCAAATCAATCAAATAAGTCAAAAGAGTTTTGGACTGAAATTGCATATATTTCCTTTTGTTAAAATAAATGGTTAATCAACAAATCACTTTATTTGCGATCGGTCTTTGAAACCAACAAATTAAATGGGAATAATTCCACGACTGGTTAGGATGGTGAGAAGTGTTCTCAAAGAGCGAAAGCTCCAAGTCCTAGTTATACCAGAACCAGATGAACTCGATCCCACCACATCAATAGCTAAAAGTATGCTTATGGAAGCATACTGAGAAAGACATTGATGAGGAGTGCTTGATGTTGTGTTCTCTGAACTATGAGTTGCAGAGACAACATGAGACATATGATGTCTCCAAAACACTGTCCTAGTATGGCATGACAGAAGGAGATCCATTAAGGTATTCACACACTCAATGTGATTGGGTATGTGGAAAGACATGACTAAGAAGGATTCCATCTGAGCCAAGAGTTGGCTATTGGTATGATACTGCAAATGTTGCGAGAATCATACAATTCATGATAAGCTACAACATGAACAACTTTGACAAGCGTTGACAGAGTTGTTGGACATGTTGAGGATAGTAGAGGCAAAGATGAAGAAAGACAAACCATAATCTTTGATGTGATCAAAGAAAAGGTAAGTCTTAAGGGCAAGGGCAAGGGCAAAGCTAAGAAGTGTTCTGATGCTAGCCAGCAATCCAAGCCGTCTTCAGCCTCAAGGCACATGGGGAAAGGGTGTATGAGGGAACTGCCCTCTATATCTGGAAGAACAAAAGAAGATGAAGGAGGGGATGGAGATCTCCACCTAAGGTATCATGAAATGAACTGCTTCTTTATCCGAGGTATATGATACCAAGATATGGATATGTCATATATGATATGCAATATCCACAAAGAAGTGATGGCCTTTGTGAAAGGACCAAGAAAGAAGTACCCATCATTGGAGCAAGTGTTTCTGCCATAGATAGGAGTATCTTTCAGTTTATTTCAGCCTAAAGGGAACGAAATAGAGTTGAAAACTGCTATTTCATATATTGCCAATAGATAGAAACACTTTATTATTGCATATTGTATGACAATGATGGCAATTAATAAAGTTTATGTTTCAATCTTAAAGATATGATCTTTGTGGCAATGCCTTGTTTATCTTGTGATACATGGTATGCATAAGATAAAATGATACCTAAAGTTATTGATAACTCAAACAATCAAATTAGCATCAATCATGAGAAATTCATTTCTAGTTTCCATATGATGGATAAACCTAGACTCTTTTGGTTAGAGAACCATTAAGAGACATGAATATCTTGGACATGATTAATCAATCTTCACTAAAGGTAGTGGGAGAGTGATTATCCTATTAGGTATAATACATGTGATGTATTTACACACCTATTGGAACAAATGTTAATACTTCAAATGGTGTTTAGAGAAATACCAATATGAATATCTTGAAGTGTTTAAGATTATCATAGATGAAGTACAAATTTGGTAAAGTGTTAATTCTTGATGAGATCAATGAATGAAATACTTGAACCAAATGTTTGAGATCCTTATGAGTGATTATGATAGTGTATCATAGTGAACTCATGATTAAGGCATGGTGATGTCTAAATCAAGAAGGAATCATACTCTAAGGAGTTAGAGAATGATTGTCAAATAACTAAATTCTTCTTAATAAAAGAATACCGCACACTAATAAAGGAAATTAAGAATCACAAGGGTTGTGAATTCTTATATTCTTGACAGATACACCTCAATTATCTATGTGATGAGTTGTTCATATGATGAGTCAACTATCTAGATGAATGTGAGGAATCAGATTTTGAGTTATGGTATAAAACCATTACATCCTAAATGACATCCGTGTGAACCATAAGGTATGACCTTGATGGTAGCACTCATTGGATCATATCCATAAGTGCAAATGAGTCTTAAGTGTTAAGACACAAGGATAACATTTTGAAAAGGATGATGCTTGTTGATTGCAACTTAATGACTAAGACATTTGACATATGGATACTAAAACCGCATTCCTATGAGGAATAAAAACAGGATGTGTACGTGACACAACCTATAAGGTTTATGAATCCACTAATGCAAATGAAGTCTATAAGTTACAATGGACTAATCAATGTGATTGATTGAGTACAAGCAACTCAGAATTGGATCTTTACTTTGATGATATAGTCAAAGGATTTGACTGACATGTCAAAGATAAAGAAGGGATCTGTGATTTAGTGGGAGCGTGTTCACATTCCACATGTTGATGTGAAATGGAAATGTTCTAGAATGGAAATCCAAAAGTGGAAATTATCTTTAAGGAAGATAGAGATGTTTCCTATATGATAGGAATAGAGATCTATAGAGATAGTTCTCGACAAATCTCTTGACCTGGAAAAGAGAGAGCATACATTGGCAATCTGTACTGAAGTGTTCAGTATGCACAGATTCAGTGGGAGAAAACTTGTCCATGTTATATGGATATTAGTATCCCAAGGCCAAGTGTCCAATTCTTATGAAGAATGGGAACACTAAGAATAGATATGGATCTATCATGTATGTAATCATCCCATTGTCTTGCATGTATGACATGGGAAGAATAAAATGCATTCATCATCTTGTATGTAGGACATGGCAATATGATGTGCTCATCCTGATAACTCGTATGTAGGACATGATGAGTGGATGTCTGTCTACTTCCAGTAGGGGTTACTGGAATACCATAAGAACTTGTTAAGTACTTGGGAAGTACTAGTTCTATGGAGATAAGGAAGAGTTCGATGTAAAGAGTTACATTGATGCGAACTTCTGAAAGGACAGAAAATTAATCGCAAAATATACATAGGATGTATAAAAGTGAAAGTTTGTTGATTATTGGAAATGTTCCAATAAAACCATTTAAAAGGAAATGTCGAGTATCCGTGTGTTAGAGAACATCAGTGGATACTATATGGATCTAGAAGTTCATGAGATGAACTTATTGATATTCCGGTCATTGATGACAAGTCTGGAATCCTTCATCATGCAATGTGGCTAAAGGTTAGCAAAGGAATACTAGATCGCATATTATGACAACTCCATCTCATACGTGTGACGTACAGCGAAGAGATGTGAGACATGCAATTTATACTGACTTTGGCAAGGTGTTGCCATTACTCACTATATTGGCACAAGAGCACAGTAACATGTGGGACATGTTTAGAGATCACTATGAATATGATTCAAGGGTGATTGGCTCGTAGTGCAAGTGGGAGTCTGTTGGTATGTATGCCCTGAGAGCCAATCATGGGATGATTGGTGGGATACATTAAGATTGATTTGATAAACATCAAAGGCAAGCTTCCAATTCATTCTGGTTCAGTCATATGAGATAGTGATAGAACAGATTGAATGTCTAGAGAATGACAGTACTCAATGACGTATGCTTTCAGGTTGAGGACCTGAACGATGAGATCATACGGATGCTAAGAGTTTGTACATTCTTGTTATGTCCCTAGTCGGATGTCATTGTGGAAGGTAGATAGACAGCAATGACACACAAGACTAGATTGTGGTGTTGGTTGATGACAGAATCTCATTAGTCATGATATAGAGATATCAAACCAAACACATAGGTACTTGTTAGAGAACAAGTGTACCGGACAGACCCACCGTGAGTTTGACACATGGAACCATGAGATGGTAGTCACAGTCAGTACTCACAGTGATGGTGGTGAGTGTGATTCTTAGACCTGAAATCACTACACTCAACACATGTCATTGGGCACACTTTGACATCATCAAACGCAGTCCTGAAACATGGGTTGTTATAAAGGTGATGATTGGGTGGCTTTGACACATGGGGCTTTTGAGGGGTGAGTGATAGATATGGGATTTGTCCCTCCTGAGGGAGTTTGATATCCAAGGCCACTTGATGAGTAGGATTGAGATAGGCGTGCGCACGCATGTGTGAATCAGTATGTGATATTGATGTCATACATATCTCCGTCAATCTGCTCTGAGATCAAGAAAGTGAATGAACATTGACAGGATGACTGTTCCATGCCTTGAGTTCATTCGGGATATCAGTGATAAAGGAATTATACATTCACTGTAACACCATTCACGGATTGTAGGATGAAAGTTGTTCTCCAACTTTCTACTTTCACTTGGGTAGCACTGATGTGTGACTAGGCACCGCTCTTTGCTTGTGAAGTCATAAGTGTTATGGACTTTCACTGCCAACGTGAAATGGACCTGCAGGGTCACACACATAGGATTTAACCTGGAAGAGGAGTTTTGTCCACAAGCAACGTTTAGATTGATTACTAAAGGAGTTTAGTAGTTCAATTAAACACTCAATCAGTCGATGACTCAATATCATATGGTACAAGGTGTTGGACGCATTGATTGGAGTATCAGATTGATTGAAATCACTGTTGACTGATTTTGCCCAACCTGTGCTCCCAACCGATCGGCTCATGTGATGAACCGGTCGGCTGAGGTGCTGAACCGGTCGGCTGGAGTGTCCAGGCCGATCGGCTCATGCCCAGGTTGAAACGACCGGTTCAAGAGTTAAACCGATCGGCTCAACTGGTGCAACCGACCAGTTGGGAAAGTCATGTCAGCAAGAATTTTCCTTTGGTTTCAAATTGCCCAATTTGATTGGGAATAACATTGGTATACGATACCAATTGAGAACGAAACAAGGAAAGTCTTTTTGAGCCGGATTAGGACCATGAACCGATCAGTTCAGGGCACCAACCGATCGGTTGGAGTGCCCCAAATGATCGGCTCAGGTCCAACCGATCGGCTCAATGGCCGAACCGATCGGTTCAGTTGTGAACCGATCATTTCAAGTTGCGAACCGGTTGCTTTTTGTGGAAAATTCTCGAACCCTTCTACTCCTGCGTTTAGTCCCGTATTGCCGGGCACAGAGAACCCTGTCCCATGACCCGCCTATATATATAGGGGTATTGGGGGCTTCTCAAAGTACAACTCAATGCAAGCTGGTTGCTTTGCGAAGTTGTCGTTCTCTCTGGTTTTGGTAACCGTGAGAGATCCCGAGCAAGTGCTTCCCGCAAAAGGGAGGTGCAGCAAGGGAAGGACAACTGCAGTTGCAACTGGTAGCAGGAGAGTGTGTTGGCAACTAGTACGTCAACAGGAGGGTGCGACTCCTTCCACTTCCTTGTGGGACAAGGAGCGTGGAGTTCCAGGTGGTCCGTGTGGACTACTACAGAGGCGGGAGGACACTGCCGCTCAGGAGGACAACTGTCATCCGACAGTCCGGTAGGAGGAGGAGTCGTCAGTCCCGATGTGACCAGGAGCTGCACAGACGCCGTCCAAGACCGGAGTTGAAGACCGTGCAAGGCGCGAGGTATTGTCGCCGAGCAAGCCTCGGGACAAGATATGATTCCACAAACCATCCTTTCCTATTATATAGACGTTGACGCGTTTCCTCGGTATGGGTTGGGGAGAAAATTTTTGTTTCCGCTGCCTTCTTTGTCTCCCTTAAAACCCAACAGTGATATCATCTACTAGTAGTTCACATACATGCAGTTCTAACCCTGTTTACAATTGACATCTTTGCTCATCTATATGCTATGCTTATACATGCTCAAGCTTGTTCCTTAAATTGAATATCTACTATCTTGAGTTGCTTGCATAACATTGTGATGCAGGGTACATAGATCTACATGATATGTGGGAATTGGAGTTTTTTTTGGATTTTATGCAGGTTTTGCTCCAATCTCAGTTTTTGCTGCAAGTATAGTGTTTTTATGCAGAAACACCCTTCTGAGCAAGACTCATTGCCACGCCATGAGCTCCGATGGTTTTTGGTCAAATTCCATCATCTTGGGGGTCAAAATTGTGATTTATTATTTTTCTGCAGCACTTTATCTTGCATTTTTGGGATGATCAAGTATATGCTTTAACTTGCTTTTCTTTCTATACTTGGACAAGCCCCTATCTGCGCTCTTCTACTCTCCTTATATGTTTGTGTTATCTCCTTTCTCTTTAACAAGTGATGTTTCTTTTTTCTTCATAACCCCCACCTTTTTGAAATGACAAAGGGGGAGAAAGGTAATGTCTTCTTTTAAAAAGAGGAAGAAGGCATGTCTTACATGAAGAAGAGAAGTATGTTCATGTAAAGGGAGAAGGTAAAGGGGAGAAGACATATATGTGTAGAACATATATGAGTAGAAGACATGGTATTCTATAAATGTTATGAAAGCTAACCATGCAGGAGAAATAGCATCAATTGAGGGGGAGTATGAGAACTCCACTAGCATCAATTGAGGGGGAGCATATGAACTCAATTCCATTGAAACCCCTAGGTTTCTCCAAAGGTATGATTTTACTTGAAAGCTTTCAATACATTTATGGAATGGTTTGTCATCTTAAAAAAGGGGGAGAATGTTGACTCAAGGTCAATTAGGTCAATGTTGACTCACGTCTAAATTGACTAAACCCGTGTTTTGATGATGACTAACCATTCCACATATTGGTGTCTAATGCTTCTACTTGAGTGATTTCAGATTGGGTATAGACACACTCCAATTGCCCTAACTTGCGCATCTCAAATTGGAGAAAAGACAAGTCAAAGTCATACAAGTGCATGTTTTTGTAATATGATGTATATCCTTTAGAATCATGTTGTAAATCACTTGTAATGATTGTATGACTTGTAATTAAGCTTAGAAAAATATCAGGAACACTTAGATTGAATATTAGAGCACTTTTAATGCAACTTTGAAAATCAATTACAGGCACTTGTTCGGTCGAGTTTCCCACCCTGAAACTCGACCGATCAACCTTGGTCGATTTTCTGAAGATTGCATCGGTCGAGTTGTGCACTCACAGAACTCGACCGATTGGGTAGTAGGCAAGTTCCAGTTGGAATGGTCGATCGAGTTTCCTCAGAACAAACTCGACCGATCATTTCAATATCGGGCTGCCTGCTACTTAATCGGTCGAGTTACACATATTGAAACTCGACCGATTGCACTGTATGGAAAAGTGCAGAAAAGTGTTTCTAGCCGTTGTGGAGTTGCGACAAGTGAAAATATATCCGTTGCAAGCCACAAAACGGCTAGTTTTCATTCTTAAGTGTTCCCAAAGGCTAAGAGGCATCCCCAGCTATAAATAGGACCCCTTGGGCTTCATTCCAAGGTTGAGCATTCATTGAAAACTCCTTGTGAGGTTCCTATTCAATAGTTGAGTGCTTCCTACAGCCTCCTCTTTCTCTCTAAGCTTAATCACTTGCTATATCTTGTGAGGCTCTCACTTCCACCACCTCCCCATCTCTCATTTCCTATCTTGAAGATGAAGGTTCTCTCTCGTCCAAGAGAGGTGAAGAAGAACAAGGGAAGGAGTCCCTTGGTGAAGATCAAGGCTAAAGACTTGGAGCTAGAGTGGGTAAGCCCTTGGAGAAGGCAAAAGACTCAAGTTCAAGTGCGTAAGACCTTGGTGGAAAGCTTCTCCGAGTGAAGGTGAAGTCAAAGGCGGAAGATCCAAGAAGAGTGGGTAATTCCTACAAGGCCGAAGACTTGTGCAAGAGTGGGTAAGTCCTTGGAGAAGGCCGAAGACTCTTGCAAAGTGGGTAAGTCCTTGGTAAGGTTGAAGACTCTTTTGTATTGGATAGGTAAGTCCTTTGTTGGTCATGCATTGTAAGTCTTATAATTGAAAATAAGACTGCAATTGGTTGAAGTCCTAGAGGTTGACCTCTCTAGGCAAGTGGACTGACACACTTATAGTTTGAAGTGTGGAACCACTCTAAATAGCTTGTCTATTTTGGTGCATGTTCAACCTCTCTTATCCTTGCTATGCATGATTTAGTTGCACTCAAATTACCTATTTAGCAACCTTATCTTGTCATATAATTTGAAGGTTTAATGAGTTTTGTTTAAGTGCTTTCAGCTCTATTCACCCCCCCTCTAGACCACCTAAGTCACCCATCTAGGATCCAACAAGTGGTATCAGAGTGGGTCTTCTCCAAGCATACTTCAACAAGTAGGAGAAGATGGGTGACTACCTAGGAGGGAGACTCTCGAGCAGCCTTCCAATCTTTGATGGGAGCAACTTCCTATATTGGAGAAGAAGACTTAAATTCTTCATCCAAGGATCAAGCCTCGAGATGTGGCAAATGGTGAACAGCCCATACATTCTACCAAAGACAAACATTGAAGAATGGGATGAAGCCACCTTGAACGCTAGAGCCATGCATATACTTTATGCCTCCATGACCCCCACCGAGTTCAACCGGATTTCTTCTTGTGAGACGGCCTATGAGGTATGGAGAAAGCTTTGCATCACTTATGAAGGGACAGATCAAGTGAAGGAAAGCAAAGTGTACATACTCAAAGGGTTGCTTGAGAACTTCAAGATGGGAAAGGATGAGAGCATAGCCAACATGTACTCAAGGCTCAACACCATCTTGAATGGTCTTGCTGTTCTAGGACATCCTATGTCTAGTGGAGAGATCAACTCAAAGATTCTTAGAACTCTCCCCAAGATATGGGAATCCAAGGTGACTTCCATTGAAGAAGCAAGGTCGCTTAGGGATATTCCTATTGAAGAGCTCATTGGAAATCTACAAGCACATGAAGCCACGCTTGACAAGAGGGAGGAAGTAGAAAGACAAGAGAAGAAAGAGCTAAATAGAATGAAGAAGGCTGAAATAAAGGCTCAAATTGAAGCTATCATGGAAAAAGTCTCTCCATCCTCTCAAGCTAAAGAAGATGCCATGTACTCCAAGGGTAGACTCTACAAAGGCAAGTCCTCCTCCATCCGGTGCTTCACATGTGGAAAGAAGGGTCACTACAAGGAAGATTGCCCACAAGGCAAAAAGACCCATCTTCACAAGAAGAAATGGCACTCAAGCTCAAGTGGCTCCTCCAACTCAAGGTCAAGTGAAGATTCATGTGAAGGATCAAGATCAAGCTCTAGTGATGAAGGAGAATGTCATTTTGCTCTTGTAGCATCAACAAGTGAAGACTCAAATGAGGTAAATCTAGGTTCTTTAAATTAAGAATCCTTGATTGATCTCATTCATGATATTTGTGCATTTGTTAAGTCTTCTCAAAAGAAAAAGAAAATGCTTGCTAAAATTGTTGATAATTTGTATGTAGAATTAAATGATCTTGAACATGAAAATTCTTGCTTTCTTAATGATAAAAATGATTGTCTTAGCCAAGTAGACTCTCTTAAACTTGAAAATGCTAGTTTACTTGATAAGATTAAATTTCTAGAAGTTCAACCTCTCATGCCTAATTCTAATGAAGAACATACTTTAATTGTTGATTCTCTCATGCATGACATTGATGTTCTTAAATCTGAAAACAAAAACAAAGATTTTGTTTTGCATGAATTAGAACTAGAAAATGCCTCCTTGCTTGCTAAAATAAATGGGCATGAATCTTGCTCTAGTTCTACTAGTAGAGAGAATGATGTTGCTGCTCTTCATATTGATAGAGATTCTTATTTAACTAAAACTCTTTGCTTAGAAAATGATCTTCTACATGCTAGAGATAACATTAATCAATTATCTTCTACAATTGCTTCTATTAAGCATGATAATGATAGTTTAAGATCTTCTTTGCAAAGATTCTTAGTTGGTAAAAAGAATCTTAATCAAATCCTAGACCATACTACTAAACAAATTGGTAGACATGGTTTAGGGTATGTTAGTAGTCAAGGGAACAACAAAGATAAAGGACCTCCAATATTCCATGGAGAATCCTCTAGTTCCAAGACTATAGGCACATGCAACTATTGCAATGAATTAGGTCATTATTCTAATTGTTGTCCTTTTAGGAAAGCACCCAAGAGAAATAAGATTTGGGTTGCTAAGCTAACTCCTCCGGACCCAAAAACATGATTGGGGACCATTTCATCTTTCTTCTTGTAGGTACTTGCAAATGGATTGACTTGAGCCACTAAATTGCAAATTGACTTCTCAATCCACATGAAAGAAGAAAGATGAGATGTGTAGAGGGTGACAACAATTGGAAAAGGAATGGTAAGAACAAAGGTAATGTCTTTATTGCTTATAACCATTTCTAACTTGTTTTTGTCAAGTTAGTGTGCACTATACATATGGTTTTTGAGTCAAAAGTGGCATTTTGTGATTCTCTTCACACTCTTGCTCAAAAAATGTTTCTAATGCTTCTATAGTGCATTACTAACTTGCTTAGACATGTCTGGATATGATTTGTATTTTAAGCGTGCCTTTAAATATATAAAATAGGTGTGCTTGTTGACAGCTGCTCTGTCGGTCGAGTTTGCCCTATTGAAACTTGACCGATAGGCACCAATGGGGTTGCCAACAGCTGTCATCGGTCGAGTTGTCAATGCACAGAACTCGACCGATCACACTGTGCACAGAATATACATTTGGCTTATTGAGTGAGAATTTCCCTCTCAACTAGATTTTATAAACCAATAGCCTTATTCTTTGGCACTCTCATTTGGTACCTTTATATATGCATATTGCGATGATCTAAATTGCCTATCTTGCTTACAACTCTATCTCTCTAATTGCTCTAAATTGGTATATCTATATCTTGCAATTACTTGCTTTGAGTTGTTTTGCAGGTCTTGATGATGATCTCTTTGGATCTCTTGGTTGTGTCTAAAATCGCTTCCGTTGTACTCTAACTTGCTACATCTATCTAGGTGTATACCTTTTTTTTATACATACAACCTTGAGGTTCATAGGGGTAATCATCTTATGGTAGGAATGCATATTTAGTGAGTTATATCCTTTCATGCTTCTAAAATTGCATGTCTCTTTGTTTGGATATATCTCTTCATCTACTCATAGCTTGCTCTTTAACTTGTGTATCTTTTGGTATCTCTTGCTATGATCTAGATCCTACTAGTAGTCCTAACTCGTGATATCATCTACTAGTAGTTCACATACATGTAGTTCTAACCCTGTTTACAATTGACATCTTTGCTCATCTATATGCTATGCTTATACATGCTCAAGCTTGTTCCTTAAATTGAATATCTACTATCTTGAGTTGCTTGCATAACATTGTGATGCAGGGTACATAGATCTACATGATATGTGGGAATTGGAGTTTTTATTGGATTTTATGCAGGTTTTGCTCCAATCTCAGTTTTGGTGCAAGTATAGTGTTTTTTATGTAGAAACACCCTTCTGAGCAAGACTCATTGCCATGCCCTGAGCTCCGATGGTTTTTGGTCAAATTCCATCATCTTGAGGGTCAAAATTGTGATTTATTGTTTTTCTGCATCACTTTATCTTGCATTTTTGGGATGTTCAAGTATATGCTTTAACTTGCTTTTCTTTCTATGCTTGGACAAGCCCCTATCTGCGCTCTTCTACTCTCCTTATATATTTGTGTTATCTCCTTTCTCTTTAACAAGTGATGTTTCTTTTTTCTTCATAACCCCCACCTTTTTGAAATGACAAAGGGGGAGAAAGGTAATGTCTTCTTTTAAAAAGAGGAAGAAGGCATGTCTTACATGAAGAAGAGAAGTATGTTCATGTAAAGGGAGAAGGTAAAGGGGAGAAGACATATATGTGTAGAACATATATGAGTAGAAGACATGGTATTCTATAAATGTTATGAAAGCTAACCATGCAGGAGAAATAGCATCAATTGAGGGGGAGTATGAGAACTCCACTAGCATCAATTGAGGGGGAGCATATAAACTCAATTCCATTGAAACCCCTAGGTTTCTCCAAAGGTATGATTTTACTTGAAAGCTTTCAATACATTTATGGAATGGTTTGTCATCTTCAAAAAGGGGGAGAATGTTGACTCAAGGTCAATTAGGTCAATGTTGACTCACGTCTAAATTGACTAAACCCGTGTTTTGATGATGACCAACCATTCCACATATTGGTGTCTAATGCTTCTACTTGAGTGATTTCAGATTGGGTATAGACACACTCCAATTTCCCTAACTTGCGCATCTCAAATTGGAGAAATGACAAGTCAAAGTCATACAAGTGCATGTTTTTGTAATATGGTGTATATCCTTTAGAATCATGTTGTAAATCACTTGTAATGATTGTATGACTTGTAATTAAGCTTAGAAAAATATCAGGAACACTTAGATCGAATATTAGAGCACTTTTAATGCAACTTTGAAAATCAATTACATGCACTTGTTCGGTCGAGTTTCCCACCCTGAAACTCGACCGATCAACCTTGGTCGATATTCTGAAGATTGCATCGGTCGAGTTGTGCACTCACAGAAATCGACCGATTGGGTAGTAGGCAAGTTCCAGTTGGAATGGTCGGTCGAGTTTCGTCAGAACAAACTCGACCGATCATTTCAATATCGGGCGGCCTGCTACTTGATCGGTCGAGTTACACATATTGAAACTCGACCGATTGCACTGTACGGAAAAGTGGAGAAAAGTGTTTCTAGCCGTTGTGGAGTTGCAACAAGTGAAAATATATCCGTTGCAAGCCACAAAACGGCTAGTTTTCGTTCTTAAGTGTTCCCAAAGGCTAAGAGGCATCCCCAGCTATAAATAGGACCCCTTGGGCTTCATTCCAAGGTTGAGCATTCATTGCAAACTCCTTGTGAGGTTCCTATTCAATAGTTGAGTGCTTCCTACAGCCTCCTCTCTCTCTCTAAGCTTAATCACTTGCTACATCCATTAGAGTGAGTAGGAGATTTGTAAGAGATCTAGTTTTATTTGTATATCTTGTGAGGCTCTCACTTCCACCACCTCCCCATCTCTCATTTCCTATCTTGAAGATGAAGGATCTCTCTCTTTTCTAAGAGAGGTGAAGAAGAACAAGGGAAGGAGTCCCTTGGTGAAGATCAAGGCTAAAGACTTGGAGCTAGAGTGGGTAAGCCCTTGGAGAAGGCAGAAGACTCAAGCTCAAGTGGGTAAGACCTTGGTGGAAAGCTTCTCCGAGTGAAGGTGAAGTCAAAGGCGGAAGATCCAAGAAGAGTGGGTAATTCCTACAAGGCCGAAGACTTGTGCAAGAGTGGGTAAGTCCTTGGAGAAGGCCGAAGACTCTTGCAAAGTGGGTAAGTCCTTGGTAAGGTTGAAGACTCTTTTGTATTGGATAGGTAAGTCCTTTGTTGGTCATGCATTGTAAGTCTTATAATTGAATATAAGAGTGCAATTGGTTGAAGTCCTAGAGGTTGACCTCTCTAGGCAAGTGGACTGACACACTTCTAGTTTGAAGTGTGGAACCACTCTAAATAGCTTGTCTATTTTGGTGCATGTTCAATCTCTCTTATCCTTTCTATGCATGATTTAGTTGCACTCAAATTACCTATTTAGCAACCTTATCTTGTCATATAATTTGAAGGTTTAATGAGTTTTGTTTAAGTGCTTTCAGCTCTATTCACCCCCCCTCTAGAGCACCTAAGTCACCCATCTAGGATCCAACAAGTGGTATCAGAGCGGGTCTTCTCCAAGCATACTTCAACAAGTAGGAGAAGATGGGTGACTACCTAGGAGGGAGACTCTCGAGCAGCCTTCCAATCTTTGATGGGAGCAACTTCCTATATTGGAGAAGAAGACTTAAATTCTTCATCCAAGGATCAAGCCTCGAGATGTGGCAAATGGTGAACAGCCCATACATTCTACCAAAGACAAACATTGAAGAATGGGATTAAGCCACCTTGATGAAAGCAACCTTGAATGCTAGAGCCATGCATGTACTTTATGCCTCCATGACCCCCACCGAGTTCAACCGGATTTCTTCTTGTGAGACGGCCTATGAGGTATGGAGAAAGCTTTGCATCACTTATGAAGGGACAGATCAAGTGAAGGAAAGCAAAGTGTACATGCTCAAAGGGTTTCTTGAGAACTTCAATATGGGAAAGGATGAGAGCATAGCCAACATGTACTCAAGGCTCAACACCATCTTGAATGGTCTTGCTGTTCTAGGACATCCTATGTCTAGTGGAGAGATCAACTCAAAGATTCTTAGAACTCTCCCCAAGATATGGGAATCCAAGGTGACTTCCATTGAAGAAGCAAGGTCGCTTAGGGATATTCCTATTGAAGAGCTCATTGGAAATCTACAAGCACATGAAGCCACGCTTGACAAGAGGGAGGAAGTAGAAAGACAAGAGAAGAAAGAGCTAAATAGAATGAAGAAGACTGAAATAAAGGCTCAAATTGAAGCTATCATGGAAAAAGTCTCTCCATCCTCTCAAGCTAAAGAAGATGCCATGTACTCCAAGGGTAGACTCTACAAAGGCAAGTCCTCCTCCATCTGGTGCTTCACATGTGGAAAGAAGGGTCACTACAAGGAAGATTTCCCACAAGGCAAAAAGACCCATCTTCACAAGAAGAAATGGCACTCAAGCTCAAGTGGCTCCTCCAACTCAAGCTCAAGTGAAGATTCATGTGAAGGATCAAGCTTAAGCTCTAGTGATGAAGGAGAATGTCATTTTGCTCTTGTAGCATCAACAAGTGAAGACTCAAATGAGGTAAATCTAGACTCTTTAGATAAAGAATCCTTGATTGATCTCATTCATGATATTTGTGCATCTCTTAAGTCTTCTCAAAAGAAAAAGAAAATGCTTGCTAAATTGTTGATAATTTGTATGTAGAAATAAATGATCTTGAACATGAAAATTCTTGCTTGCTTAATGATAAAAATGATTGTCTTAGCCAAGTAGACTCTCTTAAACTTGAAAATGCTAGTTTACTTGATAAGATTAAATTTCTAGAAGTTCAACCTCTCATGCCTAATTCTAATGAAGAACATACTTTAATTGTTGATTCTCTCATGCATGACATTGATGTTCTTAAATCTGAAAACAAAAACAAAGATTTTGTTTTGCATGAATTAGAACTAGAAAATGCCTCCTTGCTTGCTAAAATAAATGGGCATGAATCTTGCTCTAGTTCTACTAGTAGAGAGAATGATGTTTCTGCTCTTCCTATTGATAGAAATTCTTATTTAACTAAAACTCTTTGCTTAGAAAATGATCTTCTACATGCTAGAGATAACATTAATCAATTATCTTCTACAATTGCTTCTCTTAAGCATGATAATGATAGTTTAAGATCTTCTTTGCAAAGATTCTTAGTTGGTAAAAAGAATCTTAATAAAATCCTAGACCATACTACTAAACAAATTGGTAGACATGGTTTAGGGTATGTTAGTAGTCAAGGGAACAACAAAGATAAAGGACCTCCAATATTCCATGGAGAATCCTCTAGTTCCAAGACTATAGGCACATGCAACTATTGCAATGAATTAGGTCATTATTCTAATTGTTGTCCTTTTAGGAAAGCACCCAAGAGAAATAAGATTTGGGTTGCTAAGCTAACTCCTCCGGACCCAAAAACATGATTGGGGACCATTTCATCTTTCTTCTTGTAGGTACTTGCAAATGGATTGACTTGAGCCACTAAATTGCAAATTGACTTCTCAATCCACATGAAAGAAGAAAGGTGAGATGTGTAGAGGGTGACAACAATTGGAAAAGGAATGGTAAGAACAAAGGTAATGTATTTATTGCTTATAACCATTTCTAACTTGTTTTTGTCAAGTTAGTGTGCACTATACATATGGTTTTTGAGTCAAAAGTGGCATTTTGTGATTCTCTTCACACTCTTGCTCAAAAAATGTTTCTAATGCTTCTATAGGGCATTACTAACTTGCTTAGACATGTCTGGATATGATTTGTATTTTAAGCATGCCTTTAAATATATAAAATAGGTGTGCTTGTTGACAATTGCTCTGTCGGTCGAGTTTGCCCTATTGAAACTCGACCGATAGGCACAAATGGGGTTGCCAACAGCTGTCATCGGTCGAGTTGTCAATGCACAGAACTCGACCGATCACACTGTGCACAAAATATACATTTGGCTTATTGAGTGAGAATTTCCCTCTCAACTATATTTTCTCAACCAATAGACTTATTCTTTGGCACTCTCATTTGGTACCTTTATATATGCATATTGCGATGATCTAAATTGCCTATCTTGCTTACAACTCTATCTCTCTAATTGCTCTAAATTGGTATATCTATATCTTGCAATTACTTGCTTTGAGTTGTTTTACAGGTCTTGATGATGATCTATTTGGATCTCTTGGTTGTGTCTAAAATTGCTTCCATTGTACTCTAACTTGCTACATCTATCTAGGTGTATACCTTTTTTTTTATACATACAACCTTGAGGTTCATAGGGGTAATCATCTTATGGTAGGAATGCATATTTAGTGAGTTATATCCTTTCATGCTTCTAAAATTGCATATCTCTTTGTTTGGATATATCTCTTCATCTACTCATAGCTTGCTCTTTAACTTGTGTATCTTTTGGTATCTCTTGCTATGATCTAGATCCTACTAGTAGTCCTAACTTGTGATATCATCTACTAGTAGTTCACATACATGTAGTTCTAACCCTATTTACAATTGACATCTTTGCTCATCTATATGCTATGCTTATACATGCTCAAGCTTGTTCCTTAAATTGAATATCTACTATCTTGAGTTGCTTGCATAACATTGTGATGCAGGGTACATAGATCTACATGATATGTGGGAATTGGAGTTTTTATTGGATTTTATGCAGGTTTTGCTCCAATCTCAGTTTTTGCTGCAAGTATAGTGTTTTTTATGTCGAAACACCCTTATGAGCAAGACTCATTGCCACGCCATGAGCTCCGATGGTTTTTGGTCAAATTCCATCATCTTGAGGGTCAAAATTGTGATTTATTGTTTTTCTGCAGCACTTTATCTTGCATTTTTGGGATGTTCAAGTATATGATTTAACTTGCTTTTCTTTCTATGCTTGGACAAGCCCCTATCTGCGCTCTTCTACTCTCCTTATATATTTGTGTTATCTCCTTTCTCTTTAACAAGTGATGTTTCTTTTTTCTTCATAACCCCCACCTTTTTGAAATGACAAAGGGGGAGAAAGGTAATGTCTTCTTTTAAAAAGAGGAAGAAGGCATGTCTTACATGAAGAAGAGAAGTATGTTCATGTAAAGGGAGAAGGTAAAGGGGAGAAGACATATATGTGTAGAACATATATGAGTATAAGACATGGTATTCTATAAATGTTATGAAAGCTAACCATGCAGGAGAAATAGCATCAATTGAGGGGGAGTATGAGAACTCCACTAGCATCAATTGAGGGGGAGCATATGAACTCAATTCCATTGAAACCCCTAGGTTTCTCCAAAGGTATGATTTTACTTGAAAGCTTTCAATACATTTATGGAATGGTTTGTCATCTTCAAAAAGGGAGAGAATGTTGACTCAAGGTCAATTAGGTCAATGTTGACTCACGTCTAAATTGACTAAACCCGTGTTTTGATGATGACTAACCATTCCACATATTGGTGTCTAATGCTTCTACTTGAGTGATTTCAGATTGGGTATAGACACACTCCAATTGCCCTAACTTGCGCATCTCAAATTGGAGAAATGACAAGTCAAAGTCATACAAGTGCATGTTTTTGTAATATGGTGTATATCCTTTAGAATCATGTTGTAAATCACTTGTAATGATTGTATGACTTGTAATTAAGCTTAGAAAAATATCAGGAACACTTAGATCGAATATTAGAGCACTTTTAATGCAACTTTGAAAATTAATTACATGCACTTGTTCGGTCGAGTTTTCCACCCTGAAACTCGACCGATCAACCTTGGTCGATTTTCTAAAGATTGCATCGGTCGAGTTGTGCACTCACAGAAATCGACCGATTGGGTAGTAGGCAAGTTCCAGTTGGAATGGTCGGTCGAGTTTCCTCAGAATAAACTCGACCGATCATTTCAATATCGGGTTGCCTGTTACTTGATCGGTCGAGTTACACATATTGAAACTCGACCGATTGCACTGTACGGAAAAGTGCAGAAAAGTGTTTCTAGCCGTTGTGGAGTTGCAACAAGTGAAAATATATCCGTTGCAAGCCACAAAACGGCTAGTTTTCGTTCTTAAGTGTTCCCAAAGGCTAAGAGGCATCCCCAGCTATAAATAGGACCCCTTGGGCTTCATTCCAAGGTTGAGCATTCATTGCAAACTCCTTGTGAGGTTCCTATTCAATAGTTGAGTGCTTCCTACAGACTCCTCTCTCTCTCTAAGCTTAATCACTTGCTACATCCATTAGAGTGAGTAGGAGATTTGTAAGAGAGCTAGTTTTATTTGTATATCTTGTGAGGCTCTCACTTCCACCACCTCCCCATCTCTCATTTCCTATCTTGAAGATGAAGGTTCTCTCTCTTGTCCAAGAGAGGTGAAGAAGAACAAGGGAAGGAGTCCCTTGTTGAAGATCAAGGCTAAAGACTTGGAGCTAGAGTGGGTAAGCCCTTGGAGAAGGCAGAAGACTCAAGCTCAAGTGGGTAAGACCTTGGTGGAAAGCTTCTCCGAGTGAAGGTGAAGTCAAAGGCGGAAGATCCAAGAAGAGTGGGTAATTCCTACAAGGCCGAAGACTTGTGCAAGAGTGGGTAAGTCCTTGGAGAAGGCCGAAGACTCTTGCAAAGTGGGTAAGTCCTTGGTAAGGTTGAAGACTCTTTTGTATTGGATAGGTAAGTCCTTTGTTGGTCATGCATTGTAAGTCTTATAATTGAATATAAGAGAAGTCCTAGAGGTTGACCTCTCTAGGCAAGTGGACTGACACACTTATAGTTTGAAGTGTGGAACCACTCTAAATAGCTTGTCTATTTTGGTGAATGTTAAATCTCTCTTATCCTTGCTATGCATGATTTAGTTGCACTCAAATTACCTATTTAGCAACCTTATCTTGTCATATAATTTGTAGGTTTAATGAGTTTTGTTTAAGTGCTTTCAGCTCTATTCACCCCCCCTCTAGACCACCTAAGTCACCCATCTAGGATCCAACAAGTGGTATCAGAGCGGGTCTTCTCCAAGCATACTTCAACAAGTAGGAGAAGATGGGTGACTACCTAGGAGGGAGACTCTCAAGCAGCCTTCCAATCTTTGATGGGAGCAACTTCCTATATTGGAGAAGAAGACCTAAATTCTTCATCCAAGGATCAAGCCTCGAGATGTGGCAAATGGTGAACAGCCCATACATTCTACCAAAGACAAACATTGAAGAATGGGATGAAGCCGCCTTGATGAAAGCAACCTTGAACGCTAGAGCCATGCATATACTTTATGCCTCCATGACCCCCACCGAGTTCAACCGGATTTCTTCTTGTGAGACGGCCTATGAGGTATGGAGAAAGATTTGCATCACTTATGAAGGGACAGATCAAGTGAAGGAAAGCAAAGTGTACATGCTCAAAGGGTTGCTTGAGAACTTCAAGATGGGAAAGGATGAGAGCATAGCCAACATGTACTCAAGGCTCAACACCATCTTGAATGGTCTTGCTGTTCTAGGACATCCTATGTCTAGTGGAGAGATCAACTCAAAGATTCTTAGAACTCTCCCCAAGAGATGGGAATCCAAGGTGACTTCCATTGAAGAAGCAAGGTCTCTTAGGGATATTCCTATTGAAGTGCTCATTGGAAATCTACAAGCACATGAAGCCACGCTTGACAAGAGGGAGGAAGTAGAAAGACAAGAGAAGAAAGAGCTAAAGAGAATGAAGAAGGATGAAATAAAGGCTCAAATTGAAGCTATCATGGAAAAAGTCTCTCCATCCTCTCAAGCTAAAGAAGATGCCATGTACTCCAAGGGTAGACTCTACAAAGGCAAGTCCTCCTCCATCCGGTGCTTCACATGTGGAAAGAAGGGTCACTACAAGGAAGATTGCCCACAAGGCAAAAAGACCCATCTTCACAAGAAGAAATGGCACTCAAGCTCAAGTGGCTCCTCCAACTCAAGCTCAAGTGAAGATTCATGTGAAGGATCAAGCTCAAGCTCTAGTGATGAAGGAGAATGTCATTTTGCTCTTGTAGCATCAACAAGTGAAGACTCAAATGAGGTAAATCTAGACTCTTTAGATAAATAATCCTTGATTGATCTCATTCATGATATTTGTGCATCTCTTAAGACTTCTCAAAAGAAAAAGAAAAAACTTGCTAAAATTGTTGATAATTTGTATGTAGAATTAAATGATCTTGAACATGCAAATTCTTGCTTGCTTAATGATAAAAATGATTGTCTTAGCCAAGTAGACTCTCTTAAACTTGAAAATGCTAGTTTACTTGATAAGATTAAATTTCTAGAAGTTCAACCTCTCATGCCTAATTCTAATGAAGAACATACTTTAATTGTTGATTCTCTCATGCATGACATTGATGTTCTTAAATCTGAAAACAAAAACAAAGATTTTGTTTTGCATGAATTAGAACTAGAAAATGCCTCCTTGCTTGGTAAAATAAATGCGCATGAATCTTTCTCTAATTGTACTAGTAGAGAGAATGATGTTGCTGCTCTTCATATTGATAGATATTCTTATTTAACTAAAAATCTTTGCTTAGAAAATGATCTTCTACATGCTAGAGATAGCATTAATCAATTATCTTCTACAATTGCTTCTCTTAAGAATGATAATGATAGTTTAAGATCTTCTTTGCAAAGATTCTTAGTTGGTAAAAAGAATCTTAATCAAATCCTAGACCATACTACTAAACAAATTGGTAGACATGGTTTAGGGTATGTTAGTAGTCAAGGGAACAACAAAGATAAAGGACCTCCAATATTCCATGGAGAATCCTCTAGTTCCAAGACTATAGGCACATGCAACTATTGCAATGAATTAGGTCATTATTCTAATTGTTGTCCTTTTAGGAAAGCACCCAAGAGAAATAGGATTTGGGTTGCTAAGCTAACTCCTCCGGACCCAAAAACATGATTGGGGACCATTTCATCTTTCTTCTTGTAGGTACTTGCAAATGGATTGACTTGAGCCACTAAATTGCAAATTGACTTCTCAATCCACATGAAAGAAGAAAGGTGAGATGTGTAGAGGGTGACAACAATTGGAAAAGGAATGGTAAGAACAAAGGTAATGTCTTTATTGCTTATAACCATTTCTAACTTGTTTTTGTCAAGTTAGTGTGCACTATACATATGGTTTTTGAGTCAAAAGTGGCATTTTGTGATTCTCTTCACACTCTTGCTCAAAAAATGTTTCTAATGCTTCTATAGTGCATTACTAACTTGCTTAGACATGTCTGGATATGATTTGTATTTTAAGCATGCCTTTAAATATATAAAATAGGTGTGCTTGTTGACAGCTGCTCTGTCGGTCGAGTTTGCCCTATTGAAACTCGACCGATAGGCACCAATGGGGTTGCCAACAGCTATCATCGGTCGAGTTGTCAATGCACAGAACTCGACCGATCACACTGTGCACAGAATATACATTTGGCTTATTGAGTGAGAATTTCCCTCTCAACTAGATTTTCTCAACCAATAGCCTTATTCTTTGGCACTCTCATTTGGTACCTTTATATATGCATATTGCGATGATCTAAATTGCCTATCTTGCTTACAACTCTATCTCTCTAATTGCTCTAAATTGGTATATCTATATCTTGAAATTACTTGCTTTGAGTTGTTTTGCAGGTCTTGATGATGATCTCTTTGGATCTCTTGGTTGTGTCTAAAATCAATTCCGTTGTACTCTAACTTGCTACATCTATCTAGGTGTATACCTTTTTTTTATACATACAACCTTGAGGTTCATAGGGGTAATCATCTTATGGTAGGAATGCATATTTTGTGAGTTATATCCTTTCATGCTTCTAAAATTGCATATCTCTTTGTTTGGATATATCTCTTCATCTACTCATAGCTTGCTCTTTAACTTGTGTATCTTTTGGTATCTCTTGCTATGATCTAGATCCTACTAGTAGTCCTAACTTGTGATATCATCTACTAGTAGTTCACATACATGTAGTTCTAACCCTGTTTACAATTGACATCTTTGCTCATCTATATGCTATGCTTATACATGCTCAAGCTTGTTCCTTAAATTGAATATCTACTATCTTGAGTTGCTTGCATAACATTGTGATGCAGGGTACATAGATCTACATGATATGTGGGAATTGGAGTTTTTTTTGGATTTTATGCAGGTTTTGCTCCAATCTCAGTTTTTGCTGCATGTATAGTGTTTTTTATGCAGAAACACCCTTCTGAGCAAGACTAGTTGCCATGCCATGAGCTCCGATGGTTTTTGGTCAAATACCATCATCTTGAGGGTCAAAATTGTGATTTATTGTTTTTCTGCAGCACTTTATCTTGCATTTTTGGGATGTTCAAGTATATGCTTTAACTTACTTTTCTTTCTATGCTTGGACAAGCCCCTATCTGCGCTCTTCTACTCTCCTTATATATTTGTGTTATCTCCTTTCTCTTTAACAAGTGATGTTTCTTTTTTCTTCATAACCCCCACCTTTTTGAAATGATAAAGGGGGAGAAAGGTAATGTCTTCTTTTAAAAAGAGGAAGAAGGCATGTCTTACATGAAGAAGAGAAGTATGTTCATGTAAAGGGAGAAGGTAAAGGGGAGAAGACATATATGTGTAGAACATATATGAGTAGAAGACATGGTATTCTATAAATGTTATGAAAGCTAACCATGCAGGAGACATAGCATCAATTGAGGGGGAGTATGAGAACTCCACTAGCATCAATTGAGGGGGAGCATATGAACTCAATTCCATTGAAACCCCTAGGTTTCTCCAAAGGTATGATTTTACTTGAAAGCTTTCAATACATTTATGGAATGGTTTGTCATCTTCAAAAAGGGGGAGAATGTTGACTCAAGGTCAATTAGGTCAATGTTGACTCACGTCTAAATTGACTAAACTCGTGTTTTGATGATGACTAACCATTCCACATATTGGTGTCTAATGCTTCTACTTGAGTGATTTCAGATTGGGTATAGACACACTCCAATTGCCCTAACTTGCGCATCTCAAATTGGAGAAAAGACAAGTCAAAGTCATACAAGTGCATGTTTTTGTAATATGATGTATATCCTTTAGAATCATGTTGTAAATAACTTGTAATGATTGTATGACTTGTAATTAAGCTTAGAAAAATATTAGGAACACTTAGATCGAATATTAGAGCACTTTTAATGCAACTTTGAAAATCAATTACAGGCACTTGTTCGGTCGAGTTTCCCACCCTGAAACTCGACCGATCAACCTTGGTCGATTTTCTGAAGATTGCATCGGTCGAGTTGTGCACTCACAGAACTCGACCGATTGGGTAGTAGGCAAGTTCCAGTTGGAATGGTCCGTCGAGTTTCCTCAGAACAAACTCGACCGATCATTTCAATATCGGGCTGCCTGCTACTTGATCGGTCGAGTTACACATATTGAAACTCAGCCGATTGCACTGTACGGAAAAGTGCAGAAAAGTGTTTCTAGCCGTTGTGGAGTTGCAACAAGTGAAAATATATCCGTTGCAAGCCACAAAACGGCAAGTTTTCGTTCTTAAGTGTTCCCAAAGTCTAAGAGGCATCCCCAGCTATAAATAGGACCCCTTGGGCTTCATTCCAAGGTTGAGCATTCATTGCAAACTCCTTGTGAGGATCCTATTCAATAGTTGAGTGCTTCCTACAGCCTCCTCTTTCTCTCTAAGCTTAATCACTTGCTACATCCATTAGAGTGAGTAGGAGATTTGTAAGAGAGCTAGTTTTATTTGTATATCTTGTGAGGCTCTCACTTCCACCACCTCCCCATCTCTCATTTCCTATCTTGAAAATGAAGGTTCTCTCTCTTGTCCAAGAGAGGTGAAGAAGAACAAGGGAAGGAGTCCCTTGGTGAAGATCAAGGCTAAAGACTTGGAGCTAGAGTGGGTAAGCCCTTGGAGAAGGCAGAAGACTCAAGCTCAAGTGGGTAAGACCTTGGTGGAAAGCTTCTCCGAGTGAAGGTGAAGTCAAAGGAGGAAGATCCAAGAAGAGTGGGTAATTCCTACAAGGCCGAAGACTTGTGCAAGAGTGGGTAAGTCCTTGGAGAAGGCCGAAGACTCTTGCAAAGTGGGTAAGTCCTTGGTAAGGTTTAAGACTCTTTTGTATTGGATAGGTAAGTCCTTTGTTGGTCATGCATTGTAAGTCTTATAATTGAATATAAGAGTGCAATTGGTTGAAGTCCTAGAGGTTGACCTCTCTAGGCAAGTGGACTGACACACTTCTAGTTTGAAGTGTGGAACCACTCTAAATAGCTTGTCTATTTTGGTGCATGTTCAATCTCTCTTATCCTTTCTATGCATGATTTAGTTGCACTCAAATTACCTATTTAGCAACCTTATCTTGTCATATAATTTGAAGGTTTCATGAGTTTTGTTTAAGTTCTTTCAGCTCTATTCACCCCCCCTCTAGAGCACCTAAGTCACCCATCTAGGATCCAACAAGTGGTATCAGAGCGGGTCTTCTCCAAGCATACTTCAACAAGTAGGAGAAGATGGGTGACTACCTAGGAGGGAGACTCTCGAGCAGCCTTCCAATCTTTGATGGGAGCAACTTCCTATATTGGAGAAGAAGACTTAAATTCTTCATCCAAGGATCAAGCCTCGAGATGTGGCAAATGGTGAACAGCCCATACATTCTACCAAAGACAAACATTGAAGAATGGGATGAAGCCACCTTGAACGCTAGAGCCATGCATATACTTTATGCCTCCATGACCCCCACCGAGTTCAACCGGATTTCTTCTTGTGAGACGGCCTATGAGGTATGGAGAAAGCTTTGCATCACTTATGAAGGGACAGATCAAGTGAAGGAAAGCAAAGTGTACATGCTCAAAGGGTTGCTTGAGAACTTCAAGATGGGAAAGGATGAGAGCATAGCCGACATGTACTCAAGGCTCAACACCATCTTGAATGGTCTTGCTGTTCTAGGACATCCTATGTCTAGTGGAGAGATCAACTCAAAGATTCTTAGAACTCTCCCTAAGAGATGGGAATCCAAGGTGACTTCCATTGAAGAAGCAAGGTCGCTTAGGGATATTCCTATTGAAGAGATCATTGGAAATCTACAAGCACATGAAGCCATGCTTGACAAGAGGGAGGAAGTAGAAAGACAAGAGAAGAAAGAGCTAAAGAGAATGAAGAAGGCTGAAATAAAGGCTCAAATTGAAGCTATCATGTAAAAAGTCTCTCCATCCTCTCAAGCTAAAGAAGATGCCATGTACTCCAAGGGTAGACTCTACAAAGGCAAGTCCTCCCCCATCCGGTGCTTCACATGTGGAAAGAAGGGTCACTACAAGGAAGATTGCCCACAAGGCAAAAAGACCCATCTTCACAAGAATAAATGGCACTCAAGCTCAAGTGGCTCCTCCAACTCAAGCTCAAGTGAAGATTCATGTGAAGGATCAAGCTCAAGCTCTAGTGATGAAGGAGAATGTCATTTTGCTCTTGTAGCATCAACAAGTGAAGACTCAAATGAGGTAAATCTAGACTCTTTAGATAAAGAATCCTTGATTGATCTCATTCATGATATTTGTGCATCTCTTAAGTCTTCTCAAAAGAAAAAGAAAAAGCTTGCTAAAATTGTTGATAATTTGTATGTAGAATTAAATGATCTTGAACATGCAAATTCTTGCTTGCTTAATGATAAAAATGATTGTCTTAGCCAAGTAGACTCTCTTAAACTTGAAAATGCTAGTTTACTTGATAAGATTAAATTTCTAGAAGTTCAACCTCTCATGCCTAATTCTAATGAAGAACATACTTTAATTGTTGATTCTCTCATGCATGACATTGATGTTCTTAAATATGAAAACAAAAACAAAGATTTTGTTTTGCATGAATTAGAACTAGAAAATGCCTCCTTGCTTGCTAAAATAAATGGGCATGAATCTTGCTCTAGTTCTACTAGTAGAGAGAATGATGTTGCTGCTCTTCATATTGATAGAGATTCTTATTTAACTAAAACTCTTTGCTTAGAAAATGATCTTCTACATGCTAGAGATAACATTAATCAATTATCTTCTACAATTGCTTCTCTTAAGCATGATAATGATAGTTTAAGATCTTCTTTGCAAAGATTCTTAGTTGGTAAAAAGAATCTTAATAAAATCCTAGACCATACTACTAAACAAATTGGTAGACATGGTTTAGGGTATGTTAGTAGTCAAGGGAACAACAAAGATAAAGGACCTCCAATATTCCATGGAGAATCCTCTAGTTCCAAGACTATAGGCACATGCAACTATTGCAATGAATTAGGTCATTATTCTAATTGTTGTCCTTTTAGGAAAGCACCCAAGAGAAATAGGATTTGGGTTTCTAAGCTAACTCCTCCGGACCCAAAAACATGATTGGGGACCATTTCATCTTTCTTCTTGTAGGTACTTGCAAATGGATTGACTTGAGCCACTAAATTGCAAATTGACTTCTCAATCCACATGAAAGAAGAAAGGTGAGATGTGTAGAGGGTGACAACAATTGGAAAAGGAATGGTAAGAACAAAGGTAATGTCTTTATTGCTTATAACCATTTCTAACTTGTTTTTGTCAAGTTAGTGTGCACTATACATATGGTTTTTGAGTCAAAAGTGGCATTTTGTGATTCTCTTCACACTCTTGCTCAAAAAATATTTCTAATGCTTCTATAGTGCATTACTAACTTGCTTAGACATGTCTGGATATGATTTGTATTTTAAGCATGCCTTTAAATATATAAAATAGGTGTGCTTGTTGACAGCTGCTCTGTCGGTCGAGTTTGCCCTATTGAAACTCGACCGATAGGCACCAATGGGGTTGCCAACAGCTGTCATCAGTCGAGTCGTCAATGCACAGAACTCGACCGATCACACTATGCACAGAATATACATTTGGCTTGTTGAGTGAGAATTTCCCTGTCAACTAGATTTTCTCAACCAATAGCCTTATTCTTTGGCACTCTCATTTGGTACCTTTATATATGCATATTGCGATGATCTAAATTTTCTATCTTGCTTACAACTCTATCTCTCTAATTGCTCTAAATTGGTATATCTATATCTTGTAATTACTTGCTTTGAGTTGTTCTGCAGGTCTTGATGATGATCTCTTTGGATCTCTTGGTTGTGTCTAAAATCGCTTCCGTTGTACTCTAACTTGCTACATCTATCTAGGTGTATACCTTTTTTTTATACATACAACCTTGAGGTTCATAGGGGTAATCATCTTATGGTAGGAATGCATATTTACTGAGTTATATCCTTTCATGCTTCTAAAATTGCATATCTCTTTGTTTGGATATATCTCTTCATCTACTCATAGCTTGTTCTTTAACTTGTGTATCTTTTGGTATCTCTTGCTATGATCTAGATCCTACTAGTAGTCCTAACTTGTGATATCATCTACTAGTAGTTCACATACATGTAGTTCTAACCCTGTTTACAATTGACATCTTTTCTCATCTATATGTTATGCTTATACATGCTCAAGCTTGTTCCTTAAATTGAATATTTACTATCTTGAGTTGCTTGCATAACATTGTGATGCAGGGTACATAGATCTACATGATATGTGGGAATTGGAGTTTTTATTGGATTTTATGCAGGTTTTGCTCCAATCTCAGTTTTTGCTGCAAGTATAGTGTTTTTTATGCAGAAACACCCTTCTGAGCAAGACTCATTGCAATGCCATGAGCTCCGATGGTTTTTGGTCAAATTCCATCAACTTGAGGGTCAAAATTGTGATTTATTGTTTTTCTGCAGCACTTTATCTTGCATTTTTGGGATGTTCAAGTATATGCTTTAACTTGCTTTTCTTTCTATGCTTGGACAAGCCCCTATCTGCGCTCTTCTACTCTACTTATATATTTGTGTTATCTCCTTTCTCTTTAACAAGTGATGTTTCTTTTTTCTTCATAACCCCCACCTTTTTGAAATGACAAAGGGGGAGAAAGGTAATGTCTTCTTTTAAAAAGAGGAAGAAGGAATGTCTTACATGAAGAAGAGAAGTATGTTCATGTAAAGGGAGAAGGTAAAGGGGAGAAGACATATATGTGTAGAACATATATGAGTAGAAGACATGGTATTCTATAAATGTTATGAAAGCTAACCATGCAGGAGAAATTGCATCAATTGAGGGGGAGTATGAGAACTCCACTAGCATCAATTGAGGGGGAGCATATGAACTCAATTCCATTGAAACCCCTAGGTTTCTCCAAAGGTATGATTTTACTTGAAAGCTTTCAATACATTTATGGAATGGTTTGTCATCTTCAAAAAGGGGGAGAATGTTGACTCAAGGTCAATTAGGTCAATGTTGACTCACGTCTAAATTGACTAAACCTGTGTTTTGATGATGACTAACCATTCCACATATTGGTGTCTAATGCTTCTACTTGAGTGATTTCAGATTGGGTATAGACACACTCCAATTGCCCTAACTTGCGCATCTCAAATTGGAGAAAAGACAAGTCAAAGTCATACAAGTGCATGTTTTTGTAATATGATGTATATCCTTTAGAATCATGTTGTAAATCACTTGTAATGATTGTATGACTTGTAATTAAGCTTAGAAAAATATCAGGAACACTTAGATCGAATATTAGAACACTTTTAATGCAACTTTGAAAATCAATTACAGGCACTTGTTCGGTCGAGTTTCCCACCCTGAAACTCGACCGATCAACCTTGGTCGATTTTCTGAAGATTGCATCGGTCGAGTTGTGCACTCACAGAACTCGACCGATTGGGTAGTAGGAAAGTTCCAGTTGTAATGGTCGGTCGATTTTCCTCAGAACAAACTCGACCGATCATTTCAATATCGGGCTGCCTGCTACTTGATCGGTCAAGTTACACATATTGAAACTCGACCGATTGCACTGTACGAAAAAGTGCAGAAAAGTGTTTGTAGCCGTTGTGGAGTTGCAACAAGTGAAAATATATCTGTTGCAAGCCACAAAATGGCTAGTTTTCATTCTTAAGTGTTCCCAAAGGCTAAGAGGCATCCCCAGCTATAAATAGGACCCCTTGGGCTTCATTCCAAGGTTGAGCATTCATTGCAAACTCCTTGTGAGGTTCCTATTCAATAGTTGAGTGCTTCCTACAGCCTCCTCTCTCTCTCTAAGCTTAATCACTTGCTACATCCATTAGAGTGAGTAGGAGATTTGTAAGAGAGCTAGTTTTATTTGTATATCTTGTGAGGCTCTCATTTCCACCACCTCCCCATCTCTCATTTCCTATCTTGAAGATGAAGGTTCTCTCTCTTGTCCAAGAGAGGTGAAGAAGAACAAGGGAAGGAGTCCCTTGGTGAAGATCAAGGCTAAAGACTTGGAGCTAGAGTGGGTAAGCCCTTGGAGAAGGCAGAAGACTCAAGCTCAAGTGGGTAAGACCTTGGTGGAAAGCTTCTCCGAGTGAAGGTGAAGTCAAAGGCGGAAGATCCAAGAAGAGTGGGTAATTCCTACAAGGCCGAAGACTTGTGCAAGAGTGGGTAAGTCCTTGGAGAAGGCCGAAGACTCTTGAAAAGTGGGTAAGTCCTTGGTAAGGTTGAAGACTCTTTTGTATTGGATAGGTAAGTCCTTTGTTGGTCATGCATTGTAAGTCTTATAATTGAATATAAGAGTGCAATTGGTTGAAGTCCTAGAGGTTGACCTCTCTAGGCAAGTGGACTGACACACTTCTAGTTTGTAGCGTGGAACCACTCTAAATAGCTTGTCTATTTTGGTGCATGTTCAATCTCTCTTATCCTTGCTATGCATGATTTAGTTGCACTCAAATTACCTATTTAGCAACCTTATCTTGTCATATAATTTGAAGGTTTCATGAGTTTTGTTTAAGTGCTTTTAGCTCTATTCACCCCCCCTCTAGCGCACCTAAGTCACCCATCTAGGATCCAACAAGTGGTATCAGAGCGGGTCTTCTCCAAGCATACTTCAACAAGTAGGAGAAGATGGGTGACTACCTAGGAGGGAGACTCTCGAGCAGCCTTCCAATCTTTGATGGGAGAAACTTCCTATATTGGAGAAGAAGACTTAAATTCTTCATCCAAGGATCAAGCCTCGAGATGTGGCAAATGGTGAACAACCCATACATTCTACCAAAGACAAACATTGAAGAATGGGATGAAGCCACCTTGATGAAAGCAACCTTGAACACTAGAGCCATGCATATACTTTATGCCTCCATGACCCCCACCGAGTTCAACCGGATTTCTTCTTGTGAGACGGCCTATGAGGTATGGAGAAAGCTTTGCATCACTTATGAAGGGACAGATCATGTGAAGGAAAGCAAAGTGTACATGCTCAAAGGGTTGCTTGAGAACTTCAAAATGGGAAAGGATGAGAGCATAGCCAACATGTACTCAAGGCTCAACACCATCTTGAATGGTCTTGCTGTTCTAGGACATCCTATGTCTAGTGGAGAGATCAACTCAAAAATTCTTAGAACTCTCCCCATGAGATGGGAATCCAAGGTGACTTCCATTGAAGAAGCAAGGTCGCTTAGGGATATTCCTATTGAAGAGCTCATTGGAAATCTACAAGCACATGAAGCCACGCTTGACAAGAGGGAGGAAGTAGAAAGACAAGAGAAGAAAGAGCTAAAGAGAATGAAGAAGGCTGAAATAAAGGCTCAAATTGAAGCTATCATGGAAAAATTCTCTCCATCCTCTCAAGCTAAAGAAGATGCCATGTACTCCAAGGGTAGACTCTACAAAGGCAAGTCCTCCTCCATCTGGTGATTCACATGTGGAAAGAAGGGTCACTACAAGGAAGATTTCCCACAAGGAAAAAAGACACATCTTCACAAGAAGAAATGGCACTCAAGCTCAAGTGGCTCCTCCAAGTCAAGCTCAAGTGAAGATTCATGTGAAGGATCAAGCTCAAGCTCTAGTGATGAAGGAGAATGTCATTTTGCTCTTGTAGCATCAACAAGTGAAGACTCAAATGATCTAAATCTAGACTCTTTAGATAAAGAATCCTTGATTGATCTCATTCATGATATTTGTGCATCTCTTAAGTCTTCTCAAAAGAAAAATAAAAAGCATGCTAAAATTGTTGATAATTTGTATGTAGAATTAAATGATCTTGAACATGCAAATTCTTGCTTGCTTAATGATAAAAATGATTGGCTTAGCCAAGTAGACTCTCTTAAACTTGAAAATGCTAGTTTACTTGATAAGATTAAATTTCTAGAAGTTCAACCTCTCATGCCTAATTCTAATGAAGAACATACTTTAATTGTTGATTCTCTCATGCATGACATTGATGTTCTTAAATCTGAAAACAAAAACAAAGATTTTGTTTTGCATGAATTAGAACTAGAAAATGCCTCCTTGCTTGCTAAAATAAATGGGCATGAATCTTGCTCTAGTTCTACTAGTAGAGAGAATGATGTTGCTGCTCTTCATATTGATAGAGATTCTTATTTAAATAAAACTCTTTACTTAGAAAATGATCTTCTACATGCTAGAGATAACATTAATCAATTATCTTCTACAATTGCTTCTCTTAAGCATGATAATGATAATTTAAGATCTTCTTTGCAAAGATTCTTAGTTGGTAAAAAGAATCTTAATCAAATCCTAGACCATACTACTAAACAAATTGGTAGACATGGTTTAGGGTATGTTAGTAGTCAAGGGAACAACAAAGATAAAGGACCTCCAATATTCCATGGAGAATCCTCTAGTTCCAAGACTATAGGCACATGCAACTATTGCAATGAATTAGGTCATTATTCTAATTGTTGTCCTTTTAGGAAAGCACCCAGGAGAAATAGGATTTGGGTTGCTAAGCTAACTCCTCCAGACCCAAAAACATAATTGGGGACCATTTCATCTTTCTTCTTGTAGGTACTTGCAAATGGATTGACTTGAGCCACTAAATTGCAAATTGACTTCTCAATCCACATGAAAGAAGAAAGGTGAGATGTGTAGAGGGTGACAACAATTGGAAAAGGAATGGTAAGAACAAAGGTAATGTCTTTATTTCTTATAACCATTTCTAACTTGTTTTTGTAAAGTTAGTGTGCACTATACATATGGTTTTTGAGTCAAAAGTGGCATTTTGTGATTCTCTTCACACTATTGCTCAAAAAATGTTTCTAATGCTTCTATAGTGCATTACTAACTTGCTTAGACATGTCTGGATATGATTTGTATTTTAAGCATGCCTTTAAATATATAAAATAGGTGTGCTTGTTGATAGCTGCTCTGTCGGTCGAGTTTTCCCTATTGAAACTCGACCGATAGGCACCAATGGGGTTGACAACAGCTGTCATCGGTCGAGTTGTCAATGCACAGAACTCGACCGATCACATTGTGCACAGAATATACATTTGGCTTATTGAGTGAGAATTTCCCTGTCAACTAGATTTTCTCAACCAATAGCCTTATTCTTTGGCACTCTCATTTGGTACCTTTATATATGCATATTGCGATGATCTAAATTGTCTATCTTGCTTACAACTCTATCTCTCTAATTGCTCTAAATTGGTATATCTATATCTTGCAATTACTTGCTTTGAGTTGTTCTGCAGGTCTTGATGATGATCTCTTTGGATCTCTTGGTTGTGTCTAAAATCGCTTCCGTTGTACTCTAACTTGCTACATCTATCTAGGTGTATACCTTTTTTTTATACATACAACCTTGAGGTTCATAGGGGTAATCATCTTATGGTAGGAATGCATATTTAATGAGTTATATCCTTTCATGCTTCTAAAATTGCATATCTCTTTGTTTGGATATATCTCTTCATCTACTCATAGCTTGCTCTTTAACTTGTGTATCTTTTGGTATCTCTTGCTATGATCTAGATCCTACTAGTAGTCCTAACTTGTGATATCATCTACTAGTAGTTCACATACATGTAGTTCTAACCCTGTTTACAATTGACATCTTTGCTCATCTATGGAATGGTTTGTCATCTTCAAAAAGGGGGAGAATGTTGACTCAAGGTCAATTAGGTCAATGTTGACTCACGTCTAAATTGACTAAACCTGTGTTTTGATGATGACTAACCATTCCACATATTGGTGTCTAATGCTTCTACTTGAGTGATTTCAGATTGGGTATAGACACACTCCAATTGCCCTAACTTGCGCATCTCAAATTGGAGAAAAGACAAGTCAAAGTCATACAAGTGCATGTTTTTGTAATATGATGTATATCCTTTAGAATCATGTTGTAAATCACTTGTAATGATTGTATGACTTGTAATTAAGCTTAGAGAAATATCAGGAACACTTAGATTGAATATTAGAGCACTTTTAATGCAACTTTGAAAATTAATTACAGGCACTTGTTCGGTCGAGTTTCCCACCCTGAAACTCGACTGATCAACCTTGGTCGATTTTCTGAAGATTGCATCGGTCGAGTTGTGCACTCACAAAACTCGACCGATTGGGTAGTAGGCAAGTTCTAGTTGGAATGGTCGGTCGAGTTTCCTCAGAACTAACTCGACCGATCATTTCAATATCGGGCTGTCTGCTACTCGATCGGTCGAGTTACACATATTGAAACTCGACCGATTGCACTGTACGGAAAAGTGCAGAAAAGTGTTTCTAGCCGTTGTGGATTTGAAACAAGTGAAAATATATCCGTTGCAAGCCACAAAATGGCTAGTTTTCGTTCTTAAGTTTTCCCAAAGGCTAAGAAGCATCCCCAGCTATAAATAGGACCCCTTGGGCTTCATTCCAAGGTTGAGCATTCATTGCAAACTCCTTGTGAGGTTCCTATTCAATAGTTGAGTGCTTCCTACAGCCTCCTCTCTCTCTCTAACCTTAATCACTTGCTACATCCATTAGAGTGAGTAGGAGATTTGTAAGAGAGCTAGTTTTATTTGTATATCTTGTGAGGCTCTCACTTCCACCACCTCCCCCTCTCATTCCCTATCTTGAACATGAAGGTTCTCTCTCTTGTCCAAGAGAGGTGAAGAAGAACAAGGGAAGGAGTCCCTTGGTGAAGATCAAGGCTAAAGAATTGGAGCTAGAGTGGGTAAGCCCTTGGAGAAGGCAGAAGACTCAAGCTCAAGTGGGTAAGACGTTGGTGGAAAGCTTCTCCGAGTGAAGGTGAAGTCAAAGGCGGAAGATCAAAGAAGAGTGGGTAATTCCTACAAGGCCGAAGACTTGTGCAAGAGTGGGTAATTCCTTGGAGAAGGCCGAAGACTCTTGCAAAGTGGGTAAGTCCTTGGTAAGGTTGAAGACTCTTTTGTATTGGATAGGTAAGTCCTTTGTTGGTCATGCGTTGTAAGTCTTATAATTGAATATAAGAGTATAATTGGTTGAAGTCCTAGAGGTTGACCTCTCTAGGCAAGTGGACTGACACACTTCTAGTTTGAAGTGTGGAACCACTCTAAATAGCTTGTCTATTTTGGTGCATGTTAAATCTCTCTTATCCTTTCTATGCATGATTTAGTTGCACTCAAATTACCTATTTAGCAACCTTATCTTGTCATATAATTTGAAGGTTTCATGAGTTTTGTTTAAGTGCTTTCAGCTCTATTCACCCCCCCTCTAGAGCACCTAAGTCACCCATCTAGGATCCAACAAGTGGTATCAGAGCGGGTCTTCTCCAAGCATACTTCAACAAGTAGGAGAAGATGGGTGACTACCTAGGAGGGAGACTCTCGAGCAGCCTTCCAATCTTTAATGGGAGCAACTTCCTATATTGGAGAAGAAGACTTAAATTCTTCATCCAAGGATCAAGCCTCGAGATGTGGCAAATGGTGAACAACCCATACATTCTACCAAAGACAAACATTGAAGAATGGGATGAAGCCACCTCCATGAAAGCAACCTTGAACGCTAGAGCCATGCATATACTTTATGCCTCCATGACCCCCACCAAGTTCAACCGGATTTCTTCTTGTGAGACGGCCTATGAGGTATGGAGAAAGCTTTGCATCACTTATGAAGGGACAGATCAAGTGAAGGAAAGCAAAGTGTACATGCTCAAAGGGTTGCTTGAGAACTTCAAGATGGGAAAGGATGAGAGCATAGCCGACATGTACTCAAGGCTCAACACCATCTTGAATGGTCTTGCTGTTCTAGGACATCCTATGTCTAGTGGAGAGATCAACTCAAAGATTCTTAGAACTCTCCCCAAGAGATGGGAATCCAAGGTGACTTCCATTGAAGAAGCAAGGTCGCTTAGGGATATTCCTATTGAAGAGCTCATTGGAAATCTACAAGCACATGAAGCCACGCTTGACAAGAGGGAGGAAGTAGAAAGACAAGAGAATAAAGAGCTAAAGAGAATGAAGAAGGCTGAAATAAAGGCTCAAATTGAAGCTATCATGGAAAAAGTCTCTCCGTCCTCTCAAGCTAAAGAAGATGCCATGTACTCCAAGGGTAGACTCTACAAAGGCAAGTCCTCCTCCATCCGGTGCTTCACAAGTGGAAAGAAGGGTCACTACAAAGAAGATTGCCCACAAGGCAAAAAGACCCATCTTCACAAGAAGAAATGGCACTCAAGCTCAAGTGGATCCTCCAACTCAAGCTCAAGTGAAGATTCATGTGAAGGATCAAGCTCAAGCTCTAGTGATGAAGGAGAATTTCATTTTGCTCTTGTAGCATCAACAAGTGAAGACTCAAATGAGGTAAATCTAGACTATTTAGATAAAGAATCCTTGATTGATCTCATTCATGATATTTGTGCATCTCTTAAGTCTTCTCAAAAGAAAAAGAAAAAGCTTGCTAAAATTGTTGTTAATTTGTATGTAGAATTAAATGATCTTGAACATGCAAATTCTTGCTTGCTTAATGATAAAAATGATTGTCTTAGCCAAGTAGACTCTCTTAAACTTGAAAATGCTAGTTTACTTGATAAGATTAAATTTCTAGAAGTTCAACGTCTCATGCCTAATTCTACTGAAGAACATACTTTAATTGTTGATTCTCTCATGCATGACATTGATGTTCTTAAATCTGAAAACAAAAACAAAGATTTTGTTTTGCATGAATTAGAACTAGAAAATGCCTCCTTGCTTGCTAAAATAAATGGGCATGAATCTTGCTCTAGGTCTACTAGTAGAGAGAATGATGTTGCTGCTCTTCATATTGATAGAGATTCTTATTTAACTAAAACTCTTTGCTTAGAAAATGATCTTCTACATGCTAGAGATAACATTAATCAATTATCTTCTACAATTGCTTCTCTTAAGCATGATAATGATAGTTTAAGATCTTCTTTGCAAAGATTCTTAGTTGGTAAAAAGAATCTTAATCAAATCCTAGACCATACTACTAAACAAATTGGTAGACATGGTTTAGGGTATGTTAGTAGTCAAGGGAACAACAAAGATAAAGGACCTCCAATATTCCATGGAGAATCCTCTAGTTCCAAGACTATAGGCACATGCAACTATTGCAATGAATTAGGTCATTATTCTAATTGTTGTCCTTTTAGGAAAGCACCCAAGAGAAATAGGATTTGGGTTGCTACGATAACTCCTCCGGACCCAAAAACATGATTGGGGACCATTTCATCTTTCTTCTTGTAGGTACTTGCAAATGGATTGACTTGAGCCACTAAATTGCAAATTGACTTCTCAATCCACATGAAAGAAGAAAGGTGAGATGTGTAGAGGGTGACAACAATTGGAAAAGGAATGGTAAGAACAAAGGTAATGTCTTTATTTCTTATAACCATTTCTAACTTGTTTTTGTCAAGTTAGTGTGCACTATACATATGGTTTTTGAGTCAAAAGTGGCATTTTGTGATTCTCTTCACACTCTTGCTCAAAAAATGTTTCTAATGCTTCTATAGTGCATTACTAACTTGCTTAGACATGTCTGGATATGATTTGTATTTTAAGCATGCCTTTAAATATATAAAATAGGTGTTCTTGTTGACAGCTGCTCTGTCGGTCGAGTTTGCCCTATTGAAACTCGACCGATAGGCACCAATGGGGTTGCCAACAGCTGTCATCGGTCGAGTTGTCAATGCACAGAACTCGACCGATCACATTATGCATAGAATATACATTTGGCTTGTTGAGTGAGAATTTCCCTGTCAACTAGATTTTCTCAACCAATAGCCTTATTCTTTGGCACTCTCATTTGGTACCTTTATATATGCATATTGCGATGATCTAAATTGCCTATCTTGCTTACAACTCTATCTCTCTAATTGCTCTAAATTGGTATATCTATATCTTGCAATTACTTGCTTTGAGTTGTTTTGCAGGTCTTGATGATGATCTCTTTGGATCTCTTGGTTGTGTCTAAAATCGCTTCCGTTGTACTCTAACTTGCTACATCTATCTAGGTGTATACCTTTTTTTTTTATAAATACAACCTTGAGGTTCATAGGGGTAATCATCTTATGGTAGGAATGCATATTTAGTGAGTTATATCCTTTCAAGCTTCTAAAATTGCATATCTCTTTGTTTGGATATATCTCTTCATCTACTCATAGCTTGCTCTTTAACTTGTGTATCTTTTGGTATCTCTTGCTATGATCTAGATCCTACTAGTAGTCCTAACTTGTGATCTCATCTACTAGTAGTTCACATACATGTAGTTCTAACCCTGTTTACAATTGACATCTTTGCACATCTATATGCTATGCTTATACATGCTCAAGCTTGTTCCTTAAATTGAATATCTACTATCTTGAGTTGCTTGCATAACATTGTGATGCAGGGTACATAGATCTACATGATATGTGGGAATTGGAGTTTTTTTTGGATTTTATGCAGGTTTTGCTCCAATCTCAGTTTTTTCTACAAGTATAGTGTTTTTTATGCGGAAACACCCTTCTGACTAAGACTCATTGACACGCCATGAGCTCCGATGGTTTTTGGTCAAATTCCATCATCTTGAGGGTCAAAATTGTGATTTATTGTTTTTCTGCAGCACTTTATCTTGCATTTTTGGGATGTTCAAGTATATGCTTTAACTTTCTTTTCTTTATATGCTTGGACAAGCCCCTATCTGCGCTCTTCTACTCTCCTTATATATTTGTGTTATCTCCTTTCTCTTTAACAAGTGATGTTTCTTTTTTCTTCATAACCCCCACCTTTTTGAAATGACAAAGGGGGAGAAAGGTAATGTCTTCTTTTAAAAAGAGGAACAAGGCATGTCTTACATGAAGAAGAGAAGTATGTTCATGTAAAGGGAGAAGGTAAAGGGGAGAAGACATATATGTGTAGAACATATATGCGTAGAAGACATGGTATTCTATAAATGTTATGAAAGCTAACCATGCAGGAGAAATAGCATCAATTGAGGGGGAGTATGAGAACTCCACTAGCATCAATTGAGGGGGAGCATATGAACTCAATTCCATTGAAACCCCTAGGTTTCTCCAAAGGTATGATTTTACTTGAAAGCTTTCAATACATTTATGGAATGGTTTGTCATCTTCAAAAAGGGGGAGAATGTTGACTCAAGGTCAATTAGGTCAATGTTGACTCACGTCTAAATTGACTAAACCCGTGTTTTGATGATGACTAACCATTCCACATATTGGTGTCTAATGCTTCTACTTGAGTGATTTCAGATTGGGTATAGACACACTCCAATTGCCCTAACTTGCGCATCTCAAATTGGAGAAAAGACAAGTCAAAGTCATACAAGTGCATGTTTTTCTAATATGATGTATATCCTTTAGAATCATGTTTTAAATCACTTGTAATGATTGTATGACTTGTAATTAAGCTTAGAAAAATATCAGGAACACTTAGATCGAATATTAGAGCACTTTTAATGCAACTTTGAAAATCAATTACAGGCACTTGTTCGGTCGAGTTTCCCACCCTGAAACTCGACCGATCAACCTTGGTCGATTTTCTGAAGATTGCATCGGTCAAGTTGTGCACTCACAGAACTCGACCGATTGGGTAGTAGGCAAGTTCCAGTTGGAATGGTCGGTCGAGTTTCCTCAGAACAAACTCGACCGATCATTTCAATATCGGGCTGCCTGCTACTTGATCGGTCGAGTTACACATATTGAAACTCGACCGATTGCACTTTACGAAAAAGTGCAGAAAAGTGTTTCTAGACGTTGTGGAGTTGTAACAAGTGAAAATATATCCGTTGCAAGCCACAAAACGGTAGTTTTCGTTCTTAAGTGTTCCCAAAGGCTAAGTGGCATCCCCAGCTATAAATAGGACCCCTTGGGCTTCATTCCAAGGTTGAGCATTCATTGCAAACTCCTTGTGAGGTTCCTATTCAATAGTTGAGTGCTTCCTACAGCCTCCTCGCTCTCTCTAAGCTTAATCACTTGCTACATCCATTAGAGTGAGTAGGAGATTTGTAAGAGAGCTAGTTTTATTTGTATATCTTGTGAGGCTCTCACTTCCATCACCTCCCCATCTCTCATTTCCTATCTTGAAGATGAAGGTTCTCTCTCTTGTCCAAGAGAGGTGAAGAAGAACAAGGGAAGGAGTCCCTTGGTGAAGATCAAGGCTAAAGACTTGGAGCTAGAGTGGGTAAGCCCTTGGAGAAGGCAGAAGACTCAAGCTCAAGTGGGTAAGACCTTGGTGGAAAGCTTCTCCGAGTGAAGGTGAAGTCAAAGGCAGAAGATCCAAGAAGAGTGGGTAATTCCTACAAGGCCGAAGACTTGTGTAAGAGTGGGTAAGTCCTTGGAGAAGGCCGAAGACTCTTGCAAAGTGGGTAAGTCCTTGGTAAGGTTGAAGACTCTTTTGTATTGGATAGGTAAGTCCTTTGTTGGTCATGCATTGTAAGTCTTATAATTGAATATAAGAGTACAATTGGTTGAAGTCCTAGAGGTTGACCTCTCTAGGCAAGTGGACTGACACACTTCTAGTTTGAAGTGTGGAACCACTCTAAATAGCTTGTCTATTTTGGTGCATGTTCAATCTCTCTTATCCTTACTATGCATGATTTAGTTGCACTCAAATTACCTATTTAGCAACCTTATCTTGTCATATAATTTGAAGGTTTAATGAGTTTTGTTTAAGTGCTTTCAGCTCTATTCACCCCCCCTCTAGAGCACCTAAGTCACCCATCTAGGATCCAACAATTAAGATAATGGAATTTTCTAATCATTTTGACCAACTTGGATTAGTTTTGATTTTTATTTTTTTTTTTCAAATTGAGACTATTGAAAATCATCTTGAATCCAAATTTTCTTCAATCCTTTAATTTTGTTCATGTTTACTCCTTAGGTAATATCTATTCTGTATGCGACACTCTTCTAGCGTCCACTCCATTGGAGACCTTGATCGTGATATCAAATGAACCTACTGTAGGATCCTTTATGAATACAAATCACATATCGCATAAGAGGATATCAACCGTGAGGTTAAAGTAGAACTTGCAACACAAAGAGATAGGCTCGTGGCAGAAGCAGGAACTACATTGCAAGATGAGTTACAGGAAGTAATATAATAAGAACAATAGAAAGAACTGTGAGTGTTCTCTCTCCCTAAGGCTGCTAAAATCTATATCCCAATCATCAAACTAGATATTACGGTGCTAAACTTCAAATTCAAGATGCAATGGGTGACGATGATGCAAAACAAAAGTATTACAGGTAGAATCGGTGAGGATGCACATGACCATATATAGGATTCTACAAATCTTTGTGGAGTAAGAAAAAAAATGGTGTCTCTAAAGAAGCAATGAAGATATGACTCTGCTATTACTCCTTCACTGAAAAGGTACAATTCCTTAGAAATTTTTCATATCAGAACTTGGGAGGAACTTCAGAACAAGTTCATGGAGAAGTTTTTTCCACCATCACTCACTTATTAGATCTGAGGGGAGATTACTCAGTTTAAGTAACTCCCAAGTGAAACACTATTCAAAACCTGGGAACTATTCAATGAGCTTTTGTGCAAATTGCCCCACCACAACATCCCCTCAACCCAACTGATTGAAAAATTCTATAGGGGAGCCGATGATGATGTAAAATAGTTCTTTGATGTTACTTCTAATTGATACTTCATGCAGAAAAGCTTTGTTGATGCATGTAAAATTGTGAGCAGGGGAGCTAAGAACCAAGATAATTGGATCTCATCCCATAGGGAGGCGTTCTCAAGGTGGCAATGGTAGAAGAAAAATCTGAGCTCAAGTCTATTGTTGAATCCATGAAGGCCCTAGCCCTCAAACAAGCCAACCTTGAGTCAACCCTCCTAAGAATGGGCTGAGAGGCTAATTCTCTTTTCAAGATGGGTTAGCCCCAGAAATCTACTAAGTTGGTAGCATAGAAGGCCACACTAGCCCACTAAATCACATATATCAGACCGTCTTAATTATGAACCAACCGTAGTTTAAGATTAGCACCCTCATTGAAGAAGTTAACATTGTCAACTCTATTCTAGGACAAGGGTACTACAACCCCATAAGAGCAAGAAATCATCTTGGTTTCCAATATAGAAATCTAGATGGAGAAGAAAACACCCACCATCTCAAATAGAACCACAATCAGAACCAAGTTTAGGGTCCTCTTGGTTTCCAAAAAAATAAAAACTACCGCCAGAACAATTTCAATCAGGGATAGTACTACAATAACTTCAACCAAGGTGATACCAACAATCAAGGCCAAAAACCCTATAACCCAAAAGGAAAACTTCTCATAGGGAAGATCAGCTAGCCAAATGCACTCATCTCCAATGATCAAAGCCATTTTGATAGAAGATACATGTGAGACAACAAGGGTATAATAAATCTAACTTAATACAAGGATGTGAGTCAGCATGGGTGTCAATCTCTTTTATAAAGGAGGACCTCTAAGATTAGGACCAATTTTAGGGTCAACTGTAGAGAGGGTGAGATCAAGAGGAGTTTGGTTAGAGAACTAACCTCAACAATATGAGAAATATGTGTTATGATATGTACTAAACTAGACTACTCCTAAGTGATAGAGTTGAGTGAATTTATGCATGATTCCTATAAATTTCTTAAATCCTAGATTTCCAAGGAGGACCAAACCCTAGAGTTAAGAGAGATTGTTAATTGTAATGTCTGCCCAATTATTGTTCACAAATACTATATGCGGAAGCATTGAATCTCATATATAACTAAAACATGGGCAAGCATCACATGTCTGGCATACTGAGCATTCAAATAACCAAAGTAACTGAGTTTAAACAAAAGTCTAACATAATGAAATTGAAAGTTTGGGAATAACAATCCCGTCATGAGTAGGAAGAAAATAACTAAAATGGAAACTCCAAACTGGAAGGATCGCCTAAGATAATGTCCCACCAGTGAAAGATGTCTTGTAAGTCTTCAAGTCCTTGAGCTAATCCTCAGAGAACTTCTCACTATCTATAGACGTCACATCCCCGACCATGCATGAAAGAGGAAAATCTAAGAGTTAGAGTAAGTGACAAGAAATCTATTGTAACAAGTATAATTTGCATAAGAGACCGAGAGATCTACTAAAAGAGATTAAACATCTTTTAATTACTCATTTTATCTTAGTGGCCACCATTATATGATAAGTCATCCTCTGTTGACACCAAGGTGTCATCTATGGTGCTACACATCCTCTGTTGGCACAACATTCCCTCTGTTGACACCGAAGTGTCCTTTATGTTGCAATGCACCCTCTTTTGGCACTACATGCTCTCTATGACACACACAATGTCCTCTTGGTCATCCCAGGACTCTCTGGTGAGGACTTATCCTATAATGTATATAATTAATGTTCTAATGTCATTTTCTATCTATGTTCTTAATTTCTTATCTGTGAATCTGTATCTATATCTCTGAGTCTGTAGCTTTATTTCTGAACATGTATCTATTATCTTTGAGTTTATATCTCTATTCTGAATGTAATCTAAATCTATGATTGAAGTTTGTAACTCTATTCTCTAGTTTTAAAATGACTCAAAGTTTGAGTCCATGTGTGTAAATGGTATTTTCTCTTATATTGACCATTCTAAATCTCATGATCTTAATATGACAACTGATGTCTTACAATATGTCTAAAAGTATGAAATAAGATGAACTATATGAAAGAGGATATTCAAAATATGAGAAAAATTAGACATCATGTACAAATATGAAGTGTGAATTAGATTTCTAGGGCATGGCCCACTTACTTGTAGTAAGCCAAGCTCCTATCAACGTCATCCTTCTGCAAACTAGATCTAACTCTCTCCTAAAAAACCAATGGTTTTATCAAATCACATATCCTTTCCTTTTTGGTCAACATATTTTAGGGTTATAATTTCATTTTTCACCAATACATTCATTTAGGTATATATATCATCATTAGGGTATAAAAAGGTTAGGTCACCAATGTGGTTTTATAGATGTTTCTTTGATACTCATAATAATATTTGCACTCATAATTTAGGTTTATCATGAAAATATGTTATTCCTATACTACTGAGTTAGACCAAAGTCCAAAAACATCAAAAGTACAAAATTTCCATAGGCTCAGGATTATACATGTAATAATCATGTTCTTAACAATTTATTACTATTTATAAGTTAGGATTAGAATCATCATTAGGACCACCGAGATGGTCATGATACACATACTAGTTTCCTAGTATATACTCATTACATACTTCTCTTCACATATGTGCATATAACATAGTGACACAATCGTATTACCATAGCAACCCCTTATTCAGGGCTGGAGTGATTACAGTTCTTAATTTGATTGTTTAGGTTAATATATACAGACAAGATATAGTATTATATTAATTGATAGATTAACCATCATTGTACATCATTGTACTGATCAAACCAGTATCTATGACCAAACAGGAAGCATCCGATAATCTGAATCAAAATGGTTGAGAAGTATTTCAGTTTTCTTTTGAACGAGAGCTTGCAGCCATACGAATGTCAGAAGATCAAGCTCAATGTAGATTGGACTGGAATCAAATGGACCAAGGTCAGTCTTGGGGTGTCAAGATGACCCCGAAAATTCTCACACAGGTCAGGGAGAAGGAAGAACAGTGAAGTTGCTCTGCCATGTCTGCACACAGGGGAAAAGTAGGAGAACCGAACCAAAACACAATAGGGAAAAGAAGGGGGACTCACACCTCTCAAATAGATCTCAGAAAACCTCGCCAGCATGCCCCAGAGTGGAAGAACAGGTCACAGAGCCAGTCGTGTGGAGCCAGGCAAAGACATCATTGACAAAAGTGTGGAACGGAGCAGAGTCATAGGAGATACGTGTGAGGGATATGCCTCTCACGGTGCCTTGGATGTGTGTGGGGGAGCTTTATTAGGCTCCGCGATGCCCTCATACCGTACTAGGCAGGGCCGCACCTTCCTGTAGATTCTTGACAGTGGATTTGCAGTTCGTTGCTGTCGATCTCCTTTGAAGATAGGCCACCAAGGGCAATCGCGGATCGAAGGGAGGGCGACGGCCAGTTGCAGGTACCTGAAGGATGGTGTAGTAGCGAGGAATTGAAGGGAGATGGTCCAGAGATGGAGAGAGGCGGCAGACGGATAAAGGTAGATGCCAATGGTGGGGGGGTCTATCTTGAGGGATGAAGGTGACTGATTGAGGGAGTTCGAACCCTTGTGGATCTCTGCTTTAGCGATGTGGATGCTCGCAGGGTCAGGATGGGTGCTAAGTATCCATTAGCTATGTTGACTAAAGGGAGGACAACAACGATCTTTGGGCATTTTCTACTGGGTTAAGCCTAGGATTGAGAGGTCGGATGATGTGGATTCTTCTCCAGAAGATGGTGGGGGTGTCAGTTTCCAGAGTGGGTGAGTAGATTGTAGGATTTTCACAATTAAAGGAAACAACTACTGTTTCCTAAATGGCCGAAGGTAGGGGAAGGTGACCGATGACTGAGATGGATCCAGTTCAAGGTGGATCAGATCAAACGGTCACGGAAAAAGTGGTCAAAGGAAAAATAGGGTTATTAATTGATTTCCATTTATTATTACCCTTTAACTTCCCAATCTCGTTTCGCTTATCAAATAAAGTCCTTTAGGTCTCAAAATTTGACCGGATGCTCCGAGTAAAGTCTAGGATATTCTCCTAAAGTTAGTTTCTGAGTTGGGCTATCAAATTAATTAATATAAGTAGTATTATATAGAGCTTTGATATTGCATAACTAATTATTTACAAATAGTTAAATATTGAAATTTTGGATTTCCTCATATTTACACGTTATATTTTATTAGGAAAAATTTCAGTACAAAATAACAACCAGGATTATTTAAAGTGGCCCTTTTTATAAGGTGTGACCATAAAGGATGTGGTATTAGGGAAATTGAAATTAAATACCTGAAAAATGAGGATGTTACAGTTATATATTCATATTTGAACATGAATATGAATGCCTACCATCTAGGTGAGGGAAAGATTACCAAGACCCTAGAGGTGGTAACTGTGCAAGTTTTTGTTAAGCCTCATGCTCGGATTGGTGGTTACCCACATAAGACTCTCGTGGTGCATATAATAGAGAGATTTGGGATATATTATTTCATGGTTAGAAATGTATCAATAGAAAATCGTATCATGTTATGTTTTGGGTTGTTCTTGAGTGTCTAGAGCTTGTAAACCTATCCATAATTATCAATGAGGTGGGTCTTAGGACCCTAGACCAAATAGGGAATATAAAGTCTGTTCTTATGATATACTCATGAAGTTGTCTGAGCTCAAAGAGACTGAGCATGTCACTAGTCTCCGGAAAAGGGTTAGTAGAAACTCAATTCAACTAGATAAAGTTTTGACATATGTTTGAGAATCCACTTGTGTAAGTTTATTTAGCACAACCATGATATAATATGTGTAAAATTATAATGTTATCTTGAGTAATACATGGATATTGCATGATAAAAAACTGAGTAATGATTTAACAGTAATCTATATATAGATGGTTAACCATATACATGAATAATGATGACATATTGTGGTTATGGAATCTAGTGATGAAGTTATTGATATAGTTTGTAACCTAATATTAGGAACCAAAATGAGATAATATTAATGATAAAAATGAGTTGCTAATCACAATGCCTAATAAATGTGTAGCAAAAAAATTGATGATGAGACATGGATTTAGTTGAGAAGGATAAAGTGGGTTAATTGTATTTAACTCATACATAAAATGTATAAGATCACGTTTGAACCCTCATGCATGAGTAAAACGAGGATGCAAATCCTAAAATGTAGAAGATGTCAGTGACATAACATAAGCTTCAAAACACTTGCGTCGACCTTATATCGAGTGACAACCATGATGATCTGAAACCTCCTGAGAGCGGTCTAGTATGGTTATGTAGTTCATGTTGTTGAGATGTTGCACCTAATATTATGCCCATCATGTTGTTGAAGACCATATATTTTTTCCATAGATTAATTTCGAGGATAAATTTATTATTAAGATGCATACAATGTGATAGAGTGGATTTTGGCTTTATTTTGAGGAAAAAATTTCTCTTAAGGTGTGTAGGATGTGATTGGTTTAACTTTTAGAATCCTTAAATGTCTAATGATATTAGTGAATTCATCTAGATTAAGTTGTGATAAAATTATGGTAAAAATCTCATCAAGTTTGAAGGTTCCAAGATAGTGTTACTTAGTTATCAATTTGGTTAAATAATTGATGCATTATGCAAGTTAAACCAAACCTTTTCATTTGTTGCTTAAGTTGATATCACATATGTCACACGGTCCCTTTTAGTCCTTTGAATGGACTACATGTTCTTGGTGTGGCATTTCTACCATCAATCTGTAATCTAGTAGTCTTGGACTTGTGAGGATATTCCCAGATAGGTCTAGGCAGTAGATCTTGGATCTGACTACAACATGCTTGTCCTCAACCTATGACAATTTGGGGCTGAAATGTGGGAGTACCAACGAGGCAAGACACCCCACACCACCACTATCACCATTTGTAGGGCAAGAGGGGAAATGATGAATGCATATTCATCTATCTTTTTGCATATTCTTCTTAGTCCTTTTCATTAGATTTTATCTCTTTTTCAGTAATTTTTGGACTAAATTGTAATTTACACACTTCTTGATTTACTTTTGCAAATACTTATCTACTTTCTATATTTTTGCAGGAATTTTATCCAAAGTTGATTTTGACACACTAAGCCAGTGAGACGACTGTCTCACTGAGTCCAGACGGTCGGCTCACTCTCTGAGATCCCATGTTTCAGAGCCAAATGGCTGCTCAACTGGCCTACTCTACATGCCACATGGGTGTTTTGATTCAACGAGACAGATGTCTCAGGGACCCAAACGAGTATTCAAGCATGCCCACATGACTATGTCACTTGACCTAAAATCAATTTAGATCGTAAAGTCTGTCGACACTTTATTTAGGGTTCTATCTTTTGATTACATGCACGACGGTGCAAGAAGGGCGCCCCAGTTTACCCAAACGACCGTTTCGAGGTTTTACTTTTGAAACCAAGAAATGAATCCGGGGTGCCGCCACTTCACTCAACTAGGGTTTGGCTGTTGCTCCCAAGTCATGCCACGTCACAACTAAGACGGACATCCCAATTCAGCCAGAAGGTCATCTTGAGCATTACTTCAAGCCCAAGATTGCATCAAAATGGCGCCGCTAACACCCTTATTAGGGTTTCAAACTAAACTTTCTAGGCCCAAGCCACATAAACACCAGACAATTGTCTCACCTAGAGAGACGACCATTTCACGTTGCACGAGCAACACACTCCAGCAGCCACAATTTCCTAGTTCTCTACCCCCGTTCAGGGTTTTCCACCCCTCCTTTCCCTATAAAAGGAGGGGGACTCCACTTAGAAAAGGGTCCCAATTTTTGTACTTGAATTCTTAGTTGAAACTCTATCAATTTCAATTCTAGTGTAATCTTTACATTCAAGAAATAAAGTTAGTTCTTTTCTTCTACATCTAGATTTCTTTTATTCTCATTCTTCTTCTCATTCTTTCTATTGGAGTGGGAGATAATGACATCAAACCATTTAATTATCACCATCTTGGTCTCTTCAGAGATTCTGGAATTGTGGTCTATGGTTTCATATATTTTTCTCCTTGTTTCTCCCTTCCTTGCTATGACTAGCGAGTAGTTTTCTTATCGAGGTGAGGGGACTAGCCCCTTATCCATGAATTAATTAGGTCGAGTTTTATGCGACTACTTTAGACGGATGGTTTGTGATTTAGAAATCACTGGTTTAAATGAAATTACTAATCATTTTAATCGCTTGTTAATCCTAGTGGATGTGATTGTGAAACTTAGGATTTAGAATGCCTAAACCAATTTCACGAGGATTTAGATGCGACCGTGGAAAAATCCTCTTTAGGATGAAGAACAAGGATACATGCACACTAGGACCAATGGGTTCATGTGGAGTTTCTATTTTGCATTTTATTTATGAATAAATCACATACCTGGTTCTATCTTGTTTATTGTGTATTGCTTGGTATTTTCACAAGGGCTAAGGTGGTGAAACCCCTAAGTCTCGATGATCCCCTTTCTTCATGTAATCAACCAGACTTCGGGCCCTGTATCCTTTTTACCAAAGGATAGGGTTGTACGAGCCCATAGAACATATTTTATTCAAGTAAGGTCGTGATGCTTCCCTTCCTGATTTCAAATCATTTCTTATAAATGCTTGTTCAATTCACCTTTTTAATTTCAGCATTTTACTTTTGTTTAGATAATCTTGTGAGCTAATAAGTTCTTCCTTTATTTCTTTATCTTAGAATAATATTTTTCTTTCTTACCATTAGTGTAATCCCTTACTTCGTGCACTTTTAATTTCTCGATCTATTTTAAACAACCAACCTTCAAACTAGAATTTATTTACTGTTCCTGATTTAAAAATACCTAAAGAAATAATTTCAAAAAGAAATCAAGATCAAAAGAAGACGATTCTTAAAAATGTTGTCCTGTAGGATCAACCCTTCTATACTAGCCTTAACTGGAAAGTAAAAAAGGATTAAACTTTAGGATAATTATTCTAGTGAATTGGTGTGCAAACGACATGTATCAATTTTGGCATTGTTGCTGGAGAAAATAGATCATTTTCTCAAACCCCAATTTTTTTGTAAAACTTTTTATTTTTTATTTTTTAAGCCTTCCAAGTAACATTCTGAAGTGCTATCTCCTCTTTTTGTTGTGTTTCCATTCTAGCAGTACATTTTTTCTACACTCAAATATATCTGTAAAATTGTGAATGCACCACCCACTGAACGATTCTACGACACCCGTTTTTGATCCCTTGCCAGAGAGAACTTTCCATTGCTTAAAACAACAAAACAAACTTAGGATGGACAAATAGGAGGTTTCCCGTAGGATTTAGAAGGCACTTGCTGATCAAAGAGAGCTTATGATGGTTGAACGTGCTACCCAAGAAGCCAATCTGCTCGCAACCTATATCACTGAGCAAGAGGTTGTAGAAGCCACTCAGAGGGAGGCTAAGAGATAAAATCAACTAAAAGATTTTTCCACTCTAAAAGTTCGATATGAACAACACCCAGCTGTGCCACCTGTGATTACTGCCCTCCAATATGAGATCTGCACTCAGTGGATCACCATGCTCCAGGCCAACCCATTTTTTCAGAACAAGGGTGAGAGTTGCCAAGATCACCTCCAACATTTCACTGACATTAGTTCCTTGACTAAGATCCTAGGAGTTTCTGAAGATGCCATTAGACTTAGGCTTTTCAACTACTCTCTCGTAGGGAAAGCCAACATTTGGTACAATGCCATGGAGAGTGAAAACCCTATCACCACTTGGCAAGCACTTCAAACAAAGCTTGGATAAATACTTACCCTCCTTCCCTTACTTATGAGATTAGGGGACAAATCCTTCTCTTTTTAATGGTCCCCAGAGAAACTTTAGGAGAAGCTTGGGAGAGATTTAGGGAACTCCTCTATCATTTCCCTCGTCATGACATATCACAATCTCAACTCATTGAGATATTTTACCGTGGTATTGATGATGACAAAAATAAATTTCTTGATTCCTCATACGGAGGAAATTTCATGTTTCAAAACTTGAGTAGCACATGGGAGGTGGTTAACAGAGCCTCTGAGACCCAAGCTAGATGAGGAACCAGTGGGGTCCTCAAGGTTGCAAGGCTGAGGTAAACCCAAACATCCATACCAGTACCGAAGCCCTTAAATTGATTTCCTTGAAATATGATCACTTAGAGTCCTCGTTTAACGCCTATGAAAGACAACCTCAACAAGTGAGGGTTGTGGAATCTCTACGTGGGATATGCCAAGGGTATGATCATGCTACCCTCCAATGTCAATATCTCTACAACACTCCTATGCAACCTAATGTTGGTCAACAAGTAGAGGATCTTAACTCAATCCATAGTATCTTGGGCCATGATTACTACAATCCAAACCAAGCCAGAAATCATCCTATATTTCAATATGGAAACCCTTTAGGAGATGAAAATTCATCTCAACATCCCCCTCCAAAAAGTCCCCCACAACTCCAAGTCAATTACCGTCCACCACCATGCTTTCCCTACAATAACAATCAAAGGAATTTTGGGAACCAAGGTAACTATAGGGGTATTATCCCAAATTATAGACCTTACGAAGGACAAAATAACCAAAACCTCCATCAACCATCACCTCACAAGAATGTTCCACTCCTATTACCGATGATAAAATTTCTTCCTTAGAGAAAATCATAGTATCACATCAAAAGTCCACTAATGCTCAGTTTGCCCGTCTCTTTGCCCAACATAACCCCCCTACAGGTACCTTTGTTGGACAACCTATTAACAACCCAAAACATCTTGAACAACTTAAGGTTGTCTCCACCCATTCGGGGAAGACTCATACTCCCCATCCAGAGAAACCCACCGTTGTACCTTTGGACTTTGAGGAAGATGGTATTGTGGTCATCGAACCTCCTCCTTCACCCACTCCTTCTATCCCTGCTCCTGTGGTCCCACATGTGGAAATTGATGAGCTAGAAATTCCTATTTACAAACCTCATCCACCTTACTGGCCCACCTAAAGCAAACTAGGCTTGATACTCATTTTTTGAAATTTAGGGAAACCATGAAAAAGTTGGATGTGGATATCCCCTTTCTTAACGCCTTAGCTGATATGCCTACCTGGTCCAAGTACATGAAATCTCTCTTGACCAGGAAGTACCACACCGACGAGCATGAGATAGTCATGCTTGTAAGGAACACCTCTGATATCATCCAAGGTAAGATGCCTGAAAAGAAGAAAGACCCTGGTTCCTTTGGGATTGGGTGCTACCTGGTTGATAATGCTTGCAGGAAGGGTCTTATAGATTTGGGCACTAGTATCTCTATCATGCCCTATAGTCTTTGTAGGAGGTTAGGATTTGTTGACATGCTTCCTACCACGATGACCATCCAATTGGTTGACTCATCCATGAAAAAACCATGGGTATCATTGAAGACATACCTGTAAGGGTTGGGAAAGATGCTTATATCCCATGTGATTATGTCATCATGAACATAAAGGAAGACTTAAGGTACCCATCATCTTTGGCTGCCCCTTTTTGGCCACCGCTCATGCCTTTATTGATGTTGACGTTAGAACCATTTTCTTGCACCTAGGAAAACAACCCCTAAAGTTTAGGGTATTTGAAAGAATGCATGGACCAAGCCTCCAAGAAGAGGTCTATCTCTTGGATTGTATTGAGAAGATGAAATAGTTGAGACAAGAATGGGAGCTAGTTGAGGATCATCTCCAAAATGCCCTTGTGACCCCTATTGATTATGGATTGGCAAATGAGCAATTGGAGCAATTTAGACATCATCTTGACACCTTTAAGGAGATCCATAATGAAGAGTTTGAGGATCTCAAAAAGGTCTCTATTGTAAATGCTAAACCTGAACGGGACCTGAGATGAATCCCCTCCCAAAAGGTCTTAAGTATGTATTCCTCGATGAGCAAGAACTCTATCTTGTTATCATCAACTCTGAACTCACCCATGAATAGGAAACCAAGATAATGACTGGTTTTAGGTAGAAGAAATATACCTTAGGGTACAAAATATTTGATTTGACAGGGATAGATCAAGCCATTTGCATGCACAAAATTCCTATGGTAGAAGAGTACAAACTTTATAGAGATCCTCAAAGGAAACTAAATCCTAACATGAAAGAGGTTGTGCATCTAGAGGTTATCAAGATTTTTATTTTAGGAATTATATACCCCATCTCTGACTCTCCCTAGGTTAGCCCTGTCCAGGTCATCCCCAAAAAAGGGGGCGCCACTGTCGTGAAAAATGACAATGACGAGCTTATTCCCACCTGCACTGTCACAGGGTGGAGGATGTGTATTGACTGTAGGAAATTAAATAAGGCCACTAGGAAAGATCGTTTCCTTCTTCCCTTTTCTAGATCAAGTACTATAGTGCCTCACCCATTAATATTATATCTATTATCTTGATGGCTATTCAAGTTTCTATCAGATTCCCATTCATCTAGATGATCACGAGAAAATGACCTTTATTTTCCTATTTGGCACTTATGCATTCAGGAGAATGTCATTTGGTTTAGCAATGCTCCAGCCATTTTCAGTGGTGTATGTCCGCTATCTTTGCTATATATATCGAGATCATTATGGATGTGTTTATGGATGATTTATCCATATATGGAGATAGTTTTAACTCTTGCCTCCATCATTTAAATCTTGTTTTAAAAAAATGTGAGAAAGCACACTTCATCCTTAACTGGGAAAAGTGTCACTTTATGGTGACTGAAGGGATCATCTTAGTACATAGAGTGAGCAACCATGTCATTGAAGTTGATAGAGACAAGATTGAGGCCATGTCAAAACTATCACCCCCTTCTTCCGTCAAAGATACTCATGCCTTCCTTGGGCATGCAGGTTTTTATCGGCATTTCATATTTGATTTCTCAAAATCACCAAATCCTTGATCAATCTCCTCCAAAAAGACACCCCCTTTGTGTTTGATAAAGCTTGAATGTCCAATTTCCTTTGCTTAAAATATGCCCTCACTTCTACTCCCATCATTAGGTCCCCTGATTGGTCCTTGGCTTTTGAGTTAATGTGTGATGTGAGTGATTATGCCTTTGGTGCTATTCTTGGACAACATGTTGATAAAAAGCACCATGTAATTTACTATGCATATAAAAATCTTGATGATTCCCAATGGGATTACACCACTATTGAAAAGGACATTCTAGCCATAGTATATGCTTTTGACACATACCACTCATATTTGGTAGGGTCCAAAGTCATTGTTTATACGGGCCATGCGACCGTTAGATACTTTATGACTAAAAAAGGATGTCAAATCCCTCCTTTTTCATTGGGTTCTTTTACATTAGGAATTTGATCAAGAAATCCTATACAAAAAGGGTTGTGAGAATGTCATTGTCGATCATCTTAGTTGCCTTGAGTTTTTTGATGATGATGGCATCCCCATAATTGACTCCCTTCCTGATGATAAATTGTTAAAAATGGAATCCCAATATCCTTGGTTTGCCGATTATTAGCTACATGTGTTTTGCACCCTAACTACGAAGGACATTCTAAGGCAAAATTTTTACATGATGTGAAAAAATATTATTGGGATGACCCATATCTTTTTAGATTGTGCTCAGTCAGACATTACCATAGGTGTGTTACTGAGGAAGAGGCTCACAACATACTTGGGCAGTGCCATTCTGGCCCCACTAGAGGGCATATGAGCTCTCAGAAAATTTCTAGAGAAGTCTTACAATCTGGTTTCTTATATCCTACTCTTTTCAAAGACTCATACCATTTTGTCCTTGCATGTGATGAATGTCAAAGGACTGACAACATACCTAAGAGAGACCACATGCCCATGACTTCTTGGTAGGAGATTGAATTTTTTGACATATGGGGATTGGATTATATGGGCCCTTTTCCTTCTTCTTACAGGTACAAATATATCTTTGTGGTTGTTGACTATATTTCTAAATGGATTGAAGCGATCCCCACTAAAACCTATGATTCTAAACTTGTAAAGAAACTCTTCAAAGATATTATTTTTCCTCAATTTGGGGTACCTCATATCGTAGTTTCTGATGGAGGTTCCCATTTTTTAGAATAGAGTTTTGAGTCATTGTTTAAACAATATGGAGTCCATCATAAAGTTTCCACCCTTTACCACCCTCAGACTAGTGGTCAAGTTGAGGTGTCAAATAGGCAAATCAAGTCCATTCTAGAGAAAACTGTAAATCACACTAGGACTGATTGGGATTTGAAACTCAATTATGCCTTGTGGGCATACATAACTACCTACAATACCCCCATAGGCACCACTCCATTCAAACTGATTTATGGGAAATTGTGCCATTTTCCCATAGAAATAGAGCATAAGGCCAATTGGGCCATCAAAACTCTTAATTTTGACTTAACTGCTGTAGGTGAAACCCACATTTTGCAAATGCAAGAGTTACATGAGCTCCATATGATGGCCTATAAAAATGCTAAAATTTACAAAGATAAAACCAAACTATGGCATGATGTCCATATTAGGTGAAAAGACATTAGGGAGGGAGACCAAGTTTTAATATATAATTCCAAGTTAAGGCTTTTTCCTGGAAAACTTAAATCCAGATGGTATGGGCCCTATCTTGTCAAGAGTGCCTACCCACATGGCACTTTTATTCTTTGGGATAAGGTATTAGGTTAGTTTAAGTTTAATGGACATAGAATTAAATGGTACATTACCGTTGAGGACTTTTTATCTTATGAGGCACATAAACTCTCTTTACTCTAAGACCTCCACTTACATGAACCGCCACCTCCCCTTCCTGAGCCTAAAATGGCTCCATGATCCAGCTCTGTCGGGCCTTTGACATGAAACTAGGCACTTATTGTGAGGCAACCTAATCTTTTAATTTTTGCAAAATTGATCTTCTATCATTTTTTCAACTAACTCTTATTGTTTCAATTAAAAAAAAAAGGAGTTGTTCAACTGGCCGCAAATGAAAGCAGGCACACCACCTTACACAGGAAGACAACCATCTGGTAAAGGTAAGACACTCATCTCGACCTTTAAGACATCCACAATAACAACGACAACCGTTTGAAATTTGAAAATTAACAAAGGCACCCTCAACCGCTAGAAGATCATTTGGAATGCACGAGTCGGTCTTATTGCCCACCTCAAGGCACATTCAAACATATTCAATTCACCACTATTTTGGAATTTATAGCACCTTTTGACCACATGAAGGCCCCAAATGATTGTTTGGGAAACACAAGACTGGCATCTCGCACACCCTAGGGCTTATAAAACAAGTGGATGGGGAGGAGACACTTCACACTCAAGCCTCCTTCTCCTCCCCGAGCCCTAGTTTTGCTCCAGTGACATCGCCGCCACCTTCAAATCACTGCCTCATTGGCGACGTTAATCATCCCGTTATCGTCTCGTCACTGCCCCCTTGCATCATCAAGTGACCATATTGACCAGATGGCCACCTCAACAGACTCCACCTCATGGATATCAAATGTCTTCTCACAGCTAGACGGTCGTCCTACTCCTCCTCGATGCTCGACCAGTCTTGTTCCTCCATTTCTTCCCCACCATCTCGTTTGATTCAATGACCAACACTCTAGATCCGTATGACTGTCTCGCCGACACAAATGATCATCTCGTTGGTAGCACAACTCCTCCTCATCTCATCCACCAATGTCACAACCGCCAGCCTACTAGTCTTACCTTCCTGCCATCTAGACAGGCATCTGACCTTCCAGTCGGTCACCTACTGAGCTCAACACCGTGCAAGTAACAACCTCCAGATGACCGTTTGGTTCTCCTAGGTGACCATCTCGTTAGTTCAGACGAGCGCTTCAAGCTTTTTAGATGACCGTCTCACCACTTGCAGCCTGAAAAAAAAATGTTCAACCGCTTTCGAAAGAACAAACACTACTACAGAAACAACGTTCAACGTTGCTTTTAGAGGCATCGGTTTTTTTAGTAAAACCGATGCTGTTAAGATTAAACGTCGGTTAATAAGAACATCCGACGTCTATATTTGAAGACCATCCAGACACAGGTATCACTTTTCATTTAGTGTCAGTTGAAGAAAAGCAACTGACGCCTAAAGTAGTCCGTGAAATCCAATTTTTTCGAGCAAAAAAAAATTGCTCCAAAGTATCAGATACAACGTCGGTGTTTTACCTAATAACCAAAAATGAATGAAGATAAAATTTGTGCCAAAAGTTCCAATATGGGCGTCGGTTGTCTTAGCATAACCGACGTAATAAGGGTGTGCGCGTCGTCCCCGCCAAAAAAATTAGGGTAAGGGAATGTCCAATTGGACGTCGGTTTGTTACTAGCAACCGGCACTTAAGATTTTAGGTGTCGCTTTTTTAGATAACCGACACCGTTTACAAACTTAATAGAACCGCAATCACCCGAGTCTTCCCCTTTCTTCTGTTTCATCGCGAGAATTCTCCTCTCCTATTGCTCGCCTAAAATCGTCCGACGACGCCCCCGCCCGCCCGCATTCAACCTGCTGCTCACCGCCGCTGCTGCTGGTGCATCTCTACTCGCCGCCACCGCGTCCTCCTTCTCCTGGTGAGTCTCTACTTGCAGTCAACCTCCACCGCCGCCGCCTGCTCTGCTCACCGCATTCAACCTCCACCGCCGCCGCCTGCTCTGCTTGCCGCATTCAACCTCCACCGCCGCCGCCTGCTCTGCTCGCCGCCTCCTTCTTTACTCACCACCGTTGCTCTCACACTGCCGCCGTCACTCTTCTCCACGCTGCTAGGTAGCCCTCTTTTCTTCCTTCTCCCTTCAGGCCCCTCTTCTTTTTCCTCCTGCTCCCTCTCCTTATCAAATGGTCGGCCAACACAGCCACGACCGTGGCAAGCCCACACGGTCGTGGCCTTACTTTTATCCATTTGGTAAGGAGGGAGCAGGAAGAAGAAGATACATTTGCAATTGAATACTAATGCTTGACCTAATTCTATAAATTTTGATGCATGTTGAATTAAGATATTAAAACCCTAATACACATTTCACCATAATCTTGAATTAACTATATTGCTGAAATCTTGTGATCAATCTATGTAAGATATTAAAACCCTAATGTTAAATCTATGATTTTGTAGTGATGTGTCACCCTAACATCTACATGAATCCCTATTGTTTGATGTAGATTGATGATAATGCATGAGCTAGTTTGAAATTTTGAAATCAATTATGAATCTCTCCATCCTTAGGTCATACTAATTTATATGTAATCTTTATCTTGATGATGAACATGCATGGACACTCGAAATGTTGAAATCAATGTTATAGAATGACAACACATGTATTTGTTGGCCTAGAAACCCGTCCAAGATTTACTCATTAGGAGTAAATCTTGGATAGTCCCCGGTTTGGGATCTTGAACACCTAATCTCACTTAAGATGTAATTGTATAATGTGTATTTGGTTTTCAAGAAAATTCCGGTAGCATTTCCCCATTTGTTCTCTAAGTACATATGTACTTGGAGAACAACAAGGAAATGATGCCGAAATTTTCTTGAAAACCCAATACACATTATACACTTACTAGTGATATTAGATGTTCAAGAATGGGATAGGTGGTACACATTTATTATATATAAGAATGACAACACATGTATTTGTTGGCCTAGAAACCCATCCAAGATCTACTCATTAGGAGTAAATCTTGGATAGTCCCCGGTTTGGGACTATTCTTGAACACCTAATCTCACTTAGGATGTAAGTGTATAATGTGTATTTGGTTTTCAAGAAAATTTCGGCAGCATTTCCCCGTTTGTTCTCTAAGTACATATGTACTTAGAGAACAGTGGGGAAATGCTGCCGAAATTTTCTTGAAAACCCAATACACATTATACACTTACTAGTGAGATTAGGTGTTCAAGAATGGGATAGGTGGTACACATTTATTATATATAAGAATGAAAACACATTTATTTGTTGGCCTAAAGTTTTAACCATGCAAAAACTCTAATCCTAGACCCTAATCTTGTTGTAATATATACTTGTTTTCTCTTTGATCATAGAATGGATAGATCATGGATGTCCATTCGCAATCGCTGCACCCCAAAGTTTATTTCTGGTCTTGACCAGTTTATTAGATTTGCCGAGGAACATAGGAAACAACTTGGAGATAGGTTCTACTGTCCATGTAGGCATTGCGGTAACAACTTGAAAGTCAGCACTGGTGATGAAATCAAAAGTCATGTCATGTGCAACGGGATTATACAAGGCTATACAGAATGGCACTGGCACTGAGAGATTTCAAACCCGAAACTAGTGGATGTCGATAGCAGTGCTTGTGTGGAAGAAGAAATTTCCTCCGATGACGTAGATGTGAATGAACCAGTTCCAGTAGACATCATTGATGCGATGCTGGATAGTTGTGGGGTAGAGCACACCGATCCACCTCCCATTTTTAGAAACATTGTGCATGATGCTGAGATATCGTTATACACAGGTTGTACTAAGTTTACGAAGCTTAGCGATATGTTGAGATTGTATAAGCTGAAAGCTAACAATAGATGGAGCGATAAAAGCTTCACGTCATTGTTGTCTTTGTTGAAAGAAATGCTTCCTGAAGGAAATAAGCTACCAATCTCAACATACCAGGTAAAGAAATTGTTGTGCCCAATGGGAATGGATGTCAAGAAGATACACGCATGCCTGAATGATTGTGTATTATTTCAAAAGGACTATGTGGATTTGAAAGATTGTCCAAAATGTGGTGCGTCATAGTATAAATTGATGACTCCCTGGGGAATCCAAAACTGGTTCTCCTACCAAGGTGATGTGGTATCTACCTATAATATCACGGTTTCAATGCTTGTTTTCCAATTCGATAGATGCGAAGAATTTGAGTTGGCCTACAGATGTTATGAAAAATAATGATGGGATCCTACGACATGCGTCTGATTCCCCACAGTGGAAGAAGATTGATCTATTATACCCTGAATTTGGTGAAGAAGTCAAGAATCTAAGACTTGGGCTTTGTATAGATGGGATGAATCCGTACGGGACATTGAGCAGCCAACATAGCACTTGGCCAGTCATGCTTGTTATATACAATCTTCCTCCCTGGATGTGTATGCAAAATAAGTACGTAATGCTGTCGTTGTTGATATCGGGCCCTAAACAACCTAGAAATGATATCAATGTTTATCTTGAACCTATGATTGATGACTTAAAGAAACTCTGGGGTGAAGGTGTGATGAGCTATGATGCCTCACGAAGAGAGACATTTCGTTTGCATACTATGTTGTTTTGCATTATTAATGAATTTCCAGCATATGGGAATTTTTCTGGATATAGTGTCAAAGGAGCTCAAGTGTGTCCTATATATGAAGAGAACACTGATTCAACAAGACTAAAACATGGTGGTAAGACTGTATATCTCAGTCATCGAAGGTTTCTTGCAAAACTCTATTCGTATCGTAGGAAGTGCAAAGCATTCAATGGATTGAATGAGGAACAGAGTGCACCTAAACCTATACTAGGGGAGGTTGTTTATGAAAGAGTAAAAGACTTTGTCAATGAATTTGGTAAGAGATCAAAATGTACTATGTCCACACGGAGTGACAAATCTTTATTCAAGAAGAAGTCAATATTTTGGGATCTTCCTTATTGGAGTTCTTTGACAGTCACGCATTGTATTGATGTCATGCACGTTGAGAAAAATGTCTGTGATAGTGTCATTGGTACTTTGTTGAATTTACCAGGTAAGACTATAGATGGGATAAAATCCAGACTGGACCTATGTGAAATGGGAATAAGGTCAGAATTAACAGAATTACGTGAAATGGGAAATCGGAGAACATACATACCTCCCTCTTGTTACACATTGTCTAGAAAGGAGAAGAAAGCTTTTTGTGAATGTTTGGTAAATGTTAAGGTGCCACAGGGTTACTCATCCAACATCCGTAGATTAGTATCAATGAAAGATCTGAAGTTGATAGGCCTTAAATCTCATGATTGTCACACTCTAATGCAACAAATATTGCCTGTGGCAATTCGATCTATATTGCCGAAGCATGTAAGGTTTGCAATCACCAGACTTTGTTTCTTTTTCAACAGTCTGTGCAACAAAGTTAATGACCCTGATACTCTCGATAATTTACAAAGAGAAGTGGTTGTTACCCTATGTCAGCTTGAGATGTATTTTCCTCCATCATTCTTTGATATCATGGTACATCTTGTTGTCCGCTTGACTAGGGAAGTGAAAATGTTGGGACCAGTTTTCTTGCATTGGATGTATCCCTTTGAACGATACATGAGCATTTTTAAAAGTGATGTTCGAAACCGTTATCGGCCTGAAGGGAGTATTATTGAGGGTTATGTGGAGAGAGAGGTTATGTATTTTTGCAATGACTTTCTCAGTGGTAATGACACTCCTGGTAATGACAAGAATATTGAGGAGCAATTTGGAAAAGGAATTTTGGGATCACAAGTGAAAGTTATTAGCCGTGAGTAGTTGGAACAAGGTCACTTATATATTTTACACAACATGGACGAAGTGAGTGTTTATATCGAGGAACATACCAATTTCATCAAGAGATAATATCCTCGAGTCAATACAATGTGGCTTGCTAGAGAGCATAACAAGACATTTATTAAGTGGTTTGAAGATAAAGTCTTACATCAACTATCTCAAACACCAGATGATATTACTGAAACTATAAAATGCCTCACCTTTAAACTAAAATTGAATGTTATGTCTTATGAAGGGTATGACATTAATGGATTCACATATTACACAAAGCGCCAAGATGATAAGAGTGTCGTCCAAAACAGTGGGGTCACCCTTCAAGCGCCGACTATGTTTTTTGAAAGTGTAAAGGATAAGAGTCCACGTGAAGCTAAAATGTCATATTACGGTGCCATTGAAGACATATGGGAGTTTGACTACATAGATTTCAGAATTCCGCTCTTCAAATGTAATTGGGTTGATAACACCAAAGGAGTTATAGTGTGTGAATTGGGTTTCACTTTAGTGAACTTTAAAAAGATTGGCGAGAAGGGTGAACCATTCATATTGGAATCACAGGAGAAAAAAGTATTTTATATCGATGATCCTGTAAATGATAAATGGTCGGTTGTTCTTCATGGTAAAAGACTGTTCATTGAAGATCCTATAGATGAAGAATAGTACTATGATAAGTATGATGACTCCAGTCCATTCTCAGTTGGTTTGCCAACACCAACAAATATTGAAGCTAATGATAACTTGTTTGTGCGCGGAGATCACAACGAAGGATTGTTAATTGATAAAAAATCGCAATATTAGAGGCATGTTTATATTTTTTATGTTTTATTTTTCTGAATGTGAACTTTAAAATGTGAATTACTTTACAATGTGAATGTGAACTTTACAATGTGAATTTTACAATGTGAATTACTTTACAATGTGAACTTTACGATGTGAATTACTTTACAATGTGAATGTGAACTTTACAATGTGAGCTTTACAATGTGAATTACTTTACAATGTGAACTTTACAATGTGAATGTGAACTTTCAGATGGCTGAGCATTCTCCTGATGACTGTGATGATGATTACCGTGAGGGTGAGGACATCAATGCACCGCCTCATAATGTAAGTTTTAAAAATATATCATTTATTTATATCTACATGTCCATTTATAGTTATATCCTGTAAGTGTGTTTATTTTGTCAAATTTTAGGTTGATGATGCACATGTACCCTCTGAAGCACTTGAGGCACTTGATGAGCAACACCAAAAAGTTGACAAGAGAAGGGGCATCACTATGATGAAGAAGTTAATATCACAAAGGGGCAATGGACCCAAACTTGTTGTGGATTTTGATAATACAAGAAATGCAATTGGAGTGAATCACAATTTGTTTGTTTCATATCTTGGGTATGTTACTCGTAGCCATTGTGGTTGTAAGATAGATTCTTGGCATAAAGTTCCTAAGGGGAAGAAAGACGTAATATGGAAGGATTTATGTGTGAGTTATTATTAATTTGCAATTCTATTTTGTAGATTACTAATTTTTTGGATACTAGTTAATAGAAATTCTATTTTGCAGAGTATATTTGAATTGGATGAAAAGCTGCATCGTAAATGCGTGATGCAATGTTGTGGGAGAGTCCTAAGAAACTATAGGATAAATCTCACCCGAGAATACATAAAAGAAGGTGATAAGAGGAAGAAGACAGCCACAGAACAGTGGAACTTCCTGGACCAAGAAGAATGGGACGTGTTTGTTGCTTCAAGACACACTGATGAATTCAAGGTATTAGGCATCACTCCCAATTTAATTAATATACATTGTATTCACGTATTCAAGATTAACATTTAGTGTTACTAACCAAATCATTAATGTGCATACTAACTAGGCCCTCAGTGAGGCACAAAAAGCAAGGCGTGCACTGAATGTGTATGACCACACAATGGGTCCAAAGGGGTATGCATGCATTCACCAAAGACTACATGCTGAGTCTACTACTCAGTCTGCTGCTACTCAGGAGTCCTCTACTATAGGTACCACACCTATGCCTCTCCATGATGTCTGGATAGCTGGGAGGCAAAATAAGAAGGGAGAAATAAGGAAGCCCGCAAATGCCGAGGCAGATGCAAAAATGGTAAAATACAACTCTTAGAGCAATCATTCGAATATTGATTATTTGTGGTGTTTACTTAATTACAAATTATTTTTTTGGTGATTAGCGGGAGCTGCACGAGCTGAGGAAACAAGGCAAGTTCATCCCTGAGGGCACAAGGGATGAATTGACAGTTTCTCTGGGTAACCCAGAGCATCCTGGATGTGTTAGGGTTGCAGGCACTAGTGTGGGCATCAAAGCATTCTTTGGGCCATCCCAATGCAAACATGTCCCAAAAGCAGGACTTTCACAAGAAGAGGTAACCTATTCTTTCTTTATAATGTTACTGTAAAAGAGAATTCAATAATAAAAAACTAACATTTCTTTTATCCATGTATAGGTAGATAAGTTAGTTGATAGAAAACTCGAAGAAGCAATGACCAAGTGGCAGGAATCTCTGACTGCCACTCAGCAGACAGTACCTATGGCGTCCCGCTCTAGTCCTACTGTAGAGGTTGGGAGTAATCCTATAGACCCACCACCTAGCACATCCGCTGTAAGTATTTTTATGACATAGTAACTAGTATTTTCAAGATGATATGTTTTCAAGATGATATGTATATATGTATATAACATTCTTTACACATAAATTTGTAGGGGTTGAAGCCATGTCATCTAAAAAGTAAAGAATTTATCATTGTAGAGGCGTCGACTTACCCATCCCTACCAGGGGAAATGTTTCATGGGTCTACATTACCAGCTGGTTGGGTTCATGTGAGCCCGGTACGTATATTCCCCAATTGGATGGATCTTCCATTGCAATGTGCCCATCGAGATAGTGAAACGCTTGGTGAGGCAGAAGGCAGAGTGATATTGTGGCCAAAAGCAGATGTCCTCTATACTGAAACTGTATGGTAAATTTACATTATGTTAAATTATTAGTGTGCGTATATGATGCCAATTGATCTAAAATTATATATATATATATATATATATATATATAAATATAAATATAAACAAATATATATATATATATACAGGTTAAAAAGAAGACACCCAGAACATCTAGGCCTCCACCTCCACCTCCTACATTACCAAGTTGGGTTCCACAAGACCTACCTGTCCCGTTAGGTCCTAATTGTATGGGTATGGAAATATGGTTAGGCGAACATGATATAAATTGCCCTATAACTGTTTCTATATATGTGGATGCTGCAGGTCAATCATACGAAAGCAAACTATTTATAAAAGATATTTTGGAGTTATTTCGATATGATTGGCTGAATACATCTGTGATAGAGCTATGGATAAGGTGAGATCTTCTTTATACATCCATATACCTTGTGTAGGATCTGGTGATCTGGTTTCTTATTTATTAATGCATACATAATACATGTTTTGCAGCTACTTAGACACGACATGTGTAGATTTTTCATTCGAACATGTAGGATTTTTGATTCCATCTTTGATTAGTCTAGTAGCTAAAGACCCTCCGTCAGTTCAAAAACACTGTTGTGATGCTTTTACAAATTTTGCTCAAAATAAGAAGACATTGATAATAGCTCCATTCAATGTGGAGTAAGTTTACTTTGCTTATAATTTGGACTTAAGAAAATTACATTTTTATTGTGGATTTGGAGTTATTAATTTTTAACTTTTTTACCTCTAGTGGTATGCATTGGGAGTTACTAGTTATTGTCCCCAAGACGTTCACTGTCTATTATCTAGATCCTAAGGGGACTAAATTGAATTCAAAATATGGACACAAAATGAAAATGACATTATTCTGGTGAGAAATATTTCATTTTCATATCCGTTAACATATGTTATTACATTACGATTTAATTATGCAATGTACTGTGTTACATTAACATGTAGGGGTTTAGATGAGTTCAAAAAGGCTGGAGGAAAGGTCCCCAGGAAAAAGAACCAACCAATAATTTGGAAGAATGTGGAAGTAAGTTTCCGACTGCAACGTATATATTATTTATGTGAACAATGCTTAATTAGTTATATTTTTTAATATTTTGTATGTTTCAATTTATAGTGTGCTACACAAGACAACAGATGGGCATGTGCGTACTATGTGATGTGATTTATGCACATGATTATCAAATATGCCGCAGTGGACATCGATACCATTCCTGAGGTATTATATATAGTCTCATTAGATAATATGAAATATATCAATATTATTTATATATTATTAATTATATATATACATCATTCTCTTTGCAGGTGTTTAAAACTGACCACACTACAGGAAAGGCCTTACTAGATGTACATGCTCCCTATATGACGGGAGAATTAAATGATGTAAGAGAAGAATGGACAACATCCATACAAGTAGTGGGGGTTTTAACATATAATTGGGATGTTGATAGCGAATAATGACTAAAGAATGATATTTTGTAAATGAATTTCTGAATTATAATATGTGTGAATGTTTCTACATGTGTCTAAATGTTTATACATGTGTTAATGTGAAAATGAATGAAATTGTTGGTTGCTATATGAATGTTTCTACATGTGTTAATGTGAAAATGAATGGAACTGCAGATTGCTACATGAATGTTTCTACATGTGTGAAAATCGAATGGAACTGCAGGTTGCTAAATGTGTGAAAATTAATGTTGTTAATTTTGTAGGTTTGTGGCATGTTGTTGGCTGATATCAATGGATGTCGTAAAACCTGCAGTTCATAACTGAACTGTAGGTTTCTCATTCTGCGACCAGCCACAGCAGGTCTGCAGACTGATAGAAAAAAAAACTTGCAATCGGCGTCAGTTATTTGTTTAAAATCGATGACAAATGGTTACAACATCGGATAAATAATTATGACCAACGCCTAATGCATGTGATGTGGCATCTGTTATCAATAAATGATGTCTATTTCCCTAATGAGGCCAGACACCACGGCCGTACTGGCTAGCACGATCGTGCCAGCAGACCAGACACCACAGTCGTGCTGGCCAGCACGGTCGTGGTAGCGGTCCAGACAACACATTTGTGCTCGCCAGTATGACCGTGGTAGCGGGTGAGATTGCGTCGGTTATCACTAATAAACCAATGTTGATAGTGCCCTAGATGGCACCCTTTCTGTGGCACGAAGGTTTATGGCGTCAGTTTCAAAGCTAATAATCGACGCCTATACCCCCTGCTGGCACGTTTTCGGTGGTGCGCGAAGGGTTGTGGCGTCGGTTTGAGAACCGACGCCTAACAGTTGGCCTTTTAGCGACGCCCACATAGGTGTCGCATTAAAACTGACACTAAAGGCCGATTATGTACTAGTGAAAGGGAAGTCCCCCGCTTCCTCCTCATGCTAGCCACCTCACCGCTCCTACTCTGCACTGGGCATTTAGATCTGGGAGCCTACTGGCAAATCTTCTCTTGAGGTGACCGAGGAGATGCTCCAGGACATCAATGTGGTGGATTGACTCATCCACGAGACTGCAGGTGGACGGTCATCATCCCACCCTGACCCTAATTATGTTACTTCTTGATCACCTCATGTCACTCCACATCCTAGCACTTATGTCCAGTTTGTTAGCGATGAACACTCTATGAGATTCGAGAGATTATCTTCTATTGGCGTCCCCCTCCCAAGATGGGCATGTGACTCTACTCTGACTACACTTGGCATTAAAACAATAGTCGACAACATTCTCCCAACACAACCACATTATGACCATTGCCTACTGCATCCTTCTAATGTACATTGATCTTGCCCTTGAGTTCATGTCCACTTTTTGGCATTACTGTTGCTCCCAAGGGAATTCTAGCTGGAGAATACATATATTTGGGGAATGCCTAGAGATCTCATCCACCAGTTCACCTCCATCATCATCGACGAAGGTGAGTTTGATTAGCTATCTCATTGCATGGGTCGCCGCCATGACAACTATCTTGACTCCTACAACATGGAGAAATTTTGAGCAAACATCACGGGCCTTCCACCCAAGATACCTAGCAGCACCAAAGCATCCAACATCAACAATCATGTGGTGCACTTATTCATTGTGTCCTCACATGCACTATTTTAAGTAGGGAGGGAACACAAGGAGTTGTTACCCACCCCGACCTCTACACTTTTTGGTGTCTACTGAATTATGAACATTTCAATTGGGGGAATAATATGATTTCACATCTCAACTATGAAGCTACCCACAACACCTCCTCCTTGATCTGTATTGGCCACATTATCACTATGGTGGCCAAATTATTAGACTTCACTCACATCCTTTTCCACCATTGGAGAATGTGCATCATTTGATCGATCTCGCATGTTTGAATGATTGCAAGTTCATCCTCTATGGATCAGATATGGATGTCCATTACTTGACATTCAAAGGCATAGACCTTAGTCCAGAGCTTCCTCGACATGCCAGGTTTGCAGCTACAAATCTGGTGTTTGACTTGACAAACATATCAAGACATATTCAACATTTCCTCCAGGAGCATCCTGATTCAGCTGACGTCCCTGAGACCACAACTCATAGGAGGAGTGTCTCCATGGAGGCACATGGATATGAGATTAGACCACCGCCTCTGCCTTTACGACACCAAACTAGGAGACGCCAAGGCACTAAGGAAGGCCCTGAGGAGCCTTATGGATTCTATGAGATCTAAGACCAGTTGGAGGAGATACATCGCAAGCAGCAGCGTTAAGGGGATCAACTACACTATATGTATTTGATGCAATGCTCTCATGACCCCTAGCATGTGCACCAGGGCCTCTACGACTCCAGCAAACCTCAGTATGAGGAGTATGGGGTCCACCAGGCCTACCCTGACCCCAACTCCCCTTATTGGGGAAACTACTAGTACAACCCCTTTCATCTTTGTACTTTCCTCCGCCAGAGTGATTTTCTTCCCTCCATCTCCGATTTTGTTTTTTCTCAGGATGAGAAGAAGTCTAAGTCTAGGTTGGAGGTGAGTGGTACGATTCTATTCCACCCCCTATCTTTTCCCTTATTTGCTTTATTTTTCCTTTTATTGTTTTGCATGTATTGATTTAGTTTATGTCCTTTATCTAGTCGACCATCCCTTTTTGTTTTACTTAGTTGTAAAGGTCATTATGTAGTCGGCCCGTTTATTAGACATCTATCATTGTACCCCTTTGAATTTAGTAAAACTTTTTGCAAAATCTATTACAAATTGCCATGCCTAAAACCACTTTGCCACCAAGGACCCCTAAATAACATCACTCCTCGGAATAGTTGGTAAGTCATAAGGAATCAATCAGAACCAAGCATAATTTTTCCCTATATTTAAATAATGGATTATCTTTGTATAAAACTTGTATGATGTGATTTATAGGAATAGTCTAACTAGAGCAATGACACTCTTTGAAAAAAAACATGAAAAAAAACTATTGAAGTTATAAGTACAAGAACATCTTTTTTTTTGGAATATGGTAATATATTATCCCCAAAAGTAATTACAAGAAGTGAACTCCTTAAGAGGAGTGTCAAGGTATCATACTGACCCTATACAGTGGGTTAGTCTACAAAATCCCAACAACACTTAATATGTGAGGTCAGACTAGTCGCTATGGGAGTCTTGGTTCTAACAATGAGACCAATCTCCATGCGTAAACTATCAAAAAGTTGTAACTCATCCATGTGTTGGAGCCCATGGATCCTTTTGTTCCTTTTGCTCCAAATTAAGTAGAATAGACCAGTGAGGCAGATGCTTGCAAACCGTGCAGGGGTTTTGTCCTTAGTCCACATGATAACTTCCTCTTTTTGGAATGGTGGAAAGTGTTCCCATCCATTCTTAAGGCATATGCGACTCCAAAGGTAACGAGCCACTTTGCACTCCAGAAAAAGATGGTTGTGAGACTCCTCCTCCTCACTACATAACGGGAAGAGGGTCTCAATATTCACCCCCATCAGGTCATCCTATCTCTGGTGGGTAGCTTCCCAAGGATAGCTCTATAAGTAAGGGTACTCCATTCAGAATAAAGCACCTTCCCCATAGTAGAGAGGCCCAAGGAACGTGGCTACCATCTCTTAGCTTCCATGGGATAGCATTGGGATCCACCAGGGTCTAGATCCCATCACTAGAATGGTTGTACATAATAATTACTTCATTCCACCCCGTGTTCATATATTTCCACACACGGGAATCATACATAGTGTTGGTAATGGACCCCCCAATCCCATTGGTGTATCTCCTTCTCATCCATTCTGCCCAAGCTTCAGAAGGTTGCCTAAGGAAACAGTCAATCCTCTTGAGGTTGGCGATTCTCTGTATGTCATTCACATCCCGAATACCAAGCCCGCCTTGATGTAGGGCCTTGGTTACAGTGTGCCACGCGACACCATGCCCTTTCCCGACCCAAAGGAAATTAGAGATTAAGCATCTGATCTTAGTCATCATTGGTGTTGGGAGAATACAGAGGTCACACCAAAAATGAACCAGGCTCTGCAGAACCGATCTGATGAGAACAACTCAGCCCGCCATAGATATCCTTAGCCCTAACCAGCTATCAACCTTTGATCCGATTTTATCAAGGCACATGCTATAATCTCTAGAGAACCCTTTGCCACCAGCTATGGGAACCCCAAGGTATCTGGTAGGAAACCGCCCTTTTCTAACTCCCATCGCCAACCGCAGCCTTCCTCTTCTTAAATCACATGATTTAGAGAGGAAAATCCTAGATTTGACATTGCTCGTGTACAACCCCGTTAGTTTCCCGAACTTCACCATGACCTTCTTATACTCAGTCAAGCCTTTAGCATGTCCTTTAGAAAAGAGGAGGAAATTGTTTGCAAAGATGAGATGGGACATCACTTTGGCTCCCCTAACCTTGAAAGGCTTGATCTTGTCACGATCCTCAACCTCTCTAATCAGCGTAGTTAGGCTCTCCATTACAAGGGTGAATAGGAGGGGGGATAGGGGGTCACCCTGTCGTAGTCCATTCTTAGCTGTGAACATGCCAACAGGAGCCCCATTTACAAGAATGGAGAAAGACGTGGTTTGTATACATTGTTGGATCAAGGTAATCCATCTCTCATTAAAGACCATCGACTTCATGATTCTCCATAGTGTATCCCAATTAACATAGTCATAAGCTTTTGTTAAGTCAAGCTTGACGCAAGATTTCTTAGCACTATTTTTGACTTTGAAGTCCGTAAGAAACTCGGAGGCCAGCAAAGTGCAATCAGATATACTCCTACCTTGGATGAACGCCATTTGGTTATGCGAAACTATCTCAGATAAGCAGGTTTTCAACCTACTTGCTAAGACCTTGGAGAAGATCTTATAAAAGGTGGAGCAACATGCTATGGGTCTATAGTCAGTCATGCTATTTGCGGGGTTACTTTTGGGGATCAGTTTAATGAAGGCATGGTTCACCTCTCTCACCATCCTTCCCCCCACCATAAACCACCTTACTGCTTTGCAGATATCATATTTGATCAAATCCCAGCAGCTTTAGAAGAATCTCCCGTTGAACCCATCGGGACCTGACACTTTGTTGGCTCCTATCGAGAAGACCTCCTGCTTCACTTCCTCTTCAGTGACCTATTTACATAAGTTACGGTTCAAAGCATCATTCACTCTTCGCACAGGAAGAAGTAGGTTATAGGAGTTAGAACTAGGCTGGTTATATAGGAGTTGGAAGAACCGTATCGCCTCATCCCCAACCTTCTTCCACCCTTCCACCGATTCACCCTCTTCGTTGACTAGCGTGTAGATATCATCCTTGAGTACTCTTTTCTTAATAGAAGAGTGGTAGGTTTTGGTATTTTTATCCCCATCCTTGATCCATGCCATCCTGCTTCTTTGCCAATAGAACCTCTCTTCCGCTTTCTCAAGATTACGGAGCTTGTTTTGTGCCTCTCTCTCCTTAAGGATAGTAGTAGGGCAAAGGGGTTCGGTACGCGCCTGCGTAGCAGTCGTATCATACTCCTCTCTAGCAATCTGTAGTAGATTTTTGATGTTTACTTTTTCTTTGGCCCATTTCCTCAAACACTGCTTTGTATTCTTAAGTTTTTTACAAACCATGTAGATGGGATTACCCCGAACCTCCTTATTCCACCCTTTCTCGACTTCCTCTTTAAACCCAGGACAAGAGCACCAGAGGTTGAGGAACCTAAAGGGTTTTGGACGAGAGACGTCAAGCTTCAAGTCGAGGATCATCCATGCATGGTCGCTGAATGGGTGCGAGCCCAGCTTTCGGAAAGAATTGGGTAGGAAATCCATCCATGCTTCATTCACCAAGCCCCTGTCCAGTTTACTGGCAATTCTCTCCTCATACTCTGTTTGTTTGACCAAGTAACCCTGCCTCCTGTCATGTTTAGTTCCGTGAGCGCAGCCTCATCCACAACATGGTTGAAATTGTTTAAGATGTGCTCAGGGATTGGTTTGCCACCTTTCTTCTCGTTAGCCTGTATGACAATGTTGAAGTCGCCAATAACAAGCCATGGCACCTGCTGTTGCGTGGTGGCTTTGATGCTCTCCCACATGGTACCTATGTCTCTCTCCAGATGTTCCCCATGGACGACAGTGATGATAAAATTGAAACCACCTTTGTTAAAGCAGCTCGTGGTAAGGGTCTAATCCGTTTTCGATATCAGCTCCAAGGTCCAGCAACTTGGGTTCCATCCTATGCAGATTCTACCGAGATCCTCTTGGTCCAGATTGCTCATCATCTCCCAACCTGCTGGGAAGAGAGTGTCGACCCTTTCTTTTACTTCTCTTCTAATCTTTGTTTCAAGACAGCAGCAAAGATTAATCTTTTGGTCTATGATTATTGTTCTGAGCTTTCTCTGGCTCCGCGGGAGAGAAGCTCCCCTTACGTTCCATGTCATGATTGACATTTATCTGGTGGATGACCCTCTCCCTCTCCCAGAGCAGGCTAGGCTGACAGATCCTCCACCTCTTCCTCTCTTCGCACCTCCTGTAGGTACCTCCACAGGTCCACCGGAACCCGCACCCCTGCTGCGAGTGCGGCGCGGGCTCGTATCTGCTTCAAGGTCTGCCCTATCATCAGGTAGTTTGCCTTCCTCACCTTCATTGCTAAGGGCAGCGAACATGTTGGTCACCAGCATCCTCACCACTTACTCAGTGCCGGACGGGGTCGGAGCACGCGTCGGAGAGATGGTTGACCAGTTCCCAGAGTTGTCCTCTGTCCGAATATGCTGTTGTTGCTCCTGCACATGGGTGTTTTCCTTCTCTGGGCCCTGCGGGATGGAAGCCGTGTGCACACGGTCAGTGGTCGTAAGAGTAGTGGTGGTCTGCATCCTGTCTTCTGTGCATGCAGCAGGTTCGGCCCTGCCTTCCTCTTCCATGCCTGGAGCGTCAGATCTCACCGAGTGAACCCCGCGCTCAACTGGCCTTTTTGAAGGGTGACATCTTCTGCTTCTCGATATTCTGGTGTGGATGGGGGGTGATGTAGCTGGTGGAGGTCTGGGGCCCGGGCAGCTACCATCGCTGTGGCCGAACACGTAGAAGGAGTTGCAACGGTCTGGGAGAGCTTCATATCATACCTTGATCTCCCAGGCCTTCCCATCAGGTAGCTCCACCATCACCATAGGAGGAGGCCTCTTGTCCGCCAAGATATCGACACAGAACCGTGCACAGCCATAACTGTTCCTTTGGGTACTTTTGTCGAACACTCTCGGGGTGCCTATGGCATGGGCGATGATCGCCACTGCTCTAGGTGACCAGTGGGTGCCTACTTCAGGTAGGGTTGCCCATACTGGTGCTTTCTTTAGTGCCGTGTGCCGGAGGTCAGCCTCAGGGCTCCATCTTCTCACTAGGACGAGCTGCTGGTCGAAGAACCAAGGACCAGCCTCAGTCGCTCGCTTCATGTCATTGCTGCTAGTGAAGCGGATAAGGATGAGGCCACTGGACAGGTTGGAAACCTCGATGTCACCGCGGGGCTTCCAAGTCCGCATCATCCACCCTTGTATCTGACTGATGACTGGTTTCTTCCTCCTGAGAACCTGTACGAGGATGGAGAAGCGATGGTATTCGGCCATCCCTATAAGGACTGGTTCAGAGAACTTGGTCCAGGGTCTGTCATCCTCATCCTTGTAGAAGGGAGCCCTTGGGTTGTCAGGTTCCAATGTCGTCCTTTGTGACGCTGCAGCCTGGTCCCCGATCAAGGTGCTGATCCAGGGTCTCTCTCTGGTGACGTCGATGGACGGGGATGCCCAGGGTTCATTGGCCCCGAACCAGCAGCCTGCGAAAGAGGGGGGGAAGGATGGTGGTGGTAGTAGTAGTGGTGGTAGGTGGGGATGGGGGTGTAGGTGCGATGGAAGTGGTAGGGGGAATCGAAGATGAAGGGTTATCATTAAGGCAAGGGGAGGTAGGTGTCGGGGTGGTGGATGCACCCTGATGGGATCCCCTCCCGCCTGCCATGGAGGCCGGCGAGAGGGCAAGCCCAGTCAACGTGGTCTAGAGATGGACGGGAGCAGAGTTTCTCTTTCTAGAATGCGCGCAGAATCACAAATGGCACTGTAAGTTGTCTACAAGAACATCTCTTCCTTCAGTGGTGATTCTTGGCTTCTCTTTTTTAGAAGAAAAATAGACAGAAACAAGAATATCTCTTCCTTCTGTATATTTTTCTTCTAAAAAAGAGAAGCAAAGAATCACCACTAAAAAAAATCAAGTCTGGGATGGTATGCTTCCCAAAATAAAAATCCCTTACCCCACTAATGGGCTACCATAAAAAAGATGCCAAACGTGCACATGAAAAAATTGTGACCAATGTAGCCACAACTCCACTTCAAATCCTAAGTCAAATAGAGGAGGGATCAAAAAAATTTATCACATCTTTCTCTATTTTCGCACCCCTCAAATTCATCCTATTCTTGTGCAACAACTTACAAAAAAATAAAAAAAATTGAGAGTGTCAAAGTGAAAGTAAGAGGAAGCCTTTTTTTCTACAAATTCTCATTTTAAAAGCAAGATGTGATATTTATTTTGATAGCAAATATTGAACTTTATGCTATGTGATTCTAGGAGATTTGGTCACTTAGACAAAAATTTGGAGGTAAAGACTATAGTGATGTTATAAGGTGAGGTTGAAATTTTGGGAGTATAAATTGGAATTTATTTGTAATTTAATTTGTTTGGGACAAGAAAAGATTCAGGTCTGGGGTATTTTGATGAATGCATATTCATCTATCTTTTTGTATATTCTTCTTAGTCCCTTTCATTAGATTTTATCTCTTTTTCAGTTATTTGTGGACTAAATTGCAATTTACACAGTCCTTGGTTTACTTTTGCAAATACTTATTGACTTTCTAAATTTTTATAGGGGTTTTCTCCAAAGTTGATTTTGGTCCAATGAGCTAGCAAGACGACCATCTAACTGAACCCAGACGGTCAGCTCACTCCCTAAGACCCCACGTTTCAGAGCCAAATGGCCACCTTAGCCTCAGCTGAACCAACCTACTCTACATGCTAGATGGGCCTCTCAATCAGCGAGACGGTCGTCTCAAGGACCCAAATGAGCAATCAAGTGAGCGCAGATGGCTAGGTCACTTGACCTAAAATCAATTTAGATCATCAAGTCCGTCGCCACTTGATTAGGGTTCCTATCTTTTGATTACACACACGACAACATGAGACGAGCACCCCAGTTCACCCAAACGACCATTTGGAGGTTTTACTTCGAAACTAAGAAATGAAAGTAAGGGTTTTGTCACTTCACTTGACTAGGGTTCAACAGCTGCTCCCAAGTCACAACATGTCAAAATCAAAACGGGCATCCCAACTCAGCTAGACGTCCGTCTCGAGCATTACTTCGAGCCCAAGATTGCATCCAAACGATGCCGCTAGCACCCTTTTTAGGATTTCTAACTGAACTTTCTAGACCCAAGCCATGCCACCGCTAGACGATTGTCTCACCTAGCGAGACGACCACTTTGCAGTGCAAGGGAAACAGACTCCAGCAACCACCCTTCTCTTGTTCTATACCCCCTTTCATGGTTTTCCACCACTCCCTCCCCTATAAAAGGAGGGGGGACTCCAATTACAAAGGGTCCCAATTTTTGTACTGGAACTCTTAGTTGAAATTCTGCCAATTTCAATTCTAGTGTAATCTTTACATTCAAGCAATGAAGTTACTTCTTTTCTTCTACATCTGGATTTCTTTTATTCTCATTCTTTCTCTTGGAGAGAGAGATAAAGACAACAAGCCATTTAATTGTCACCGCCTTGGTCTCTTCAGAGATTCTGGAATAGTAGTCTATGGCTTCATATCTTTTTCTTCTTATTTCTTTCTTCCTCACTATAAGTAGTGAGTAGTTTTCTTATCGAGGCAAGGGGAGTAGCCCCTTAGCCATATGTTAATCCGATCTAGTTTTACATTAATACTTTAGATGGATGGTTTTAAATTTAGAAATCACTTATTTAAATGAAGTAATTAATCATTTTAATCTCTTGTTAATCCCGATGGATGCAACCATGAAACCTGGGATTTAGAATGCCTAAAATGATTTCAAGAGGATTTGGATGCGACCGTAGAAAAATCTCTTTAGGATGAAGAATAAGGATACGTAAACACCATGACCAATGGGTTGATGTGGAGTTCCTCTCTTGTATTTTGTTTATGAATAAATCACATACCTACTTCTATCTTGTTTGTCATGTATTGCTTGATCCTGTTTCATAAGGGCTAAGGTGGTGAAACCCCTAAGTCTTGATGCTTCTCCACTTGATTTCAAATCATTTGTTCTAATTTGTTGTTTTCAATTCGCCATTTTAATTTTAGCACTCTACTTTTGTTTAGATAATCTTATGAGCCAAAAATTTCTTCCTTTATTTTCTTGTCTTATAATAATCTTTTTCTTTCTTCGCTTTAGTGTAATCTCTTACTTCATGCACTATTAATTTCTCAATCTAGTTTAAACAACCAACCTTCAAACTGGAATTTATTTTTTAGTTCCTTATTCAAAAATACCAAAAAGAAATAATTTCAAAAATCAATCATGATTAAAAGAAAACAAATATTAAAAACGTTATCTCATGGGATACCCTTCTGTACTAGCCTGAACTGGAAAGTAAAAAAGAATTACTCTAGGATAATTATTCTAGTGAATTGGTGTGCAAACGACGTGTATCAGGAAACTAACTATGGGATTGCTTAGATTCGCCATGTTGAGGAATTTCCTGCCTCTCATTCCAACCTTTTGAATATGAGATGCAAAGAACAATATATCATGCATGGCGACCTCTCCAATAGGTTTTATAGTATATAATTGGAGGTTTAGGGAGAGATGGAGATATAGGAAGTTTTATGTAGGATAATCCCTTGTCCCTTCCTAGTTTCCCACTACTTCTACATGGTGGGCAAGAGAGATGGAACTTGTAGGTAGGAGGAGTTATGAAACAAGGACCACATGGATGAGAATAGAAGAATCTATCATGCTATTGAGTTATATTGTCACTACATCTGGGACCCCAATAAAGAGATTTGAGGGTAGATAAAAATAGTGACCTCGCTACCTCACACCTCCAAGGTATCTTGTATATGTTAGAGGTATTAGATGATGAGGAGGAGGAGCCATGTAACGACCCTCAAAATTCAGTCCCAAAAATTCTTGATGTTTAATAAAGGTGAAACCCTAGGTTGAATGGATTTTTCTTACATTTGTTCATTTAAGTGGAGACCATGCTTAAGTAGTATGCCAAAATGAGTTTAGACTACACAAGATAGTATGTGAACCTTTATTTTGATTCATCAACACTTATTCACATCAGTGTCATTTAATGCACAAAAACATAACCCTAATTATATGCAATGGTGACTAGTGAGACTGATTGATAGTTTGGACCCACATACATGCATAATATATCCCACTTTTTTGTATATGAGTATATAATAGGATAATAGAGTTTTCCTCGGATTTTGGTAATAAAATTCCCTTGCAATGATTATTAATGTGCTAATTACCCTATGTAGCTAATGATGTAAAACACCTATTTCCCTAACTTACATATGAAATCTAATTGGATAATCGAATTCCTCATGGTCGAATTAGCTTACCTACCAATATTGGTTGGATTTGGATAATCATAGATGCTCCAAAATATATTAAGAAGAAAAGGGAAAGATAATGTCAATTTATGACCTAATTGTTTGGTAATGTATATGATTATCCCGAAATTTTTGCCAATTAACAGACAACGCAGCGTCACACGCTGCTTTGGAAAAACTCGGCTCTTCACGAGCTGTTTGATCTAGATCCGAGGGCAGGGACCTCATCCCCTACCTCCCACTTTACCCGCGCAGGGAGAGGGAATACAACCCCGAGCCGTCGCCAACGATTCCTAGGCCCCTTCTCAATAGTTCCTTGTTATCTCAACACCAATGATTTTGGGAGGTTATTCCGAGTTTAAAGAGTCCCCACTTGAGTCCTAGCATGGTACACAGCAAAAACGCCCAAAAACCATTTCATTCGCAGTCGACGACGCCACCCCCTGGCCGCGAGGGTCCATCGGACTTAGAGATGGCAACCCAGAAAGCTCCGATGGACTCAACAAAATGCTCCTCCACTGCCAATTAGGATCATTACCAACTGGATAATTTCCACGGACTCAGTCTACTCCAGCGACTCCGGTGAGCTCGCGTGGGAGGTTCATTGCTTCGAAGAAAGGGCTATATGAAGGTCAGCTTAAGAAATAGATCAACGTTTCCTAAAGATACATATTGTGGGGTGCCATCTACGATAGAAGATCCTGATGTTATAGAGAACTTCATGCATTAATTATGTTTAATCATGTATGCCCTAGTTAGCTTCAATTCAAGAAACCAATTGTGAGAAATGTATAAACTAATTTTAATATCTATGCATGGTTATTGTTTACTTTATTTGCAATGTCTATCATTGTTGTGGCATCCCTTTGAGCTATAGTAACCCATGTTATGGAAAACATGGGTATTGCTTCTGTTGACACATGTATGCTTAATGGGGTGTTACAAAATGGTAACAGAGCAAATGAGTAGATGGCCACCATGTAGAAATTACATCCATATGTTCTAAGTCACAGGCATATAATATTAAGTTCAAGGTATGGGAAACCAAAGTAGGGTCTAGTCAGAAGACACAAGTTACATAAGGGTTAGAGTTATGTGCCTAGATGTTATAGATTTTGTGTTAACTTTGAATTTGTACATAGCATGCTCTCTCTTCTTCCCACATGTTTGTGATGTGGGACATGTGCATGAGGGAGGTGCTGAGACAAGAGTTGACATTAAAGTTTGAGACATATAACCGTCTAAACATAATTAATTACATAAGAAGACCAAATATACATAAAAGGGGTAGATAATTTGATAGGAATATGAAAGAAAAATGATGCACATGCTACTAAACACTGTTCTCTTCTATTTTATGATTATGTGTTTGGATTGAACATCATGTGTTATTTCTATGCTTATAAATTATGAAATTATGAAAAACCATGTCTATGTATAAGAAATCATGTTATGTTGATAATTGTGTTGTCCATCATGTTATGTGAGCCTTAAATGGCCTTATGTGAGCCTTAACCGACCTTATGTGAGCCTTAACTAGCCTTGTGTGAGCCTTAACTAGGCTTACGTGAGCCTTAACCAGCCTTATGTGAGCCTTAACCGGCCTTATGTGAGCCTTAACTGGACTGATGTGAGCCTTAACCGGCCTGATGTGAGCCTTAACCGGCCTTATGTGAGACTTAACCGGCCTTATGAGCACTGTGGGTGCAATCGTGAGAGTGACTATATCAACTCAAGTAAAATTCCATTACATTATGAAATTATGTCAACTTAACCAAGTTCCTATGAAATTATGTTAACTATGAGTAAGTCATGTCTTAAGTATGTTAATGAGACTATAAGATAATAGAAAAGATTTTACTTGCACATACTAAGTGAAACCCTAAGGTGGGTAGTACCTCATTATGACATGAAAATTTCGAGGACGAAATTTCTATAAGGTGGATAGGTTGTAACGACCCTCAAAATTCAGTCCCAAAAAATCTTGATGTTTAATAAAGGTGAAACCCTAGGTTGAATGAATTTTTCTTACATTTGTTCATTTAAGTGGAGACCATGCTTAATTAGTATGCCAAAATGAGTTTAGACTACACCAAGATAGTATGTGAACCTTTATTTTGATTCATCAACACTTATTCACATCAGTGTCATTTAACGCACAAAAACATAACCCTAATTATATGCAATGGTGACTAGTGAGACTGATTGATAGTTTGGACCCACATACTGCATAATATATCCCACTTTTTTGTATATGAGTATATAATAGGATAATAGAATTTTCCTCAGAATTTGGTAATAAAATTCCCTTGCAATGATTATTAATGTGCTAATTACCCTATGTAGCTAAGGATGTAAAACACCTGTTTCCCTAACTTACATATGAAATCTAATTGGATAATAGAATTCCTCATGGTCGAATTAGCTTACCTACCAATTTTGGTTGGATTTGGATAATCATAGATGCTCCAAAATATATTAAGAAGAAAAGGGAAAGATAATGTCAATTTATGACCTAATTGTTTGGTAATGTATATGATTATCCCGAAATTTTTGCCAATTAGCAAACAACACAACGTCACACACTGCTTTGTAAAAACCCGGCTATTCGCGAGCTGTTCGATCTAGATACAAGGGCAGGGACCTCATCCCCTACCTCCCGCTTTACCAACGCAGGTAGTGGGAATAGAACCCCGAGCCGTCGCCAACGATTCCTCGGCCCCTTCTCAACAGTTCATTGTTATCTCAATGCCAATGATTTCGAGAGGTTATTCTGAGTTTAAAGAACCCCTACTTGAGTCCTAGCATGGCACATAGTGAAAACGACCAAAAACCATCTCATTCGCAGTCGACGGTGCCACACTATGGCCGCGAGGGTCCATCAGACTGAGAGATGGCAACCTAGAAAGCTTCGATGGACTCAACAAAATGCTCCTCCACCGCCAATTAGGATTAATACCAATTGGAGAATTTCCAAGGACTCAGTCTACTCCAGCGATGCCAGTGAGCTCGCGTGGGAGGGTCAATGCTTCTCAATAAAATTCCTCGCGCAGTAAGCATATATGACTTCCCTTCTTGCTTTTCCTTGCTCTAGTTTTTCTTCTGAATGCTCCAGTTCGTGGATCCTGTAGTTGCATTCAAGATTCTCATCGATGCTCTCAGGTAGGCCACCGCGGTGATCTTCTGACAGGGGGAAACACAATTTTGACTTCAAAACACCTGGCTTATGGTTTCTCAAACTCTAGTGAACGACTTCAGAAGTGCTTCTCATCAGTTCAGTTTAGGCATCCCCTTCCCCTGTTTCCGCATGACCTCCATGTCTTTTCCATAACTCCAGTGGTTCCTGATCACCATGGATTGTTTGTTCACCTTCACATAGATTTCTAGAGCCTGGATCCTATTGGAGATTGCCTTGTTTTGGTGGTTTTGTGGCTCTAGCTTTGACCTGCTCCTCCAGCCATGGTGCTGACTGGAGATGGAGTTCCAGGGCATGACAAGTCATGTTCTTTTAGGCCCTTGAGCTCGAAAGGGAACAAGTATCTCTGATGACCTCTCCGCCTCGACCCAGGATCCAGATTTTGCCATGTTTTGATGAAGCCTTGAATCTCTATTTCCTCCGTTTCATTTCTCCATTTGCGGTAGCTATGGGGGATGATCATACCTGGTGCTGATTTCCCTAGTTCACCCTTGGGGCTACCCGCATGAATGTCATGCATACCCGGGCATTTTAGTCTTTTCAATTTTTGTTGCTTTTTGGGTTCAAGCAAGCTCTAGGCTTTGTCGCTGTTTAACAGTGGGCCACCTCGACGACAATGGGCCAGCTTTTGTGTGGCCTAAATTATATAGTTGGCTTTATCTCATTCTAAGATTGGTCGATTTTAATCTAATCTCTAATAAATCATAGAAAATAATCTAGAGCTCTGATGGGGACGATCCATATATGATTTTTGATCAGTTTTTCGAGATCTATCACATGATCCTAGTTTCAGACCCAGACTGCTGATGCAATTTCCAAATTCAATTAAAGAATCATAAACCTATGTTAAGAAAATGAAATTAATGTATAATTATGTTATTCACAGGAGATTAGGATTGATCAAGACTTCATCTACTGTTAGTATACCTCCTCAGGATCATGTAAGTGGGTCCATGCACTTTGAGTATTCAGTATTAGTTTTCATCAGCTTATAATCATTATGATAATCAAGATGAATGATATGCATAGTTATGTGTTTCAAATTAAATCTTAACAACATCCAAGTTCCTCTAGAGTTATTTCTTTAATGTTATGCCTCAATGCTATTTCAAGAATCCATGTCACGTTCATATGAAATCCAAGTAAAGTTAATTAGTTCCAAGATATTGATGAATTATGTAGTAGTTTGGATTACTTTATCCTCATCATGTTAATGTTGAGCCTAAGGGCCTTATGAGCACCATTGGTGCATAAGTATCAAGGATGCTTTAATCAACCAACAAGATTATGTTATGTGAATCTAAATGCATTGTTCAATTAGTTTCATGTTTTTTTCTTATTGCGAAGTTACTAAGTTGTTATAATAATGCTCTATGCCGCTTACTCTAATGTGGTTTTTATTGTATGCATGGATGGGGGTGTGATTCCCTCAGGTACAAGCAACTTCCAAGAAAGGGCTATATGAAGGTCAGCTTAAGGAATAGATCAACGTTTCCTAAAGATACATATTGTGGGGTGCCATCTATGATAGAAGATCTTGATGTTATAGAGAACTTCATGCATTAATTATGTTTAATCATGTATACCCTAGTTAGCTTCAATTCAAGAAACCAATTGTGGGCAATGTATAAACTAATTTTAATATCTATGCATGGTTATTGTTTACTTTATTTGCAATGTCTATCATTGTTGTGGCATCCCTTCGAGCTATAGTAACCCATGTTATGGAAAACATGGGTATTGCTTCTGTTGACACATGTATGCTTAATGGGGTGTTTCAAGCCAACAAAAGTCGATACCTCTTTAGGTCTTCCATCCATAAGGAGGTTCCTCTCTTGAGGAGAACTAAGTTCTTGCACTAAAAACAAGAATGGAAGGAGGATAGGAGCTTCCATGATTCCTTGATGGAGGAGAACCTCACAACAATGACTAATCACATAGAGAACGACGCCAACATCATGTTGGTGGTGAAAACACATTGATGTAAAGAGAGACCTGGAGCGGAAACACTCAGAAAGTAGAGGAGCATGAGATCACAAAGACACATTTATCTAGAATGTGAGAAGAGAGAGAGAGAAAAAAGGAGTGGACCCTAGATCCAATTGGCCACTCACACCCCAACCAGCCATGTTGGGTCCCTATGAAATCTTGACCAATCATTGAGAGGATGTATGGCACACAATCATGTAGAATCAAGCAAAAATCTGACAGCTAAAATTAACCCAATAAGGTATATACTTCAATATATAGCCAAGTGTTGCCTAATTCGTAAAAAATAGTTCCTATGTCAGAAATAAAAATAAGGTATCAAGATTATTAGACAAATGAATAGAACAACTTGAAACTATAATTTAAGTATTTTGTAGCTTAAATATCATTGATATCAAGTAAGATGTATATGCTCATATAATGTGTAATAAATAGTAGTTCAAAGTCATAATTGTGTGAATGCACCATTGACTCTTAAATCTTATAAAAAACTCGCACATAGTCATAGATGATGATGTTTTCACACATAATCATTAAATTTTCTTAAGGTATATATTTTGATCTAATAACACTATATAAAATGTAATAAATAAGTTGATCACCAATAAATGATGGAAATCTCTGTATAACCATAAATTAGCACATGGAATGTAATCCGTAACCATAATATCAGTTCGACACATGGAATCCATGTATGTCATGGTGAAACTTAATACATGGCTTTTAACCATAACATGATTAATAAATGTCACTTAAGATTAATATGTGTATATAGTAATGTGAAACATGGTTATCAGTTATGAAACCATAACTTTGAACATAAATGTGATATAAGATCAATAATCTAATTATAAAAAGATAAGACCAATATTGATGGAAACATTCTACTGAAATAGTATAAACCCTAAAATGGACATGACTAGTGCTGATTATGAAAATCTAATGCATGTCATGTATGATCTTATATGAATCAGCATGGCAAAGGTTTTGTCAACTTTAAGAATTTGAAGATTAGGATATCTCGATTCAAGGTGCACTTTTCCCTCTTACTTGTCCTACTATATAATATCATTGTATTATATATGTATAAAAGACTTGGTATATGATATGGGATGAAATAATTGTTCTTGTATGTTACCTTGCATGATTTCTTGTATATATAACTTTGACCACATGATAAATAATATATCTATTCCATTATACAAGATCAATTCAATTTCTTGGTAGTGAAGTGTTCGAAAGTAACTAGTTTAAGTCCTTAGTTGTAATGTGCTTGAAATTGATCCAACTTTTTGATAATATATCACATTATATAATGATCCAATTCTTTAGTAGTATATTATATGGCCTTAATGCATTAAACCTCTTATGGTAATGCATGGATGAGATAATGGAAATGTGCCTAAAAATGTGTTTTCTTTTGTTAATAAACACCTTTGTTTGAGTATGCTTTTGTTATATTAGTTACTTCCAAGTAATATCTTTATTTTTTTCCCAAGCCATAGTATGAAAGAGGTATATGAATCATGTAGCGTACTCAACACAATATTTTGTCACACTGTGTTGATGTGTACCAAATGAATCTCTATATTAGGTATATGGATATATGATCTTGAAAACCTTTATAGTTGTGAGTCATATGGTGAGCAGGTGTAATGGTGGACCCATTGTCTAAAGATCTTGCATGGATGTAGTATGCCCATTTGTAAAATTTTACTATTCAATGTATAATATAAACTTTTAATGATTCATCTTGCCGTTTTATGTTGAATAGTAATCTGGTAGTTTTGCTTTGTTTTTGTTCATGTGCATGTGGTTATGTTGTTCCTTTTACTTCCTACAACTATCTTTTTATTGTCCTAGTGTGGGATGTGTAAATTGAGATTCCTACTAATGTGAGAGGGCTCAATTTGGATGTCAGACATGAGGTCAAGGTGTTGAAAATTTGGGGATGTCATAAGTGGCATTAGCACATGAACAATAGTAAAGTATGGCATCTTCTCATCACGCAACTTGAAAAAAAGAAAACTTTGATCATATAAAACTTTAGGGTTAGATTAGTCACCTTTGAGAGACTAGATCTAACTTATTATCTAATTTAGAACTTAGATGTTTGAGAAGTAGGTTTAGACTGGTTCTTGTTATATACCATGTCATGGAGTGTCAATAATCCCTAATAATGTGGCAGTATGTGATGTTACATTTTTTGGACATAAAGGGCATGGAAAGAAGAGAATCATAGACATATATGCACGTGTGATTTGGGTATCTATGCTAGTCTGCACCTTGTTCTCACCCTTTTCTCTAAGTGACATGGAACTAGACTCTCTACTATGTGTGGGACACTCAATTTGATGATTTGATTTTATCTCCATCATTTTCTCTAATGTCTATTTTATCAGAGAAAAAAATACACAATAGTTTATTATATATGTAAGTAAATACAAAAATGTGTCCCTGCACATGTACAAGTAGGAGGTTATCATGCAAATTAAATGAAAGTGAGTGACCTCAGTCTATAAGAGAGAGTAGTTATAGAAAAGATGTGTACACCATATATAAATATGTGATAGTTAGAATGATATATGATATAAGAAATGATGGTACAATCCAAGTTGACATAATGATATAAGTTGATCTTTGTTGATTTTGGTTTTGATTGCCTAAGTTAAGTATTCAGGATTTGACATAAGTTTTTAGGAAGTATGCAGGATTTCACGTTATAAGATAATATAACATGACAAGGATGTGCGTCAGAATGAGTCTCAATCTCTTTATAAAACTTGACCTCTATTATTAGGACTAAATCCATGGTTAAATATAGAGAGGGTGAGATCCAAAAAGGGGGAAGACCAGAGAACTAACCTCAAATATATGAGAAATGCATTGTGATATGTTTTAAACTAGACTACTCCTAAGTGAATGAGTTGAGTATGCATGATTCCTACATATATCTTAAACCCTAGATGTCCAAGTGAGGACCCAACCCTAGAGTAGAGAGAGGTTGGTTATATATGCATATATAACCACAATACAAGAATCTAGCATATAGGTGTTCCCAAGACCCTAGAGTAGGTATTTGTGTAAGTTTTTGTGAGTTTTTTTACATAGGACCCTGGTGATGTATATAAAAGAGATAGTTGGGGAATGGAATTTAAGGTTAGAGATCTATCACGAGAAAACCATATCATGTTTTAGTTTGGATTGTGCTTGTGAGTCTGGATCTTGTAAAGCTATCCACAATTATCAATGAGGTAGATCTTAAGGCCCTAAACCAAAGAGGGAATATAAATTATGTTCTTATGATATACTCATGGATTTTAATGAGCCCAGAGAGACTGAACATGGCACTACCCTTAGGATAAGGGTTTAGAGAACCTCAACTGAGCGAGATTAAGTTTTCATATATGTTTGACAAGCCACTCATATAAGTTTTTTTAACACAAGCATGATATAATATGCTTATGAATATAATCTTATCTCGATAGGGGATACATGTAAATTATATGATGAAAATCCTAGAGATGGTTTAGTAGTTTATATATATATATATATATATATATATATATATATATATATATATATATATATATATATATATATATATATATATATATATATATATATATATATATATATATATATATATATATATATATATGGTAACCATATACATGAATCATTGTGACAATGTAATTTGTGAATCTAGTGATGAAGTCGCTACTAAAGTTTGTAGCCTGATATGAGAAAGAAAAATGAGATCAAAGTAATGATGAAAATGAGTTGTTAATCACAATGCTTGATAAATATGTGTAGCATACAAATTTGATGACGACACTTTGATTTACTCAAGAAGGATAAAGTAGGTAAATTATAGTTAACTCATTCATAAAATGTACACACTCATGTCAGAATACTCATGCATGGGTAAAATGAGGATGCAAATCCTAAAATACAAAGAATGTCCATGAAATTAATTAGGATTTCAAACCTTGCTTCAACCTTAGATGGAGTGACAAGAAAGATGATCAAAAAAACTTCCTAGTGTGGTACTGATAGGGTTATGTAGTTGAAGACCTTCTCTTTTTTTCATTGAGTATTAATTTGGCTTGATTTTGAGGACAATTATTAAGATGTATAAGACGTGATAGAATGTATTTTGGCTTGATTTTGAGGACAAAATTTCTTTTAAGGTGACTAGGATGTGACGCGGGTGAATTTTTGTATCTCTAAATGTCTAATGACATTAGCAAATTCATAATAGCTTGAGCTGTGATAAAACTATGGTCAATATACATGAAGCTTGAAGGTTCCTAGAAAGAGTTACTTAGGTATCGATTTGGTTAAATAATTAATGCATTATGCAAATTGAACCAAAATTTTTCATTTTTTTCCTTAGTTGAAATCTAAGATGTCACATAGTTCCTTTTAGTCCTTAAGATGGTTGCGTGGTCATGTTGTGGCCTTGCCACCTTGTATCTCTAACTCACTGATCTTGACCTTGAGAGGAGTTTCCCATATTGGTCTATTTTTGGCATCAATCTAGGGATTATATCATGGGTCTGGGGCTTGTATGCTTATCCTCAACCTTCAAAATATTGGTGCTACAACGTGGGATTACATGTGAGGAAGCACCCCACACGACCACAGTCACCTTCATGGGGCAAGAGGGGAAACAAACATAGTGATTAATTAGTCTTGCCATTACAAGAGGTGTAGATCTATCACTCATTCAAGCCTTTTTGAGATGAGAGCACAAATAAGATCTTACACCGAATGAACTTTCTAGTAGGGTTTATAGTAGAAGGTTAGAGATAGAGGTTGGAGATAGATGATTTCTTGAGGAAGATAATCCCTTATCCCTTGATGGTTTGCCACTTCTTCTACATCATGGGCGACAAAGATGGAATTGTAGGTAGGAGGAGTCAAGGAAGAAGGAACACAATACAAAGAATAGAGGATGCTATCATGATATGGAATTCAGTCTTTGTTTCAAGTGTTTTGATCATGAGCTTTTAGGGTGAATGGAAATTGTGATCTCACTACATCAAACCTCCAAGGTATCTTTGGCATATTGGAGATATCAAAAAATGATGTGAAGGAGCCAACAACCGTCCTCTTTTTCATAGAAATAGGTTCTCACACAAAAGAAGAATGGAAGGAGGGGAGGATCTTCAATGATTTTTTGCTGGAGGAGAGCCTCACGATGGAGGGTGTTCACATAGAGAATAATGCCAAGATCCTATAGGTAGATAAAATGTTTTGAGACGCAAAGCAAAGGAGCACAAGCTCAGGCACATAGGTCGACTGAGAATGTGAGGGGAGAGAGATGATGAGAGAAAAAAGTAGACTCTATGCCCAATTGGCCAATCACGCTTACTAGCCTGATAGGGTGAGTCCCAATGACAACTTCACCAGTCAGTGAGAGGCTATGTGACACTCATCATATTGGCCTCAAGTAGAAATAAGATAACCCAATTATCCCAATAAGGTAAGTACTTCAAGATATATTTAGAGCTTGTATAATTTGTAGAAATATATTTGATGTCAAAATAGTACTAACAATGTATCAAAATCATCAAAAATATGAGTGGAAAAAAATGGAACTATTATATCAGTCTTTGATGCTTAAATATCATAGAAATTAAGTAAGATGTATAATGCTCATATCATGTGTAATACATAGCAATTCAAAGTCAAACTATGACAATGCACTAGTGACTCTTAGATTTTATACAGAATTCATATAAGGACATATATGATGACTGTTTTGCATGTAATCATGCAATTTGCTTAATGTATCTATTTTGGGCTAATGGCACTAAAGAAAATGTAATATGTAATTTGGTAACCAATAAATGATTTTAGTGTAACATTAAATCATCACATGTAATATAATATCTAACCATGATATCAATTTGACTCATGAAATGCATGTTATGTAATGATGTCACTTAATAAACGACTTGTAACCCTAATAGGATTAATGAATTTCTCCTAAAATTAATATGTGTACATAGGGATGGGAAACAAGATTATCAGTTATGAAACCCTAATTTGGAACATAAATGGAATTTAGTTTCAATAATCTAATTGTAAGAAGATAAATCTAGTAATTATAGAAATATCCTAATGAACTAATCTAAACCCAAAAATATACATGACCAGGGTTGATGATGAGAATCTAATGCATGGAATGTATTTTCTATATGAATCAAGCAGACCAATGTTATAGTTAACTTCATGAATATGATCATTAGGATATCTTAAACACTTTACCTCTTACTTGTCCTACTATATGGTATGGTTGTTTTATATGTCTATAAAAGAATTAACATAGACATTGGATGAAATTATTGTCCTTATATGTTACCGTGCATGATTTCTTGTGTATATAGTTTTGAGCACATGTGACATAATATATATGTTCCATTATATGAAAGCACTTGAACACTTTGGTTGTAAAATGCTAAAAAGTAAAGTACTTAAAATCTTTGGTAATAAATTACTTGAAAGTGATCCAACTCTTTGGCAATAAACTGCTTGAAAGTGATCCAACTCTTTGGTAGTAAACTGCTTGAAAGTGATCCAACTCTTTGGTGGTAGATCACATTGTATAATGATCCAAATCTTTAGTAGTAGATCATAATGCCTTAATCATTAATCTTTAGCAATAACAAATGGATGAGATAATGGAAACATGCTAAAAATACATGTTCTCTTTTGTTAATAATCACCTTATTCCAAGTATGCTTTTGTTATATATGTCACTGCCAAGTATCAGATTTACCTTGTTGCCAAGTCATAGTATTAAAGAGGTGTATGAATCTTGTAGAACATTCAACTCAATGTTTTGTTATATTATGCTAACATGTAGCATTTGAAATCTCTATTTTAGGTATCTGGAAATATTATCTTGAATATGTTGATAATTGAGAGAACTATGGTGAGAAGATGAACTAGTGGAGCTATTATCTAATGATCCTTCTTAGATGTAGTATGTGCATATGTAAACTTTTATCATTTAATCCATAATGTCAATTTCTAATAATTCATCTTGTAGTTATATGTTAAATAGTGATTGTGTGGTTATTTTTTTGTTTTTGTTCATGTACATGTGCTAATGTTGTTCCTTTAACTTCCTCTAATATTCTTCTTCTTAGCCTTGTGTGTAGTTTTTAAATTGTGATTCTTGTTGAGGAGAGGGTTTCAATTTGTATGCCACACATGTGGTCAAGGTGTTTAAATCCAGGGATGTCACATAAATCCTAGTTACCTCACAATGAGAATATATTTAATGTTTTTAGGAAAACCCTATCCCTTGTTAGTAATGAGCCTAACATGAAACACATAGTACAATAATGAACATAGGTTATATGATGCCTTGACTTAGCTTGATGCATGACTATATGAACATGGTATTTCTCAATAAAGATTATAAGTTACATAATTTATTAGTATGATACTTTGACATTCATTAAATAATGATACAAGTTGGGATAGATGAGGACTAAACAAATACTAGTATTGGTATATTTCTAAAATAGTAGAATATTTACTAATTGGACATTTTGAATGCTTGCTGCTAACTCACATGGGGTAACATATTTAAAGCACTTGAATTTAGAAATGAGATTGTAAAGTGTAGTGTATAATGGTAATACATATCAAAATATATGAAATGTAATGTAAATGTAAGTCACATATAAATCATTGGATGTATGTAAACAAATTAATGTGTCACTTCCTCAGGAACATACATAATTTAACAAGCATGTATAATAATAGTATTAAATATATCAAAAGTCGTAGATGCTTGGAAGTACCTTGACAGACATAAATATTTTGGAAATAGTTAACTTGAGAAAAATTATATAAATGTTTAAAAATAAACATTAAGAAAAAGTATGTCATAATAATTTCATCCTAGACCAAATCCTGCATCACAATATCCAAACTAAATATTAATTAGTATAATAAATAATGATAATGTTAAGAAATCATTATGTATTAGCTACTTTAATAGATAGTCTCAACATGAAATAAATGCCTAACTTAGGTTCTACACATCTTTAATTAGAAACGAGGTCACACTTCAATTTATGTGAATGTTGTTTACTAGCTTAAATATATTATAATATATAAAACACAGTTATAACATACACTACACATCAAACTAGGATATAATTGATGGATATTGCCAATTTACCTAAGTTATAGGTACAACATGAGATTTATAGAAGTTCTTGGCCTTTCCAAAGCCCAAGCTTATCTCTAGACCCTGGTTTAAGATCTACAACATATAAGGTCATATTTAATATCTTATCTAATAACCAATGCATAATGTTGTATATTCCTTGTGTAACATCCACCCATTAATCAAACACATGTAATATAATAAATCACAGGTGAAACATCACTTTTGAATTGAATTAACATTAAGATCATGATTGCAACTAAAATAAGAGAAAGTTCAAAGTACTAGCAAGTCTGGGAGTAATGCGTATCCCTACATCAACTAGGAAAAAAACTCATAATCTAGAAGGAGTCCTTTGATAATGATGTTAACATCCTCATGATCGATAACTATGGCACCTCAAGTTTCTCCTCGAATTACTACTCACCACCTATGTACATCTTGTACACAACCATACACAAAGGAAACATGTGCATGATTAAAGTAAGTGGTATTTGGTTCCAATACATGAATGATAGTATTACATAAGAACATGAAAATGGAAAGTGATGCGATGATTTTGAGTCACATATATAGACTTGTTTTACTTGTATTTTATGCATTTATTGGTCATTTTGGTGGTTAATATTGCATAATTCATTTAATTTGGTCTATGAGCCTTCTCAACATCAATTCTCCCTTATTTTAGTGTTTTGAGCATAAAGGATTACAATAACATGTTTTATTTCGGCTTATGTGGTTTTGTGTTGCAATTTCAGGAAAAATGCATATCTGCTGCTGTCGATACCATCGACACAACCACAGGTTGCCAGCCGCAAGGAGCAGCACAGAGTCGATACCATCGACGACGAAGTCGATGGTAGCGACTTACCATCAGGTTGCTGCCGAGAAGAGAGTCAATACTATCGACCATAATGTTGATACTATCGACACCTGAAGATTCAATGACGGAAAAGGACAAAAACCGATGCCTTAGGGTGTCGATACTATCGATCCTCGTCGATGGTATCGATTTAGCATTAGGCGCAACAACGAAAAGAAAAGAAGACTTGCCGACATCGCGCAGGGTCGATACCATCGACTCGCGTCGATGGTATCGACACTGTCACATACCAGTTTGCTTCCGATCGATCTGAATCCGATGGCTGTGATATTTTGGCAACCTAACTCGGTGATTATACCTAATGACGGCGGCTATGAGCAATCTATCACATCATTAGCCACTGCACACATCCCGAGAAGGTATGGAGAGAATAACGGAGCCCAAAAGCACGCCCTAGCCGTTCCGGAAGCTGAAGAAGACATTTTCCACCGCTGAAAGGCTATAGATCGTGCATTCCACGCCAAGGAATGCTTGGATCTTCTCCGTTCAGGGGTTTCATATCTTAGTCACATTTTTCTCCATATTTCCCTTTTTCTCTACCATGTTTTGCTCTGAGATGAACATACGGGGCTAATCCCCTTTATATTTAGGACCGGGAGTAGCCCGGGGAAGCATTGTATGACATTTTTATTATAGTAATTCATAATTTATCTCTTGAATCCGTGGTATGATTTCATTTTCTCAATTATATTGTTATGATTGATCACCATAATAATAATCTAATGCATTTAATTACTTTGAAAGAAGAATTAACGGTTGAAAAGAGACGAAATTCACATTAATTAACAAATCCCTTGAATAAGGTGATGCACGGTTAATGGTGGAAACCCAGAGGTCGATTATAATGCACCTAGTTTAGGGTATAGGTTGCTATGATGGTGGAATCGACCTAGACATAGGTAGTGAATTGTACCACGACAGTGGGCAATTATGACTACAGGCTGCTACTCGGATTGAGAGATGAATCTAAATTATTATATGGAAATCCATACAATGAAAACCTGTGGTTAAACCGTAATCCTAAAGATCTTCACCTGAATTGATTAAATTAAACCTTTAATCGATTGCTTTGTTTTATTTTATTTTCTTTTTCATTTTACAACAACTCTCAAACTCTTTTAATAGGTTTAGCTGATCGCGAATAGTTAGTAGTAGTCTACCGATAGTTCAGTGTCCCTGAGTTCGACTTGGGCCTCACAAGGGCCTATACTACATTGACGCGTGCACTTGCGTTCTACGCACGGAAAATGCGTGTCAAGTTTTTGGCGCCGTTGTCGGGGACACGACAATTGTTGGCACTACGAGTGCTGCAAGCGGCCATTCTAGGACACCTTTTTTTATTTATTTTGAAATCATTTCTAAAATTCATAGTCTATCTTTCAAATTTTGTAATCGTCTAGCATGGTATTGAACTGAAATTATCATTTTGCAGGTATTGTGCATGGTGCATACGCGTAGCACCGACTACACACAACAGGCATCAGAGGTTCCACTGCCGGGACCTGACGACGAGGAGGACTACAATCAAGACCACTTGGAACAAATAGATTCTGAATCCGAACAAGAAGAAATGGCAGAGGAACAGACGATATGGGAGAAGATAAAGGCTTCTTCTTCATCTGCTTCAAAGGGGCCAATCAAGAAGCAGGCGATCAACATTCTGACCTATAAGATTGATCCTGCATTAATCAACTTGGTCAAGTCAAATGCATTCCATGGGCTAAAGAACAAAGATCCGGTGACTCATATAAGCCAATTCGTGGAGAATTGTGACATGATTAAAATTGACAGATTTCCACAAGAGACGGTCTACCTGAAGCTGTTCCCGAGTTCTCTGGCAGGAAATGCACGAGAATGGTTGCACAATCTTGACGATGAATATGTGGAATCATGGAACCACATGGTGGAAGTATTCTTTGAAAGGTTCTTTCCGCCCGAGAAGACGAATGACATGATCAGGAAAATCTATAATTTCACCCAGAAGGTAGGAGAGACTTACTCTGAGACATGGGAACGGTTTCAGATCATGCTTAGGAGGTACCTGCATCTTGGGCTTGACAAGGAGACGCAGGTAAAAATCTTCTATTTTTCTCTCTCCGAGCATGATAGAAGTAACCTAGATTCCGTAGGTTCATGATTTTTTTTGAACAACACAAACACTAGGTGTTGGGAAATTCTGAAAAACATGGCCAAGAAGCAATCCTGGGGCGACAGAGATGTCGTAGAACACGTTCGAGCTGCGGGGGAGTCAAAGGCCATCAAAGAGCTGAATGAGAAGATGGACCTTCTAGCAAAGAAATTGCTTGCAAAAGAAGATATCGAGTCCGAAGATGAAGCTCAAGTCAAATTCATGCACCAACAGCAAGGGTACAGAAATAACGATTATGCATGGAGGAAGGACAAGAAATTTTCCTAGAAAGATCCGAACAACTTCTTGCAGGACCCCGATGCAAAACCCCTGCCGGTGGCAGAGGATAAGAGCACAGAGTTGCTCAGTCAAGTGATAAAGTAGAACCAAGAACTACTGAACACTTTTGGCCAGTAGATCAAGCAACAGGGGGAATTCATGAATCAGTTTGGGCAGACATTGCAGAGCCATGGTGCTCAGATGAGGGCGATAGAGACATCTATGGCGCAAATGGCAGCTGAGATAGCCAATCTGAAGAATCCAGCGCAACAAGGCTTTCCGGGTAACACAAACATTCCAGGAGGAAACCAACAGGCAAAGGCAATCTTGCTAAGGAGTGGCAAGAAGATTTTAAACCCCAGGGCCGATGAACCAAGCAAACCCCAGTCAGAAACCGAAGGTGAGGCCACTGAGGAAGTGCCAATTTCAGTCACAGAGCCAGTTGAGGATATAGCAGAGGATGTCACCGCAGATCCCGTAGTTGTTGAGGAGGAGACACAGAAAAGGACACCATATGTTTCGTCGCATCAAAGAGAAGAGGTTGTCCCTGTCCCTTATCCAAATAGTGTGAAAACAAAGAAAGTGGACGCTCAGTTCAAGAAATTTTTGGACAATTTCAGAAAGCTATCTGTCAACATTCCATTATTAGAGGCAATAGAGAAAATTCCCTCCTATGGGAAGTTCTTGAAAGACATCATCACTAAGAAGAGGAAGATCCCTGATACAGAGGTTGTAGTTCTCAAGGAGCAGGTGAGTGCCTTCATCATGGGCACATTGCCACCTAAGAGGCAGGATCCGGGCTGCTTCAATATTTCATGTTACATTGGTAAGGTGAAATTTGGTGATGCACTGTGTGATTCAGGGGCAAGCATAAATCTGATGCCTCTCTCTACTTTCAAGAAATTGGGATTAAAAGAATCAAGGCCGAGCAATATGACAATACAATTGGCGGATAATTCAGTGGTGAAGGCCTATGGTATTTGTGAAGATGTGTTGGTGAAAGTAGATCGGTTTGTATTTCCAGTAGACTTTGTTGTAATGGAGATGCAATATGAATAGGGTAATGAGTTACTTCTTATACGACCCTTTCAAGCCACTACTGACATGATACTTGAGATGGGGAGAGGTCGTTTGACCTTGGGTATCGCTGATGATCGGTTTGAGATGGTCATGCCTTCTAGCACCACACAATCTAAAGCTAAGGAGAAATGCCGCATGGCCAAGCACTTTGATCAAAATATCTCTCTCTGTCTAGGGAAGCCATTTCTAGATATGGCTCATGTGATGACTAGAGTAGAAAAAGGGACACTGGCTGTAGACATCATGGAGCGGACCAAGGTTGTGTCCCTTAGCAAAGCTGTGGGTTTCCCTAATGATGAAGAGGAGGACATCCCGCCTTCTACTGAAGATGAGGCAATAGCAAGTTTTGTTTTCAATGCATATCCAGAATTACCACTTGAAGCCTGCCTGGTTAATATAACACATGATTGGATGAGAAGCAAGTCAATGCAAGAGTGTGCCAAGATGCTTCAGGTGCTTCCATGCTTTTATGCTAGGTACTATAAAGACCTTGGAGAACTCCCACCACCACTTCAGTCATCCTTAATCAGCCCGCCAGATTTGGAATTGAAGCCATTGCCACCACACTTGAAATATGCATTTCTAGCTCAGAATGAGAAGCTGTCTGTGATTATTTCAGCATATTTGAGTGTCGAGGAGGAAGATCAGCTGTTGATTGTGTTGAAGAACCACCGAGGTGCATTCGGGTGGTCAGTCGCGGACATCAAGGGGATCTCCCCTACATTGTGCCAGCACAAGATCCGGCTTGAAGAGGGAGCCAAGCCGGTGATCTAGCCACAACTTCAGCTAAATCCTAGCATGATGGAGGTCATTAAGAAGGAGGTGATCAAGCTCCTTTCTACAGGTATCATCTATGCTATATCCGACTCGACATGGGTGAGTCCTACACAGGTAGTCCCTAAAAAGGGGGGAATTACTGTTACACTTAATTTGTTAAATGAACCTGTCACGACCCGCTTGGTAACTGGGTGGCGTGTATGTATAGACTACCATAGATTGAATGCTGCTACTCTTAAGGATCATTTCCCACTCCCATTCATTGATCAGATTTTAGAGAGATTAGCAGGTCGATCACATTTTTGTTTTCTTGATGGTTATTCGGGGTACAATCAGATTTCCATTGATCCTAAGGACTAAGAGAAGTCCACCTTCACTTGTCCTTACAGAACATTTGCATACCACCGTATGCCATTTGGGTTGTGTAACGCTCTGGCAACCTTTCAGCGTTGCATGCTTGCCATTTTTGCGATATGGTTGAACACTGTTTGAAGGTTTTTATGGACAATTTCTCCATCTATGGCACATCCTTTGATGAATGTTTATACAATTTGGACAAGGTTTTGCAGCATTGTGAGGACACACATTTGGTCCTCAATTGGGAGAAATGCCACATGATGGTCAGCGAAGGGATCGTGCTTGGACATAAAGTGTCCAGCAAAGGGTTGGAGGTAGACCCGGTAAAGATCGAAGTTATTTCCAAATTGCCCCCACCGAATTCGGTTAAAGGGGTACATAGCTTTCTAGGTCATGTCGCTTTTTATCGCCGCTTTATAAAAGATTTCTCTAAAATTGCCAAACCTTTATCTGAGTTGTTGGAAAAGGATGTTGTGTTTGATTTTAATGAAAAATGTTTACATTCTTTTAATGTGCTTAAAGAGAAATTGATTTCAGCCCCGGTTGTGCAAACATCGGATTGGACAAAGCCATTTGAATTGATGTGTGATGCTTCAGATTTTGTAGTTGGGGCTATTTTGGGACAACGAGTGGACAATAAACCCGCTGTGATTTTCTATGCGTCCAAAACCTTAAATGAAGCACAACTAAATTACACGACAACCAAAAAGAACTTCTCGCCGTTGTTTTTGCTTTTGAAAAATTCCGGCAATATCTTGTAGGATCTAAAGTCGTGGTATGGACGGACCACGCCACCATTAAGTACTTGATGGAGAAAAAGGATGCCAAACCTAGACTGATTAGGTGGATCCTACTGTTACAAGAATTTGATATTGAAATCAAAGATAAGGCGGGAATAGAAAATGTGATTGCGGACTATCTTTCTAGGTTGGAAAGGGTAGATGAGAAGGATTTGCATATACCCATTATCGAGACGTTTTCTGATGAACAACTTGTATCTATGAAATCTAAAGATCCTTGGTTTTCTTATATAGTTAATTATCTTGCTTGCAAAATTATCCCGGATGATTGGACATACCAAGAGAAAAAGAAAATTTTCCATTCTTTGCGGTATTATTTTTGGGATGACCCTATTCTGTTGAAGCAATGCAGGGATGGTGTATTACGCATGCGTGTACTGAAGGTGGAGTACGAAAGCGTCCTTCGTCATTGCCATACTCTACCGATGGGTGGCCATCATGCAAGTTCTAGAACTGCGGCCAAGGTACTGGAGAGTGGTCTTTATTGGCCTACTTTGTTCAGAGACGCCTATGAGTATGTGAGGCAATGTGATTCCTGCCAAAGGGTAGGTAACATTTTAAAAAGACAGGAGATGCCCCTCAATGTATTTCAAGAGGTCGAGGTGTTCGATCTGTGGGGTATTGATTTTATGGGACCCTTTGTTTCCTAAAATTCTAACTTGTACATTCTATTAGCTATTGATTATGTGTCGAAGTGGGTAGAGGCAATACCCACTAGGACTACTGATGTCGCTGTAGTGTGCAGGTTTGTCAAAGAATACATTTTCTGCAGGTTTGGTGTACCAAGAATGATCATTAGTGATGGAGGTATGCATTTCCGAAATCAGAAGTTCGCGGCACTATTGAGAAAGTACGGGGTAAAGCACAACATTGGTACCCCGTACCACCCGCAGACACAGGGACAAGTGGAAGTCTCCAATCAGGACATTAAGAAGATCTTGGAGCGCACTGTGGCTTCCACGAGAAAAACCTGGAGTACCCTGCTACCAGATGCTTTGTGGGTGTACAGGATGGCGTTTAAGACACCTATAGGCACTACGCCTTTTAGGTTGGCTTACGGTCAGGCCTGCCATTTGCCGGTGGAATTGGAGCATAAAGCGCATTGGGCGTTTAGGAAGCTGAATTTGAGTTATGATGAAGCGGGAAGGAAAAGGTTGTTTGAGTAGAATGAACTTGACGAGCTGAGGATGAATGCATATGAAAGCTCATGGATCTACAAGGAGTGAACAAAGTTGATTCATGATCGCCATATTCAGATGCGCGTCTTCAAGAAAGGAGATCGTATACTCTTGTTCAACTCCAATTGAAGATGCATCCCGAGAAATTGAAATCCCGATGGAGTGGACCGTTCACCATAGAGGAGGTCAGGCTGCATGGTGCAATCATGGTGCGTGATGGCGAGACAACATTCTTGGTTAATGGGCAATGATTGAAATTGTATTTCAGTGAAGATTACACAAGGAAAGTGAATGAGGTCAAACTCATTGCGCTTCCGGATGCATGAGGAATTTAATTTCGTCTAGCCTAAGACGTTAAATAAGGGCACTTGTTGGGAGGCAACCCAGCCATCGGTAGCTTAGTTTAGTTTCTTTCACATTTGTAGGTTAGTTTGTTTTGATTTTGTTTTTAATGTAAAAATGGTATTTTGATCATTTGTTCCATGTGCAGGACAGAGGCAAAGTCGATACCATCGACCCTTGTGTCAATGGTATCGAGATGGGTATAGGTTGGCGGCTGCAAAAATCTCCCTGCATCGATGGTATCGACGGCCTCGTCGATAGTATCGACGGCCTCGTCGATAGTATCGACACACCATCAGGATGATCGCAAAAATGAGGCCGATAGTATCGACATGCATGTCGATACTATCGAGATTTCTGGAGATATTCAGACAAAAATTGTCTCAGTGAAGTCGATACCATCGACAGGTTGTCGATGGTATCGACCTGGCTACAGGCAGAAGGCGGCGGTCGGGCCTCGTGAGGGTGTTTCCCTAAGCAGAAGTCGATACTATCGACTTGCGTCGATAGTATCGACGTGACACTTCACCGATCCGCGAGAGGAAATCAACAACGATCACTGCATCAGGAGAGTCGATCCATGGGATAGGTCGATACTATCGACACCCGTCGATAGTATTGACATGTCATCGATCTGGGCCCCCCACATCGGGCTATCGACAACCGTCGATACTAGCGGAAGAACAGATTGTGCTACACGAGTCGATACCATTGACTCACGTCAATGGTATCGACGGTCATACAGCAACGCCGACCACAATTATAAAAGGGATGGATTGTCGTCATATGACGTCACACCTTCAGAGCTTTCTTCCTCCACTTGTGTCGAGCATCTTGTTGACCCATCGGAGCCCGGCTACGAGCATCCAAGGAGCGTGTTCTTCCACAAGCCTTCAACGAGCGAAGATTGTCTTCTCTAACCTTCACCAAGCTCCGTATTCTATCCCTTCTTCTTCGACAATGGTGCATACTGCCGGCGCATCTTCTTCACGTGCGACACCAATGGAGATCCCAGAGTTCATTCCTCCACTGACTGCATCTATTCTGTGACCGCGGATTGTCCATCCTTCCATGGAGGTCAAGAAGGTTTACGAGGAACTGATGAAGAGAAAGATAGAGCCGACCCGCTACGTCGACCGGGACATGATACACAATCTTAGGTTCGAGGCTAATCTTGCCTACGTTCTCAAGGGACAGGCAAGGCATACGGGTAGGAGGCCCGATGAGATGGAATTCCACACTGACGGCCATCCTTCTTCGGTGAATGGCCCACATACAAAGAGCTAGTGGCAGAGTTCATGGCATCGCTGGATATATGCGTCGTGCCAAACGACATCATCGCCACTGATCGGGAATGGATCAAAGGCCGCGTTTCTTTCCGGCTGTACAACAATGATTACACTCTCACCTTGCGGCAGTTCAATTCCATCTACAACTGGAATCATGGGCGAGATCAGAACCGGCGGCCAGACAACAGGACAGACTACGATGCCAACTTCGCTGAGTTTGTGACTACACTGCCCGACAAATCTGTGAGCTACCACAATGCGGCAGTGGTGGATTTTGAACATCCGTTCGTGCAGATTCTTCACCGCATGCTCTGCACCACCTTGTTCGCTAGAGGTGATCTGTCTCTCAGCAAGTTTCAGGAGACAGACTTGTTTTTCTTACACAAGTTGTTGAAGCGAGAAGAATGTAATTGGGGCGCATTTTTCTTGACACGCGTGTTGGCTGTAAAGAGGAGTACGCGGAAGGCTCCAATCCACTTTGGAGGGCTCATCACACTGGGTTAAATTTCTCCCAGCTTACTCCCCTCTCTAACTGGAGCAAGGTAAACTTGCAACATCTGCACCACTCCAACCTCATTCTTCTTCGTGATGGCTTGGCATATGCACACTGCCATGTCAACCAAGCATATCAAGAGTGTTCACTTCCAGACCTCGTCTTCCACATCGTGGGCGCTCAACATTTTTGATGGCCTGTCATCGCCATCGAGAGCTCGGATGAAGACGGCAGCAACGACGACAACGACAATGACAATGACGGTGACTAGAATGAAGAGGAAGAGGAGGCTTTCACTCCTCTTCGGGCACGAGTGACAGCCAGGAAGCATCCCCGCATGCATCCAGGTGCATCTTCTTCTTCACAGCCTCCGCCACCACAGCTCTCGCAGCAAAGCGAAGATGTCTACTCCATGCAAGAGATGTATACGATGCTGCAAGAGATCCAGCACACCCAGCTGCAGCACACATCTTCATATGCCGGTATTCAGGATATGAAGAACCGGCTACTAGATAACCAGAGGGCTATTTTTGAAAATGAGCGCCTCCTCCTCGACAACCAACATCACATCCATGACAGGTTGCATAGGATGGAGATACAGCAGCAACCCTTCTACGATCATTACTGGAGCCAGAATTACTTTGGGGGGTATACACAACCTCCACCAATGCCCCAGTATGATCCGAGCTTTCAGGGGCAGTACCCGTCTTGGGATCCCACGGCCCCACAGTACCCGCCTCCTCCAGAAGAATGATCCGTATCTCTGTTCCACCTTTTAAGGTTGTTTTTTACTATGAGGCCATAGTCGAATTCAAGCTTGGGGGGGGAGTTGGAACAACTCTATCCTTTAGTTTTTAGTTTTTATTGTTTTGTCTTTTGTCTTTTAGTTCTTGCAATTTTTAGTTTGTTTGTAGGATCCACACTCTATCTAGTGTAATTGTGGATATCTTAAGTCATGTTTCATCTCGTTGCTTGTACATGGGAATCAGGGGTAAATTTAATTTTTTTTAGTGTTTTGCAAGCTTGTGTCGTTCAACTTTGAGCACATAACTTAAGTAAATAATTGGGTTTGTCAACTCTTAAATAGAAAATCACAACTGTACATTCTCATGATTCATGAAAAGTGGACGAAACTGGTTGTTTGAGCCTAAACTGATCAAATGATAATGACACTCTAATTTGAAGTAAGAGAGAGAAACCTATTAATTACTACACAGGTCAATAAGGAGGGACACATAATAATTTACAAAGGTTCAATCAATTAGTCTTGTGATCTATCCACCTTTTGTTTTCATACTCCACCTTAAGAACTGGAAGTACATTACAGTTTTAATTTCTTTGATTGCATTCCATAGAGATAGGTCTTGCATTGCAGCTATTTTCACATATTTTGCATGAAAAAAAATAGATTAGCTATACATGCACATTATCCTTAGGTGCATGTCATTTAGTCGCATGAGTATCATTTTGTAGCTGCAATCACATTTTTATGCATATACAATACATCATGTATCTTATTTCTTCTGAAACATTAAAGGTAATAAACTTGTTCCATACCTTCTGAATGCTTCAAGTATATAGTTGTGTAACAAGAAGTGAGTCCGACAAATAATTCATTGTCATTTATGGATATAAGGGCATTAAAAAAAACAAGAAGAAAAACTTGAAAAAAGAGACAGAAAAGAATTGAGAAATAAATAGGAATGAGAGGGAGAAAGGAACATGTTCTCACTACATATTAAGAAGGATAAGTACATGATGTAGTTCTCCTAGATATTCCATCTCATCTTGAGACGGAACGTTAGTGCATGCATCATTACACCCAAATGTAGGCATTAAGGCATTTTCATTTGCATATGCATCATTTAGGGCATTTTTGTCTTATACATGTTGAAACCGTATAATGCTTCCATTTCTTCCATGAGCCACCCATTCCATCCACCCGTTGCTCGAATTGGTAGGCCACCGTGATTTTCTCCTCATTTTTGAATATTAGGAGAACTGCTTCCATATAGATGGTAGTTAGGGCGAGCAATGTAGAATAGGAGATCACAAGATGCACCAAGTCTGAACTGGCAAATTTTATTATGTCAACGGCCTTATGTGATAGTGTTCATTATTTTTGAGGTAGATATCTTTTATGGATGATTACTGTCGCCTTTAGGGTAATTATCATTATGTGGTTAGTGAGGCACGGAATGTGAACGTCAGGTGGGGATCATATGGTGATGTTTGTTGTGATGATTTGTTCTTTAGTTGACCCTAGCAATTTTATTCTAAAGTTTAGTTGCTCGAGGGCGAGCAATGTTCAAGCTTAGGGGAGTTTGATGCGATGATTTTGAGTCGCATTTATAGACTTGTTTTACTTGTATTTTATGCATTTATTGGTCATTTTGGTGGTTAATATTGCATAATTCATTTACTTTGGTCTATGAGCCTTCTCAACATCAACTCTCCCTTATTTTAGTGTTTTGAGCATAAATGATTACAATAACATATTTTATTTCGGCTTATGTGGTTTTGTGTTGCAATTTTAGGAAAAACACATATCTGCTGCTGTCGATACCATCGACGCAACCACAGGTTGCCAGCCGCAAGGAGAAGCACAAAGTCGATACCATCGACGGCGAAGTCGATGGTAGCGACTTACCATCAGGTTGCTGCCGAGAAGAGAGTCGATACTATCGACCATAATGTCGATACTATCGACACCTAAAGATTCAACGACGGAAAAGGACAAAAATCGACGCCTTAGGGTGTCGATACCATCGACTCTCGTCAATGGTATCGAGTCAGCATCAGGCGCAACAACGAAAAGAAAAGAAGACTTGCCGACATCGCGCAAGGTCGATACCATTGACTCGCGTCGATGGTATCGACACCGTCAGATACAAGTTTGCTTCAGATCGATCTGAATCTGACGGTTGTGATATTTTGGCAACCTAACTCGGTGATTATACCTAGTGACGGCGGCCAGGAGCAATCTATCACGTCATTAGCCACTACACACATCCCGAGAAGGTGTGGAGAGAAGAACGAAGCCCAGAAGCACGCCCTAGCCATTCTGGAAGCTGAAGAAGACGTTTTCCACCGCCGAAAGGCTGTAGATCGTGCATTCCATGCCAAGGAACGCTTGGATCTTCTCCGTTCAGGGGTTTCATATCTTAGTCACGTTTTTCTCCATGTTTCCCTTTTTCTCTACCATGTTTTGCTCTGAGATGAACATGCGGGGCTAATCCTTGTTATCTTTAGGATCGGGAGTAGCCCGGGGAAGCATTGTATGACATTTTTATTATAGTAATTCATAATTTATCTCTTGAATCCGTGATATGATTTCGTTTTCTCAATTATATTGTTATTCTTGATCACCATAATAATAATCTAATGCCTTTAATTACTTTGAAAGAAGAGTTAATGGTTGAAAAGAGATGAAATTCACATTAATTAACAAATCCCTTGAACAAGGTGATGTACGGTTAATGGTGGAAACCCAGAGGTCGATTATAATGCACCTAGTTTAGGGTATAGGTTACTACGACGGTGGAACCAACCTAGATATAGGTAGTGAATTGTACCACGACAGTGGGCAATTCTGACTATAGGCTGCTACCCAGATTGAGAGATGAACCTGAATTATTATATGGAAATTCATACAATGAAAACCCGCGGTGAAACCGCAATCCTAAAGATCTTCACCTGAATTGATTAAATTAAACCTTTAATCGATTTCTTTGTTTTTTTTTTCATTTTACAACAACTCTCAAACTCTTTTAATAGGTTTATCTGATCGCGAACAGTTAGAAGTAGTCTACCGATAGTTCAGTGTCCCTGAGTTCAACTCGGGCCTATACTATATTGACGTGTGCACTTGCGTTCTACGCATGGAAAAAGCATGTCAGAAAGAAAAGTTGAATGTATTTTGTTTATGTATGTTATCTTAGTGTGGCCACAATTATAAAATAAGTCCTCACCAAAATCGTGTGGGTACACCTTTGAAATGGAGTGGCTACTACTTTGAATTAGCATTGTGTGATTTTGAATGACACCAAGGTGTCTCTTAATTGGTGGGGCTAAACCTCTAAATTTGAGTGGCTACTCCTATGAAATGGCATTGCGTTCCTCTAAATTTTCCTAAAACTACCGGTGAAGACTTATCATATAATGTATTATATGAAGGTACTTATATTATTCATATTAAGTTTGAGTTACAAATCTAAATATAAATATATTTCAAATAGAAAATGAGTACTAATGAATTATCTAGAAACTGATCTGAATCTAGATATTAATATGTGATGAAACCTTTTCTATTTTGGTGATAAACAAAAAAATCTTAATACATTGAATTGAAAGATTATAGTTCTGGATTTCTAGATCTGAATTCTTATGTTTCATGACATGCAATATAAGATATAAAGATCACATTATGTTAACTTAGAGATATAAATGTAGTTTAACTACTACCTTTGGAACATTCAAGATCTAATAACTAATACCAATAATCTAAATATGATATATGGACCATAATTAAAAAGTACCTGTCCCACTTACCTATAGTAAGCCAAATCCTATCCCAAAACTGCCAAAGATCTAGATCTAACTCTCTCTTCAGAAACCAACACTTTTTTATCATAAAACATATCCTTTTCTAAATTAATATCTTTATGGTCATTAGGGTGTTCTTCAAATGATTATCATAAGCACTTCTATATGTATCAATGTGTATTAATACTAGATCATATGTAGTTATTTTAGTGTGATATGTAGGAGTATGGGTTACTTTATTACTTTAGTGGTAGAAGTGAAATTAAGGTTCTTCACATGAAAAGAATATGTTATTTATTTATAATCTCAATCTCGTATTATATGTATAATCAACATATTGATATTACATAATTCTCAAGATTATGATTATACATAATTTAAAATTATAATACTATCTTACTCATATAATTACTTATTCACAAAATAGGTTCATCAAGCTACTAATTTAGATATTAAGTTGTTTCAGTAGTTTTAAAATCCAAAACTATGATTAACTAGAATAGTTCCTTACTTACAATTATTATAAAGTAATTCTCACACTTTACTATAAATCCATCATCATCATGTATTAAAATGTTAATATATATGTCCCATTAGGGTTAGTCTATTTTCTTGAGGCTACTGTGAAAATTTGATATTTTTTTGATGCAAGGATTAATTATTATGATTATTCTGTGTTTTAGGATTTTGGACCAATTAGAATGGTGATACATAAATCTCTATTCAATAAAAAACTAGGCACATGTAGATTTCTTAAAGATGAATATGTACTAGTATTCATTTTTGTTCATTAGCATTACAAGGGGGATTTTGAGAAAAATGGTGGGCTCGATTGTTATTTGTGTGTATGAATGAAGTGTTGCTTTGATAAATTACCCATTAGTCTAAGCTGCATATCTAGTGAAAAAAAGAATATAGGTTTCTTTGCAAGTTCAATCTGTATCAAATGAATATTGGCTCCTCATCAGAGAGGGACTAAGCACCAAGACCATAAGCTACTTATTCTAAAGACTAATGAGGAAACTTATCAAACAAAAGAATCATGAAAAAATGGTGATAATGACTTTAAACTATTGCTAAGTACTGAGCTTTCACTAAATTCACGATGATGACCACAAGGCACGAATCACCAAAAATTATTATAGAATCTAAAAATTGGGAAAAGATGAATTCCTACCCTTGGGTTGAATTAAGGGATAATGATACTTGTGGCTATGGGTCAAAGTGTTTTTTACTTTGTATGCCATCACGGGTCACTAGATCTTGTGTCTCAAAATCTGGCAGTGCACTCTTCCACAACCTTCATAGTTGAGGAGACTCATTATTTGACGTCGAGTTCTGGATATATGAGGAGGTCCTTGTTGGTCTAAGGATGTTTTTAGTCAAGTTAAAGGGAACTAGGTGATGGGCGGTGGTCTTCTAGAAAACATAGTTTTACGTTATAAATTAATGTAATTTGGGGTGCATTGGAGTAAGATGGGAAATTGATAGCCATTTAGGATTATATTAGGGGACATGCAATGATTCTGAATCTCCATTACTAAATGGGAAGAAATTTTGTGCCTTCTACAAAAACATCTAGGGTTCACTAAGAAAAAAGCATTGAGTGTTTGTCATTGGGTAAAATCTAGGGTTTCAATCAAGGGTTTGAAGGTAGAGAAATATCTCATAACATTGGGGGGGGGGGCGTTTCCAAAACACACAAGAAGGATAAGAAACATTCATGATTGATTAACAACAAGATTCCTATTCCAAGAATGATAGAAGAAGGAGATGATTGGGTGATGGTTAGGATTAGCCCAATTCATCCCACGCCTGATACAACAACACATTTAAAATCCTAATATATTTAAAATCCAAAATTTTAATATATAATATTTTTCTTACCAAATCGAAATTATCATGAAGAATTTATTTTCCTAATCAAAGGATCTCCAATTCATGTCAAATCTTCCAACCAACATATTTTAAACTCTAGAATAATTTTATAGATGAGATTTTCTCATTATGTGGATAGAATAATTAATTTATTTAAGAATGCAAATGCTAAATGTTAAATAGTTATCTATTCAAATATAACTAGAACATGAAAATTGGCTGCCGCAAGACATTGTAAAGAAAATAATACAGGTGGATGTCCCCCTGGAGACGGAAAACCAGGACACCCATGCCTGGTGCCACACTGACTCAGGTATCTTCACCACCAGGAGTGCATACGACATTCTGAGAGAAGGGAAAGATGTTAGAACTGAAGGCAAATGGGAGACAATTTGGAAGCTGAAGGTAAACACGAAGGTCGAATATTTCTTTTGGCTTTTGGGGCACAATGCCATCCTAACAAATAGCAGGAGAGTAGCCCAAAACCTGACTACTAATGCACTCTTTCTGATATGCAGCATAGAGGACGAGACCATTTTCCATGCTCTTAGGGACTGTGAGCAGGCGATGCTTGTTTGGAAGGAGATTTTGGCACAGAACTGTTGGAACAATTTATTTGGTGAAACCGGCCTTTGGAACTGGATACATAATAACTTGTCAACATCCACGCCGTATGACATCCAATTCGCCATTGGTTGTTGGCAGATATGGAAGCACCGCAACCTCCAGGTGTTCGAGACAAAGAAACTTGCTGTTGGTCAGCTGAAGGCTCTTATTTCCAAAGAGGTGATGGTGAACTTGAAAGCATGGGTGACGGACAACACAACGACTTCGATCAAAGGTCCTCATAATGGATGGCAGAAAACAGAACCCAGAACGTTGAAGATGAATACCGACACAGCTTTCAATCCTACTTCCTATAGGGCTACGGTAGCTGTTGTATGCAGGCCGCTGGTGTAGCGGTTGGGGTAAATCCTTCCGAGCCGACAGTGCACTTGAAGTAGAAACTTGGGCCATCGAGATCGCTGTAGAGATCGGACAAAGCCTGAATTGTAGTAAAATTTGTGTAGAAACTGATTGCAGGAATGCTAAGTTGGCTTTAGTAGGAGATGATATGGCGTTCCCTAGACTGGCAAGGTGGATTGCTGCTGTGAAGAGAGGCTTTAAACCAAGCTGGACCTGTGTTCACATCAATCGGGAGGGGAACAGGGTCGCTGACCATCTTGCTAAATTTCATATTAAAAACAAGAGGGCCCCCTACTACTATAGGTGTCCTCCTAGCAACATTATTGACTTGGTCAATGTGGATATGTGTAATGGCAGTAGTAATGCCAAGTTTAATTATGTTATGAGTAGTTTTTTGTGTAATAATGTTCTTATGAATCAGCTTGCAAGAGAGGGGCGAGATGAATAAAAATACACTCTGACTTCTGTAAAAAAGAAGAACATAAAAATTTGCATAATAACACCTTTATATGTATACTCCTAATAGGAAAATGTTCAATGAATACTAATCACCTGAAGTAAATTGAATGACCTATTGGCTATGTTATGGACATGAAGGATATGTATAACGAAAAATTATAGCAAAGTTACATGGGAATGAGGGTGTTACAATTACCCATCCCCCAAATAAATTTCATCCTTAAAATTTCAAATATTAAAGAGCTCTTTATATTTATCTAACATTTCATCTTCGAATTCCATTTACTTTTTCTAGGTTGTGATTTCTCCTCAAGACCTTAACTATAACAATGTCTTTCTTCTTTAAGTGATTTTTCTAGGTGCCAAAAACTCCCAAGGGAATCTCTTCATAGCATAAAGATTTTCAGATATTGAGAGAGAATATGAGAATAGTCATGAATATGTGTTTTAGAATAAGTGCATGGTAGATGTTATGGATTCTTTTCATAATAAGGTGACAAATACAATAAGTAGGTACTCTCTCTCCTACTCTATCAAGTATTTAAGAGGGAATTAAATATTTGTGGTCGATCATGCCTTTTACCTTAGATCTGGCAATGTATTTTATGGGCTTGCCTTTTAGAAACTCATGATCCCAAATATGGAACTCTTGATCTAATCTTTGTGCATCCCATACTTCTCTGCCTATTTAAGCTTCTTCCATTCTAATATATGAGTCTTGTCTTATCTATGTAGAAGAACAATTGTTCACTCCTTGTCAAGCTCTTCTCATATGGCTCATTCTAGAGCAGAGGAGACTTGCATGACCTCCCATAAAGGGCCACATATGATTTCATTCCCATACTTACATGAAAATTATAGTTACAAGTGAATTCAATTAAATGAATAAAGTTTCCCATGAGCCACCCGAATCTATCATGCAAGACCTGAGCATATACTATAGTGCATTCATAGTCCTCCTAGTCTGACCATCCCTCTAAGGATGATAAGAAGAAATGAAGTGAATCTTTGTGCCCAACTATCCCTTTACTCGCTTCTACAACATTGAGGTAAACTTTGGATCTCTGTCAAAAAAGCATGGAAGTAGGAATTACATGAAGAAGTACAATATTTTTGAAATAAGTTCAGTCATCTCTAAAACTATATTAGTGGTATTGAAAGCCAATAAATGTGCACTCTTGGTCAATTGATCAACCGACTACCCAAATTGCATTATGTCCCTTCAAGGTCTTTGACAGACTAGTGACAAAGTCCATAGTTATCTTGTCCCACTTCCATTCTGGAATGCCTAGTGGCTGAAGTAGCCTCCTAGTCTTTGAGGCTCAACTTTCATCTATGCAAATGTGAGGCACATGGACTCAAATTCAGCTATATATTCATGCCTTCCCGTAAGAAGGGTATCTTAAGGTCCTAATACATGTTTGTGGAACCTAGATGAATGGTGTATTTTATCCCATGAAATTATAAGACAATGATGTTGTAGCTCAAATGTAGGTACCCATAGCCTACTATTCATTAATATTTCACTATACTTTCTTTTTAACAAAGTAGTATCAATCTTCTACAGTCGCCCTAACATATAGGGAAGATCAAGACTATCTTGTTGGGCTTGTAGAATTGTTGAAGTCCAATCTAGATGATTCATCAAATATGCATCTTTAACTCTACTTCTACAAGTTATGTTCTCTATTCTACTAAGTCTTGAATCATATTCCATTCTTCAGTCATTGTGGTAGCATTGTCTGTATCCTTCTTCTTTCTCAAGGCATCAACCAATATGTTAGCCTTTCCAAGGTGATAAGATATAGTGAAGTCATAGTCCTTTAAGAAATGAATCTACTGCCATTGGCTCATGTTTATATATTTTTGATTCAGATTATACTTCAGTATTTATGATCAAAGAAGATCTCAAACTGTGAGCTATAACTTTGTCCCTTTGTTTCCTGACACATCCTAAGCACAACTTTGAAACATAAATGAATAAGAAAAATCCATCACTGCCAAAAGGGAGTACAATTCTAGTGATAAAGTGAGCCTCCTCTTCAAGATCTGGAAGATCAATTGCACTCATCACTTTGGATGAACTTGTTTCCTTTTTGTGGGTGCAGTCAAAAACTTAACTTCAATGGATAAATCATGAAATAGAACATATGTGACAACCTGCTAACCCCAAGAAGCTTCTGATATCTAATGGAGTAGTATGTGTATCCTACTTCATAATAGACTAAACCTTCATCAAATAAGAAGTGATATTCCCATCAGAAATTAATTGCCCAAGAAACATGAATTTGTGAAGCTAGAACTCATGATAATACAAATTTTCATATAGATGATGTTTTCTAAGTGTCTCAAGAGTAATGCAAAGATTTTCCTCATGCAACTGATCACAACCCAAATATATATGAGTATCATCAATAAAGATACTGAATGAGTCTAAGTACCAATGTAAGATTCAATACATCATATCTATAAAGATGATTGGAGAATAGGTAAGATCGAAAGGCATTACAATGAACTCAAAATGCCCATTTCTGCTGCACAAGGTTATATTCTCTATATTGGAGGGAAAAATAAGATTTCTCGCACTTGGGTTAGACTAGGTATGGTGGTCACTGTGCTCCTTTTTGTGTTGATGGCTCTCCTAGTCCTCTTCTTTGATTTGGGGATCCTCCCCTCTAAGCTAGAACACCTCCTAGAGCTTTCTTCTTGTTGCTATGTCAACCATTATGATTGTTATCATTGTAATTTCCTCCTGAGGTTCCCTTGGTGTTCTGGGTGGTCCTACAACTCCAGGACAACCTCAAGTGTGGCCTAAATTGTAGTGAGGCAACATCCAGTTAGAGTGTACAAAATATTAGACTTGATACCATGCATGAAGTTCTTTGACAAACGCATCTCACCTAAGCCATAACAGTATTTTTGCAGCATACATAACATCATCTTGTACTGGGTGACTATCGTATCACCATATTTCTTCAGGTGTTGGATCGAGACCTCCTTCTTTTTTATCATTTCCTCCAATATGGAGAGCTTCTAGAAGGCATTGGTGAGTTACTCCTAGATTAGTGGGAAACATCAAGTCCTTAGTTATTTATGAAGGTTTCCCATTAGGTGCAAGTCATACTCTTTAGATGGTGTGTCCCATAGCAGACCTTGGAATGCTCAAGGCATCCTAGGTCTCATAAACAATGTTAAACATTTACTAGCAAGTTTGCCACATGTCTGACCATGTCTATTTCAACTTCTCTAGGGACATCTTCATCTTGATCTCTAGAATGTCCAAATGGGCCCATTCTTGGTTTCTCAGATGCTAGGGCCTCCCATTTTGACTAGTCAGGAAATCTACATGAGCTTTGACATGCACATATAGGACACATTAAGGTTACCATTAGGTTTTCCCCATCCAAAACCATTATTCTTTCTGCCTAGACTCTAGGATCTTTCCTCTCCATGTCTGTGCTTATTTCCCTTTTCAAACCTATTTTTGATAGCCACTTGTAAGAAAAATTCATTTATGTGGATTCTAGGTATATCAATCACTAATGCTTACTAAGTTTCTCGGATACCATAATCTAACAATGGTCCTTTTATCATAGACAAAATCATAAGTGGAACTACCAAGACACATATAATAAAATAAATCATTGGGCAAGCATCATTTTTGTCTCAAGACAACAATCAAACAACTATAATAAGTGAAATAAAAGATAAAGTTCAAAGTACTAAAAATCCTAGGAGTAATACATCTCCCTACATTAAATAGATAGAAAAAGAATAATAAACTCCTAATCTGGAAGGATTGCATAAAATAATGATGTTCCCCACTGATAGATAGCTTCAACCTATAACTGTGACTCCTCAAGTTGATCCTCGAATTTTTTTTTTCTTATGTACATTTCATATATAGACATGCAAAAAGGAAATGGGTACATGATTAAAGTAAGTGGCATCAAATTCGAATACATGAATAATAGTATAGTGGAAGAACATGAAAACTTAAATCTAAAGTAGAATGTATTTTATTTACATACATAATCTTGGTGTGTTCAATATTATACAATAATTCCTCTTTGAAATAGTGTGCATAGGCTTCTTAAGTGGAGTGGCTACTCCTATGTATTGGCACTGTGTAACTTTGAATGAAACCAAGGTGTCTTTGTATCAACATGGCTACGCCTATGAATTGGAGTGGATACTCCTCCAAAATGGCATTGTGTGCTCTAAATCATCCCAGGGTTACTAGTGAGGACTTACCATATAAAATATTATATAAATATTCTTATCCTACTAATCTTTAGTATGCATTACTACATCTAAATATGAAAATATTCCATAAACACTATGTACTAATGACTTTTTAGAAAATGAATATGAAAGTAAATCTAAATATGAATATTCCAGAAAGTCTTTTCTATGTAGATGATATATCAAACCTGAAATCTTATAGTTCAAAATATCCTATTCTAAATTCTTACAGTTCATGACATACAAGATAAGAATAATTTAAGTCTATAGTGGACAAGCTATAAATATCACACTATATGATACTAAAAAATCCAATTGAAATGTAACTACTGCATAAGGATCATTCTTGATATGATAATTTAGAGAAATCCTCTAAATACAATAAAAGGACAATAATTCAAAGGGTGTGGCCCACTTAATGTACTAAGCTAATATTCATATCCTCAAAATTTCTCTAAGATCCATAGTTAAGTCTCTCCTAAGAAAACAATGGTTTTTGTTATATCCCATATCCTTGTTCTAGGTCAATACCCTTGTGGTCATTAGGGTGTGTTTTAGATGATTATCAGAAGCACTTTTATATATGTATATATCATGGTGTATTCAAATTAGACCATATATAGTCATTTTAGTGAAATATATAAGAGTTGTGTTACTTTATAACTTTAGTGGTTATAATGACATTACTTATAGAGTTCAAATAAGTGTTGACTCTGCACTTTGCACCCTTGTCAGAAGCTTAGCATGGGCTTTGTTATGAGAATAACTAATAAGTACTAAATCATTGGAGCCTCTTGTAAACATGCAAGAAATGAACCACTAGAGGGTGAATTGCTTGTTTTCCTAAGGGGCATCCAATAAGCTAAATCAAAAATATATTTGAGGTGTGAGGTGACTTTTTACTCACTATTATCAATTAGGTATATCAAGAAAGAACATCAATGACCTCCTAAATACATGCCTCTCGTAGAGAAGATTAACAATATGAGACAATAATTTAATCTTATTAAGGTCATTATAGTGGTAAGAGAAAGTAATAGCCTAGGAAACAAGCTAGCAAAGTGTTTCTTGAATATCCTTGAAGATAAGCTCATTTCACAAACCTTCCTCGATGAACTGAATATCATTTTAATGGAGGACAAGAAACTATCTGAATTGGGTTGATTTAATTTTTTTGTTACCTTATTTTTTTGTACCATCAACATATTCCTATTACAAAATTTTAGTAGATTTGTGATTTTACATAAGATCAAAATATAATATTCTAGCATTACTTATAGTACTTATTAAAAAAATAGGTTCATCAAGGTAAGTGATTTAGAAGTTAGACTGGTTCAATATATTTGAGGTCCTAAGATGTGATTAATTACATAACTTCGTTATTTATAATCATTTTTTTATGACCGAGAGAACCCACTCGGGAGAAGCCGACATGGTAAACTCTCAAGGCATGAGAGAGTGGGGTCTGGTCACCCCCCTCCCATGCCTAATCAGCATGGATTGCCATTCACAAAGTGCCTTCGATGAGGTTTGAACCTGGGTCCTTCATTGGGACTTATCGAGCTCTTACCACCCAGAATACTATGGACAGACCGTTATTTATAATCATTATAACATAATTATCAATCTTTTGAACATATTCATCATTATTATTTATCAAAAGGCTCATATGCCATCCCATAAAGGTTAGCATATTTTTTTGAGGCTGTGGGAAAATTTTGGTATTTTTTATGCATAAATTAATGATTATGATTTGTCTGTGTTTTAGGGCTACACACCTATTTGAAAGGAGATGAACAAATTTCCATTTGATTAAAAACTTGGCACATAATTTTTCTAAAAGACTAATATAAATGAATGTTCATTTTTTCATTAGCATGACATGGGGGCATATGTGTAAAATTTAGCTCTCAATCATTCTTCACATGCATGCATGAATCTCTACTTTGATTATTTATCCATCTATCTAAGCTTAAAATATGGCAAAACAATGAATATAGATTGCTTTGTGAGATTGGTCCTCATCGAATGAGTATTGACCCATTTCTAGAGATGGCTTAAGAACCAATATAGGTTGGCCAAAAAATACTAGTTCTAAAGCTCGAGTGTAGAAAGTGATCAAACCACAAAATCATTGAGAAATGTTGATGCTAATGACTTTGGTGTGCCGAAAAATTGCATACTCAACAAGCTCTCCTAGTGGTCAAGATGATGAACAAAAGGCACAAGTTACTAGAGAATGTTATAGAGGCTCAAAATTGGACAAAGATGGATTACCTCCATCAGGTTGAATTGAGGTATGACGAGATTTGTGGGGATGATTTAGAGAGTTATACACCCTATTTGATGTCTATAGGTCACTACAGCTTACATCACAAGATGTGCAAGTAAACACTTTTGTAGGTCTCATCAATGAGAAGAACTAGTATTAAATGTCATGAGTTCTAGATATATGGGGAGGTCTGTGGAGGTATGAGGATTGTTTTGGCCAAGTTAATTGGACTGAGGTGATAGGACATGGCAGTCTTAGGTGGCATTATAGTGGGATAAATATGATCATAGTTCAAGGTCATTTAGACTAAGTAGGGGCAACTAGAGGTTAATTCGGTTATGAGGGGGTGAGCAATGGCTCTAGATTGTTAATACTATAAGGGAGGTAATATTTTTCCTTATGCAAACACAACTAGGGTTCACAAAGAAGAGGGCATTGGGATTTCTCATTGGTGAAATCTAGTGTTTGAATCTAAAGTTTAAAAGGTGTACAAAAATCTCTTGAAGTCGATGGTGGAAACTATTTCCAAAACAAATAACAAGACTTGATGATATTTGTGATTCATGGGAAACTTGAGTCCTATTCAAAGAAGGGTGGTGAAAGGAAATGATTGGGGGATGAGTGGTATTATGCATGTTCCCCCCGTTCCTGATCTAATGGCACATGTAAAAGATGAAAACCTAAGGTTGAATAAGAGTTAATGATGCCCCCTTTTTTATCCAAATTTCCATTGTAACATTCCAAAACCTAGACTCTTACCGTATTCCATGAGTAAAAGGATAGTGAGATCGATTCCCTAGATTTGATCAAACAAGGATTAAATTTTACTCTAATGAATAATTTTAATACATATAGAATACTATGTGGCAATAAGTTCCATAATATACATCACATATTTCCAAAACATTTTAAATCTATTATAACATATATGTTAATTCATGAATATGTTAGAAATATTCTTTTTTAATTATTATCTACATAATGGATAAATAAGAGGATAATGTACTTGAAACATGCATTAGAATAATACTTGGAATTTTCAAGTACAATAATCTAAATTAAAGTGCAACTAATGGATTACATATATTAAATGAGTAAAATGTGATTTTTGTGTATAATAATATAAGGGAACACTTTTGAAAATGAATTGGAAATAATAGATTCAATTAAGTGAATGTTGTTAAAAAAGATATAATATTTTGCTAATAAGCCAAAAATCCTAATGGTGTAATAACTCATAAATAGAAATCTCAAAAGTCAAATATAATGATAAAATTGTGTTCCTTGGGTTTCAATTATGTTGGGTACCAAGTTCACATTATTTGAACAATAACAACTATCCTAATTTTAAATGAGAGAAGAAAATATGAGAAAAAAAACCAAACGTATTAAATAAATTACTAAATATCTTCAAAAGTGAAACTAAACCCCAAATTCGAAATCCACATACCAAAATTTGTCTATGTGAAAGTTTTCATGTTAATTTGACACTTCTAGATACCTAAATGAAAATAGGAAAGGAAAGAGCATAATAATGCCTTAAAATGATTGTGATTTGATTTATTACTGATTTCATAAAGTCCTTTCTTTTACTATATTTTCATACCTTGATTTCTCTCTTGAGAAACATGGAAACATTGTGGGATGTTGGATTCCCAACTTATGTTTGTTGACACGTATCCTACCTTGGGTAGGAGACCAAGCCCGATACATCTACTTGCCAATTTCTTTCTTTTCCTCTGATATTTTCTCCCAGTTTCTCTTATCCTTGCACCACACTCTCCCCTCATTTTTCCTAACCTAGGGTTTCTAATCTGACTGAAACTTGTATCGCCCATCTTTGTTTTAGGTCTGACTCTCTCTTCCTCTAGTTTGTCTTCTCCTATGTTGAGGGATGCTAGTTTAGAGTTCTCGATCCTATATGTGTCTATATTTCTGCTTCCATGATGACTTCTGCAAACATTTAAAAGCTCCTTACCCTCACCTCATATTGCCAAGTCATCTTCTTCAACCTCATCCCCTAGATTGTGTTTTTGGTGGTTGTGTGATCGATTGTGGGTGGACACTACAAGCCTTGCTGAATACCCTGATCTCCTCCTCAGATATGGGGTTGCTGACAGTTTTCCCAGACTCATCCAACCTTGGTATGTACCGCCGTCTTCATTGATCAAATCTTTCCTTTTTGGCCTTAGCTGTGGTTCACAATTTCCATGTTTTTTCTTGGGTAAGCCTTGACAATGGACGTTCCAGGTTTTTCATTGCCTACTATTTATGAACCCACTTTTAAACTCACTAAGTTTGGGAAGACCATGGGAATCTGTTTCTGATTGTGTTTTGTCATGGAAGTGATCGTGCAGTTATGTTCCCATTCATGATTTATCTATTACAGTTGCATTTTTTTGAGTCTGCTATTGCGGATTCTAGATCGACTCCAGGCCTTTATTTAGGCTCTTTGAGTCTAGATCGATCCCACAAAGCTTAAGATGATTACTAGGCATACTCACATGCAATAATGTCAGGGATTCTATTCTTGACAACCATCTACAAGTGGTGTTCTTCGCTATTCGAAGAAGATATATTGCACCAAGTAAAATTTCTAATTTAGCCATCCAGATCAATATGTTCTATAACACCATGTTTAGGACTTTCTGGTCTTTTCAGTGTTTTGTTAGAAATTTGGTCACATGGCTTTGGACATGCGCAATGTACCAATACAACATGCCATCCTATATGGTCATTTATCTTATGCGGGTGTGTTACATTAATTTGCAACCTGATTTTATTTAAACAAAATAGTAAAAGGCATTATCTTATATATTTCATTATAAATCAAGTCATAAAAATAAAATAAATAATGTTTTGATATCAAAAAATGTAATATGTCTAATGATACTAATTTCATTATCTAATTACAATACAGTAAATATATGATTTTTATGATTTTATCTAATTGGTTATAATTTCTAAAATTCATAATATATAATCCGCAAGCCATGAAAATAAAGTAAAATACTCTATGAACTCAGAAGAATATAATCTATAAGGTCACATGGTTTTGATAACCTAATTACATAATAGAAAGGCAAATTTTAGGGTTTATATAATTAATGTAAACCTAACCCTAATGTCATATATGCCTTTAATAAGTTACTTATGGACTGAGATGGAGTTAGGATTTTGGTCTTAGACATATGTAAACTTATTGTGAGGTATGATTGCATCTTTATTACTCATATTGTGCAATTTTTTATATTTCTTTCTCTTGGTATATCTTTCATACCCTTATACAAATTGAGCAATTAGTCATATTTCTCTCTCTCTTGATGTATGTCACATCCCTTATGAGTCATATTGAGAAATTATTTTCTTTACTCTCTCTCTTGAGCCTCTTTGAAGTATTTTGGTGATAAATATTATCTTTCTTGACTTGATGACCTATTAGGTGTAATCTTAATGACTTTGAACACTTGATCAATGTTGGACTTTTAAATTATACTTTTCTTCTTGATGAGATCCTATTGATGAAACTTAAACCATTTTGTTCCTTATTGTGAGATGGAACCCTATTTTCCCACTTTTGTGGTGGATGATTATATTGCCTTTTTATGTTATGGCAATCTTAATTATTCTTTTTTATGTGCCTCAATATTATGTATGCTATGTGATTCAATAGCCCTAGAGTAGTGTAAGTACGTTGGTTTTTGGGTTGTGTGACCATGTTTTATTTTTGAGATGGAGGTTTTGTGCCCCATTCCCGGGTGTTTGCTCACTTTTATATATATTAGGAGTTCGGCAGTATGCCATTCTCTATCAGGTTTCAAGGTAGTGAGCCTTGGCTGCCATTGTTATTTATAATTTTCTAGTGCTATGCTTATCTCACATGCATGAAAGTTGATATTGTTGTGATGGGTTTTGTGCCCAAGTTTTATATGTGTTTGTGTGACACAATTTTTCCATTCATTTAATGGCAAGTATTCTTCTTGTTTATCATCTAATGTCAATTCATATTCTTTTGATATCTACTGGGTGGTACATCCCTCTTCTATGGAAGTCTTATTTATTTGACGTCCTTTATTCTTTATATTGCTCAATCCATATGCACATACCAACCTTTATGCGAATATTTACTTACTTTTCTCCTTTTTATGGGGTATGCTTCCAACCCCAGGTGTAGGACTTGAAAGATTGGAGTTAGTGACATGGACCTTCTAGGTGGAGATCTTGGGGAGATAGAATTGAGATATATGATATCCCCCTACTTAGATCCTTATGTTGTAGCTTTCATGTAAACCCTTTATATGACATGATGATGTACTTTTATAAAATTGAATATAGTCATGATTTAAATTTCTGCTGCTATACTTTGGTCTTTTGTTTACCATCATTTGAGAGATTAAAAAAAATACACCTATTCCAACATACCTTCCCAGTGTATTTGGAATAGATAGTTTATTCCTCAAATTTAGTAGGGAGTAGATTTTCTCTTAGGTCCCACTCCTTAAAGATGGTACCAAAGCTTGTAGTAGTCAGATTTTAACTATTTCAATTTTGTCTCCCAAATAAGAACCCTCACCTTACATAGTCACCCATTAAGTGAGATGTTTACCCTAGAATTGACTTACGATGTTCATGAAATAATGAAAGGTTGGTTTAGGATCATATGAGGTACACACATAAAATGAAGATTAGTAAACCCTAATGTGATGATGCTCTTGTTGCTCGAACACTAAGATGTAGGTTAGTTATGATTTTGATTATGATGATTTTTGACTTGATGATGGAATCAGGTTATGAGGTTGTTTAGTTAGAAGGATAAGGAGATCCACATAATCGCTAAATAAGAGGATAAGGTATTTAAAAGATGAATTAGAATAACACTTGGAATTTTCATGCATAGTCATCTAAATTAAAGTGGAATTAATGGACTAAATATGTTAAATGAGTAAAATGTTGTTTTCCGTGCATATAAGGGAACTCTTTTGGAAATGAATTTAAAATAATAGGATTCAATTAAGTGAATGTTGGTAACAAAGATATAATATTTTAGTAATAAGCCAAAAATCCTAATGGTGACATAAATCACAAAAGAAAACCTCAAAAATCAAATATAATGGTAAAAATGTGTTCCTTGGGTTCCAATTAACTTGGGTGCCAAGTTTCCCTTGGGTTCCAATTAGCTTGGGTGCCAAGTTTCACATTGTTTGAACACTAATAACTATCCTAATTTTATTAGAGAAGAAAATATGAGAAAAAAGCAAAAAGTGTTAAATAAATTACTAAATGTCTTCAAAGGTAAAATTTAACCCCAAATTTCCAAATCCACGTACCAAAATTGGTCTATGTGCAAGTTTTCATATTAATTGAACACTTCTAGATATTGAAATGAAAATAGGAAAGGAAAGAGCATAATAATGCCCTAAAATGATTGGGATTTGATTTATTTTTGATTTCATAAATTCCTTTCTTTTATTGGATTTCCATGCCTTGATTTCCCACCCGAGAAACATGGAACCATTGTGGGCTATTGGATTTCCATTTTAAGACTGTTGACATGCCTCCTATCTAGACCAATCGCGATACATTCACCCACAGATTTCTTTCTTTTCCTCCTATCTTTTCTCCTAGTTTCTCTTCTCCTCACACCACACTCTCAATCCATATATACTCCCATAATGTTTCCAAACTCAAGGTTTCCAATCTAGCTGAAACTTCTATCACCCATCTCTATTTTAGGCCCAACTCTCTCTTCCTCCAGTTTGTCTTCTCCTATGTTGAGGGTTGCTAGTTTAGAGTTGTTGATCCTATATGTATCTGCATTGCTGCCTCCATGATGAAGTCTCCAAATGTTCAGAAGCTCCTTACCCCTCCCATCATATCATCGAGCCAACTTCTTCAACATCATCCGCCTGACCATGTTTTTGGTGGGTGTGGGATCGATCATGGGTGACCACTGCAAGCCTTGCCAAATACCCCGATCTCCTCCTCAGATATGGGCTTGTTGGTAGTTTTCCCACACTCATCCAACCTTGTTATGTACTTCCATCTTCAGTGATCAGATCATTCCTTTCCGTGTTTAACTGACATTCAAAATTTCCATGTGTTTGCTTGGGCAAGCCTTCACAACAGACGTGTTCGGTTTTTCATCACCGACTATTTTAGAACCCACAATTGAACTCTCTGAGTTTGGAAGACCATAGAAATTCATTTCTAATAGTGTTTGGTCATGGAAGTGATCGTGCATTGAGGTTCCCTTTCACGATTTATCTATCACAGATGTATTTTGGTGAGACTGCTATTGGGGATTCTAGATTGACTCTAGTCCTTTGTTTAGGCTCTTTGAGTCTGAATCGGTCCCATGATTCTTATCATAATTGCCAAAATACTCACACTTAGTAATTTTAGGGTTCAATTATTAACAACGATCTACAGGTGGTGTTCTTTGCTAGTTTGAGAAGATGATTTGCTCACAATAAATTTTCTAGTTTTTCCCTCATGTGCAATATGTTCTATCATGCCTTGTTTAGTGCTTTCTAGTCTTTTCGATCCTTTGTTGGAAATCTAGTCACATGACTTTGGACATGGGCAATGTATTGATACAACCATGTCACGCTATATGGTCATTTATCTTATGTTGGGGTGTTACAGTAATTTGCAACATGAATATACTTAAACAAATCAATAAAAGGCATTATATTATATAATTCATTATAAATCAATTATATGTCATAAGAACAAATTTCATCGTGTAATTCCAATAAAGTAAATATATGGTTTCTATGAATTTATGTAATATTTGATAATTTCTAAAATTCACGACTAATAATTTATAAGTAAGAAAAATAAAGTAAAATATACTATGAACCCATAAGAACACAATCTACAAGATCACATAGTTTTGATAACCTAATTTGATAATAACAAAAAGGTGACTTTAGGGTTTATACAATTAATGTAAACCTAACCCTAATCTCATATATTCCTTTAATATGTTGCTTATGGACTGAAATGGAATTAGGATTTTGGTCTTGGATATGTGTAAACTTCATATGAGGTATGGTTGCATACTTATTACTCACATGGAAAAATTTCTATTATTTCTCTCTCTTGTTGTATGTTGCATGCCCTTATTCAATATGAACAATTAATCTTATCTCCCTCTCTCTCTTGATGTATGTGCCATCCCTTATGAGTCATATTGAATAATTATTTTCTTTACTGTCTCTTTTGAGCCTCTTTGAAGTATTTTGGTGATAAATACCCTCTTTCTTGACTTGATGACCTATTAGGATCTAATCTCAATGACTTTGAACTCTTGATCTATGTTGGACTTTTAATTATACTTTGCTTCTTGATGAAATCCTATTGGTGAAATGTAAACCATTTTGTTCCTTATAATGAGTTGGAACCCTATTTTTCCCACTTTTGTGGTGGATGATTATATTGTCCTTTTATGTGATGGCAATATTAATTATTCTATTTTATAAGATTGAACTTTTATTTGCCTCCACATTATGCATGCTATATGATTCCATAGCCCTAGAGTAGTGTAAGTATGTTGGTTTTTGGACTGTGTTCCCATGTTATACTTTTGGGATGGAGGTTGTGTGACCGATAATTGAGTTGTGTGCACACTTTTATATATACTAGGAGTTTGATAGTACAACGGTCTCTATCAGGTTTCAAGGTAGTGAGTCTTGGGGGCCATTGTTATTTATATTGTTCTAGTGATATGTTTACCTCACATGCAAGCAAGTTGATACTATTGTGATGAGTTTTGTGCCCAAGTTTAATATATGCTTGTGTGGCATAATTTTTATATTTTTTTAATGGCAAGTAATTTTTCTGTTTATCATATGATGTTAATTCATATTATTTTGATACCCACTTGGGTGGTACTTTCTTCTTTTTTGAGAATCCTTGTTTATTTGATGTCCTTTATTCTTTATATTGATCAATTCGTATTTAATATGCACATACCAACCTTTATGCTGATATCTTCTACTTTTTCTCCTTTTGATGGGGTATGCTTCCAACCCTAGGTGTATGACTTGGTGACATGGACCTTCTAGGTGGAGCTCTTGGGGAGAGAGAGTTGAGATAGCTTGATATTCCTCTACTTAGATGCTTATGTTGTATCTTTCATGTAAACTCTTTATGGGAGATGATGATGTACTTTTGAAAAATTGAATATAGTCATGATTTATATTTCCGCTGCTATACTTTGTTCTTTTGTTTACCATCAATTGAAAAATAAAAAATATATCCAACATACCTTCCTAGTGTGTTTGGAATAGATGGTTTATTCCTTAAATTAAGTAGGGAGTGGATTCCCTCTCGGGTCCCACTCCTTACAACCATTCTATTGCATAAATTATGTTCCTTGTCAAAGGACCTCCAACTAATCTTAAAATTTATTCCCCCTCATTTTTGAAGACTAGGACATTCTAGTGGAGTCTGATTTCCTATTTGGTGGTCAGAGTGATTAAGAATAAGATATATCTTAAGTGTTAAATAACTAATCATCCAAATACAATTACAACACCTTTATACATTTACTCTGAATATGACAACTTTTAATTCATGCTAATAACCCTGAATATATTAAGTTACCTCTTGGCTATGTTATAATCATGAAGGATACATATAAGGAAAAACTATAATAAAGGTACTTAAGAATTAGGATGTTACACCTTTCCTTGTACGTCTCTATTTCTACTAATTTTTCCTTTTTTCATTTGCATTTGTCTTACATTCATGAAGAATTTGTCTCCAAATTTAACTATACCATATCACCCCTACATTTTAACATAATCTAATCTACTCACTCATGATTTCTTATCTTGAAGAATTCCTTGTCACCATAGACCGTCAGGCATCTATATACTGCTATGAGTACCTTCACAACACCCCTCATACCATGCTCTGATGATTAATTGGTTCCATTTTGCCCCCAAGTTTTTGGACCAGACTTTGCCTACCTCCTATTATCTTTGCATGTTTAATAATAAACTTCTCACTAGATATAGTCCTAAAGATCATCCACAACCACTCCAAATAATGTTTTGGATGTGTTTCACCCATTGATTGGCCTTCCAGATTGGTAATTTACTTTCTCTCCTTTTTTTTCTTCTTTAATATTTATTCAAACCTTTGTTGCAATTGTGGTCCCCCAATTTCTCATTTCCAACTTTAGTGTGACAAAGATTTGTGGGTCTTGGATTTTATTGATATCTCAATTTCCTACTTCATGGCCTACATTATGAGGTAGGTCACGACAATGAGTTTATGCATAGGACCATACCACCACATTATCATGTGTTTGCATTTAATAAGTTCAAGTCAATCCCATATATTCATAGTACCATTCCCTTTTACCAGTTTGGAGTAGAGACGAGTAACCATAGGATGATCATTCTCCAACTCCATGTGATGAGCCTTCTTCAAGCACCAAGTATGATTGCTTCTAATTTACTGAGTTTCCCTTTGATCAAATTTAGATTGTATCATGCATAACACAGGGGTTTCTATACCTCCCAACATTTATTTCTTGTAAACTACAAAAAAAACAAGTATATGGCGTGTTGATCCATGATATGGTGGCATGTATGTATTTTTCTTATGTTTTATTGATAAATCAAGAAATGTAATAAATCATAAGTGATTAATGGTAAAATCAAAGAAATACTAAATGTTTTTTGGAATAAAATATAAATATGTTTTTATAATGAGTTTTATATCCCAATTACATGATAACAAAGAGATGAAGATTTTTTTTTATTTAACTTGAATGATGTTAATGTTACCCTAGATGTGGACTAACATTGAATCTAGATTAATCAAACATGATTACTTCAAAATATGTTGGTTGCATTCTATTTAGTTACATATGGGAAACTGACATCTATTCTATTATTTTTCCAAATTTAAGCAAACCACTTTGAAAAATCTCAATTTCATATCTGATTGAGTTATTTGAGTTCATACTAGGAACTGGTTTGAATAATTTTTAGTATTATTTACATGAAAGTTGAACGTTGTGATAACTTGTTAACATTCCTCAATTTACATCATAATTGTATTATCAATTCATGGTTATCTATTTTTGTGATGGAAACCTCATAAATGTGAGTAGACTTTTCTTGCCTCTACATTACACATACTTTTGGTGAAATAATGATGTAGTTATATTGTTGACTTGATTTTTTAAGATTTGGAATGAAGGTCTTGTTCCCATATTTGGATTATGTCCTCAAAATTTTATTATTGCATGCAAGGGGTCACATGCCATTTTTTTGAGAGGATTTTTTATGTTTGCTTCTCTCTAAGGATAGGATATGTGCCAACCTTTGTTGTTGTTATATATTTACTAGACTACATTTATATCATGCATGCTTACTATTCACTTTGGTTATATGCCTTAAACTAAAGTAACTATACCTTTTTCACATATATTACAATTTATGACATGTCAAGTATATTTGGAATGTATTTGATGATTGGGATACTAAAATGGATAATTGTGCCTTTAAATCCTTTTATACTCAATTTCATATTTGGATCTTGGTGTCATGTTTCTTTTGAATCACTTTTGTGGTGGTCATATCAAAATTATATTATTCTACTAGGAACCTTGTTATCCTATATCCATACCTTTTATATAATAGTGCTTAGTTATTGATTATTTATGTAGATAGAAATGTTTGTTAATGTTCTACATTATTTATTTACCCTTGTGTTTTTTTCCAACCCCTTAGGTGAAAGGATTGTTGTATAATTTTATCCAATGGTTTTAAACCTACATAGGAGTAGTTGATATTGGATAAATAATTGGAATGACAAGGTTTCCCATTGTATCCACCCTTGTGGGTTATGAACAATGACCTACTTGAGAAATTTTGTAATATTTAGATTTATGTTCTTTTTTCTACTCTACTTTTGTTTTTCTAATGTACTTGATTTGCTGAATATGAAATAATCATAGGTTTTGCAAAAAAGAAGTGATGTTTGGCATATGGGATGTTCCATTTATTTGGATTATGTAACTGTGTTATCAAAACAAACGTAGTATGTTAAGTATTACAAATTTAAATCTATCCCCATTGTGTTTACTTCTCATAGGTTCCTTATGCCTTATCTATACACTCTGACATGTTTAGAGATGACTCCCACCGCTTGATATTAAGATGGCTAGTTTGGGTTGGGACACCTCAAAACCCTATATGTGGGATGCGCTTGATGAATCATATCATCATACCCCCAATATTTAAATTTCATATGATAGTTGAGATTCATTATATAGTGGTTCACTTTACCCTGATAGGTGCTAACCTGACCCAACTCCAAGAATCAACCTGGAGCAAGATTGGTTTTAGTTTGGAAAGTACTTCCTCTATGATGGAAAGTGATCCCTTATAATGTATGGGAAACTAAAACTATACACCCTCACTGACTTCATAAAGATGAAATGTACATATTTCATATATAATAATTAAGTTAACATAGTGGGAAAACTAGTGATTAGATTCATGTTATTTAACAAACTTTTGAGGGCATGGCTTGCCCCAACCATAATGTTTTCTTATCGTGCCACACACATTTTTTATGTACACTCTTATCATCAGTGGAACATCATAATACTGATTCATGATACTAATTTCAATGACATGGGATAAGTTCATGACCCTATTCAGCGAGAAGTACACATTGTCAACTACCACAAAAATAAGTTGAGTTATAAAACCTATGGTCAATGAACCATGACAGTCATAGACTACATGTGGAGGTTCCTTCTATCTAAGTATTATGCCAAGGATCAGTTAAGAGAGGCACACCAAAACATTCCTTCAGAGAGTTCACTACATTTTTGGGTGTGTGATACCTCCATAGGTCCCCCTGACCTTCTAGTAGATGGTCAGTAAGGGTCTACAAATCAAGTCTTACCCAATATATCATCTCCCATCCCAAAGTAATAAGATAAAATTGTCTAGTGAAGTTCAAGATGTGAAAATTTCCAAATACAACATCCTCTTAGGAATTTTCCTTTGGTAAGTAATCCATTTCTCCATCAACAAGACTTTAGGTATTTGTCATTGATGCAGATAACATGGATATATCTCACCTAGATTTCCTTATCTGCAAGGATCACAAGAACTAGCTCAACAAAACTACCATGAACATTCATATAACAATGCAAACCACAAAATTAGGGGAAGAACTACAGAGAAGAGTGCATATGGTACAATGTAATGGATGGCGAAGAAATTTATGAGGAGAATAATGAAAATAAACTTAACCCTTTTGTTGACCTATATGTACATATGTTTTTGTTTTGCTAGATGTTTGATACCCTTGTTACGTATAAGTAAGATGACAATGTGGCAACACATGTAAAATATAGGCATCATGACTCAGTTCTTGCTTTGGTTTTGGATTCACTATTATGTTTTACAATTTGCAATTTTTCATAATCACAATATTTTCAATTTTACACTTGTGTGTATAAAGAAAAGTCTTACCAATTTCTTGAAACAAGTCAACAACTGATGATATGTGGATAAAAATAAGAACTATATAGAGTAAAATAATAAAACTACTTTGAACAATATATAAAATTGTAGGTTTGAGTTTGGAGTGATATACAAGCAGAAGTGAATGTTGTTCATCCCTTATACCTTTAAAGTGGTTTAGTTTGACTTGCAAGGTTGACCCTTTTACTGGTGGAGAAGAGTTGTTATGAAAGTTATAGATAGAGGGATGTTAATAATGCAAGCCTCTTTTATTGGTGAAATGTTATAGCATACCATACTATACAAACCCTAAAAACCCTTATTATTTGAACCAGATGCCATAAACTTAGTTCTTAAGAAAAATCCAAATAAGGTGTATGCTAAATTGATCTAACTCCAGAATGATAATTAGTATTTATAGGCAAACTCTAACCCTAATATGGATGACCCTAACATCAAACATATACTACAATAAAGAATTTAGGTCATATGATGCCTTAAGTTATCTTAACACATTCCTTGATACCTTGGTTCACATACTTGAACTAATGTATGTATTCTGGTTCATAAGATAAAGAGTACGCCTTCTCTTTACTTCGTTAGCATACACCTTTGACCTTAATAGGGTAATGGTAGTTGTTGGGTTTTATGGAAAAAGATGGTTAATATTATTTTATTTAAGCCTAAAATAGTAGAATAAACAATAAGTGGATATTATGCACGGTAATTTCTAACTCATGTGAGGTATCATATTATTACAGTCTAGTCTAGAAATGTGATAATAAAGTGTAGGATGTATATGGTGATTCATAAAATAATAAATGGAATTTGTGCAACCATAAGTCTATATAATGACCAAAACATGTATGTATTATCATGAATGTATCACATCCTTCATTAGTTTACATTAGTTAACTAAAAATTTTAGTAGTCCCCAAGATAAGATTAAATATATTCAAACCATTAATCATTCTTAGAAACACATTTTCATGGTAAATTTATGGAACTTTGATAAACCCATATGACATCCCACATAGTGTAGTGATAAAACTCTAAACTAGAAATAAGGATTAAACAATAATCAAAGATCAAATAAAAAATTGGTGAATAGCTTAGGACCGAATCATTTGTTCACACAAATAGAGTATCTTTTTGAAAAAATCCATGTTCAATCATGAAAAACATCAGTTGAGATGACATACCCATTAAAATATCTTCGCATACATAAATGGGATGGGACATGTTGGTTGGAAAATAATTTATTCCTTTGGATTGTATTAGTGCAAACTAACATAAAAGGAAACATGCACAAGATAATATAACTTGAAGGACATACTTATTAAGGAAATTTCTTCATGATAAATTAAACCTAAACCAATTCTAATCCCAAAAATATAGAAGTAACTAGTGATTACGTTGATATATGTTTACATTGTATTATGATATCTCAATGTGTTAATTACCTCAATAGGTTATCTCAAACAAGACATTGATGTCAAATTGAGGTTCTACATACCTTAATTGTCCAGGAGGTCAAACTTAACTTTAATTGAATGTTGTTTACTAGATTAAATATAATTAGAATTTATATCATCTCTACTACTAAACAAACTAGAATTAAATTGTCCAATATTGTTGATTTGCATATGTATAAGTGTGCGAGACTTATGCTTTTCTAAATTTTTAGAAAATATAACCTAATCTCCTAGTCTTGTATTCAGATCTGAACCACATGAGGTTGACTTCAACCTCTCGTTGGGTTCTAAAAATTGAAGAATAGTGACTATTCCTCATATTTGTCATCTCTCTAGAAACTTGTTTAATCAGTTTCATTCCCTTTGGATATGTATTTACTTTTGAAGAGTTTGACCAAAAAGTTAAATAGGTTTTGTTTCTCAAATATTCAAACAAACTATGGTCTCCACTATCATATAAGAGAGGAAAGGTCTAGATAGTTTGAAGAGATTTATAAATAGACTAGACATAAGAGAAGGGATATATATAAATAGGCTTATATAATAGAAAGGAAGAGAAGAGAGACTTGATTCAAGTAAAATGCATCAAAAGTGAAGATGGTATAGTGTTGGTGAGGATGATGATTGGAGAAACTATTTTCACAAGCTTTTCAATGGGGATACTATGAATAATGTAAGATACTCTAAGAGAATCATGTGACATGAATAAAAGAGATATCATTTACACACTAGGAGTTTCAATTTTAAGGTTAAAAACACTTTGAAAAAATTAAAATGAGAGAGACATGACCATATGATTTTCCCATTGATGTATGGAAGAGGATGGGAGAAGACATTGATGTATGGAAGAGGATGGGAGAAGAAGGAGCTATGTTCTTAACACATTTCTTTAATCATGTTGTGAAGACAAATATGGTGCCATATAATTAGAGAAATAGTGCTATAGTCCCCATTTACAAGAAGACAAGAGATGTTCAAAGTTGTAGAAACTATAGAGGTATCAAATTAATGAGTCACACTGTGGAGGTTTGGGAGAGGATATTTGAGCAAAAGTTATACTCTATAACACATATATCAGAAAACCAAATATTTTTCATGTATATAAGATAAAACATAGATGTTATTTTCCTAATAAGAAGGCTTGTGGGTAAGTATAAAGAGAGCATAAAAGATCTTCATATGGTTTTTATTACTTTGGAAAAGTCTTATGATGGATTAACTAGGGAAGAATTCTAGATGGTTTTGAAGAATCAAGATGCTCCAATCCAATAAATCAACTTCATTGAATTGATGTATTGATATCTCTATTTCAAGTGAGAAGAATCCTAAAAGGATATGATAACATTTCCCAATATAGTTGGGGTACATCAAAGATAAATACATAGTCCATATTTGTTCATTCTTGTTATGGATGAGTTGACAAAGCATGTTCATGACGATATTCCTCTGTGCATATTGTTTCTTCATTATATTTTGTTGATTGATGAAACTAAGTATGGATTATATGATCAAGTTGAACTTTGCTGAAATGCATTAGAATGAAATGGATTTATGATTAGTAGGACCAAAACAAAGAATATATAATGCAATTTTAGCTATTTTAAAAATGTGTATGGTGCGGTCAAGTTGGATGGATTAGATGTACCATAATTTGTCAATTTTGTTAATTAGGTTCTACTCATAAATATGGGGATGTTTAATATGACATATGTGACAACTTGGACTTTTCTCTCTCTTATATTGTTCTTTTCCTTTTCTTATCAAGTGGTCTATTACGCAATTTGATGTGAGTTTCATAATTGGATAGTTGTGAGGTTCCAATTTGGCCACTAAAATGATCAATTTCACAATGCGTGCCTTTCATTTACACTTTCAATCTAAGTTTCATTCCTTAATGATTCACTTCTTTGCAAATTAAATTTAACCTTTTATATATGATCTTCATGCTCTTAAATGTATATCATGATGTAGAGGATTCAATTGTGAATCCTACGACACAAAATTACCTTAATCGGAGGCTTGTGTCCCAAGTTATGATCTTTTGAAGTTGGCTCAAACTTCACATGCTTTAATTGATTTTAAGCTTATTTAGGCCCAATTTGGGGCGGCCCAGCCGCCACCCCTTTGGACAAACCCTAGTGCATCCCTCTTTCTCTACCATTGGATCAACATACCCAAGATCTAATAGATTCAAAATCATCTCCTACCTTGGTCTGTACAATTCCTCTGCCACTATAGTAGTGACAGCCAATAGACTCCTTCTTTGCCCCTTTGATCAAATTGAAAACGCCTTTCTCATTGTTTCATCCCCCTCATTATTTCCCCTCCTTTGCCCCTCTTTCTCATGCACCCTAGCGACCTCCTAGCCCTCTCCTTCACCAACTTACAACCATGGATGCCTTGACAAAGCTCCTCCAATCATTGGCAGTCATAGCCACTGGCGCTTGGCCTGAGTCCGCCGATGGTATCACACTAGCACGACGAGGTCAAACAGCTTCCTTTCTAGGCGCTACACTGTTGTTCAGCTTCGTTGTGGTTGGCTCTAGCAAATAGCTCACGTGATGGCCACCACTAGGCATCTACATTGGAGGTGGGCATCCTTATAGGGAGTAAAAAGGAGGTCGATTGTTGGATCCACGTCCGACGACCAGCAGATGGATCACATTTCTGAGCTACCCAACAAGAAGGTTGGGAGTTGTGTGCGGCCACGAGCATCTCCCATCCACATCAGGTAGTGGCAAGTGACTCAAAATAGCAAAGAGGGGGGGGGGAGTAGCCACTAGAGTGAGAAGGAAACAAGTATGTCGTACCGTACGTTGGATCAAAGATCCACAACTTGCCTTCATCGTATAATTGCACGTAATGACTAAACTATGATTTCATATGGTTTTGATGTAAAAACTTGAAAAATAGATAAATCCATCCTCCCTTGGACAAATAGGGAAAAATAATACACCATTTTGATAAGCTCGATGAGACCTACAATATGGACTAGCCTGAGGAAAATAATTCTTCTTATATTTCTCTTGATTTGCTAAAATACAAAGTTTGACCTTGTTTGACCATGATAAATGCTTGAATATGCTAAATATTGAAACTTTGATGTGTATTGACCCTCCTAAGCATTAAATTAGTATATCTTGTGCTCTTGTGAACCTAATGAAGGTCCTAATCACATTATTTTTCTTGAATGTTCCTTAGTACATAAAGTGATTTGCTTTTGGGCTTTATGATGTAGTTTGCTCTAATGTTTCTAACCTAACATTCTTATGACATTTAAGACTCATATCTTGAAATCAATAATTTATAAGTTCTTATGAATATGTATGAAGATCCACATCACCCTTTGTTACTCTTAATGACACTAAATGCACATAAGTGTTGTTGCTTCACATATTAGTGATTTACCTTGCCCTAGATTGATAAATTTGCATCTAATATGAACTCCACTGTCATCTTGACTTGGAAATCAGTAGCTTGATGCTACATTATGGAATGGAATTTCACCCTTGTTTTTATTTTGCTATGGTTGAGTCATATGAGACCTTAAGGCTTGAATGTGCCACCTTCTTGGAGATTCATGGTGATACTTAACCATAGTGTGGTTGTTGGCCCCCTTATGCATCACACTATGTTAGACCCTTCAAATCAGTAAACTTGTGATGTTGGTTTATATTAATGCCTAAGGCTAGACCCCTATTAACCTATGATAGTGTGTATAACCTTAAGTACCCTAACAATTACTTATGTGAATTATAGCGCTTTCTTGTCTTCCTTGTGCCCCAAATGTGATGTGGATCTTATCTCTTATCCTTCCCCTTATAAGTCAGGAAATCCTTTATCTCCTTTATACAATGGATGAGTATGTTCTACCCAAGTCATATATTGAACCTTAGTGGCATATGTGAACTAAGATCATGATTGAATGTATGTGAAAATGTTAATACCAATGTTGGACTTTGGTGCCTTGACCCTTGGGGACATCCACATGTATTTGATTGTTCTCATTATGCCCATACCTTGTTAATCCAAATTACCTGTTATGCTTGGACATCTTGACTTGACAAGATGCGGCCCTTCTTGCCCTATTGTGAGTCTTATGACCTAGTTATGTACATACATGATGTTAATCATGTAATGTCCATATAGAATGAATGGAACATCCAAATGACTTGAGACTTGAAACACACCTTTGTGATGACATCTAAATCAGTCTAAGAACATCAAACATTTAATTAAGCAACCATAAACCTAACTTGGCTAAAATCCAAAAATGGAAGTACTAGGGTTAATAATGAGAACTGATACATGTATGTAATATTGTTCTTAATCAGGTGGTTGCTTGTGGCAAGATGATCAAGGATAAGTTAAGTTATGAAATCTTTGAAATCAGGTATGAGATATAATAATTTTATGACTATGACTTTTTTCTTGAAATGTGATACATATGTATTCTTGTGTACTTGCTCAAATATTGCCATGTAATATTCTAGTATTGTACTCGATGTTTGTGTTGTCATTGTTTTATAATTTGCAAACATAAGATAGAAACTCCATTATAAAAACCTTGTGCACCTGCCTGTATTCTCAAGATAAGGACACAAGGCTATGCATCCTACTTGATTGGTCAATATAGGGTGGACCATGTCGATAAAAGGGTTAGCTAATCTAGAGAACCCTTACAGACTGGTATGATGGGAAGTAGTCAAAGGCCTTATGATAAATTATGTTGTTGGTATATTGGAGTAAAATGACATAAAGCATGGTCTCTCAGTTTGCTAAATACTTAACTTGTTTATTTTTGTTCATTACTTCTGCAAATCTTTTCAAATTAATGCAAAACTTATGTTTATTATCTTTTGACCCTGTACTCAGCACCTCGTGTGCTTGACCCACCTTGTTTCAAATAATTTTGGAGGTTTAGAGATGGCTAGAAGTTGATGGGCTTGGTGAGCTATGTCAGGTGTACTTGTCATAAGATCCCTAGTATACATGAGCAAACTTATAAAATTGTACTCTTGAACATGTAATTGAAATCTTGAAAAAAATGTGGATTAATATATATTTGTTGAATGTTGAGATTATGATTGTTTTTTTTTATCTTATTATCTATTCATAGATGCTAAGATTTACACTTCCGCATTCACACTTTTATGATACCATGCTAGGAATGGACGCCTAGGTCCTATCACCATTGTCTTTATAGTCACTTGGAGTTAGGATTTGGGTAACAAATGGTTTCGTGAAAACATATGTCACAAGATTTCTGCTAGATGGTTGAAAAGGAGGAGTAGGACTATATTATTATGTTATTGAAACATCCCTTTGAAGTTACAAAAGTATGTTATATAGAACAACTATACGATGAGCCATGTTGGGAAATGAAGAAACAAGGTCACAACAAGCTTAATGAGATTGAAATGTGTATTATTAGATGGATGTGAGGGAATATAAGAAAGATGCTTGAGAAATGGCTACATCAAGAACAAAGTGGGGGTGGTAAACATTGAGGTCAAGTTGCGTGAGGCCGATTGTGTTGATACAAATATGTGCAACACAGAACAACAAAGACACCTATACATTGCAATTCTATTGAGTTAAGCAAAACTAAGAGAATAATACAAAAACCTAAATTAAGTTGGGAAGATCTTATAAAGATGGAGTTTGAATATTTACATCTTGATCAAAATATGAGCCATAACAAAGTTGATTGGAAAAGAAGGATCCATGTATCCGTTTCAACATGGTTGGTTGATGATTGACAATCATTGTTGTGAGGTTGATGATGTGTCATGTAACTGAGTAGAAAGTCATGATATTCTTCTACTATAGCAACTAAGTTGTGTTTATTTCCATGCACTAAAAGGGATTTTTCGTTATCATTTGGGGAGATGAATTTTCATAGGACAATGTCTCAAACATGTTTTCTTCTAGTATATCTACATGTAGGTCCTGCCTTTTTACATAGCAGATTCATCTACTACAAATGATAGATTTATAGATACAACTGGTACTTTATTAGTTGGTAGTATGGAAGAGATCATGCTTCCATTTTTCTAATGACAAGGTATATTGTTTCCAAGGCATAATATGTGTACTTAAGCATGATATTTTGAGAAGGATGTATCTTGAAGAGGCACACTCTTTTAGGTACACCTTTCACCCTATCAAATAAATATGTATAGAGATATGATAGAACTTCATTGGAGGTTTGGAATTAGAAAGGATGTTGTAGAGTTTGTTGGATATGTGGCATGTTGCATAAATCCAAGGCCTCTCTCCTTACACTGACTTCTCCACCTTTACCCAATCTTGACTATAAACATGATCACATTAAGAAGGGTTTTTTATTGTATCCCCTATTATAACCAAGGTACATGATTTAATACGATTGGTTTTTCAAAGGATGACTAAAACACACCTTCTTTCATCCAAAACTATGTTATAAGATTTCATACATCTATAATAATGAGATTGTAGATGTGTATATTATATGCCTATTTTGTAATATATGATTTAGGGTCACACTTTACGTATCACTTTTGGGAGATATTATTTGATTTTATATTTACACAATTCTAGTTTAGTATAATGGTTCATGTACACACTTTTGGGAAATCAAAGAGTACCATTCAGATGACACATGACATATTAAAACCTCATTTCTATAGTTTAAGGGGTAGTTACGACGCACAACTAAATCAAATTGAGTTTTCTTATAATAAGTAATATAAAACTGATTTGGTTATGACTCCTTATGAGATTATATATGGTAGGTGTTTTAGGTTGCATGTATGAGAAGGTTGTTCATATGACACATGACAAGATACATATTATACTACAAAAAGTGAAAGTGGCGCATGGTAGGCAAAAGTTTGATGTTGAAAAGGAGACCACTAGAAGTGTGGGTAGGAGAATTACTTTCTTAAAAATTCTCTCTCTAGAAAGGAGTCAATAAATGAGGAAGTTAGCAACATATTACATGTTCCCCTACACGGTTGTTGACTAAGTTGAATGCCATTTGAGATTTCCACCTGATTTATAGATTTGGGATGGGTTTTTCCATGTATTTATGTTGAAGAAATGCCATGTGTATGTCAATCATATCTTTCGTCTTACAAACATCTAATTAAAATAGGATGTGTCCTATGAGGAGGGGTCAGTTCACATTCTGCATCGGATAGTCCAGAAGACAGGATGCACGTGATACCCTTGGTGAAGGTGATATGGTGTCATCATGACATAGAATGAGATACTAGAGTTAGATGAATAAATCCATAACAATTACCCTACTATATTCTAGGATTTGGGGGCCAAATCCTTATAGAGGTAGAGACTATAGAGACCCATTTCTTATATGGAGAGATAATTATGATTTACTTAGCTAATTGTGTAATTAATTATCTAATGTTATATATTAATTGTCGACCTCTTTACTATATTACAATTAATACTTATATTTTGAATAAACATGCTGATTTTTGTTTGATATGTTAACCATTCTTTGGTTAAAATTGGTTACTGTTTAGTTGAGAAACTAGTTTGTGGGGGTAATAAGGTCATAGGATGAGTTGAATATTTTTTTAAATTGAGATATATATAATTAAACTCTAACCAGAGTTGAATTTGATGCTTTTGAAGAGTTTCTAGGAGGGAATAGCTTATTTTCCAGTAACAATATTATTTTTCTTCATAACTAACTATGTCCATTCATTCCTCTACTAATTCCTATAACTGCAATCTCTTCTCTCTTCTTGATTTTCCCCTATGTTATGTTTGAAGAATTAGAAGTGATAAGAATGAGAAGCTTTGGTGGTGGTTTAGTTGAGATTCTTAAATAGTTATCAAAGAGGATATATCTTTGACTTCCACATAAATGTGAATGGGTTTTTATTCCTCTTTTTAAAAAAGCCCTAAATTTTTCATTAACTTGAATATTTGACGGTGTTGCATTAATAAACACATCTTTTTGCATTTGATGACGAGGATGATTACTTATGTAAAGTTTGAGATTCTAAAATAGTTGAATAAGATGATGCTTCGGTGCTGATAAATGAGTTAGAGATCGTCAGTGAAGTAGTGGCTTGCATGGTGAGTAGACATGCTCCCCAATGTCGGATCTAGGTTCAAACCATCAGTTATGCACCTTGGAGTGAACATGAATATGTCATGTAGGTTTCCACACCGCGTGCGTTTAACCCTCCCCGCAATGTGTGGGTACCTATGGGGTGTTCTGCTTCTAGAGGGGTCAGAAAGTGGCTAGTCCTCAAAGTTTGTTTGACTGCCATTAAAAAAGTCAAAGTTATGTAGAAATCCAATACCTAATAGATTCTAGCCAAATTTACATAGTTATATGAATAAAATAATTTGATGTTAAGCCTTCACTAAAATGAGTGATTTGATATTTATTGGGACAAAATAGAAATTGTGAAAAGAGACTCATTATTATTTTAGAATTTATTTCATATTAGCCATATTTATGATGACGAGGTAAAACCAAAAATCTAAAAATAAACATTTAATGCTATATGCCATGGATATTTTTATGTTTGATTGTAGTACAAAAGTTCTAATTAATTAGACATAATAATTGAGTAAAATTTGTGATGAGTATACATTGAAATAAACATCGAGAAGTACATATTTTACACCAAAATATATTAGTTTTGGACCTTGATTGCGAAAGCTAAAGTTTTATACTTGATAATGATGAATATGAATTTTTTCTTAGAATTTCATACTTGTAATGAATTAGATTTTTTGAACCACAACTTGAGTAGTATCTAAAGTTATCACATAGTATATGTTGAAGTAGTGATGTTAAATCAATATATGACTAGAAGATACTATGCAAAGTGTGATTAGGTTGATTAGTTGTTTAGTTTTTTTTATTAGTTGTTTAGTTCCTTGAGAAAAAATAAGCTTATCCCTAATATGCATTGGGAGAGTAAAATTGCTATTACTTGTAGAAATCAGTGGCACCATGTTTTGTTACATATAATCATACAAAACTGTGTGTCACAGTCCAAGCCTTGTGTAGGGTGGAATCCATGTGGGAGTTGTTAGGGCCTCACATAGTGGGGATGAATACAATTCTCCTATGACATATTTGAGAATGACCTCACATTGTAAGGATCAACCCATGACTCTCTTTTACTTGTTCAACTTTTGTTACTACACATATCATTTTGGAGATTGACATTCTAATGTCATTTCTGCATGTTGTACTTTTTGTTATTGTTTGGCACAACATTGTGTACCCAAAGCATGGATTCGTGTTGACTAGCTAGTTGGTCATTATGCCTGTACTAGTGAGACATGGTAACCTCATAGTGAATTGATGTTTGTGTTATTGATCTTACCATTTTAGAAAGCCTAAGTTTTCATGGTGAGTTGCTTGCATACATCCAAGTAACTATAGGTTGGTGGTATGACTAATATAATTAGGTAAATGTGATAAAGTATACAATATGGTATTCAAATATTGTGTTAATTTTAGTTTACATATATTTCCTACAACTGCCAATGTTTATCAAAAAAATTGCATTATAGAGAAACTTACCATGTTGGTCAACTATTGAGATAAACTTACTAAAATGTCTATATATAACTTAATAATCATTCCATCTTCAATTTAAAATAAATTGATGATTATTCATATTTATCTTCCTAGAGAGAATTCAACTTCAACTAATTGGGACCTTCATGGTTTCATTTTATTTTTTATTTTTCTTATTTAATTATATGAAACACCAGTTGATGACATTGGATCCTCCATATATCATCTGAGACTATAACCTAACTCCTTCAAGGTGGGAGTTTGTATGATATTTTTGTTGGTTTAGTTTGTTTGAGTGTTTATATACTTATTGTTGATAGGGATCTAGAGTTCACAGTCAATGTAGTATTTCGTACTATTGTAGAGCATCATTACAACTTGTATATGATATACATGTATGTAAGCTACTTTTTAATCTATATCTTGCTATCCAAGATGAATGATATAGTTTTCTCATTGACTAGGCATTTAAATTTCTCATTGAAGAATGATTCAACATTGTGAGCTTGCTAAAATAGGATTTAGGGTTTTCTAATTCAACCATATCTTGATCTATTAGTATTTATTTTTAGAAAATGTTAACTAAGATTGTCACAATGTATTTTTGTGGTTTCTTTTCAAAACATTCAGGTTATTCAGGTGGATGTATACATGGATTACATGAAGTTTTAAGCACTAGTTCAATAGGAATGGAGTTCTCTTTTTTATAACAAATTGTTTTATAAATATTTGGATTCCAAGTTAACAATATGGGTTGGGATATCCTCTACCTTCATACATACATAGGGACCTCCCAACCTATTAGAAGCAATGGGATGCACAAAATTATTGACTTGTCAGGGTCTATACTAGATGATAACATACTCTAAGTACTTGCATATTTGTTCCATTCTTCTTTAGATCTGTGTATCCATAAGAGTTTCATTTTTATGATTTAGCACTATGAGATTGCACAAGATAAACTATCAAGACTGAGAGATTTGTCTTGATCGAGGGATAATGTAAAGGTACATGGTCTAATATGTCTACAATATCAATTTAGCAGTTGCATATAATATATGAGACACTAATCACAAAATTGGTTGCTCGTCTTATGCTTTTTGTTCCTATTGCAGATAATTGTGGAGATAGGGAAACTCAATTTGCGGGATATTCTGTGTCAATGTGAAATACACTTTCTAAGTTGTGGCACCCAAGTGAATCATATATAATGGGTAATATATAAAGCATCTCACTTGTATTTGGTAAATAGAGACCACACTTTAATATTCATCGTGGGTTATCGGCCATTAACTAGGTACATATCCAGAATTCATGATTAAAAAATTAGGTAAATGCCATAATGCACCTACACGGCTATTGAACATGTGAGGAGTTCTATTTTTATCAGCATAAATGTCAAAAGAAACCCTAAACCTAAACCCTTATTAAGAAACAAAACACTAAATTCTCAATAAACACTATTGAAGCAGTATAAAAAGAACATGTAAAATTTTCCTTTTTCATATAAACTCAAAAATAAAATTCCACATCAAAGAATCCACATGTTAAATTACTAAAAATTCCATTCTACTATATTAAAACGAAAATCTTATTAGTCATATGATGTTCACTTTACATTGGAATACACATACAAGTGAGAAACACATTTGATATGCATCCCATTCTAGGAAAGAGAGACTATATGGACAATCTAGACTAACTTATTCTATTTAAATCTTCTTTGTCATGAACTCTCTGCTCGATGTCATTACACCTAAAAACATATGAACTAACCTCATGAGACTCATATAGAGCCCTAGTGAGTGGAATATCCCTCTAAGCCATATAACATGCATCAAATTTAGGTTAATATGTATGACCCTATAAGAAACTTATAGATATTAAAAAATATAACACATAATTCTAGCATTTATACTCGTGACAATAATCTAATTAATTGAAACACATTAATTCAGTCAAAGCTCAATTTCTTAACCATATTTGAAACAATATCTATTAATAGATAAAAGAGTGCTAATTATTTTAGAACTACAATCCTATTATAGGAGTCACAAAGATCAACATCTGGACATATATAATAAACAATAATAACACCATCTTTGTGACTCCCCCACCAGCCAGAACAAGAACATATCCTGCAATCTTGAAGCTGAAGTTCACATAAGACATGTCCACCAAATAAAAAGTGTCAAATAATAACTAAACCAATATTCTAACTAGATTAAATATCATATCCATCTTATAATAGACGTCAAAGTTTACTATTATATTCCTATGTAGATAAGAATAAGACAATGAACATCTTAACAAAAGAATTATTGACTCACAAAAAAGGCATATTAACAAAAATAGATTTATCAACTAGGAGAAAATGAAACATGACAATAATTCGTCTCATATTCTACACAACTTCTACTTTTATTCATTTTCCATTAAACTACTTGGTTCATATCTCACCAAGTAGAAGTTGCCACACCTGATTCTCATTTCAATGATTCACTATCATTATCTTAGGATTCAACCATCCACCTTAGGATAACTAAAAAAAATCCTAGTCCACCACATGGTTGCTTAAAGAGGCTAAGGTAGGCTTTTCAACCTCCTACTATTAGGCGAAGGTAGGATTTTCAACCTCCTACTATCAAGTCATCATCTTAAATACACGTGTAGGGACAAATAGAAAATAATATCATATATTAGAAAATTTCTCAAGTTTCATAGATTTATTCTGTCAAAGGCTATTCCTTATTGACATAGACTTCCTAAGAAGATGATTTAAGGAAAGAATCACACCATGTGACTCACTGCTAAGTCTTTGTAGTCTAACCTTCAAGATCACAATCCACAATTTATAAGTCATTCTCACAATCCTATGAATATTGTAAGTAGTTCCATTCTATTTCCCTAGTATGGAACTCAGGGGAAACTCATGGTGTTCGTGCATCTCACTAGAAGCATTCATCATTTCACTTGTTAGCTAATCAATCTTACTCGTCTTCGATAAGATTCATTTCATCATTTATCATGCTTTGTTTATTCATGCACAACTAGAATGATATGAATCATATCAGGGTTGACAAGAAAGAAAACCATTCAACAGAACAATCCATAATTTATAACATGCATGTTTCTTTCCCATTCTGACATCATTTATATGATTCATCTTTAGTGGCTATCAAGATCATATATAATCTCATTTTGACCTATTTACCCTAGTCAAGGTTTCTCATCTGAAATTTATCAAAATATACCATTCTTCAGTTAGGGTTACTATTGAACACATAACTTATTTCATTCGAAATCAATCAGAATAGACCATTGTCAGAATACATGTACTCTAATAGAAAATTACAAACATTCTTATGAATCAATTCAAATCCTTCAGCTTCATCTTATAATTTCATTAAAATACATTTGTTCACATTACTTAATCCAATCATATTAGGGTTAGAGTTTGGTTCGTAGCTCCACTGAGTCAACTCATTGGTTTTATTGTCAATTTAGATTAATAACTCTTAACTTCTTCCATTTTTTCCACTACTATTCTTAAATCCATCATTCTTTGTTCACTTAATATACAATTTTTCTTTACCATTCAAATCCTTTATAATTTGACTTGCATGCATTTCCTTCAATTCAGTTTACTCTAAATATATTTAGTATAAAACATTAAACACTTCCACATACTCATTTTATTAGTATTTATCCATGAAATATTGTACCAATTTCGTTCACCCCGTTCTATTTCCTTACTTTTTATTTTTATAGTTATACCATGCCATTAATTCCCAATTATATTTTAGTAATTAAAAGCAATCCTTTTCTTCCTTATAAAATTGTCAGTTTAGGAAGTACATATATTAGGATTACTTCTTATTCCTTAATCTCTAATCATCTTCTTGAATCATTATTATATAAACTACATAGAAAGACTTGCTTTCATGTGGAATTTACTCATTATTCCTTAAATTATACTATAATAGATGCATTCAGCTTAGATCATCTTAACAAAGCCTCCTTCCTTCAATTCAAGTGATAATACCTAAATTTGGACATGCCTTCTTATAAGATTTTATACAAGTTAAGGTGGATTAGATCAATAATAACCACCTTATTTTTCACAAACATCATTAGGTTATGCAGGGGTTCATTAAGACTAATCATGATAGATGTAAACCTAGTTTTATTAGTAAATTGCAAGTATATATGCTTCCATTGACTTTTTTAGCCAATCCCCCAAATTATTCTAAACACGAATATCTCTATTTAAACCATATATCGATCCTCATAAAAACATTTTTTTAGTTCACCATATATTCAAAATGAGGTTAAGTAAGTCATGTGAATTTTGTTTAAACAATATTCCATACACGTCAACTAAATTTCCAATCATATCATTCATTAGTTAGATTTTGGGAAAATATCAAGGAAGTTTTTCCATATTTTTTCCAATATAATTTATTTTTATAGATCAAGATTTAAACAAATAAAATTCATTAAGAATGAATCTAAATCAGTAGCATTCAATTTCCCATAGATTTTCCCAATTGGTTACCCAACAACATAAACAATACAAGCAATTTATTCACTAAATTTCAATCAGTAATTGATCTTTGAATATGATTATGTATCTAAATGAGGACATAACCGCTCAACTGAGGTGTCAAACAAGTCAAAAACCTATCCCAAGAACCAAATTTCTAAAAATCCATTCAAGTCCTCACAACTGACTAATTTTCTTCCTATTTACAACTCAAAAACCCTAGAAATGGAGATCGAAAAGAAAGAAAGTGAGAAGAGGGTGATTTGATATCCTTTTGATTCAAATAATAGAGAGGATAGATTTTAGACATAGGAAAAAAATTAACCATGAAACCTATCGGAAGAAGATTAACTTGATTGATTTCATCAACCTTGGAAAGATAAAATCCTAGATCATATTGTTCACTTCCTTCCTCTTCCAAACCCAACTCTACCTCTCTATATCAAGAATGTCATATTTATGAATTCTAAAAAGAATGGGAGCTAATAGGATGTTAGGTTATTGATGTAAATTGACTGAGGTTCTTCGAATAATTACAAACAAGCCATACATTACAATTTTTTATTTCACCAGAATCATCAATCGTGTTGTTTCTGTCATGAAACTTGATCAAATCATGGGTCTATACACAGTCAATTTTTCTCCAAATGTTATAAATTTGTCTGAAATGGAGTTTAAAATGAATATAAAATTTAATCCCAAATGGATAAAATGATAAATAATTAAAATAAAATACCACATTGTTATACTTCAACCTAAATACAAGATTAGTTGAGTTAGTCCTAGGTAAAACTCAGAGGACCAATAGATCCATTGAACATTAAATTTCTGATATTTTCTAGAAATACTTATATTTAAATTACACAAACTATATATAATAATTAAAAATTGTGATTTACCAATAAAATACTAAAAATAATTTACTATACCACTATTTTACAACATTCAGTATTTATATACAATAAAACATCCTAATTTTAGTTGAATAGGGTTTTCAATCTTAAACCCTAATTATTCAATATAAATGATTAGAATTCTATCATTTTGTTAAGAATCATAATAATTAATCCATCATCATTAATCAAGATTATATAAAGATCAATCTAGTTAAGCATGTAATCATCTATGCAAACTCTAATAAGATGGATAAGATGAAATCAGGTCATTACAAATTTCCCCAGAATTTCATCCCAAGATCCAATTAAAGGTATGGAAGAATATGAGAACATATAGTCATGCATCTCCCCCAGTATCTTTTTAGCATAATTCATAAGTTATCTTTCTTCCTTATTAGATCATTTTTTCTTCTTAGATCCTTCACATTGAAAATTTTGGATGTATAACATATGGAATTCTTCTAACATGTCATCAATATATCCCTTTTATAGTATCACATGCTTTACTTCACAAATGTTTCTTACAAATTATCTCTTGGTGTGTTTCACATCTCCTTTCATATTCTTATTAAGTTTGGTTATGTATCTCTTGAATCAAGATTATGATTCATTCTTCATTATCCACCACATACATTAGTTCACTGTATAAACAAGATGATTTTATTAAGGAATTATTATGAATTCTCGACTTTTCTTACAAATTTCAAATTCATACTCAAATTGAAATTCATTTAATATTATCGTAATGACTCTTTATATTCATTCACTTTCTCCTACACAATTTCCATCTTGTCTTAGGTTCCATATTTTTATTTATATATTCCTTTCTCTTCATCCATTTTATGATTTTAATTACCATCATGCATCTTATTATACTCCAAACTTTCATCATCTGGATTCTCGGTTAAGACAGTCTAAAGAAGCACAGTCGGCAACTCCATACCTGTAACACCCCCTTTAAGCATACACATAATAATGGAACCAACACCCATGTTTTCCATAGCACGGGGTACTTTAGCTCAAAGGAACGTCACAATCATAACAATCATCACAAATTAAGTAAACAATAACCATGCAAAGATATTAAACTTGATTATACATTGTTTACAATTGAGTCCAGAAACTAACTAAGATACACATGATTAGACATTATTGAAGACATACATGAAATTTTCTAAACCCATTAGGATCTTCTATTGTAGATGGCACCCCACCATGTCTGTCTTTTGGAAATCTAGATTTATACCTTAGTTTGATCTTCACATGATTTATCCTTGGAGTTGTTCTGTACCTGCAGGCATCACACCCCCAGCAATGCATGCAATAAAAACTACATTAGAGTAAGCAGCATTGAGTATTGTTGTACTACGTAATAACTTGGCAATAAGGAAAATACATGAAGCTAACTGAACAACAAATTTAGATTCGCATAACTTAATCTTGGTGGTTGATTATAGTATCCTCGACACTTATGTGCCAATGGTGCTCATAAAGCCCATAACCTCAACATTAACATGACGAGGATAAAAAGTATTGCAACTAATTACATGATTCACCATTTACTTAATAATCCTTTACTTAAAAAAAAATCACATTACAATGACATGATTATCTAAAACAGAAGTGGAAAGCATGAGAAACATATAATATTGATGCAAGAAGTATTTAAATTGAAGTACATGGATATGCATATAGTTTAACTTGATCATCATGATAAAAATAAGCATAAGGCAAACTGAAAACTCATACTAAATACTCAAAGTGCATGGTCTCACTTACCTCTCTCATAGAGAAGATCTTAGTTGTTTTCTTTGAGTTGATGAACTCTTAGTCAAATTCTTGGAGTTAAGGAAACCTAATTATCCTATTCAACCCAATTTCATCCATTAACAATAATATTCGTCTTAGATTCTAGGGTTTACTGATTCTTTTAAACCCTAGTTACATTAAGTCTAATACTTCATAAAAACAAAAACAAAACATGCCCTAAAACCTAGTCCAACTTCTAGATCTCAAAAAACTGAACAAAATTCATATATGGCTCATTGTCATCTGACATCTGTAGCCTTTTCTATGGATTTTATAAGGTCACACTCATATCAACCAATCAAAGTCAAGATGAACCAATTTAAATCTTTTCCATAAAACACTAAAGTCAGAAAGATAAATCGGATAGAAGGACCCATATGCCCTTGCACTATTAGTTGAATCTTATGCGCATGACAGGGTAGAAAAGACTAATGGCCTAGTCTTACAAATCACGGCTAGAATCAGATGAATACATTCTAAAGATGAGAATAAGCAAGCATGTGTGACACATGAATCACTCTTCTCAAGTCTTAATTATTTTTCAAAAGATTAAAACAAGGATCTAAGCAACTTACTTAAGCAAAGCTTCTAGGGTTATCCCAAAACCCAGGTTAGGGGTTTTACAAGTTATCAGCCCCTAATAAGGATTTCGTCCCCAAAATCTCAGGAGAAAAGAGAAGGGTACTTCCTCCTCATCTCTTCCTCCAAATCCCATGTGGCTTCTTCAATGCCACGATGATGCCAAAGAACTTTTACAAGCACTATGTCTTTCTTTTTCAACTTCTTGGTTCATCTATCAATAATTAACATTGGACCTTCCAGGTAGGATATATCCTCATCTAATTCTACCTCTACATGTTTTAATACAATCTCTATATCTAGGTGTCATTTTGTCAACATAGATAGATGAAACATTGGATGTAGTCTATGCAAATCAGGTGGAAGTTCCAACTTATAGGCTACCTTTCCAACACGTTCTATCACTGGATAGGGTCCCATGAATCTAGGAGCCAACTTACCCTTCTTCCCAAATCTGAGAACACCTTTCCAAGGAGAGACCTTAAGTTACATTCTGTCTCCAATTTGGAATTATAAAGGTTTACGATGATTATCAGCATATGATTTTTTTCTATCTTGTGCATCTTTCAACTGTTGTTGTATTACTTTAATCTTTTCTGTTGTCTGTTGCACAAGTTCAAGATCAAGAAGTTGGTATTCTCCTGTTTCATGCCAGTATAACGGAGATCTACAACATCTACCATATAATGCTTCATTTGGTGCCATATCAATGTTGTGTTGATAACTGTTATTATAAGCAAACTTTATCAAGCTCAAATGTATATCCCAGCTACCTACAAACTGAAGAACGCATGCCCTAAGCAAGCCTTCCAAAGTCTGTATAGTCCTTTCAGACTGTCCATCTGTTTGAGGGCGGAAAGCAGTACTAAACTTCAAATGCGTATCCAGAGTTGTATGTAATCGCTCCCAAAAGCAACTTATAAACTGAGGGCCTCTGTCCGACATAATTGTTGTTGGGACTCCGTGCAACCGCATTGTCTCATCCACATAAAACTATGTAAGTTTCTCAACAGTGTATGTTGTCTTGATAGGGTAAACGACAAAGTATGGGGAATACTAGGGTGTTGGTTAAAATATAAATAGATTGAGGTGCTTGAAGCAACTACAAACAAGCCATATATCATATTTTTTATTTCAACAGAAAATGTCATCAACTGAGTTGTTTCTAGCCTGAAACTCAACCGATGCATGGGTATGTGGTCAGTCAAATGTTCTTCAAAGTTACACAATTTTAACATATTATCTGAAGTAGAGTTTCCAAGATATAGTATATTTTATCCCAACTAGATACACTGATAAATAATTGTAATAAAATATGGAAATATTATGTTTCGACCTGGATGCATGTCGGGTTAGTTAATCTAGGATAAAACTTAAACGACTAATAGATCCATAGAACATTGAAAAAATCTCATATTTAATTTAAAACAATTATACTTGACTTATCCAAATTATATTCAATTTCAAAAGAACTCTTAGTTAAAAATAAAATACTCAAATCATTTACTACAACAATATATATATCACATTTAATTTGTATTCATATACTGTCAAAATTCTAATTTTGTTCGAACAAAATTTTCACTTCTCAAATTCTAATTATTCAAATAAAAACATGCCTAGAGTTCTACAATTCAGTTTAAAACATCATTGTTAAACCGTCATCATTAATCATATTTAAAATAATGATCAATCTAGTTAATCATATAATCATCTATGTAAATTCTAATTAGATAACTACGATAAAATTGGGTCATTACAGATCCAAAATCCAGGTGATCCCTTACAAGAATTGACGCCCTACTACTATTACTCCGATGGGCACCTCACTGTAACTGAGCTGGACACACCAGTTTATCAAAACTCCCTGCGTGAATCATCTACGTCTTGGGCTATAGGTTGTCTTTGCATTTCCTTATTTTCATCTCCAGGATCAGATTCCTGTTCCAGCTTCATTGTTCCGAATGCATCTCAACCATGTACATTTGGAAGAGGATGGAAGTAATCCCCAACTGCATGATAATGTACAGCCAAGATATTTTTGACACACAGCCGGTACAGTATGCCATTACAGGGAATTCGCTCCCTTCGTCTCCTACACATGACCCATCGACTCCTACATAGTTCCTCGTAACTGGCAAAAACCATGCCTTTGAAACTCGATTCTCCAATGAATCACATGAGGAAAACCAGTTTTTTTTTCCTTTCGTGCAGGACGCTGATAAGCCATTTACACCGTACATGCTACACTTTTTCTGTAGCATAAAACAAAACGAAGCACTATGGATTCCACCCTTATTACTTTACCTTTTCACAAATGGCAACAGCTACTCTTTTCTCGGTGTATGGAGTAAATGAGTAAACTCTATGCCTATGGGCCCTTCACCGCCGGGCTTCCATCCTCATAGTAAGGAAGGTAACTTTGAGGGTCACGCCGATTTAAGTTATACTAGTGTTTAAAATGTGCGTTAGACTGTTCAAGAGAAGACATGGTAACAGTGGTAGAGCCACAAAGAGGCCAAGGCTCTTCTTTGGCTCCAAAATTATTAGAAACTTTATATAAAAGGGGCGGGTATGTATAAAAAATGTACAGGTGCCCCCTCCACGATGTTAGTTATGGACATGCAGTTGACCCCTCCACAGAAAAATCAGATTAAGGCACTGGTTTGATAAGATTTTTTGTTTGCTACCAAAAGGTCTCAAATTTAAACATATAATAAACGGAATTGCCACTTACGAAGAAGAAAATTATGTTAGTGTTTACTCGACTAGGGTCAGGTTCGACGTGACCTTGTCTATAAGGCATTCGTCAATGTATAAAAGAGAAGTATCTGTATTCTGTCATGCCTCATTTTGATGTGAATTTGAAGTGCTAATAATTTCAAAGAGATTTTGCCACTTTATATTACCAACCACGTAGACCAAAAGAGTGTTGAACCTGGTGATCAAAACTAGTAACCAATAGAAGTTTAAATTTAATATAATATGACTTGATTAAATACAATCAAAGACCTCTATGACTGAAATAAACCAACACATCCATTTTACTCAACCTCTAGTATCAAGGACAATGACTTGGGATGAGAAATGTAGTATTGTTATGTAAATTTCTGAAATTCTAAGTGTTCTCATCCAAATGGGACCATGGGTTGGATGTTTGTGCTTCTTGATATTTGGTAACTTTGCGTGATAATAAGATTTTTCGTTCCTACAAATATTTCTCTCATTTTCATATTTTTATACATAAAAGGGAGCTTTCATGATTATTTTTGACGGGTTGCATCACCATAAGTTTATGCAGTCCTTAATAAGAGTCATATGAATACACGCAGTTCTAGTTTGTGTAGCAAAAAAACATACAAAATGGCTCAATAGAACAATAAGTGTGCCAATTTCATTTTTACTCAAAGGAACTCACAAGTAGTACACTATTCTAGAAATCAACACTAATTGGACAATGACCTCATGAAACCAATGGTAGTTGTAAATTGACTTCTATGCCCATTGTCTCGAGAAGTACATTCATTGAGGAAATAATTTTCACTTGTGAGCTTGCTTTCCTTGACTAATTACTTGATACCCACTACAACATCTGAATTTATGTTCTCAAACACTATGTACCCATTTGAGGGAGAGACTTCCTGGCATGCAAAGAGGGGACTACAGTGCACCTCGGCTGTTCTCTTTTTTTACTTATATAAGAAGAAGTTGGGCTAGTCAACAATTCATATGTACAACAGAAGTAAGATTTTCATCTACGGTACTCCTTTTCCAAGTTTCGTTTTGAGCAAGAATTCCCTTTCTAGAACCTTCAACTAGAAAATGATGAGCCACTTTTACTCCCAACAGAAGTAAGATTTTCATCTACGGTACTCATTTTCCAAGTTTCGTTTTGAGCAAGAATTCCCTTTCTAGAACCTTCAACTAAAAAATGTTGAGCCACTTTTACTCCCAACTTAAATTGTTTTCTAGTTGGATAAACCTTCATAAGACACTTCGAATAAACAGCTATCCCCATATCAAGATACATCAGTTGTATTTCTTTGTTTCCGTAAAAGTTTGTCCGTAGCTATTCTTTACTTTCTTCTTATATTTTCGGAACACTTCTAAGCAGTCTCCAATTGAAGATATTGGGTTCGATGTTGACTTTTTAAGGTAATTCTCTTACTTGCATTAGAGAGGCGTATGAAAGGGCGGGGTTGGTCAAGCTTTGGAGATATTAGTGTAGAATCTTACAAAAGGATCGAAGAAGATACTGATCGTGTGGTCACTTCTGTCGACATGAATTCCTTTTCTTTGAACTGTTTTCTGCTCGAATATTTTGATGTGTTTTAATTCCATAAATACTATAATATTTAGGAGCCTGGAAATAGTTGTTTAACACAACTGCACTGATAAAGTCATGCATCTATGCATCATATCATCTCAATTAATAAGCTGAGATTGAGCCAGGTCAGCCTATCTAAGTCCACTCCATAGGTTTCAGCCAAACCCTACATAAGCTAAGCCTAACCTCCCAACTCCGGAGTCCAGACCTAAGCCACGCTAAAGTAATCAACCTATGGATAAGCCGCATGGCACCCACAACATAGAAAATCGTACAAGGAATGGCAAACCAGAATGGAACTGGCCACCAAACAGCCACACACACAGGTACCTAGTGTGAGCATCTTCTTTGGGCAAACTCGTTTACGTTCCTCCAGTCTCCAGATGGGATGTTGTGTTTTCCTTCACCAAAAATAGGGTCAGTTCGAAGATGACGCTCCTCTCCTTGTCTGATGCATGCAGCAGTTGCCTCCACGGCTTCAAACAGGATCATTATTCAAGCGGGATCCACCTCCTTTATTTCATGTTGTACGTTTATGCTGCATGGCAAACACACCCACGAATTTTATCCATCTCTGTACGTACCTGCAGGCGTTGAAGAAACTGAAAGTGACGACTGGAGCACAGTACTGCCTCTAAGCCATTGCCATGATTGCTGAGGGACCAACACCTAAAACGTGAACAGGTGACAACCAAGCCTTTCGGTTAACTACGGAAAAAAAACAAAAGTTTTTGAAGAAGTTTTCAGGGATGGTACTCACCAATATACGACCAGTTTGAAGATGGATACAAAATTGGAGCTGGAAAATGTGTCTGTGGCAGGGGGTGCCCATTTTAATCTGATGTAGCAGGCGGTGATGTTATAGAATTGTCACGACCCAGCCGTGAGGGTGTAGCTGAAGCCCTTAAGTTGTTGATTTGGTGGCCATCACAGTGTGATGGGACTTTTTGTCCAAACCTCCAAGTTTAGATCTAGCACCAACACTTCGTTGTGCTGAAAGATCCAATCGTCAAAGTAGTGTACCCTAACACATGGACAATATCAAGGTAAAGTTGGTGTCTTTATTGGGTTTACATCCTACCTATAAGGCGTATAGCTCCTAGAGTAAACTCCTACCCCGCTGCTGTTAGATGATCTAGAGACAGAGACACAAATTCTCAACATCCGCACAGACGCAATAGTTTTAACTGTGCAAACACACACACACACACACACACACACACATATATATATATATATATATATATATATATATATATATATTTAGGGTTGCACACATCTATACTTTGGTTGTGTTTGGCGTACAACCATGATAGGTTTATTTGTCATAGATAAATTAACCAACGATATTTTAACTTTGTGTAAGATGGTCGTTGTTTGGAGCAACGGTAAATAAATTTGTGGACAATATGTCTGCCATTCGGTATGCGTGTGTGTAAGTTGTGTTTATGCAAACAAAGTCTATAATGCCCAACACATAAATAATGTTACATCTATTGAGCAATTGACCGACGGGTATTGTGAAAAATTGACACTCGCGGAAAATAAACATATTTCCTGCCGTAAAGATTTAGTGTGGCAAGTTACCAGGAGATTTTTTGGTAACTCATCCGTGCGGCAACTTATTTATCTTTTAGTCAGTATAACAAATATCAGTTAAAATATTCGGTCTGGTTTAGTTGTCGTGTCACCACTAGGACGGCACAACAAAGGCAATCTTATAAGAAAGGATGTGGATGAGTTTATAAGTAATTTTCATTTTTAATTTCTTTTATTACAAATCAATCCTTCTTACAACAAAATTATGAATTAACTAATACATCAATATTACATTGGCAAAACTCCCTCACGAAAATGTTTACGTACTCAAGATAAGTTGTCGTGGAGTAGACAACAAATAGAAGGAACCCCAAATTACCAAAGTCACCCTGTGTTATCTTCAAGTATTCAATATAGTCCTTGAGGTTGACATTCATCTCTACTGTGTGGTCAAAGGCTTGATCGATGTATTAAAGGCACATCTCAGCGGTTAGGATCAGAAATAGGGTTCCACTTCTCTTCAGCATCAGAAATGGGATTCCCTCTAAATTCGGCTATATGGATCAGAGGTGACAATCATATTGAGTCTCTTTTCATCCTCTTGTATGTATGAGAACAAAACTAAGGAGGGAAGTAAGTTACTTCCCTTCCTAATTTTGTTCTCATATATGCAAGAGGACAAAAAAAGTTCCAAAGTGGGCGCCACTTTTGGTCCAAATATCATATTCCATTCCCTCTTATGGTGATTGGGATGTTGTCATGCTAAAGGAGGAATCCAATGTGAGTCGATTAGATTATAGATTCACTCTTGTAAAAGCGATGTTTTTCTTGACATCAATAGACCGCATAGAGGGCATATCCAAAAAGTGGGATCCCCTTGACAACGATTTCATCAATCAGGCTTGGGCCGATGGTGATTTTAAATGCATCGTTGAACTTCTTGCATGCTCGGCCCTTTCTTACTACAATCTTCATTGTGTCACCTCTACTCCTAGTGTGTGCGACCTACCAGGGGCTCATATTTCTCATTCTGAATATGTAGCTTTGTGTTTCTCCTTCTAGGATGTGATCCAGTTTCTCTAGCACATGGAAGGTTGAGGGGCACATGCTTCCACATTTGTGCCAAGACAAAGAACCTCAAGCGTGGACCAAGTCCCACTATAGTGACATCCTCTCTAGAGTCAAGGTGTAGGAGGAGGCTCTCAATCAAGAACAAACCCTTTGGACCTTCAACCTTCGTAGGCCAAAAAAGGTGTCCTCTCAAATGCTGAGAAACACCACAAGGAGGCCACCATGAGAGAGGATATCTACTAAAGTAAGATGTCCAGAGTCAGAGGCTCAAAGAGTAGGGGCGTAGCCAGAGGCTTTAGTCCCCCCTAACCACAAATCCAACAAAAAAATTATAAGTAATGTATATATATATATTATGCCATAAGATAATATACTTATAAAAGGTCTGCGGGTAATAAACAAAAAAAAACTTATAGGTGGGTTGGTAAATATAGTGGCAGTTGAAGGTGCTTGTGTGGGCTTGAGCCCCAGTCTGAACAATTTTTGGTATAAAAGACATGTATTTATTACACTCAGAAGATTTGTAATTATAAAAGATATGTGGATAAAAGATAAAGAAAAGTTGTTGGGTGGTTGGAAAGTGCAACATCCCTTTAAGGTGTTAGAACCCAGGTTTGAGTCTCAACTTAAGTATTTTTTGGCATAAAAGACCCAAATTTATTACACTCAGCCCCTCCTATTGGAAATAATAGTTAGTACATGTAATTTAGCCCTCTGTTATCAGTTTCTGGATTCACCCCTGTCAAAGAGGGTGAGCACAATACAGTCTTTTTTCATGTTGAAGCACTGAATTTTAGTTACTTCTAAACTCTATTTTCCCATGTATTTAGTGCATAGTTGCTCATTTTGATACTATTGCATCAATTAATAAGCATTTTTACTGAATTATGTTAAATTATCAATTTTTATTTGAACTTATCCATTCAGACAAAGCTTTTCTTAGAATTCTAAACTTGGAGTAGAGAACATACATAGGGTAATAAGAAATATCAGACTTCCAAGAAGCAGACACCACATCTAGAAAATCTCTTCTCTCTACCTACGCATTGATGAATCTAAAAGGTAATAACATTTTCCTTTTTTGTTACAAATAGAAAAGGACATGAATCTATAATCACTTGTGATATTAGGAATTAGGACTCCATGAAATTCAAGAAACAAGTCCATAAACTCGTTATTATAGAGGATCTTATCAATTTTGGAAGTAGCAAAGTTAGAACCACCCTAGTGATTTTCCCAGGAAAAGAAGGGACCATTCATGGAAAGCTCAAATAGACCATAGTTAGTAACATAGTCATTAAAGTCATTCTTATACTTTAGTAGGTTGATCCTTCCCTATCTTCTCATTAAATTCCTCACAGCCTTAAAATATCCTAAAATAGTCCAGGGTTCAAAGCCATTATTATGAATGTTTTCAATGTCCTTCCATAAAGCATCCCTATCTTGGTCAGGATTATGCCCCTAGACAACAGTAAATAAAAAACTTTTATCATCTATAGCAACTTTTGTATGAATAAGCGATTCAATTTTGAAATCTTGATAATAGAACATAACCTATCATCCCAAAGAACAATAACTCTCCCAAGAACATGACTATTGTGATTAGAGACTATTTTATAACCACCAAAGAACGTAGTTAGAAGTTTATGAATCTTCCCAACTCACACTTTTGTGGCAATCTTTCTGAAAAGGACAATCTTCTTGAGAAGAAATTTATTGACATGAAGATCCTTCTTGATAGAGACCCTACTAATGTGGAGTTGTATAATTGTGCTCTTGATAGTAGAAAAATTGCTACTGAAGTTCGTGTCATGGAGGAATCCTTACTTAGGCAAAAGTAGTGCATTCAATGGCTTTGTGAGGGTGACTCAAACACTAGATTTTTATAGTCTACCATTAAGACTCAAAGACATAGAAATCATATCGAGGTCATAGAAATTGATGGAGTTCTTATTAACAATCTTGTGGATATTAAAAGTCATGTTTATGATTTTTATAATGTTCTTTATAATAACAGGTCTAGTATATGTGTTGAAGATATTTCAATTCTTTCTTTTCATTCTATAATTGATGCTCACAAGTGTGGTTGGGGAGATGTGTTAGCAAAGAGAAAGTTATCTCTGTCATTCAAGATCTGAATATTGATAAGCGTCCTGGTCTAGATGGTATTAATGGCAAGTTCTTCAAATCTAGTTGGCCTATTATTAGCAATGATGTAGTAGTTGCTATATTGGACTTCTTTATTTTAGGGAGGCTTTTCAAAGAATCAAATGGCACCTTTCTCACTCTTATTCCTAAGAACAATGATTGTCATCTGATTAGGAATTGGAAACCCATTGCTTTGTGCAATGTGGTTTGTAAAGTGATTTCTAAGGTTTTAACTAATAGGTTGTAGGATGTTCTACCGTTTCTTATTAGCATAAATCAGTTTGCCTTTGTGCGAGTAGAAGTATCAAGGATGTTATCCTTCTTTCAAACGATCTTATTCATGATTTCAATAAGAAGAAAGGAAAAGGGAGAATGTGTGTGAAGGTTGATCTCATTAAAGCGTATGATACAGTTGCTTGGGAAGCTCTTTTTAAAAATGTGGACCTTATGCACTTTCCAAAAAAGTGGATTGTGTGGTTCAGAGAAATTTTTAACACATGTTCCTATGAGACTCTCTTCAATGGTGAACCTACTGGCCTCTTCAAGCCCACAAATGGAATTAGGTAGGGAGACCCTCTAGCTCCCTACTTGTTTACCATTGTTATGCAAACTTACACTCAACTTATTAATAAGGAGGTCAGTTTGGGGAATATTAAGCTATTGAGGAATTCCAAGGACATGAATGTCTCTCAGCTAGCTTTTGTTGATGATCTTATGGTGTTTATGGAAGAAAATGTTGTAGGTGCTAATTCTCTTAGAGGTGTTTTTGACAATCTTGCTAAGCTTACTGGTCTCAGTATTAGTCATGAGAAGAGCTTAGTATTCTTCAGTGTTTATGCTGATAGTAGCATGATTTCTGATATCCTGGGCATTCAACTTGGTTATTTTCCTTAGAGATATATGGGAATTGCTTTATTCATTGGTAAGTTGTCCACGAAGTTCTGTTATCTGCTGATTGAGAGGCTTAAGAAGAGGCTAGATGGTTGGAAATTCAAGCAGCTCTCTCTTACAAGAAGGTTGGAGCTCTGTAATACTACTCTTTCAACTATTCATCACTTCTAGTTGTCTGCTTTCCCTCTTCCTGGTTCTATTTGTGAGGAGATTGAAAGAACTATAAGGAATTTTCTTTGGGATCAAACTATAGGTAAAAATATTCTTCATCTTGTTAAGTGGTCAGATGTCACTAAGACCAAAGATGAGGGTGGTTTGGCTATCAAAAGCATTAAATATGTAAGGCATATGTTATTGTCATAGAACCGTTGTTACCCCAATCCCAATCCCACTACCTAGACAATGGTACAAGTATTGAAAAACCCATCCCTGAGTGGTCTGATAGGATCTCACACACTGACATATACAATAAGAAATAATAACTCAAAAATAGGATATTTAAAGAACAAACTAACCCAATATAGGATATATTTCTGATTTATCCTTGTCATTAGAGTATATAGATTGCAGAAGTGATCTAGTCAATGTTCCATTTGTTTTGTCTAAAATCAAGAAAATTGGGACATAATCATACAATTGCACGGTACGCTATCAAAGTCAAGTAAAATGGTTTATAGACAAAGAGTATACTTGGCAGAACTTATATTCAATAGTATAACAAGTAAATTCCAAAACCAATATTTATTTGACAAGATGTTTATATCAAACAATTTGATTTTTATTATGAGTTCCCATTATGATGTGATCAAGAAGCATGCTTATATATTTTGTGTGACTCTATCGCCCCAACACGATGGGGAAGGTCACCAGGCTCCTTATCTCTATATGAGGTAGGAGGCCAATGTACAAGTCCCACCTCCGAATGAGGAGGTTTCTTACACTCAATATCAACATTATTAACATTGTCAACATCATCATCATCATCATTATACGGGCAATCATAATGGGAAATATCATTTATGTTCTCATGTTTTTCTCAAAATATAATATAGGGAAAAATGGAAGACTAATCATAGGGAACAGTACCTCAATAAAGTTATATAGCCAAGTATACAATAAAGAGATACATAAAAAGTATTTTCAATACAACCAAGGAGGAGATATAATAGTGTACCTTTCACCAAAGACTTTAGAGTAAAAATCAATTAGGTAATAGGTCAACCCTTCGAGTCAGATCCTGAATAACAATATTTGATCGAGGGTCAAGATCATGATGTTTAACAAATCGTGTTTCAATATTTGAGATTAGGGTTACACTTTTCAATGTCAACCTTAGGGTTGGGTCATCCACTTATAATCAACCAATATTTCAATATGTCCAACATTATTTCAAGTGTCAAGTATTTTCGAGTGTGGATGACTTACCTAGGTTTTCTAGGATCATATGTGTTAACCCTAATTTTATGATCATCATCACATTTCTATATTATCATCATGATAATTAGCATAATTGGATTTTAAGAGTATATTGATAAAAGTAGGATCATGGTATGATATACGGTTATATCAATATCACAATTCTAGGGTTAAAACCCATCATCAAGCTTAATCATCATGTTTTAGCATGAAACCACATTCAAGGTATGAACAAGTCAAAAGATTAGATCTATTGTCTTATCTATTCAAGTCTAATTTTAGTGTCTCAAGATAATCATCAGAGTCAAGTGATTGGATTTTTGAAATCTAATCATGCTTATGAAGTTATTTAGGCAAAAGTATAAGAAAAGGATCAATATTTAGGGATATCAATCAAATACATTAGGTATTTGGCTCCACGAGCATTTTTTATCAATTCATTGGATTTTTTTGATCAAGACTGACTATTTATATGTAATTTTTGGAGCTACGAATCAAAAGTTATCATTTTTACAAGATTTCATCATTTATCATGAATATTGGCAGAGAGGAGGTAAAAATACCTTAAATAGGATAAATCCACGACAGTTTGATGTTCAAAGAATGGTCTAGATTTAACCACATGGAAGACGTGGTTCACTTATCTTAGGATCTGGTTCAACCTTGGTTCGGTCGGTTCAGTTCTTTGATTTTGTCAGTTCAGCTGTGGTTCGGATGGGTCCTTTATACTGGGGCCTTCCTTCTCTGAACCGGTGGTTCAGAGACTGTTTCCCCTCCCGCATAAGCCTAACGCGAGCCAGAAGCTCAGTGGAGGACTCACCATCATGTAAGAGCTCCTATAGCTATAGGGGGTGAGAGAGACCACGAGCAGGCCGTCCCAGTCTGCCACCACCTTATTGATTCGATGGGGGCCAAAGAAAGGGGGGGAGGTGCGGAGCGAGAATGCCCAAAAGGGGCTAGGAGGTGGTGTTGCATAGGTAGTAGGAGGAAGAATGAGAAATCATAGTTGTTCAAGGTCAAATGAGAAGTAAAGGGCAAGTGTTCTTGCAAGGTGGGATGTATGCAATCCTTCTGGGGGGTTATATAGTGTTGGGGGCTAGGTTTAGGGCTAAAAGAAGTTGGGGTAGTAGCCATGGTTGTCGGAAGGAGATGGAGGAATGAGGAAATCTCTTTGGCAGTTGAAGAGAGAAAAAGAGGTGGTCAATGTAGGGTTTGTTCAATTCAAAATTGTGAGAGGATTGTTTCCTCTCGATTAGAATTTCAAAAAGAGGTCAAGAGCGCGAGATTGCAAGTCTCAGCCATAAAGACACCTCCTTGCTGATTGTGGGAGGTTGTTGATGACCTTATTACCGCTGGATCAAGCCTAGATATGCAAAAGATAGATCCAAGGGTTGGGGTTTACCCTTGATCCCTTACCCGGATTGCTGACATGGCAAAGCCAAGAAAAAGAGCAAATAAAAGGGAAAAAAGGGGTTTTCTATACATAAACTTCAATAATTCATAGAAAGTCGTAGGAATGTCCAAATGACATGCAATTTGGACCATAGATTTAAAAATATGTGGAAAATATTTAGAAAAAAAAATTAAGAACCATATGATGAATATTTGATGACCAATTTGCTTCTTTGGACAAGGTGATGAATTAATCAAACTTGTGATGTTATAATGTGTATAAAATTCACATTGGTCACCATATTTTGGATTTGAGTCTCAATATTGATTATGTAGCTAAGAAAAAATAAACTGGGACCATGATTGAACATCAGGATAGAAAAAGAGTAATTAATTCATTATTATGCTAAAATTCACTTTGTGACATCCTTCCCTCCTTGAAAGGAATTCTGTCACCAAAATTTAAAAACACCCTCAAAATTTGGGATTACATATTTTAGGCCATATCCTCAAATACTTGAGTATCCTCAACATAAAAATTTAAATCATGTCCTCAAAATTCAAGTAGTCTAATAATCGTAATTGGGATTCCATGTCCCATATCATAACCAACTTGGTACAAACATCGTTTCATCATCGAGCAATTGAGTATCGAGGTCAATGCATATATTGTTCAAAGTCATCATATGAGTCAAAAATATGGAAAGCATCCTATTGATCATAAACTTGGAGATATCATATCTTAGGGCAAACAAATAGATTCCTTGAATCAAGTGTATAAGGTGGCTTTCAATCCCAATATCTCCGGGTCCTAGCCTCTACATTGGACAAGGTGGGGTTATCCATCCATGATTTGAGATTTAATATTTCAACATTTCAAGACAATGTGATACTTTCAATATCATGTTTTTCAGCTCAAAATCAATGGGAGGTCCCATCCTAGTCCTAATGAGAGCTAAACCCTAAGTCATAAATCAAGGGATTCAACATAGTCATCGTTTCAAAAAATTTAAAATTTTGGGATTTTGAAGTCATTAGTCATATATCTAGGGTGATCTCTAGATCCAAATAACATGAACATAGGATTTGTATCATTATTGAGTTTGATAATCATGAGTCACAATTCTATTAATCAATATCAAGATTCAAGATTTTAGACATCAAAAGTTATAGATCCAAAATTTGATCATATGTATAAATATTCCAAAGCTAGGGTTTAGATTCCTATTCAGACCTTGGGGGAGATCACTCATCTATATTCAATTTCAAGCAACAATATCCAAGCAATATTCAAGCAACATATCAAGATTTCATTATCATGGTATCCAAGTTTGATGAATGATCTAAACCTCGATCTATCTAGGAAATCAACCACAAGCTTTTGTCAACATTGTCATATATCAAGGTCATTATTAAATCAATATTCAAGATCGAGTATCAATATCATCCTGAATTTAGCCTATAAACTTTAGGTCAACCAATTCAAATCGGGTGAAAGGGGATACCTTTCCAAACTCTAAATAAACAACAAGATGAAAAGTATAGGTAGTCATAATAGGGATGTGACCTAGGTTATGGGAGTCATGAGTCAACTACCACCCTAACCTAGCACATTACTTGACATTAGTCATGATCCATTGAGCTTATTCAAATAGGGAGAGTATCAATGAAAATCATGTTCTACAAGGTCATAAGATCAACATTTAAGATAATAATAGGGCCATAATGTCAAGATAATATTTGCATTCCTTTCCTTTCATGATCATGGTAGTGCTGTAATTTGGAAATCAAGGATTTAAATTGGGCATTCAAAGAATAAAAGCTTAATAGTACATGATTTAGATCCATAATTATCAAATCAAAATCGAGATTGAAAAGGCATCAATAGTCAATAGGGAAAATGTTTTTGCATCATAGTCTTACATCATGGTTTTGAGAGTTATAACACTTAACAATTTGATGACATAATCATGATGTGTATCAAAATAGTGTAAGAGTTTTGCTTAACTATGTTTTAGGTTTAATCAATAATAGGGCAACATGGACATTCATCAAATAGAGACCCCATCAACAATGAGGTATAAGGTATAAGTCATTTTTATTTCAACAAATCATAACCTTTTCCATTTACCTCAAACTTAGGGAGCATGTAGTCTAGTTTTGGTTAAATTGAGTTTTCATGAATGGGTCGTGCATGAGTATTTGATTTCAAAATTTTCATTTGAGTTTTCAAACTAAGGTCAGATCATGGTATCAATGTCTGGTAACTTTTTTTTACCCATATGTAAGCTACCCCAAATCGTGACATCATGTGGCAAATGGTCACAAGAGAAGGACCACATGAGGAGATGAGAAGACTACCTAATCTTCATCTGTATGGGTGGCTTAGGGTAGTCCTTAAAGAAGAAATGAGATGCTAGAAGACTCTCTATGTTTTCAACAGAGAACCTTTAGGTCTAGTTCTGGATCAATTAACACTAGGTAGAGTGGGGAATCTCATCCCACTGTGAAGATGGATAGGAGAAATTATGCCAAAATCCCGAGCCTAGACACCTCAATTTTCACCATTATGGATTTTAGGGTTTCTGGGGTTCAAGAGACTCAAGAAATTATTTACTTTAAGTATATGGGAGTGTATGTGCTCTGATACCAACTGTCACAGAACCATTCTTACCCCAATCCCAATCCCACTACCTAGACATTGGTAAAAGGATTGAAGTGCCCGTCCCTAAGTGGTATGATAGGATCTCACACAGTGGCATATACAATAAGAAATAATAACTCAAAAATAGGATATTTAAATAACAAACTAATCCAATATAAGAGATATTACTGATTTATCCTTGTCATCTGAGTATATGGATTGAAGCGATCTAGTCAATGTTCCATTAGTTTTGCCTAAAATCAAGAAAATTGAGACACAATCATGCAATTGCACGGTACACTATCAAAATCAAGTAAAATATTTTACAGCAAAAGAGTATACTTGGAAGGACTTATATTCAAGATTATAACTAGCAAATTCCAAAATCAATATTTATTCGACAAGATGTTTATTTTAAACAATTTAATTTTTATTACGAGTTCCCATTAAGATGTAATCGAGAAGCATGCTTATATATTTTGTGTGACTCTATCGTCCCAATGTGATGGGGAAGGTCACTAGGATCCTTCTCTCCATATGAGGTAGGAGGCCAATGTACAAGTCCCACATCTAAATGAGGAGGTCGCTTGCACTCAATATCAACATTATCAACATTATCAACATCATCATCATCATCAACATACAGGCAATCATAATGGGTGATATCATTTATGTTCTCATGTTTTTCTCAAAATATAATATAGGGAAAAACGGAAGACTAATCATAGGGAACAATAGCTCAATCAAGTTATATAGCCAAGTATACAATCAAGAGATACATAAAAAGTATCTTCAATACAACCAAGGAGGAGATATAATAGTGTACTTTTCATCGAAGACTTTAGAATAAAAATCAATCAGGTAATAGGTCAACCCTTTGAGTCAGATCCTAAATCACAATACTGGATTGAGGGTCAAGATCATGATGTTTAACATATCGTGTTTCAATATTCAAGATTAGGGTTACACTTTCCTATGTCAACCATAGAGTTGGGTCATCCACTTATAATCAACCAATATTTCAATATGTCCAACATTATTTCAAGTGTCAAGTATATTTGAGTATGAATGACTTACCTAGGTTTTCTAGGATCATATGTGTTAACTCTAATTTTATGATCATCATCACATTTATAGATTATCATCATGATAAATAGCATAACTGGATTTAAAGATTAGATTGATAAAAGTAGGATCATGGTATGATCTAGGTTTTGTAGGATTTAGCAAAATCATGATATCAATATCACAATTCTAGAGTTAAAACCTATCACCAAGCTTAATCATCATGTTTTAGCATGAAACCACATTCAAGATATGAACAAGTCAAAAGATTAGATCTTTAGTCTTATCTAGTCAAGTCTGATTTTAGTGTCTCAACATAATCATCATAGTCAAGTATTAGGGTTTTGAAAATCTAATCATGCTTATCATGTCATTTAGACAAAAGTATAAGAAAAGGATCAAGATTTAGGAATATCAGTTAAATCAATTAGGAATTCGTCTCCAAAGAATTTTTAATCAGTTCATTGGATTTTTTTGATCAAGATTGACTATTTATATGTAATTTTTGGAGCTAGGAATCTAAAGTTATCATTTTTGCACGATTTGGTCATTTATCATGAATATTTGGCATAGAGGAGGTAAAAATACCTTAAATGGAATAAATCCACAACTGTTTGATGTCGAAATAAGGGCACAGATCTAACCACATGGGTGATGGTGGCTCACTTTTCTAAGGATCTGGTTCAACCTTGGTTTGGCCGGTTCAGTTCTTTAATTTATTCAGTTCAGTTGCGGTTTGGATGAGTCCTTTGGACCGGGGCATTCCTCCTATGAACCGGTAGTTCGGGGACTCTTTCCCATACCACATAGGACTTGTACAAGCCATAAGCTCAATGTAGTACTCGTCGTCATGGATGCTCTTGGAGCTGGAGGGGGCGAGAGAGACCACGAGCAGGTCGTCCCAGTCTACCACCACCTCGCAGACTCGATGGGGGCCAAAGAAAGGGGGAGAAGGTGCAGAGCAAGACCGCCCAAAAGGGGCTAGGCGGTGGTGCCGCATAGGTATCAGGAGAAAGAAGGAGAAATTGTAGGTTTTTAGGCCAAATAAGAGGGAAAGGGTAGGTTTTCTTGCAAGTTGTGATGTATGTGATCCTTCGGGGGGGGGGGTATATAGTGTTGCGGGCTTGGTTTAAGGCTAAAAGAAGTTGGGGTAGAAGCCATGGTCGCCGAAAGGAGATGGAGGAGTAGGGAAATCACTTTGGTGACTGAAGAGAGCAAAAGAGGTGATCAAAGTAGGGTTCATTCAATTTGAAATTATGAGAGGGTTGTTTCCTCTCGATTAGAATTTCAAAAAGAGGTCAAGAGCGGGAGATTGTAAGTCTCGGCCATAAAGACACCTCCCCACTGATTGTGGGAGGTTGATGATGACCTCATTACCTCTAAATCGATTCTAGATCCATGAGAGGTAGATCCAAGGGTTGGGGTTCGCCCTTATCCCTTTCCTGGATCACAGACATGGCAACGCCAAGAAAAGGAGCAAATAAAAGGGAATAAAGGGGTTTTCTATGCATAAACTTCAATAATTCGTAGAAAATCATAGGAATGCCCATATGACATGAAATTTGAACCATAGATTTACAAATATATGGAGAATATGTAGAAAAATTTGAGAACCATATGATGAAGTTTGATTAACCATTTTGCTTCTTTGGACAAGGTGATGAATTAATCAAACTTGTGATGTTATAATGTGTATACAATTCACATTGGTCACCATATTTTGGATTTGAGTCTCAATATTGATTAAGTAGATAAGAAAAATAAATTGGGACCATGATTGAACATCTAGAGGGCAAAAGAGTAATTAATTCATTATAATGTTAAAATTCACTTTGTCACAATTATCTTCAATATTTGGAGGGTCTCTTCGAAGAAAGATAGCCTCTAGATAAAATGGAACCATGAGAAATACCTTTCTAGGGAGTCCATTTGAAATATTGAGATTTTTGGTTATTTATCTTGGTATTTATCCAAATGATTGGGCATCTTGATGACTTCAAACAGCTGGTTAATTACAGAATAGGTGATGGGTTTAATACTTGGTTGTGGGAAGATCCATGGACTCCTCAGAAGTATTTCCTGAAAGAGTTTATTGTAAGCAAAGAGATTATTAGGTTTGGGTTACCTTATTCATGTAAAGTGAGTTCTATTATCTCGGTAATCAATGGAATTTTTCTTCATCTAGACTGCATAATACTTTGAATAGCTTCTTGGACAGTATTCCAGCTCCCACTGGGGGAGCAGATGTCATTCTAATTAATAATGAAAATAAGATGAATCTGAAAATGATTTGGAAGCTTATCAGGGGGTCTGGTGAGACTGACCCTGTGTTTTCTTGGGTTTGGAAGTTTAATTGGCGTAGAAGATTTCTTATGTCTTCGTGGAAAGTTGTTCATGGGGGATTATCTACTAAAAATTTTGTGAGGAGGGGGATATCTACACCTTTGTACTGTTTTCTTTGCTACTGTGATTGTGAAAATGTTCAGCACATCTTGTTTGAGTGCTCTTATTCTGGCTCTTTGTAGAGATATGCTCTTGAAGATAACCTTATCAAGGCATTCCTGGGAAAAGAGAGAATCTTACTGTATTGTCAAATAAGATTAGTCATCTTGTTGGGGTTATTGTCATTCACCTCCTTTGGATGGAAAGAAATCTCAAAGTGTATGAGAACAAGGCAATTGAGGATCCTTTACTCTAGCATTTAGTGAGGACTATTGTCAAGAAGCTCCTTGATTAGCATGTTGGATGTTGGCTTTGTTCTTTCCTATGTTATATTTGATGCTTTCTTCTTCTATAGTTTCTTTCCTTTTTTGTCATGTGAAGTAAATGTATAGTCAACTTGGTGAGATTGTTTAGTCTCACAAGTCTTTCTTTTCCTCTATTTTGTACAAAATTTACAAAAAAACAATACAGTTCTTACTTCACCAAAAAAATGAAGGTCATTGGAATGTCATTAAAAGATATCCATTAGTACTTGAGAAGCACTAAGGATTATTTTCTAGATTATGGCAACAAGGAAGAGTTTGGTGTAAAGGGTTACACCGATGCAAGTTTCCCAAATGATAGAAAGAGATCACAATATAAAATATGTCTAAATTTTAAGAAAAGAGTTGTAAGTTGAAAGAGTTCCGAACTACTGACCATTGTTTCAAGTCTAAAATAGAAGTTGAGTATCATGGTGTTATGAACACATGAGTGCATACGATATGGATCTAGAAGTTCATATGGATGAACTTAAAGATAATCCAGCCATTGATGACATAGTAGAGATACTGGACAACAAATGGAGATACTGGTTAGGCAAGGAATATTTGATAGCATATTACGGTAGTTCCATCTCATACAAAATGTCATACAATGAAGAGATGTCAAACATAAAAATATACCGACTATAGCAAAATGTTACTAACTCATTGGAATATCACTTGCGTAGTAGAAACATGATGGACACATTTAGATCACTAAGAATAAGATCTATGGGTGATTGGCTCTAAAAGCAAGTGGGAGTTTGTTGGTATGTATGCCCACAGAGCCAATCATATGATGATTGTGATGGCATATTACATAAATGATTTGATTAATGATACAGGCAAGCTTCCAATTCATTTTGTTTCACTCACATATGAGATCATGACAAAACATAATGAATTTCTAAAGAATAACATTACTCGTTAATATATGTCTTCAAGTATGTGACTTGAATAATGAGATCATACAGATGTTAAAAGCATGTACATTCTTATTATGTCCCTGGTCAGATGTTACTATGGAAGGCAGATAGACAATAGTAATGCTAAAGACTAGAGTGTGTGTTGGTTGATGACAGAATCCCATTAGTCATGATATTTGTGATGTCAAACTAAGCACATAGATACTTATTAGGGAATAGTATCTTAGACAGACCTACCTTGAGAGTGACACATGGAAACCATACATAGTGGTCATAGTCATCTTTCATAGTGAAGGTGGTGATATTGGTTCTTAGACTTGAAGTCACTACACTCATCACATGTCGTTCAATGTGCTTTGACATCATCCATTGTGATCCTAAATAAAGGTTGCCATAAATGTAAAGATTGGGTGCAATGTGACACTTAGGGATGACTATGAGTGATGTAAATGGGATTTGTCCCTCCTATAGGAGTTTGATATCCTGGCCACTTGATAAGTGAGACTGATAAAAGCATGGGTTCTCTAAGGGTTTAAATTGGTTTTTCTGATATTTAACTTGTTTTCTCCCTCTCCCTCTCTGTATCCAATGATAGAAATCATGTAGGGATAATCCCATTGTTCCTTAGGACTCAAGAGTAGCCCAGTTTTGTGTTGTACTTGACTTTCATGATTATATATATATATATATATATATATATATATATATATATATATATATATATATATATATATATATATATATATATATATATATATATATATATATATATATATATATATATATATATATATATATATATATATATATATATATATATATATATATATGATTGCTTGATTGATTGTTGTACTTGATCACCAAAATTAGTGTTTTAGATTGTGAATTCCATCTAGAGAGGGATTAAGGGTTGGACAAGTCATATATTTACACAGCTAATATTGTGTCTCAAGCAAGGACCTAAATCTATGAAGGGAATAGCCTAGAAATATCATTAATACACCTATATAGTTCCTTAATCGCTACGAAAAATGGTTTTTTTGTATAGATAGTGTAGTACGCTATAGGAGTGGGTAATACTTGCTACATGTTCTTAGTCTAGTATTAAGGGTAAATGATTATTGATGAAATGAAGTTAAATACAATGTATGCCTTAGGAATCCATCAATTCCTGATCAAATTCCACTATATTTAGATTTTATTTCTACATTTAGTTATAAAATAACCAATTAATTACTTTTTTCCAGGCCAAACTAATTAGGTTATAGTTAGTAGTAGTCTCTAGAGTATGTTTCCCCAATTTTGACATTCAAGCCTCATTGGCTTATACCACTCGACCCATACACTTGCATTTTGCACGCACAACTTAGGTGTGTCAAGTTTTTGGTGTTGTTGTTGGGGAGATGGCAAATCCAATACTACGAATGATGTGGCCAACCACTTGAGGCCATTTCATTATCTTTTATTTACATTTGAAATCTTTTATTCGAAATTGTGTATAATCGGAAAAAAAATCTAGAAACAATGTACTAATATTCATTTTGTCACACTTTCATATCAATTTGAGGTACAAGTACATAGTTAGTACTAGAACCACAAATTAAGGAGAATCTACTCCATCGATTATAGGACGGGAGGCGATCTTTTGTAAAGTAAGAGAGTTTGGAGATTTAGCTGAGAAGCTCATCCAAACTCCACTACCATAGGAAGAGCAAGCAAAGGCGGTAGCTATGTTGCATAACGAGATGACCATAAAGAGAAAGAGTCTGAAGAGTAGACTGTATGGGAGAAAATAAAGGCATCCTCAACCACAATGTAGCTTGGGCCAATCAAATGGCAGGCAGTAAACATGGGTAGTTATGAAATAGATCTTGGATTGGTGGTGCTAATTAAATCTCATTCATTTCATAGCCATAGTATGGAGGACCCAATGGAACACATTAATGGCTTTGCAGAAAGTTGTGATATGTTGAAGATTGATAGGTCCCAGCTACATTGATCTACTTGAAGCTGTTTCCTACTCACTGTTAGACAAGGCAAAATCATGGTTCCTTAATCTTCCCTTAGAATCCATAGGGACTTAGGATGAGATCATAGATGCATTCTTTGAAAGGAACCTTATGGCACAAAAGACGCATGACTTGATTAGGAAAATCTATAATTTCAAACTCCATGTTGAGTAATCCTATTCAGAATCTTGGGAGAGATTTCAAAATATACTCAGAAAGGTCCCTCATCATGGGATTAATCTTTATGGCTATATAAAGACATTTCATTATGGGATACATAAGCAGGAGAGAAGTATAACACAGGAGAAGGTTCCTTTCTAAATAATAAACCAACTAGATGTCACAAGATATTAAAGAATATGGCCAAGAATCAATATTGGGGAGAAGAGTGTGACTCACCAACAATAATCAAGAGTGCTATGGAATAAAAAGAGATAACAGAACTGATGACTCAGATGGATAGACTCACAAAGAAATTGGATCAGAAATTTGACACCCTATCTGGAGGTGAAGAGGAAGAGTGCATGTAATCACACCATAAATGTTAGTTAAATAGAGGTCCTAGTAAGATATACCAAATAGAAAACATGTTGGGAAGGTCGGTGAGTCAGTATGATGCTCTTTTGGACTAGACAAAAAGGGGCATTAAAATTAAGGGGCTCAAATCCACAATATTGAAAATTATATCTCTCATATGACAGGTGGCATCCATAAATAAGACCATTCAGTAGGGATTTCTTGGGAACATAGAGACAACACATCAACATCATCAAGTAAATTTCATCTCAATTCTTGAGGAAACAGAGAAGGTCACTGAAGATTCACCAGAACAACACACTCCAGATCCAGATTGGGTGTATGTGCTAGAAGTTCCATTTCCCTAAAGCTGGTACAGAAGTCTAGGTGGATGCAAAATGCATGTGCATTATTCTCACACATGCACCTCAATCAATATAGGATCAACAGCAAGCGACAAGGATACCCCAACTTCACCACCTGTGTAAGAGAAGGAACTTCAAAGCTCCACCATTGCTATTCCACCGCCTCCAGTTCTAGAAAAGGTATCCATGCAAGAAGAACAAGTGAAGATTATACTTCATAGTGGAGGAGTCAAAATCAACAAGGAGGCACCAATAATTGAGAAGGAGCAACCACAAGACCTCCCATACACACGAGAAATGCCAAATTCTATCCTACGGGGTGACATTGATTCAAGCTTAGGGGAGGAGATCCCTAATGTGTCATAAGTTCCTCCTCAAAAATGTGTAGAGAAGCCACATGTTCCATTATCAGATGGTCTGAAGCTGAGAAAGGAGAAAAGTAGTTCAAGAGATTCCTAGATATCTTGTAAAACATCAACATCCCACTCGTGGAGGCAATAGAACATATTCCTGCATATGAAAGATTCATGAAGGATATCATCAACAAGAAGAGACATATAAAAGGATGCATATGTCTCGTGTTATTATGAAGTGGTGAGTGCAATGATCCATGGAAGACTACTGATGAAGAGAAAAGTAAACCCATAATGTTTCTACATCCCTTTTTCTATAGGCAACTAACATTTTCAACAAGCACAATGTAACATCCCCGACCTGGGTTATGTGTTAACCCTATATGTTTTGCCTAATAAGGTTGAGTAAATGCTTAATCTTATCTTGGGAAAAGTAATTAGGGCTCATGAGAAACTTATGTTTCAATTTTGGTCCTCTTTGAACAATGTTGAAGCAATGTTTGCTTATTTTGGACTAAAGTGCAAATTACCCAAGTTGAGGGGTTAAATTGCAAATGTTGCATGATAAGATGTTCCTCTTATTTTATACATCATAAGAATTAATATGAGGCAGTGGTATGGTTTTCACAAGCTTGGGCACCAAGATTAAGCTTGTAAAGCAATCCTTGTGTATTAAAAACATGTTTTGGTGTAAAGTGCAATTTACCCAAAATCTAGGGTTCAATATGCAAATTACCACTTCAATAAGGTCCCTAATATTTCTTGGAATCATTTAGAGCAAATAAAATGAGAGGGGAGCCTCATTTGAATTAAGTTGGAGGAGAGAGAATCTTGATAATAAAATAATCAAGATTTAATCCTAAGTGAAACCCTAATTCAATTTAGGGCAAAATGTATGTATTAATTAAAGGGCCTTCAACCAAAATTAAAATGGTTGGATTCAGATGTGTGTGGATGATCTTAAAGCCTTGCAAAGGCATGAGCATATCCTAAGGAGGTGAAATTCCACTCACCATTATTATAAGAAAAAGAATTCCCACTCAAATATGGATATTTTTTTTATAAGGGTTAAGGTGCTTAATTTCTTTTCCCTTAATTCATGGATAATGGAAGGGATATCGGTGGGGATATAGATGCCCTTGCATGCAAGAAACCAAGGGGGAAGTGGTGGAAACAATTTTGGAATAAATAGACTTTTATAAAAGATTTTCTCTCTCATCAATTTTCTTATAAAAGTACCCTTTCCAAGCCAAAACAAAGGCTTTTTCAGATCTCTTTCTTTCCCCTTGCTTGGAAAACGACCAAGGAGCTGTGTAGGATCAGGAGGACGACCCCCAACCTTTTGGTAAGGTTCTTGACCTCCTTTCACCTTGAATCCATGGTGAAAATCGAAAATCAATGCATGAATTCTTCATATCTCATTCCCCTCTTCAATTCTAACCAATTCTTTTCACTCAAAGCTTGAGGAAGACCCTTGGAATAGTGAAAGGAGTTGCATACACCATTGTTGCCATGATCTTGGAGCTTTGGAGCTCAATTGGAGGCGGGTTTTATAACTTGAACCCTTAATTTTATTATTGCAACCAATTCCTTATCAATTGGTGATCATTTCTACATTTCCGAAATTAAGTTTGGTTGATTGATGCAATATCCATGGAAATCACAGTAGATTTCGTCAGTTTGGAGCTTTATGATGATGACATCATCATAAGCACACACCTCCCCAAATATCTATGGCAAACGGTTTCAATGTTGGGACTAAACGGTTTCACCAAACCGTTTGGTGACCAAACAGTTTGCAAACCGTTTGATGGTTTGGGTCCCAAACCGTTTGAGATGGTTGACCGTTTGAGATGGTTGACCATTTGAAGATATATTATGTGGTGCTTCGATTTTGATCCAGTGATTTCAATTGGTTTGATCTTGAATGTTTCAATTGTGAATGATTACTTAATTACAAACCCTAATCGACTAAGTGTTGAATCTCCAATTGATTGAGATGATGATTTGGGTTGATTGACCCAAACGGTTTCAAAACTGTTTGGGGATCACCCAAACGGTCTCAAGACCATTTGGGGTCACCCAACACCGTTTGGAGGTCTAGGGTTAAGTATGGCTAAGTGTTTGAAGATCCAAAGATATGGTATCAACCCTAATCGGCTAAGTGCTGATTTTGCAATTGAATAAGTTGATGGTTTGGGTTGATTGACCCAAACGGTTTCAAAACCATTTGGGAATCACCCAAACGGTCTCAAGACCGTTTGGGGGTCACCCAAGACCGTTTTGAGGTCTAGGGTTGAGCATGGTTGGTTATTTGATGATCCAAAGATACCAAATTGAATTGCAACTAAGTGTTGATTTGATAATCAATCCAATGGTCCAAAACCCTAATTGGATGTCATGGTTTTTGATGATGGAATGGGAAAACTGTCTCAAGACCGTTTGGAGATCAACCAAACGGTCTCAAGACCGTTTGGTGGTCATCCAAGACCGTTTGAGGTCAGGTCTTATCATGTGATGATGATAGTTCACTGATTTCAATCGATTTGATTCCACAATGTCAACCATTGACGGATCCTCGATTTCAAACCCTAAGTGATGGTTTCTTGATTATCAAACCTAGTTAAATTGGGTTAAAAACCCTAAATTGAAGGTCTAATTGAATGGTGATTCAGTGGTCCAATTGATGAATACTTTAGTGGTTTAATTTATAATTGGTTCATGGATTGAAACATTGAGTCGATTGAGTGTTGAAGTGCCTTTTTGGTTCATGCGGTTTTGAGAGGGTTTTGACCAAATGGTCTCAAGACCGTTTGGGACCAAATGGTCTCAAGACTTATTGGGACCAAACGATCTCAAACCGTTTGGAGACCCAAAGTGCAAACAGTTTCAATACCTACCTTGTCCAATTGGTTTCAAGTACAACTTGTTCAAATGGTTTTCAACCAATTGATGTATGAGAACTAAGATCATTGAGGGTCTAAGTAATCAACTATGTGAAGATCAACATGGTTAATCCATTTGGACATCTCATATAATTGAAGGTCCAATATGGTGAACCTATTTAGATACTTAATGCAATTAAAGAGTTCAATGGTTAACCCAATTGATCATTTTGTGGAATTGAAATTTTAATTGATCATTCCTTTTGATTTCCTTATATAATTGATGGTTTAATTGATTAGACCATTTGGACATCTAATATGATCAAAGGTCAATCATCTATGTGATTATTAAAGATGTAGACCCATGATGGTTTGAAGGTTAACACTAGCTATGTGTACTCAAGTGAAGAGTTGACCTAGATTAATCTTGGTGTAATTAACATCCTAAAGAGGATGAGAGAGGGAATGAGAGAGATGAATGTTTATATAATTAAGCCCTAATTTTCTCATTATGAGTAAAATATGTGATAAGGGTTGATTCATAATAATGATATCATGAAACCCTAATCAACGAGCCCTAACCCTTATTAGAACAATGCTATGTGTGAAACCCTAATTAGAACAATGCTATGTGTGAAATCCTAATTATAGCAAAGCTATGTGTGAAACCCTAATTAGAGAAATGCTATGTGTGAAACCCTAATCTAGGGCAAAGTTGAGTGTTATCATAAAATTCTAGGGTGATGATGTAACCCTAGCTTAGAGTAAAAATGAAGGAAACACTAATTTAATGGGAATTGTATATCCTAACCCTAATTTGGGTATGAGGAAAGAGAAACCCCACTTGGATGTGAATGATAAACCCTAATCCCTAAAATGGGATAAAAGTATATGAAACCCTAATATAGGGTTATTCTACTAATTCTATGTGAAGTCCTATCACTGGGTGATGTGTTGTGAAATCCTAATTACACATAATACTAGGTGAATCCTTGACATAGAAGGATGATTATGTAAAACTCTATTCGAGAATAATACTATGTGAAATCCACAAATGTATGGAATATTCTATGTGAATTCTCAAATTATAAATATGGAGAATACTATTCCTAATTAAGCTTAAGGAGTTGGATGATGGCAGCCATGGTGATGTAAAACGGCCATGGTGATCTTCTGTAGCACGACCATGCAAAGTAGCACGGTCGTGGTGGCTTTCCCTTGCACGACCATTCTTAGCTGCACGGTCGTGGTGCTCTATGCTTGACTTGGTGTTGATTTGCAAGTGGCCTAGCATGGCCGTTTTGTTAGTTCCTAACTTAAGGATGAGTCCATAGTATTGGCAATGGTTGTATATTCTAAGTGAGTGACTAATGATCACTATCTTACATGATAAATGTGATGAACTGGTGCATAAAGTATTAGGATGGGTAATACCTTAATACAAGCTAAGTGTATGAACTTAAGTAAGACAAAGATGTTGAGGGAAATGATACATCAAGATATGATAGATATCACATCTAACACCCCAAATACTGGTATACCTTGATGTGTTATAAGTCCAATATAATTGGATGAATGATACATGAGATGTGTCATGTCATTGGTTACATTGAGATGTAATGCACTTTGTTGAATGTAGGCTAATATGCTTTATTAAAAGGTTAATCCAAACCTACCAACTATGATGCAATCATATTCTGGAAAAGATGAGAGAGAAACTCATGTTGTGTGTTGATAATTCATTTATTGATGAATGATACAGAGTATTGCTATGAGAAACTTTAATACAAGTCAATGCTATGTGATCCCTAATACAAGGTAATGCTATGTGAAATCCTATTACAAGTTAATCCTATGTGAAGCTCAAATACAGACTAATGGGTTATGAATATAATAAGATAACCCTCAAATTGCATGATATTGATATGTAATTATGTCATGACTACTAATCATGCAGATATGTTGAGAAGATGAGCATAGCCAGGTATGGACTATGATGCTTTGTTATTAAGAATGTTTTATAGGCTTTATAAGCCTTCATATGCTGTGTGTAGTAAGAATCATAGAACTTTGTGTACTATGTGTAATACATTATGTAGCAAGATTCATGATGTCCTTGGTTAAATGATCTGAAGGTATTAAGTTACCTAATAAGTGATAATAAGTATCCATGGTGAGTTCTGGGTTCAAATACCCAGATACTATAATCATGATGATGAACCTGTTAAGAAATGGAATTGTGCTTGGTGAGTTGAGGGACTAAGATCCCAACACTTTGTGAAAAGAGTATGGCTACATGCCATGACTCCACAATGACAATGCCAGGCATTAGATATATGCACTAAGCCTGAAGAGAGTTAATGTTGTGGTAATGATTCTATAGTGAATAAATATTATACATGTTCTTCATATTCCTTAAAGGATAAGTGACATGTTGATTCTATCAAGTTATAGCTGCAATGCTTCTGATAAGAATAATGTTCTGATTTGTTAGACATTAAAATATCTATTGTCAAATAAATATGATTCCTCTATTCATATCTATTTTATTAAGATGCAATAATAATGTTTCCGGCGGAGAGTTATATCTCTTATTGGGGCAATTTACAATTGTCTCGCCCCCGTGGAAATCACATTTTTAGGTGTACGTGGACGATGAGGCAGGAATCCTTCAGTAGGTGAAGGACAGCAGCAGCAGCAGCAGGGACAGCAGTGAAGTCTCAGGTGGAGACACTGACTGTTATGCCTTGTATAGATGTAGATAGAGTCCTATGTGTCATCTCTGTACTCTTAGGTCCTTGGAGTAGTAGTTAGTGCTTTCGAGATTTTGGCTCAGTGCCTCGAGATTTTATATTGGCTATGTTTAACTTGACAGGATAGTTAATGCTTGTAACTCACAGAAAGAGATGATACAAGTTATGTACTTTTGAAAAACAAAATGTAAATGTGTTACTTTTGTTCTATGTGAGAAAGTTTTTACTTGATGGATCTTTTGATAAAAAGGTTTTAATTTTTAGTGATTTTTGGTAATCCGCTGCTTAGTGAACGCTTTCACATTAGTTAATTATGTTTTCATGAGTTGTAAGCCACACACAATGTGACTCTGGGGCGAACATAAATCTCATTCCTTTCTCTACCTTTGAGAAGGTGTAATTGAAAAAATCGATGAAGATTTCCATGATAATCTAGCTAGACGATGGATCAATTGTGAGGCCATATGGGATACGTGAGGATGTTCTAGTCAAAGTCAATGAATTCATCTATCCTACCAATTTTGTGGTTAAGGATATGTTTGAGATGCGGAGATCAGAGATGCGATTAGGAAGGTTGTTCTGTGCTACAGCCGATGTTATCATTGCCATTCGTAGAGGCTACTTGACTCTTGGGAGAGATGGCGATAGAGTGGAGTTCAGACTACTAGACGAGTCTTCAAAATCATCCCATGACAACCCCGGATGAAGAATAATCATCTTATTGAGCTTAGGACATTAAACAAGGGTGCTTATGGGAGGAAACATAATTCTATTCCTATTTTTTAGGAATTTCCATTAGTTAAATTTCATATTTGTCTTTTTAGATTTTTAATAAGTCTTTATAAAGGTACCTTGATGCATTTCTTAGGTGTGTAGGCAGAGTAAAAGTTGAAACCACTGACACCAGAGTCAGTGGAACCAACCTGTTGAAAATGTTCGACATGGATTTTGTAATTTTTAGATACCATTGACACATAAGTCGATGGTATTGGATAAATGATAGGTCAAAGTCTGCAAAAAGTTGGTGCCACTAACAGTTTGTTTAGAAAAAGCACAGATCTACAGGAAAATATTGTCAATACCACTGACACACATGTTAGTGGCACCGACTAATATAGCTCAAAGAGGGATAAAGGATGCCATATCTTGGCACCACTGACAAAATGTTGATGACACCAACACAGAGGGTTAGGCTCTAAAAAAGTTGATCCATATATGCCTCCATGAATGTTTCATCCACCACCACCCTACTAAGTTTATGATACCCATGTTCCACCTCTTTGTTTGAGTATGGACTATGAGGACATAGTCATTTCAATCTTACCAGTGTTGTAATGGTTTTATATGTTTTATCTTCTAATTGGTTTTCATTCTTCCTTATTTGTAAGTATAGGATCTTTAATCTATTTAGTGTAACTATGGAGCATAGTTATCATGATTTCTTTAATCATCAAAAAGAATGTTTTTCATATCATTTTAATGGATTTTAAAAAATTAAAATGATCACATCTTTGTAAGATGGTTTTGCAAAGTTCAAGGCAACACCAACTGGAGGAAGTATATGTGTTAGTTAGTTTGATGAAACTTAATATGAATGATAATCCCAATTTATCCAAAATTGGGGTATGACGATGAGATTTGAGCTTGAAATGACTAAACAAGTACTAGACCTTTAATCGCATTTTTTAGAAAGAAAACCTAAGGTTACCATGTACACTATTTTAAAATGAGAGGGGCATATCATAGTTAAGAAAGGCATTGTCTCTTAATCATGTGACTCCACCCACATTTGATTATATTTCATCCACCACCTTCATATGATCACGTAACCAGAATTGTTTCCTTTTAACTACATTCTATATCATAATAGGTAGCATGATAGCTAGTTTCCTTCCAGTGCATTAGTTAGAAAAACATTAAAAAATGATAGATATGTGCATAAAAATTAGTTGCATAACAAACTTCATGTAGATTGCATTCTCTTTTTGCATCATTCTTTGAATCATGTATCTATGTACATTTCTCCTCAAATATAAAGTGAAAGGATAGACATTCACATAATGGTGCACACCTATACAGAAAGGAAATCATTTTTTAAAAGAATGAAAGACTTCCTAGTAATTAATGACTAGAATATTAATTCAGAACCTTTCTTTTAAAGGTTGGTCAACCAATGGGGACTATGGACTGGACTATGGGGAAGGCAAGAAAAACACAAGCAGAGAGTAACTAGATGAAATACCAGAATGCCAAGCAAGCTCATCAATTTGGATGTGGGTGAAGCCTCACTCCACCCCATCCATTCTCGAGGCGGTTAGCCACATGAGGCGGTGGCACTTACATTCTCCCCGGAAGGTCCCGCATGAGTAGAGGCATGTAGGCAAGTGAAAAGGAAAGGGGGATTGATCCATGGAAAGCACATAAAAAACAAACAATTACAGAGATGAGATGTACTCATGACTCATAATGGTACCTTCCTAAAACCAAGTCACCCTCTATGCGACCTTTTGTTTGTTGTAGAACTCAATTTCTAGGTGATCATGTATCCCATACTTGATAGGAATACAGACGTGACCATTTCATGGTCTATAGTTTATGCCTCAAGGCTAGCCTGACTCTTTGCCTACCTCCCAATAGTCAAAGGAGATACACAATAAATAAAAGAGATATGTTAAAGAAGGTCCGAGTATGTATCATAAATCATGCTATAATACAAGGGCAGAAAAAATAAAGAAATCAAATAAATAGGTAGAAAATAATTCCTTGAACTCAATCTAAAGTTTCTTTATAGGGAAGGTGAAAATGGTTACATGTATGCATTCTTTACATACAACTAATCATTCAGAGGAGACATTTAGTGCATTCATCATCACACCATACTAGTAGGCATTAGTACCCATACATTTTCATTCCCTTCATTTTGGAGGCTCATCATATTTTGGTCTTTGCATAAACAATTCAGATGTTACTTGTGATTCTTATTTAGTTCCACCTATTCCATTTCACCAATTTCTCTTTATGGTAGGCCACATAAATGATTGATCCCCTCATTCATTTTTATACAGGGAACTGCTTCCAACATAGTTGGTAGGTAGACAAGAAAAATGTGGGTAGGGAATCACATGGTGCGTGAAGTGTATGCACTATTGACTATGATGTTAACTACTCTATTAATAGTATTTTTTTTTATCTAAGAGTGGACATATTTAATGAATATTTTGGTCACTTTAGAGTAGTTATTTGTTCAGTGGTTGATCGGTTTGGGACCACTAGGTGGGGGTATTTGAGAAATGTAGTTCATATTGTTTATCCTCTTGTTGACAAATTTCAAAAAGATCCAAAGGTAGTGTTGCTCGAGGGCCAACAATATTCAAGCTCGGAGGATTTGGATGCATTGAGTTTTAGTTTATATTCACATTCTATTTTTTCATGTATTTAGTGCATCATTACTCTTTTTGATATGATTTATGCATTTTTTATCATTATCCTGTGAAACACTATTGCATCTATCAAATAGTACTTTATGTGGGTTATGTCAAATTATTAATTTTTATTTGGACTTAAGTTGGGTTTTCCTTGTTTTCATTCTATATAATCACTTTCAGCACAGCCTGATGCTATCGACACTAAAGTTGATGGCACTAACATCAGGGAAAATCCAATAAGGAATTTTGGAAATCTCAGTGCTACCGAGATAGTACTTAGTGCTACCAAGATGACATTTAATTCTACCAAAAAGTGAACTCAGTGCTATTAGTTTATTGCCTAGAAATAATAGTAGAACATTTTATGGCTTAGGTGCCACTGACAGACGATTTGGTGGTACAGACTTTTACATCCAAAGAAATTCAAAACTCAAAGGAATCAACTCGGTGCTAATGGCATACTCGTCGATAGTACTGACACTTGCCAAGGTTTCAGTCATCTGACAAATAGGTGCCACCAACATCCTCTCATTGGTACTGACTCTGTGTGATCAATGTAGATTAAAGATAACGATAGATCTGACGACCGGGAGTTAATGATGGCCTGAGTTCCACTTATGACCTAAAGGGAGTTCGACCAAAATGAAAGAACACGTTATATCTGGCTACAACAGAGCACGGAGATGAGAGAGGAGGAAATGAAGGACATGAGCATGTTTTGAACATTTCAGGCACTTCCGGGAAGCACATTTGCAGCAAAATGTTGTGGATTAAGGCATCCACCAGAGGGGATCATTAGGACTGACTTCTCTAAGTGTTATCATTAGTTTTTCTGATATTTGGCTTGTTTTCTCCCTTATATTTTCTGTATTCGATGATAGAAATCATGTGTGGCTAATCCCCTTGTTCCTTAGGACCAGTGAGTAGCCCAATTTTGCATTGTATATATATATATATATATATATATATATTTATATATATATATTTATATATATATATATATGTATGTATATATGGGATAAAGAGAGGCATTCTCTCCCCCTCTCCCACGCCCGTGACGGAGGCCGAACGTCCAGGAGGGTGGTAAATCAAGGCGGCAGCTGGGATTTGAACCCGGGTCCCTTCGTGAGGAGACACCGTGCTTGACCACTTGAGCCACTCCTTGTCGGCAATATGTATGTATATATATATATGTATGTATGTATGTATATATATATATATATATACACACACACACAGGCGCACATATACATACATACATATATAGGAAATAAATCTATGATTGCTTGGTGAATTGTTTGTGCCTACCTGGTCACCACAATCAACATTTTAGACTGTTAATTGCTTGTAGAGAGGGATTAAGGGTTGAGAAAGTCATAGATTTGCACAACCAAAATTGTTCTTGGAGAGAGGGCCTAAATCTATAAAGCATATAACCTAGAGATATCATTAATGTGCCTATCTAATTCTTAAATCACTACAAAAGTGAGGTTTGTCTTAGTATAGGTAGTGTATTATGTTGCAGGAGTGGGTTATACTTGCTATAGGTCCTTAGTCCATGATTAAGGGTAAAGGATTATTGATGCAATGGAGTTAAATTCAATATATGCCATGGTGAAACTATAATCCTAAGGAATCCATCAATCCCAAATCATGTTCTACTTAATTTAGATTTTATTCTTGCACTTAGTTATAGAACAATAAATCAATAACTTTTGCCAAGTCTAGCTAATTAGGTTATGGTGAATAGTAGTTTATGGAGTACCTTTCCCTAAGTTCGACATTCAGGCCTCATTGTCCTATACTACACGACGTGGACACTTGCATTTTGCATGAATAGTTTAGGCATGTCGCATGCGCCAAGTCAGGATCCTATGGAAATAATCATGTATATAGTGACTCCAATGTGTTGACAACTCTTGGGGGGAGGGTGACCATAAGATCTTATAGGAGGCGATCTCCTTCTTACAGGGACTCTTCATAGTGGATCATAGGATAGAACTTGTCGAGTTCCTCAATGACTTCCCCATTATCCACTAATCCATACCCCTAGCATACGGGGCCCTCACAGCCACCCACAGAGTATCTAAGGTACTCGATGCAACCAACACCCTCAACCAGGTAACTCTTTGAGGCTTTATGTATTCATGTTCATGTTATATAGAGAAGTGTGAGACATCATTAGAATGGACTTCCTTGTCTTTGTCACACTGTTCTTTGAGCTCCATCCTCTCCCTTGCAGTTTCATTGTGACTAAGCTAGTGCTCATCCCTAAAAATGACACATTGTTGTGTGGCTCCAACGCTTCCTCCCTATCTATTTTGGAGACATGTGACTTTATATAGTAAACAAGGTACTAGATTCATAAATTTGGCACATCTTTTTAGTTATTTCCTCTCGCTCTTAGAGTGCTTTGTCCACAACCATGATATCACGGAGAGCAAGCACCTTTCACATGAATTGTGTTGTGATCTCAGTGAAGGAGGTGAGGAATCCCCTAACTTCCTCCTCAAGCCCAACATGTCAAAGGCATGCAATCAGGTGGATTGGTCCTATTCCAAACTTGTGCTTTAGGTCTTTGGCTTCTTGTGTCGTGCGATCGACCACCTTATCACTAATTTGTGGTTAATTGTCCACCTACATGGTCTCTTGGGCACCCTTTTCCAGGTTTCTTGGGGCTTGAAGCAAGGTGAACCTCTTTTACCTACTCTCTTCAGTCTTTCTCAAGAGTTGTTAGGGAACGCCTTTACTAGGTTGGTGAGTGAGGGTTTGACCATCCTAAATCACACATCCAAAATAGAGCAGATTTAGAGTAGTCAGACTCTTAAATTTATAACCCAACACTCAAGCCCCTATAACTATTATACAAGGTCTGATGTAGTAGTTTGGAGTCAAACAACAGGAACATGGAAAGGTGAGTGTTAAGAATGTAGAACCCTTGACTCAGATACACCAAAAAAAGGTGTAGATTAAGATAGGTGTTGCTTATGGAATGAGGTTGATCCAAGCACCTAATGGACTAGCAATATATCCGAGCTTAATTAAATTATTATATCAGATTGGATAGAGGTGGAAATCTTTCATGTATGGGGGGATTGATTATATGGGACCTTCTCTTTTATTTTGCAGCAATCAATATATTTTGATCATAGTCGACTATGTGTCTAAAAGGGCACAATCTATGACAACTCCAACTTGTATTTATAAGGTAGTCATGAAGCAATTCAACAAAGTTATCTTTCTAAGATACAGGGTTCCCAAAAATGGCATAAGTCATGATGGATCCCACTTTGACTAAAGGCAATTTGAGGCACTCCTAAAGCACAAAGTTTCTACACCTTATTAAACAAACATCCAGACAAGTCAAATTATCTAATAGATAGATCAATCAAATCCAAGTAAGATAGTTGGGAAGTCAGGAAAGGATTGGTCCACCAACTAGATGACACATTGTGGGCGTACTAAACAACACATATTTTACCTATAGGGACCACTTCATGTAGGTTGGTATATGTAAAATCTTGTTACATGTCGGTGGAATTGGAGTATAAACTTTTACAGGCTATTAAGTCTCTCAACATGGATCCATACAAGGAAATAAAGAAAAGATTCATTCATCTCCAAGATCTAGAGGAGTAGAGTTTTAATGATTATGGGAACACATGTATCTACAAGGAAATAACCATGTTTAGGCATGATTGACATCTAAAATGGAAGGATGTTAAATAAGGATACAAAGTCTTTGAATTATTCCATCAGGTTATTCCCATGAAAACTAAGATTCAGATGGTGTGGATCATTCATTGTCACAAATATTTATCCATTAGGGATGATGGAATTTTACAATAAAAACTTGGGAATTCCCTAGAAATGGCCATAGGGTAATGAGGTACTATGAGGATGAAGCATTCACAAGGAGATTGGATATGTAGCTTGATGAACCATAGGATAGCCTTTAAAAATAGTGGAATTCAATCTAATGACTCAACATAGAGCTCCTTGGGAGGCAACCTAATATCTCTCACCTTACTTTCATTTTTTCTCTAAATTTTAGCTTTTAAATTTCCTCTTTTTAGTAGCTTGGTCCTTCTCCTCAATATTCATATACTAGTTTTCCTTTCTGAAGTAATTTTTTATTATGAAATTTAGTTTTTAGTATTAATGTCCATAGAATAAAATGTAGTCAATAATATGAACATTTATTTGATCAATGACATGTAAAATTGATGATCTGAACCCATTTACCAAGGAGCCAAAAAAATAGCAAGAATGTATTCATCAGTTCACCAGGGATGGATTTTCAATAGTACAGTGAGATCCAAACTTCCATTGTTATCTGAAGAATGAATACTCTTAATCAACAAGGCCTTGAGTCCCATTAGTGCACTATTCTCAAAAATTCCATTAGTCGGTATTCTAGCTAATCCATCGATAGGCGCCTTGAGAAAAAAATTCATATGAGACAAAAACATACATATTAATTGATGTGCAAGAACATGGATGATCGTCAATATCAATTTCTACAACTTTTTTTGGTTGATAACATCCAAACACTTGTTGGTAGACACTTTCAATTTCTCATCATGGACTCATTCTTATGATTTCATCAATAGAAAGTCAACATTTTCCATCAGTCCCTAGACAACTGACAATGTGATAGGTCCCACATATACTTGTGATTTGAGTATATAAGCCTACAATAGGCCATCCTAAATTTCTTTCATAACCCTACACTTCACAAAGAGGAATTTAAAGCTTAAATCAATGCTCGAGTTAGAAACCAAATTTCCACTCCAATCATATCACCAACTCCCATCGGCCCCCATGCTTAGGACTCATTAACAGAGCATCATCAACATCTCACCATCAATCAATATTCATAACCCTATTCATCCTACTCATCATGCTCTTGGGAACATCTATCCTGCCCGGCTCCATCAACAACAAGCTTCACAAAATCAAGAGGAAGAAATGGGAGTTCGCCCCACAAAACATGACAATCGTTCCAAGATTTTTATTGCCATTAAAATGAGGACCATGGAGTAGAAACTCATGCTGACAGGGAGGGAAACCAACAACTGACCCTAAGGTCTCATCGATACTCAACCATTGGTCTTAAACCACAAGTGTAAGGCCTTCTTGTTGTCCTTCCCCCATTCTAATTTTAATGACAATTCATTTCCATTAGTTTCGATCTTGTCATCCTTGATCTATGCCAACCTCCATGTAACCCTCATTTTCATTGGTCTACCTTTACCCTAATTTTCCATCAATGAATGTATTTTTATATCATTCGACACTCATCTAGCCAAATGAAGAGCCTCCTCGCCTAGTGTTTAGGTCTTACTAGCAATATTTTCCTTGCATCTGCTCACTTTACCATCAATTGAGTTCTTGCTGATAATTAGGTTAGGAATAACATTCGGTCCAAACCTTTATGGACTCGTTCTTCTCTAGAAACTTTCACCAGTGAACATGATTTGTCTTTGAGTGGTAAATATGCTTCAAAATAGCTAATCAAAAAAAATTCTAGAAATTTGTTATGGTTTTCATAGGTTATCTATATATCGTTTCCAGTCAGTCTCTTGTTCTTGTATGTCAACCAACAAAATTTTTATTGGTTGCTAATTTTTTACTCAGACTAGTTGAAATGAAGATATTCACTTGTTGAGTTTTCTCAGCCTCTGAAAAACTTTCATCGATTGAGTATCAACTGATTCTTGAACTAACTTCTTGATTTGACATGTTTAAGAATGAGATGTCTGGATCTGAATAAAGTGGGACCCTATTTAGGGAAGAAATCTAAGAAATGCTAGAGAAGGTGCTTAAGTACCTCCGTGATGAAAAAATCTATTACACAAAATACTATTTTTTCATGGTGCTAGAGAGGGATCACTTACAAAGTATCCAAGTTCCCAACCCATCAGAGTCTAAGAACAAAAGGGAAACCAACCTTGTATCATATGAATATGTACCATATGAAGAAGACGGGAAGAATAAAAAGGAGGAAAGTAGTGAGTTGTTAGCTTAAATGATCCAATTTTAATAATTATAACTCAAGCACTACCACACAAGTATATGGGGGTGTTTAGTAATGAGATCGTCCAAGGGAGCAAGGTATTGTTAGGTGCAAGCATGTTAGAGTTCAACAATCTAGATTGGTTTACAAAATTTGAGTTGGATTGTGATTTACTAACCTGCAATTATAGGAAACAAAAGAACTAAAGAAAAAGGATTTAGATTAGGTTTTAGAAGATCTTGGTCATTAGATTTCACTTCTATACCATTACTCACATGCAACTACGAAATTAACATGACAAGTAACTTGCAAAGGAGGTTATCATCATCATACACCTCGGATGATATGAAACGGTTCTTATTTCAACATAACAGTCCCTTGCCTATATAAAAATCATAATAGCAACCTTAGATCCCCAATGTATAACAACCAATCATGTGGTCAAGGATTTGTTGACCAGAAGAACTACTCCCTACTTCTCTATACATCCTCTTGAATTGCATAAAACAACATAAAACATGCAGGTTTGATGGTCAAGAAAACATACAAGCAATTTACATAATAAAAACTCTTGAAGAAGTAAATTAACTAGCATTAGTTAAGAAATTCAAGTTCACATGAGTAATATCATGGGAGCTACTCTCCAATTCCCAAGAAGAAGGAATCTACTCATCCATACTGATGAAGCATGGGAAATATCTACAAATTTCAAATTTTAACATGATTATAGAAGGAAAGAACAAAGAAAACCTAAGGAGTGAAGAAGTGCAAGGTGGAACTCCGACTTGTGGATGAAATCCTAGCTTGCTGCTTCTTCTACTTGGACAACCTTCTCCCACAAGAGGTTTTTACAAGATAGAGAAACTCATGCTTCACTCCTTGAAGAAGAAATGGGAAGAATGGAGATTCTCTCCCAAGAAAACTCATCTTTCTCCCCAAAAATGCCTCCTCCTTACTCTGGTCTCTTCTCTGGACGAATTGAGCTTCCAAATAACCAAGGATAACTACCCCATGTGGATGTCCTCATATTTAAAATGAGGGGCATTTGTTTTCAAATTTTGTAGAAACTGACAAAGACATGGCATGTACAATGTCAGACACACTGTGTCGCAGCATGTAAGTGTTGGCTAGAACTACTTCTACGAAGGATACACACTGTGTCATTGAATACACGCCAAGTAGCTGCAATTTGAGGTTGACTTGAATGAATAACAAATGGCATGTCTTAATAATGACACACCATGTGAGTTGGCAGAACTTTGGAACATAGCACTTGAATGCACGGATATGCCATGTCTAAGTAGAAACATGTTGTGTCCTTGCTCTTTAGCTGGTGGTGTGAGTATTTGTAAACTTACATGACATGTGGAAAATAACGCACGCCATGTTCTCTTCAAATACTTCAAGATCAACTCCATCAAGTATGTAAACTCTTTGGGGGTCCAATTAAGGTCAAATTTTGGTTGGATTGACCCCATTTCTTTATCAAAATCATGTACATGTGATCACAAACATGAGAAAAGTAAAATAACTAAAAAGGTGGTAAATCAAGTATGATTAAAGGTAAAATGGGGTGCTAAATGGATTGAAAGTGTATGCAAAAGTGGATGAAAAGTCTATATAAAATGTGCACATCAAACCCCTTAAGCTTGAACTATTTCTTGTCCTCAAGTAAAAAAGAACATGGAAACATAAATGAAGAAACTATCAAGCTCATGAATCAATTAAATGAAATGGAAAGTTTTTTTTCAAGCCAATTCAACCATAGAAAAAATCTATTGCAAGTACCATAAGGTCATCTTAAACACTCAAGATTAGAAGTTTTAGTTCATCAAAGTGCAAAAGTCTAAATGGAAGAATAAACAAAACAACTCAAATAGAATTTAGATGACAAGACAAAATGAGCAGTGAATATGCAACCTAATCCTCTCAATTATTAAATATGTAAAAGATGAAATCCAAATCAACCATCCTATAACATATCTGGGGGTGGGTTTAGTGTTTCGACGAAAGTGCTTCAAACAAAAAGTGGTGGAAGTCAATCTCTTTGCTTTTTAGATAAGAAGTGAAGCATGGGTTCTGGCAATCTACACTAATGTAGACTTATGCATACATGGAATGTCAGTTGGGGTTATATACCCTCTTTTAAGATGCAACACCTAACCATCACAGTCAGATCATACTTACACTAGGCTAGCATGATAGATGGGCAACTTAGCCATCTTTTATAGGGTTGAATGTAAGAATTGGCCCATATTGATCAAGAATGAGTGGGGTTCTTCTTTAGAACCATAGGGCCATAAACTAAAAAAAAAATCCTCAAGCATATATGAGTTGTCTAGACTGTTCAATTAATAGGATTTTAGTCATTGATTAGAATTTTCATTGAGATTTTTGTTGAAAATGCACTACGAATTTGATAAAGTCATCTATAATGCTAAATAAGATTGTGAAGTTGATTAGTCCAAGAAGATTTTTGCCGTTACATGTTATTTTGGAAAGAATGTGAAATGTGAACATGAGGCTAAAAGCAATAGATCAAGATGAAATAGGGGTTGTTGGAAAAGATTCCATTCAAATGATGCATGATTTTATTTTCTTCCTTCAAATTATATTTCGATATAATATGGGACAAACCATTCAAACAAATAAGGGATTTCAATCCAACACTAGGAAAGTGCTTCACATCATACTAGATTTTCCAAAAACATGAATAGAAACTACAATAGAAATATGAAACAAAATGATGAAAGGGAAACTATAACTACACTATTAGTTGGTTGCTCCTCTCTAAGCTAGAAAGTTGCATGTCCTCACTACATCAATCAAACTCAACTTGGTAGCAACTAGGTATCTACCATGGAGAATCAAGAAGAAGGGTCAGTGCCCTCATGACCAGCTAGGAAATGTTGGTTCAGAAGATCATCATTAGTGGGAATGTCTGATGGGTCAGATCTAGCTGAGGTGGAGGCGGGGGTGGAGGCATGGTGTAGTGGCCTTAGGAAATATGTCACATGTCCATCCTTTGAATCATACTATACATGATAGAATAATGTTGGCTCATCAGATCTAAACGGCTATCTTGTTGATCAAATCTGTATTGGACGTAGCCAAATAGGTGTTGTACATCGGACATGACCCATGTATACTGTTATAACCCCAAATTTTGGGTTCAATTGGTGATAAATGTAATTTCTCATATTAAAGATATTTGAACAAATAATGATATAATTTGCTTCAAATAAATGGATTCCTTTCACAATAGCCTTGATTGGTTGCTTTGTGGGCTTTATTGGCTATTGGGCCCAATAACAAGGAAATTCAATTAGTAAATAGATAATTGGATATTTGAGAAAAGAAATATGTAGAAACCTCTAGAAGGAAAATCCAAAGAGGATTTCGTGCCTCTTGGGTTCCTTGGATTCCAAGGAGTCCAGAGTAGCAAAAAGAAAGCAATGAGGAAAGAAAAGATTAATTCAATATTTCTTTTTGAAGAAAGAAATTGATAATAATGGAAACATGTTGAAAATAAGAGGAAAAAGGTATAATTGAATGATCCTTTGTGGAATTTCGTGTTCCAAGAATTCCTAATGATAAAAGGAATACCAAATGAGGAAAATAGAAGAGGAATAAAGAGAAAATATCAAAGTTTCAAAATAAGGAAATAATGTGAGTATATAATTAATGTATTAAGTGATATTGCTAAAAAGAAAGCAATTGCTATTAAGGGAAAATAGAAATTCGTTCCATGGATTAAAGGGAAAGAATAAAGGGGATAAGAAAGAGGAAAATTGAATTCCTAATAGCAAAAGAAAAGGAACATAAAAGGTTTAAGAGAGAGTAAAGGGTTTCTTCTCCTTGAAGAAATAGGAGTCCTTATGGGAGTAGGACTTGTCCCCACTTAGAAGGCCACGTTAGGGCATACATGGACTCCCCTATATAAAGGGGTATGCCCTTGGGTCGAATAGAGAAAGATACCATGGTTTTCTCTCTCTCTCTCTCGTTTTCTTCTTGTTCTTTGCAAAGAAACCCTAACCCACGACTATGGCTCTATTCCGGAGCAGCTAGGGGACGCCAAGGAGGTGGGTTAGATGCCCTTTGATCCCACGACAACATCATAAGAAAGAGGCCATCATTCCGTGCACTAGGAGCTTGCGCCACACCCGCTGGGCGCTGCAAGTTACCTATAAGTTGCAGTCACTGTGCACTGCTGTTAGGTTGGTTAAGCCGCAAGTTGGGCGGCTCCCCAGGTGCGACGGAAGGCGGCGGCGCTAGGGCACCCACTGGTGGAGGTCCTCGAGCCCTCAGGGAGGTAGGGCGGAGCTCCGAAGGGCTGCAGCAGCGGCCGCGCTAGGGCACGCGCGAGGAAGGAGAAGGCAAGTGTCGTTGGACACTTTTGCCCTTCCGTGAGCTGAAGACTATCTGACTTAACCGGGGCAAAGTAGTAATTGCGTTATATTTGCAAACAGCCATCGTGCATGGGAAAGGATGACGTGGAGCCATATGATTCGCCGATAGGTACCTTACTTTGTTAAAATTGTAATTAATTCTAGAGAGCTCGGATTAAAACAAGTTATATATGAATTTTGATCAGAAAAACACAAGGAATCCAATAAAATTAGTTTTATAGCATGAATCTGATCATAGTTCGAAATGTAGTGCAAATTATCATCTTTAATGAATTAAAGGTTAAGAAACCCTATTTTGAAATGAATAAAGTATTTATTAGGGTTTAATGGATCATTAGAGTTGATATTAACCTGTTAAATGAATAAAGGAACATTATGTTCAAAAAGGGAGACCTTTGCACGTGATTAGTCTAAATATGCTTGAAATGTGAAAAGCACATAAAGTTATCATCTTTAATGATGTAAATAATGAAAAACCCTTAGATTTGATTTAATGTTGTTCGATGGATAATTCAAGCCAATAATAACCTATTGTTGATAAATGTGAAGATGGAATCTAAAAATATAATCTTTTACTAAAATTGGTTTAATTTAGGGTTTCATGCATGAATATGCATTAATGAGCTTGAAAACTCTTATTTGGATGAATATGTCTTTTAATTGTTTTAATTGTTCAAATCTATAAATAAATAGGGATATGATGACCTTAAGCCAATTTGAGTATAAAATACTATAAAAATGGATAGTTGAGCAATTAAGATTCATCTAAATGGAAAAGGGTTTGTTGACCTAAAAGGGATAAAGTTTGAGAAATTGATCTAAAGCATCCTAATGAGACTTAGAAACCTTAGAAAGGTGTCGCAAGTCAATAAGGAGTTGTTTGGGATATGCTTGTGACAATTAGACATTATACATGTTTTCAGGATCAATGTTTGCTTGATTGATTGATTGGCTTGCTTGATTGGACATCTAGTTGGATTTGGATAAATTGTTGCTTGAGATCTCCAAGACAGGTATGTGGTTACTTATGAATAACCGCTTAGTTTTCCGATGGTTTCTTGGACGTTTAATCGCATTAAATGCAACTAAACTGCTTGGATGTTCATATTGCAATTATAAAGTGACTACGACTATCACTTAATGTATATGCCTACAAACTCAGATCCTGGTTCTCTCTGTGGCATTATAACTAACCTAGTACATGGCTGCCTATGGGTAGGTCCATCAGGTTAGAGAAAGGCCTAGTACATGGCTACCTATTGGGTGGGTCCATCAGGTCTATGGATGACCTAGTACATGGCTACCTATTGGGTAGGTCCATCAGGTCTATGGATGACCTAGTACATGGCTACCTAGTGGGTAGGTCCATCAGGTCTATGGTTGACTTAGTACATGGCTACCATGGAGGTAGGACCATCAAGTCATAATGAGTTAGATATTGGGCTATCTTTGGATAGTGACATGCGACTCTATTACCTAAAAGAGAGGTGATATTCATGTCCACTGCAGGGACAGCCCAGAGTTCGAGAATATGTATGGATTGAGTTGTATGGCTTAAAATGTAATCTTGATTGTTAAATGATTAATTGAATGATTATATTGTTAACATAGTTGAGCATTATCTGTTTCCTCCACATACCAGCTTCGGCTGACCGACGTTTTGTTTGTCGGCGTTTTAGGTACAATGAAAAGTACAAACAATAAAGCAACACCTTATGAATTCAAGAATTAAAGAACAAGAAGGAATTAGATAGAATAGTTCAGCTGAGGTTAGAAGTTAGTTTGTTCCCAACTTTTCAAGGTATGCAAAGAAAAATTTTATTACCATTTTCAGTATAGTCTGTTAGAATTCAATAATTGTTTATGGTTATATGTCGAACCTTTGATCCGGGATTAATGGGTGCGGCTTCAACCTCTTGGTCTGCCTTAATTGGGGGTTATCGGGAGGTGGGGTCGTAACATATACTCTATGTATGTATCAATGGAGGGGGAAGTGATATTGTAGCAGTTGTAGTGGGTGCATCCTCATCTTGATCAAAACTAGAGAGATCAAACTTTGAATAAATCCTTATTTGTCAAAGTTATAGTCTCCAAGTTAGGAAGTTCAATGAATTGATCATCATCAAAGAACTATCTGAATTTGGTATCATCATTGGCAACCTGAACAAGTAAACTAGAGGAAACAAGCAACTATATGAAAACTAGGTTCTTTCCAGATGCAACCTCCAAACCTATAAAATTAGCATTGATCTTTCGGGCAATGTGGGTGATCAAACCCCCAATCATGATATTGCCTGATGACTTCTTCTTGATTTCAAAGACTTGGTGAAAATGAAATATCCTACATTGATTTTATAGTCATTTACCATTGCCCACAGAAATAAAGGGTCCAACTTTCCACATACTCCTTGGGTTTCCTTTTTTTACAAAAAAGTTATGCTAAGAAGATGATGGACATAATGAAAGATGGGATTATGAATGTGTGTTGTCATGTCCTTCTTCGCATCGTGGATGTTATCATCTATTAATTTTCTCTCAAAAACATCACAGTTAAATTGTGAAGGATAAGCTAAGCCACCACCATAGTGACATTAAAATGACTCAAAGAATTGTTTGAAGGTTAACTAGTATTTTTTACCCAAAAGATGGAAGAATATGATAGAAAATGGCTCACGGGGATATTTGGGGTCAATCTCAACTCTCAATGTAGTCAGAAACTCATAGGTAAGCCTAGGGTAAGTTTGTCTCACCATGCAACAAGTATACCTGAGTCTGAGCTCCTCTAGAAGACCTAGAACCTTGTCTTTGAATCACAATGCCTTCATTGTTTTCTCACAAGTGAAGCACGTAGGGAGAACCCTACGATCGATCAACCTTTGGTAAGTGGTGTATTCGGCCTTTGAGACTCTGAATTGAGTAGTGGAGACGCATCTTGGGGCTGAATAAGACCTCTCCCCCAGCGGTATTTTGACACTTTCTTAATTGGTGCCATTGGTTGCCTACTTTGTGTTGCAGGAACAAGGGACACGACATGTTAAATGAAGGACATGATGTGTCTTTTGTAAGGATGAAGGATGATCTGAACAATGGGACACAACATGTCTAGGAAGACACATGTCGTGTGTTTTGCGAAGAAGATGATTTTTAGGTTAAGGGTGAGGTGGTGTCATGGCATGTAGGCTTTGTTCACACCATGTATTATGTACTGGAGGTGAGATTCATGTCAAGGATGACCTAGATCGAGTGAAAGAAAAAGGGGGGAACTTGCCAATTTTTACTACAGACGATGGTGGTGCTTGGCAAAATCGGGTGCGGCTGATCGGTAGCATTGGGGACAGATATGTGAAGGTGGTGGTGAAAATTTGGTTATCGGTGTTTCTTGGATGTAGATCGGTGGATGAGCAGCATGAGGCTATCAGATTTGGTTCCATCCTTAATGGTTTCTCACATGGTGGCGAACGACAGCAAGAGACGAAGATTGGAGATAGCGGTGGTGATAGGATCTGAGAGATTGAGAGCTAACACAGTTGTTGGGTGGCACACGTCGTGTGAATGATTGAAAAAGTAAGTATGGTGGTTGGAAGTTGGAGCTAGTAACCTTGTTTCTGATTTGTGAACACAGTTAGTGCTTTGAAGTACACGACGTGTGCCCTTTTTATTTTTATTTTTCTTGGTGAGGACAGGGTGTGTCAGAATAAATGTACGACATGTCTATTTCCAGTGAGAGCCTCCTCATGTAATGCACATCATATGTGAATTTACACATGTCATGTGACTTTCTAGCAAACCATCTGATGTCTCCAAGATGATAATGACATGTTGTGTTTCCATAAAGACACAGTGTGTATGTTTCTAAAAGATAACTAGCATTCAAGGACTTAGCAGACATGTTATGTGTAAATTTCCACATGTCATCTGACTTTCCAACAACGCACTTGTGGAATGACACATATCGTGTATTAAAATGGACTCGTCGTGTGTTCTAGAGATTTGATTGAATCGTTATCTTGTGAGTGGAGACACATTGTGTGATGTGTTTCATACACTGTGTCTCATCAAATATCTACATAATTTGATTTTCTTTTCTCAACTCTTGCAGTGACGATGATATATGCTCACAAGAGTCTAAATCATTACATTCATTCATAGAAATTTTATTTTAGGAAAGAAAATGTTATTGAGCTAATGTTGGTAACGAAATATATCCCAAATGTGGGGTCAAATCCCATAAGGTCCTCTATTTTGAGTCCAGAATGAAACTGTAAATAGAAGCATCAAGCATTTAAGAGGGAGAAAGAGGCTCCCCTGTCTATCTTCCCTCCTTCAATGTATAGTTTGCAGTGTTGGTCATTAACTTTGAATGAGACTTCTTTTCCTTATATCTCCACAGTTCCATAGAGGTAGACTTTCAATACTAATAAGGAGGAGGACCACTTAGAACGCAACTTTCCTGGAAAAAAATGAGCTTGGAGTTAAATAGCAGCACTAGATCTCCTTCTTTGAAATCTTTGGTATGAATCCTTTTATCATGCCATCTCTTTGGTTTCTCCTTATAGATCTTGGTGTTTTCATATGCATATGTCTTAGGTCTTCTAGTTCTTGGAGCTGTAGAATCCTTCTTTTTGCTCCTTTATTCATATAATAGTTGAGAAATTTAATTGCTCATAATGCTCTATGCCCAAGTTCTACATATAGATGACAAGACTTTCAATAGACAGGTTTGAATGGAGTCATACTGATAGGTGTCTTGAAAGTTGTCCTATAAGACCACAATGTGTCATCTAATTTCAATGCCCAATCTATTTTTGAGTTAGAGACTGTCTTTTCTAATATTGCCTTCAATTGTCTATTTGATATCTCAACTTGCCCTGAAGTTTGTGGATGGTATAGTGTAGAGATGTTATGCTGGACACCATATTTACTCAGTTGATTGTTGATTTTTTTCTCATTTAAATGACTTCCTCCATCTAAGATGAATGCACTTGGAACCCCAAATATCAAAAAAATAATATTCAAGAATAGCTTCATCATTGATTTTGCATCTAGAGCTTGAGTGGGAATAGCCTCTACCCACTTTGATACATTTTCACATGCCACTGGGATGAACTTGTAACTATATGAAGAGGGAAATGGGTCCATATAGTCTATGCCACACACATCAAAAACTTCAATCTCTAGATTTTAGTTTAGTGGCATCTCATCCTTCTTTGAAATCCCTCCCGATCTTTGACACTTATCACAGGCTTTAACAAATGCATGTACATCATGGAATAGGGTTGTCCAATAAAAACCTACTTATAGAATCTTAGTTGAAGTCTTGTCTGCTCCAAAATGTCCTCCATAAGGAGAGGAGAGACATTCTGAAATCACACTTAGGATCTCCTCATTGGAAATGCATCTCCTGATCAGTCCATCAGTGCATTTCTTAAATAATAGGGGATCATCCCAATAGTAAAATTTGACATCATGAAGGAACTACTTTTTTCTATTGATAGGTGACATCAGGAGGTAGACATCCAGTGACTAGATTGTTTATGAAGTAGGCAAACCATTGTGTCACATGTGAGTGTATCGCATATAGCTTCGCAATGGGTAGATTTTCATCAATAGGATCCTTGTCTGTGACACTTGTGGAGAGGCGTGAAAGGTGATCAACTACATCATTTTATGTCCCCTTTTTGTATTTGATTTCCAAATCAAATTCTTGTAACATCCACATCCAATAGATATGATGGGGTTTTACATCCTTCTTTTTCATGAGGTATCTAATTGCAGCATGATTTGTATAGACAATGACTATAGACCCCACAAGATATTTTTGGAATTTATCAAAAGCATAGACTATAGCAAGCATTTCCTTTTTTTTAGTGGTATAATTTATTTGAGCATCATCTAAGGTCTTGATTTCATAATGAATAGAATCAATCTTATTGTCACACCTTTGTCCTAAGACTGCCCCTTTGGCATAATCACTAGTATCACACAAAATTTCACAGGATCACTCTAGTCCAGTGGTTGAATGATGGGGGCTGAGATAATAGCATCCTTCAATATCTGGAAGGTTGTTTTACAATCTTCATTGAATATGAATTCAGCATCTTCAACTAACAAGGAGAAGAGAGGTTTGTAATTTTTGAAAGTCTTTAATAAATCTTTTATAGAACCTTGCATGTCCCATAAAGCTTCAAACTTCTTTCATTGTTGTTGGAGTTGACATCTTCTCAACATATTTAACCTATGTTATATCAACCTCAATCCCTTTTCTTGGAATGGTGTGACCAAGTACAACCCCTGATTGTACCATGAAATGGCACTTCTCCCAATTGAGCACAAGTTTGACCGGTTTACATTGTGCAAAACTTTAGTTACATTCAACAAGCAATCATCGAAGGAATTAACATAAGCACGGAAATGACCGACAAAAATTTCCATAATCATTTCTAAAATCAGAAAATATGGCCATCATGCATCTTTGGAAAGTAGTAGGCACATTACATAACCCAAAAGGCATTTTCCTATAAGCATATGCCCCATAAGAGCATATGAAGGATGTTTTTTCCATATCAGGAGTATATATAGGAATCTAAATGTACCCTCGAAATAGAAAAAATAAGAGTGATTAGTAACTCTCTCTAACATTAAGATAATGAAGGTAGGGGGAAATTGTCTTTTCTTGTGGCTTTATTTAATTTTCTATACTCAATACACATTCGCCGCCTAGTTGCTACCCTTATTTGAATCAATTCATTATTGTTGCCTTTCATTATAGTGGTTTTTCCCTTGTTAGGTAGAACATGAATAGCACTTACCCATGGGTTGTCACTGATAGGATATATTATCCCTGCATATTTTAGCTTAAATATTTGCTTCATAACAACTTCTGCCATGTTTTGATAAAGCCTTCTTGGTGTTTTTGTGCTTGTCTTATCATCTTCTTCTAGGGTATGTGGTGCATGTAATTCAAGGGTTAATTCCCTTGAGGTCATCAATGAAATGACCTATCACATCTTTGTACAATCTAAGTTCTTTCAACAACTTACCTTCTTGTTCTTGAGACAAATCAGCATGTATTATAGTAGGGGGAGAAAAATATGGGTTCAAGATAGCATACCTTAACCCCAGTGGGAGGGGTTTAAAGTTTTATCTTTTTTCTGGTGTAGTGGTGGTGTCACTTACCACCTTCTCAGTTGGTACTTCATTAGATGATGAGTGTGATGCATCTTTAGAATTTTCTTCATTGAGAACAACATTCACTCTTCTTTGTTCTCTTCACCTTCAAGATCATCAAAAGCTTGTTTAAGATTGCTCTTGTCTTCTTCTAGCTAATTATCAATGTTATCTATCAAATAAAGATATTATTTAGTGTTGGGTGCCTTCATAGAATCATAGATAGATAATACTAGATCTTCCTCTCCAACTCAGATAGTTAATTTCCATTCGATAATATCTACAATACAGCCTGCAGTCCAGAGAAATGGTTTTCAAAAAGGATTGGATTTTCTAGATTTTCATGCATGTCTAGGACAACAAAGTCACAAGGAATTTAGAGCATCCCTATCTGCATAGGAATGTCTTCAACAATCCCTCTAGGATATTTAATTGAAAGATCAGCTAATTGTATTTTCATTGAGGTTGGTTTCAAATCCCCAAATCAATTTTTTCCCAAAAAGAAAAAGGAATCAAGTTGATGCTAGCACCAAGATCAACTAAGCCTTTGCCAAAAGTTGATTCTCCCATTTTGCAAGGGAGAGTCAATGCACCTAGATCATTGAGTTTTTTGGGTAAATGATTTTGAATGATATAGCTTATTCTTTTAGATAGCATCATTGTTTCATCTTGGTCGGTCCTCCTTCTCCTCGTGAGAATGTATTTTAAGAACTTGACCTAAGAGGACATTTCAGATTTCCTTTTTGAAGGCGGTAAGGATCCTCCTATCACTACTCCACTTCTTAGCATCACGGACTTACATGTCTCTTTAGGATTCATCTCTGGATGACTAGGCAAGGAGCCAAAAGGTGTTCTTTGATTGGACAAAGCTTTTTGAACAATATGGTTCTCCAACATCTTAGTATCAATAGTAATGGCATCCACCTTAGAGGGAAGTTGTTGGATGGCATCTTTCATAAGCTGACCATGTTGGCGGAATTCCTCATTTTGTTTCGATTGAAATGAAACAAAATCTTCAAGAAGAGACTCCAAAATGGATTTTAGTTGTTGTTGTTGGTGGTTGAAGTTTCTATTGACATTATTGTTGAAACATAGAGGATTATTTCCCATTGGTGGCTTGTTCCCCACATGCAATGGTTGTTGACATTGATCTTATTAAGGATTTTGAAAATTGTTGTTGCGATAGGATAAGCTTGGATGATCACGCAAACCTAGATTATAGGTATTGGAATATGGATTCCATAGTTGTTTGTCTCAAAAACTTCATATCCCATTGCATTGCTCCACATTCTCCTCAGATGGGATGAAAGAAGCATAACTTGAAGAAGCTACTTGTCCATGGATTCACTTACATCACATATCCGATTTAATAGTTGACATGGTTGAGCACTCAACCTTTCAAACTTTTGTGTCAAGGTATCTACCTTTGCTGAAATTAGATCGATGGCATCAATAACATGGACACCTACTTGTTTCTCAGAAGAAACAGAAGATGAGGGTGTCTGATTACTCCTTTCAGAACTAAAATTGGCAATAATTGATTTCCATGTCTTTGATTATAGCATAGGCCTCCCTCTAAGATTTGTTCATTATAGCTTCGTTTGCTGCAGCATCTATAGACATTCTGATGTTATAGTAAAGTCCATTATAGAATGTTTGAAGAAGAAGCCAGTTGGTTAGACTATGGTGAGGATAAATATGTTGAAGGTATTTGAACCTTTCCCATGTATCATACGGAGTCTCTCCATCCTATTGAGAAAATTTAGTCCATTATCTTATCAACTGATTTATTTTTCTTAGTGGGAAGTACTTAGCTAAGAAGACTTTAAGAAGTTCATCCCAACTGTTGATGGAGTTTATTTGCAAATAATAAAGCCACGCCTTGGCCCTATCCCATAGAGAAAATGGAAACAATAGTAGGCATATACCATCAGGAGCAATGACATTAATCTTGAAAGTATTCATATATTGAAAAAATTCAACTACAAGAAGGTGTGGGTCTTCCATGGGAGTCCCTCCAGAGTAGTTTTTTTGAATCATTTGCATAATTTCCATGTTGATGAAGAAGTTGTTCGCCTCGATCAGTGGGCTATTGATAGATCCATTTATGTTGATTGTAGTTGGAACAGTGAAATCCTTGAGAGAACGGTCATCTTACATGATTGGATCTTGTCTAACTGGTGATTATGGAAGTGAAGAATGAAGTGATGATGGTTGAGAGTCTTCCAAGTTTGAAGAGTCTTCACTCCTCCTTGCTCGTCTATGACTGCTATGAGTTCATTCAATTTCCAAGTCTAGAAACAAAGATGGTTGAAGACCACTGTAACGCCTGTGCCCACTTCCCAAGGCTCTAGTAGGATTTCAGGAATGACGACTGGCCCCAAAGACCACCACTAGCCTTAACTGCATGCTTTAATCTCACTCACGCGCAAGCCAGGATCAACTTCCCAACTGGTCACCCATCCCAGTACTACTCCAAGCTGAGCACGCTTAACTATGGAGTTCTTTAGTGATGGGCTCCCGAAAAAGGAGGTGCACCTTGGTGATATGAGTAGTCCAATCATTCCTTTTAAGATCATGTTATCCGAGGCCTAAAATCCTGAGACGTTATAATCTCCCCCAGTTAGACTCTTGATGTCCTCATCAAGGCTTAACTATATGGCCTCATAATATTTCCCCATTTTAGTGCAAACCCAACATGGCCCATGGACACCCAGCTCCCGATCACGGAATACCAGCACAAGGGTGGCTACATCACCATGGATAGCCCTTTCAGACATGCCTGGACCGTACGACTCAAGACTGACATGCCACATGCCCATGTGGGCCCCACACCTACTGGAGGGGAATTGTCTCTGATACCATTTGTAACGCTCGGGCCCACTGCCCAAGGCTCTAGTAGGAATTCAGGAATGACGACTGGCCCCACAGACCACCACTAGCCTTAACTGCACGCTTTAATCTCACTCTCGCGCAAGCCAAGATCAACTTCCCAACTGGTCACCCATCCTAGTACTACTCCAAGTTGAGCACGCTTAACTATGGAGTTCTTTAGTGATGGGCTCTTGAAAAAGGAGGTCCACCTTGGTGATATGAGTAGTCTAATCATTCCTTTTAAGATCATGTTATCCGAGGCCTGAAATCCTGGGATGTTATAGATACCATGGAATGGTAGTCAGAATCAGCTCTCATAGTGATAGTGGTGGTTGTGGTTCTTAGACCTAAAGTCACTACGCTCATTACATGTCGTTCATTGTACTTTGATGTTATCCAGCATAACCTTGAATAAGGGTTGCCATAAAGGTGATGCTCAGGCACTCTGTGACACATGGGGATTGAGTGTGAGTGATGTAGATGGGATTTGTCCCTCCTATAGGAGATTGATATCCAGGCCACTTGATAAGCAAGACTAAGAAATGTATGGCCATACCCTTGTGATTCAATATGTGATATGTGAACTCACATGCATCTTAAACAGTCTTCTCTAGATCAAAGAACATGGTTTGAACATTGAGATGATGACAATTCCATGTCTAGAGTTCAATTTAGATATTAGAGACAAAGGAACTATATGATCACGGTAAAACTAATCACATATTGTAGGTTGAAGTTGTTCTCCAACTTTCCGAATTACTTGGGTAGAAATGATGTGTTGCTAGATACCGCTCATTGCTTATGATGTCGTAAATTGGTTATGGACATTCATTGATAATGTAAATTGGGACCTATAGGGTCATACTCATAGGATGCACATGGAATAGGATTTTATTCATGAATGATGTTTAAATTGATTACAAAAAGTGTTTAGGTGTAAACAACACTGGCTGAAAATTGACTAACTGGACTCTGAACCGACCGGTTCAAGTGTTCAACCGATCGGTTGGAGTGTCAGGTCAATTAGAAACAATAATTGGTCGACTGTTTTCTTAAACTAGACGTGTGAAATGACCATTTCACATATGAATCGACCATTTCACTTACAAAATGATAGTTTCAGTAGTGAAATGATCATTACAACCATTTTATGATGTGAGTTGACCGGTTCATCATTTGGGTTTTCTAGTTCAGTGATCAATTTGATTGGATCAAGGATTGATTTTGATGTCATGATTGTGCATTAATCGCATATTGAATGTCAATTTGATTCTAAAGTGGAAAGCTAAGGAGTCGACTGGTTCAAGGCTTGAGCTGACCGGTTCACCTCTAAACTGACCAATTGGATAGTGAACCAATCAGTTCATTGTTCGTAGTTTCTATGAAATTCATGAATTCTATCTCTTAACTCCCAGATTGACTGGAAACATGACCTTGGCCTCTCCTATAAATAGAGGGATACTAGGGGCTTCCCAGACACAATAATAAGATCTGACAATTGTTGTCCTCTCTGGTTGTACTAACTAGAGAGCCCCGACCAAGTCCTACCTATCAAAGGGAGGGATAGCAAGGGAGAGACAATTGGAAGAGTGAATGAACTCAAGAAGGTTGACGTTAGAAAGGAAAACTCCTTTCCATTGATTTTAGTAGCACAACATGGAGTTCTTGGTGGTCTGCATGGACTACTCTAGAGGCAAGGTGGTTTCACCCGTTAGGAGGACACCATCAACCACCATCCATGGTGATGAAACACGAGGTCATAGATGATGACTGCCCGAGTGCTTCTCAGAGAAGAAGAACTCTACAACTTGAGAGGTGCATGCCACTACAGTAAGAGTTGTCACTAGACTTGCACCAAGACTAGGTATATCTCATGAAACCTTCTCTCCTAGATACATTGTTGATGATGCGATCTTCTAGTTAAGGAGTCGAGTAATTATAAAAAAAAGTGCACTACCTTATTTGTTTCCCCAATTTCCTAATGGTTAGGACCATGCAGATCTGTCCTCTTTGGAATCAAATCCCATGGATTAAACTTTCTAAGATCCCATGGTCATCGGTGATTCGTAGGTCCTTGTTGAATCATCTAATGTATTTTCAGATTGGGTCTTTTCTGAGATCACATGTGCTTCATTTGGTATCCACAAGTACATGATTATTTTGTCATGGATCATGATTGTCATGGAGCATTACTAATCAGATCATGTCCCAAGGTATGAAACAAATAATTAGCACCACTTTTATATTTTAAAGGAGGTTTACAAGTTGCTAAGATAAGATGCGGAGATCATGGGGATACTCCCCATGTCTAGACAAGGAGGAATGACTCAGACATGATGAAAGTGAACAAAGTCTAGAATATGAAAATATTGGATCTTAGATCTGAGATAGAAGATGTGCTTTTTCTTTAGAGTTCCCCTCATTTTATAGGTGAAAGGAGGGGGAGGAAACCCTTGAGATAAATCCTAGTAGTTGTTTAGGTTTCCTGTCATGGGATCTTATTCACTCGACTGGAGTATTTATTTGGATACCAAAATTTGCTTCATGTTTGAGTCAATGGCATGGGTCGAGTGACTACAGGATGTGAGTTGCTCGACGAGATTTAATATTTTTCTTTAGTTCAAATTTCTTTACCATTTTAATTGACTTTCTTAACTAGGTTGAGGGTGTGAGTTTCCTGGTTGGTAGACATGAATCAGTCGATTGGCATCAATCATGTGCCCTAATCTAGTGTGTGCATCTGAAGAAGTGAATCTTCTCAAGGTTTTAAAAATTGATGAATTGAGCGACTATAGGATGTGGGTCAGTCGAGTGGCGTTCTGGGAGTAGAATCCAAGTGTAGATGAAATGGATGATGGGGAGATGGAAGTTTGGGATTTTAGGTCTCTGAGTCTGGGCCTTTTGGGGCTTTGAATGGGTTGAAGGTATCCTTTAATCTTCATGTGTCTTGGGCTTGGACCAAAATGCAAAAATAAAACCAATGAGAATTCAATAAAAGGATAAAAATAAAGGAAATTGCAATTAAATCATGAAAAAGAAGGAAAAGAGATAGAAAAACCTAAATAATGTGATAAAAGGTGATGAATATGCATTCATAAAAATACCTTGAACTTATTCGTTGCTAGTCCTGAGAAACACAAAATCATAGACACCCACCAATTATACTATCATCCTGTTCACCACACTCGCATAGCACTACATTGTTCTCACCACCTTTTCAAGTCCAAGCACCCAAATTTCTTAGAGCCACAAAAACACAATTTCTATCATTCTTCACTCAAATTATGCTTCACAACTTGCTTCTATTTTGAAAATTTGCAAAGAATTAGAAGTTATATCCCTTTAGTCATTGGTACTCTCACATGTTTCTATAGAAAAAATTACACAAGACTAGGGTTCAAGGATTCGATGGGGTTATGTAGATTCCTCTAGGCACAAAAGTGGGGTGAAAGGAGGTATGGAAGGAAGCACTCTCTCCTCTATTTGACTTGATACCTTTTATTTCTTTGTTTTCAGTTATGTTGACCACATGTTTTGGTGTCATCTTTAGCATATTTTCTTGATGGTATGGCCCTACTAAATTTACGAGGGGTATGGAAGAAGTGGAGAGGGGAATATGGGGGTGTGTCACCCCAAACTTGGAGTTTGGCACATTTTCCTGGCTTTTTTATTCTTTTTTTTGTGGATGGAGACATACGAAGGTGGAGGAAGAAGTGCAGAAGAGACTGATCTTGTTTTTTCTTGTTTTTCAGAATTTCAGTGCCTTGGGAGTATTATAACATCATATCAGACCATTCTAAAATAAGAAAAAATCCATAACTTCACAAGTTAGTTCCATAGTTCTCATAAAGACACCTTGTGTTTTGGTTCCTAACTATCCTTTTCAGGCTTATCAAATCTTCTGAGAATAGTGCTAAATTGAGGTCTTAGATGATAAATGGTTTTTAACAAAAATGTTGTTATGATAATGTTGCATGGGATTCACTTTCATTAAGAGATTACATTGACTACAATCATATCAACTATATGGTCGACTAGATAAGATCCATAACTAAGGAAGAAAAAGGAAAGCTTTAAAAAATTTAAAGCTAAATAACATAATTAAAATTTCAAGAAAAATAAGATAGAGTGGGTGGAAGGGAGACGTACCACCCACCTCCACGCCAAACTTCAAATTTTTCTGATCTTGAACAAAAACTTAAATTCAGAATGGAGGGAAGAATTTCTCTAGAGTCACCTGACGGCCCTGGTAGCTCAAAAACTGTCTAGTTGAAGGGAATGTTGATAAGGGTTGGAACTTTGAACAGAGGATCTTCATCATACACCTAATGATTGGATGGTTGTGGAAGCTTAAAGGGGCTTTCTAGTTGGTAAAAATGGTGTTGTTTTCACCACACAATCCCTCAAGTAGGATCCATAAATCTTCCTTCATTAGTGGAGGCTTTGTTGCATTGTGTTGTCTTCTTGCGCAGCGGCCTCTTTTTCTCTTGTATCGGCCTGCATGGCCTCTCTTTGACAAGCAAGGGCTTGTTCTACCTCAGAGTTTGCTTCCTCCTTGCTTGCAAGGTGTAGTTCTTCATATTTCTATATGAGGTGTAATATTATTTACAGATGGAACATTCTCAATGTTTAACTTGTATGAAGACATCTTGGGTCACTCCAATATATCATGATAGGTGGATCCACATCTCACACATTGCACAATCCGTGGAGCAAGGCACTCCATTTTTTTGAAACAAAAGAAAATGTTAGAAAAAAATTTTGAAAACAAACAGAAAAACAAAATTACAATATATATATAGAAATTATAAAACAAACTAAAAATAAATAAAAATAAACTAAGAAATTATAAAACAAACTGAAAATTATAAAATAAAATAAAAATTACAAAACAAAACTAAAATTAGTTGATTCTAGAGGTAAGATTGAATATCAACAAGTATGAGATTTGTAGAAAAAACATACTACTTGAATGGAAACTCCATAGAATGAGGAGTTACAATACTGGAATGGGACTTGATAGGAAAGAAAAAGAGAAGGGAAAGGTAAAAGGTGATAATGATCCTAATTATTTAGGGTGGTTTCTATTCAAGAACACACCATTTGTTGTCCACGGAAACGGCGCCAAAATTTGATGTGTCATTGTGAGCACACAAAATTCACCAGAGAAAAAATGTCTCAGGAGTTTAACATTAGATAGCTGACAAATCCACTTGAAAACATATGTATTTATATAGTACTTAAGGTATCGATCCATAAGGATAGAGTGTCAAGAATTAAATTGCATCAAACTTGCAAAGAATAGAATTAAAAAAAAAAGTTGAGAGAATAATTAATCTAGAGCAAGAAAGTTGTTGAATTGAAAGGGCAAAAATCAAAAGGGCTAGAATTAAATTGCAAGAATTGGAAGTAACTTAACAATAGAATGTAAAATGAAGAGTAAAAGAGTATAAGGAATCAACCAGTTAAGATAATTCATACTTTATAATTTATCAGAAGTTTGGGTTTCATTACCGCAAACTCCATAATTAAATTATCCACTTTTAGGTTCCTTTTAGATATTTAGAGGTTAGGACCATGGAGATCTATCCACTTTGGAATCAGATCACATTGATGAAAATTTCTATGGTCCTATGTTCATTTGTGATCCATAGTCCTTTATTCAATCATCCAATTTATTCTCATAATGGGTCTCTTCTGAAATCACATGTGTTTCATCTGACGACCACAAGTCCATGATTATTTCATCATGGATCATGACTGTCATGGAGCATGACTGGTTAGATCATGTCCTAAGGTATCAAATGGATAATAAACACTTCTTTAATGTTAGAAGGGATTTTTACAAGTTTTTAAGATAATATATGGCAATCATGGGGCTACTCCCCATGTCCCAACAAGGAGGAACTACTCAGACATGATGAAAGTGAACAGAGGCTAGAATATGAAAACATTGGATCTAAGATCTGAGATACAAGAGATGATTTTTTTAGAGTCCTCCTCTTTTTATAGGGGAAAGGAGGGGGAGAAAACCCTTAAGATAAAGCCTAGTGGCAACTACGACTGCCTATCACTAGATCTGAGTCATTCAACTGGCTCTAATCTTTTTCTTTAGGTCAAAGATTCTTGACTATTTTAATTGAATTTCTTAATCGGGTTGGGGGCGTGAGTCACTCACTTAGTGTACATGAGTTGCTTGATTGGCATCGAGCATGTGCCCTGAAGAAATGAATCTTCTTAGGATTTCAAAAATCAACAAGTCGAGAAACTAGAGGATGTAGGTCGCTCAACGGGCATTCTAGGAGTAGAATCAGAATGTATCTGAAGCGGATGAATGGGATATGGAAGTCTGGGATTTGGAGGTCTTTGATTCTAGGCCTTTTGGGGCTTTGCATAGGTGATGAATCCTCCAGATTCACCCTCTCAGTCGCCACTTCTAGGGACTTTGTGCCACATATCGACTGATCTACCCTTGTTTTGGTTTACTTTAAATATCTCTTCAGTTTCATGTAAATAATGCTTTACTAGTTCTAATTACCCTAGTTTTTCAATTTATTTGATCTTATCCCCCCTTACTCACTTTCCTTTTTCCCTGCAGATCACTCTCAACCATCTGATCGAGATCCATTCAGTTTCATCCATTCGGTCTTGACCACCATTCAGTCTTGATCCATTTGGTTTCATCCATTTGGTCTTGACCTCATTCGGTCTTGACCTCCATTCGGTCTTGACTTCCATTAGGTCTTGATCCATTCAGTTTCATCCATTCGGTCTTGACCTCATTCAGTTTTGACCTCCATTCAGTCTTGATCCATTCGGTCTTGACCTCATTCGATCTTGACCAATCAGTCCAAGACACATGCCAAGCCTATAAATAGAAGGGCAGAGGCATGGTCTTGGACAGCTTTCTCACTACGGCCCAAGGCTGCCGGACCGGGACCAGATCCAGAAGGCTGCTCCATTGTCAGCCCACTTCCACCATTTCTCTGCCATAGTTCCACCTCATTCTACTCGTGTAATCCTGGAGGTAGACACGAGAATCAAGGCGGAGAGATAGACATCATCGACCATGATGGAGCAATCCCGGAGACTGTGGTAATCTACACCGGGCTGTCATAGAACTACTCTTCTGCTCCGATGATGTTTTCTTTCTCTCTCTTCTCTTTCCTAGTTGCTCCCTCTATGAGGAGTGAGTAGTTTCATCCAGTGGGGAATGGGGACTATCCCCGCTGCCCATGTTTTGTAATATGTACTAAAAGATGTTATCTTTCCGATTCAATACTAAATCATTTCATACATGCTTGAATGTTGGTCGCGTTCTTGTATGCATCTATTGTCTTTCATTGTAGTTTGTCTATGACTGCTCTTGGGACTCGAATACCGATTTAGTGTTGGTTTCTAGTGTGTGTATCCATCGTGCATCCATTTCAGTATCTAGGAATGCTTCCCGAGGGATGGAGTAAACTCACCTCCATCGTTGCACTTCCGCACTATGAAATGGAATCAGTTGATGTATGGAAGTGCAACCTTGATGGTTCGAGGAACACATTCTGTGGAGGGAGTGGTGTAAGGTATTTGACCATTCGTCTGGGAATGGCTGAAATTGCAACACTCCCATGTTTCTCGTAGCTATTTCCTCGAAAGAGGGATAGTCTATAAGGATACTAATCGAATTGATGATTATCGCTCGCTTGTTAGTTTTCTGATGCACATTTCACGAGGTTGAGTAAGGTTCTCTCTTCATAGGATACATCTCTTCATTGACACGTAGACATGTACCGGATGAGAGTTACTCAACCCATGAAGGATGTGTGCATTACTCTTGTCCTATGAGACATCAGTATTGTATAGCATCCATGTATCTTGCTTGCAAGTCTTGCTATGATTGGTATAGGTACAATACATGTGTAGTGGTGGTGAAAACCCGCATCACCCCAGTGATCCATCATCATTTGCTAATCTTAGTTTTTAATCTTCAAACTAGTTTTTATTCTTGCCTTTGCTTTTGCATGTATTAGGTTAAATAACTCAAATCAAACTCTTGGTCTTAGATGGTTAACTTGGATCGATACGAAACGATAAAAAGACACTCAGATTCTTAACGTTGTCCTTTGGGTTCGATCCTAAATTTGTACTATGATAAGGCTTCCACACTCTTGTGGGGTTGGAGCATTTATCTAGCACCAGTGGTAGGTAAACCTAGAGAGAAAATCAACTCCCTAGGGTTTTTGGTGCATATTAGGACTTCCATTGGAAGAGTAATCTTTTGGTGTAAGTTCTAGCTCCATCAAAAAATGGCACCGTTGTCGGGGACAACAGTGTAAGAATCGTCTTTTTCAAATTCTGTGTCGATTTAGTTTTCTCTAGGGTTTTTCATTTTCTTTTCAAAAACCTAAACAAGTGAAGGACTTAATCTTGCATATCCTCTTGGATTTGAAGTGGTTGGTTAAACTTGATAAACTCGTTCTTTGATTTCAGGAACCAAATCTCTTCAAAATGAAGCAGTCAACACCACCAACTGTTAGATGTCAACTATGTGGTGACTATTCTCATTCATCAATTTACTGCTTCAACGCCCCTCCTCTCTATGTGATGGCTCTGCGTCAAGTAATCGTAAATTGTATAGCTGGGAAACTTAAAGAAGCCTCTTCATACAACTACGGATATAATGCAAATTATAATCCGTATCACCCTGGAAGCTACTATGAAATACCCAACTATGACGTATTTCAAGGCGTAGACTGCAATATAGGAGAAAACCAGGAAAACAATGCAGATCAATACTATGATGAGGAGAGCTATTATCATCATCAACCCAACGGGTGCAGTGAAGAGCCTTTTCATGAAGATCAACACACATCAATGGAAGAACTACAAACTTTACAGATATCGGTGTCTCAACAACTAGGTGATCAAACAGCCATGACCAAGAAGTTGATAGCCAATCTTGATCAACTTACACAATTTGTCAGCGCTTCTGACCAACATGTAGAACAACCACAAACTTCAACTAAGCACATCCCTAACCCACATGTTGACTATGATGATGATTATGAAATCATGTGGGATATGCCTTCCAATGATCTTCAAGCGTCAGTGCAGGGTGGGGAATCATCCTCAGAGCTAACAACTAAACTCAAAGATGATTTACTCATAACATCACAAGGGGAAGAATTATTTTTTGATCCAATGTCTGACTCGGATAATGATTCATGCACTATGCTCTCAGAGGGAAGGATGAGTAGCCAATATGGGGATTCTCTACAGTCAGGAGATCAATCAGAGATAAACTTCAACACTCACCTACCTTCTAACTTCATAAACCCAGATCCAACTATAGAGGAGCAATTAGAGATGATCAACTCCCTAAATGGCAAAATTTCTTCAACTTCAGCTATCTCTTCAATGAAGTCCATAGAAGAAGGGTTTATGTAATAAGAACTCTACACTCCTTCACAATCAGACTCAGAGGAATATGTGCCCGATTTGAATAAGGAGATATCTTTTATGCAAGAGACTCAACTAACTCCATTACTGTAACATGATCTCATTTATCCTTATGAAGAAATTTTTGATCATTCGGTTGATCTAGAAACAAACTTCGAGGATGGCACTGATCAAGATCTTGATCATGCTATTCTCACTGACCGTGATGATGAAAAAGAATCATGGGAGGAGGATGGGTCTCAAGATGATGAATCTATAACTGATACTTTCCATAAGATGACATCACCAGTGCTACCACCTCTACAAGAAGTCCAAACAGAGCCAGTTCTCAAACAAGACCATGATCTTTCTATTGAATCTCCTTCTAGCCACTTGAACGCGTCGATAGTGCACTATGAAGAGAAACATGAACCATCTCTTGATTTTAGAATGGATTATGATATTCATGTAAACTCTTGTAATGACAAAAAGGACCCGTGGGAGGACATCGAGCCACAAACATGTCCTTTTATAGCAACTCATGAAGAAGCTCCTCCTGGGCCACCACATAATCAAGAGAATGAGACACTTCCATTACCTACACAAGGTTTCATTCTTCCTATAGTGGCTCTTCTTGAGCACTTAATAGAATCGGAGGAGTACTATGAAGAAATGCTAGAACAACAACCTAGCTTAGAAATGGAGTATTCTAGTCCCAACATCGAAGAAATGAAGTCATCAGGAGATTCTAGTCTTCAAAACATCTTTTCATGGACTAATCCCTCCCTTGAAGAGATATCATTGGAACCTCTACCTAGTAATACCATGATTTCTTTAATTGAACAAGAGTTCATCCCACCATTTGAATCCTCTTCTAGTTACTTGAATGAATTAAGATTGTTCTATGAGGAAAATTCTGAACAAAATTCTAAAGAAAAGGATGTTGCTCTTATCAATTTCAACATTCATAAAGATGAGGTTGCTTCTCACAATAACTCCTCTGATGAAGAAACATCATCCTAGATACCATATCCTACACAAGAAAAGCCAGTTGACGAAATGAAGCCTGAACCGGATCCGCCACCCGATCCAGGACAGGAGGAAGTTCAAGTGGCTGACCCACTATCAACTACTCTGCATTTTGGAGAAAGGAGTTTTACTTTAAATTTCAAGGGTGAGCCACAACTGGAGGACACAAATAATCAATGCTTTGATTACTCACCTAGCCCTTAGAATATCCAAGCAACATAATTCAAGTGATAAATTGCAAACAATACCTCTCAATTGGGTAAATTGTAGAAAAGTCCAAAATGTGCATAAAATTGCATAACTTGCTCAAACAGTGTCCAAATTGGACCAAATTTGAAACTTAAGCTTGTCTTATGATTTCAAAGCATATCATAAGGTTATATTAGGGTTTATTATATTTCACCTCCCCCACTAATGGGGGAAGGACTCTGGATTCTTCTGGACGGACAAAGAGGCGAAAGAAATATGCATCCAAATCATCCAGAAAACCTGTTCGAGTTGCCACGACCACCCAGTCAACAGGTTGTTCAGGCCACTCCCTCGCTCTCGGAACCGTCTATTGTGAGACATCTTTGTTGGACCTTCTTCCAACTATGAGGACCATCTAGTTAACACTATGCAACCCTTCCCCTCCATCTCGAACCTAGTATTTGTTCAGAAATGAGCAAACTCATAAGTTTGAGGTGGAGGGAAGGTGGTATGACTCTCACTCCACCCTCTACCTTTACTTCTTTTTGTTTTTCTATTCTAAGTTCTTTTTCATAGTTTTTCCGCTTTATCATTTTTCTTCTTAAAATAAAAACTTTACCTAGTCGGCATTTGCTTTTCGAATCTTTTGTCATCACCTCTTTTCGTTGCAAATCCACAAGGAACCAATGCTTAAAACTAACTGATAAATGATTTCATCTTGTATAGTCTATGAACCCTAATGTCATATCCCCCATAAGAATGATAAGCCTCAATAAGTCTGAGATAGATCAAATGCATCGTGCCTCTAACTGAATAATGGATCTATTGTGTGGAATTCTCATTTGAAGTTCTACCTTGTCACTTTTTTAGCAGAGTGTGATGGAGAAAAGGAACCCGTCATATGGAATCTCTAAGCAAAGTGTATCATGATCCAAACTCTCTTCTATACTTCTTCCTTAATTTTCATACCTTTCCACCCACCAATCATGCTAAAGCTTTAAGTTTGGTGTGGTAGGCCACACTCCTTTCTAGTGAAAACTAGAACATTGTCGAACTTTAAGTTCGGTGTGGTGAACCACACCTCCACCAAACTCTAAGTTCGGTGTGGTAAACCACACCTCCGTCAAACTCTAAGTTCGGTGTGGTACACCACACCTCTTTTTCCAGTACCACTTCTTCCATACCCCTCAATACATAACAGGGGTGTATCACCTTCTCACTTTGCTTCAAAGAGTATACCATGATAATTGTCCACATACCAAGGTTGATGAAAAATCTACCTTGATTCCAAAAAGAGGCATGGCAGCCCAAATATACAAAAATCCAAAAAATACCCTCTCTCCTAAGCCAAGTGAGAATGAATAAAAGCCAGAGTGTGAATAAAAACATGAGAGTTGTGCCCTGAATAAGGATAACTGATAAAGGTTTTTCCTGGCCGGTACATTAGTTTCCTTCACAAAGGCAGATGTGTCGTGACCGGTAGTGAGATCCTAAGGCTACAAAAATGACCCCTTACCTCTTCTCAAAGAGGTAAGTTAGCCAAAAAGCCTTAAGCCAACCTATACACACTTCTGAGTTACCTTTAGAAAAAATTCGGGTGTAAGGCTAAGTCAACCAGAGTTGTGCACAAAACACTCAAAGTATCTCTTGAGGAATCCACCAATAATAAGAGTTTTGAATCGATCAGAGGAGAGACTCTTATCTCTTGATCACATCCCTTTTCTTTCCCTTTTCAACATACTGGCACCCCAATTTCCTCCATTTCAACCATTCTCTTAAAAACACCAGCGACGGATCATATACATGCTTGCTTGATTTTGTGGGTCCTTTCAAAGTCTCACAAAACTTTTTAGGCATGACTGATACAACAGAAAGTGAGAAAGAAATACTTTAGTAAAGTGAACTCAGAAATGAGGATATCATAATATGTATTTCGTGATCTAAGGAAGCCTAGATGTTGTATTGATCTCAGCCATGAACAAAAGTATGATATGACATAAGGACGAGGCAATCACAAGATGAACGATCTCATTGGAAACTATTTTAAGTTTACCATTCCTCAGGATGAGCAACGCTTAAGTTCGGTGTGGTGATGAACCCTCCAGATTCATCCTCAGTCACCAATTCAAAGGATTTCTGATGTTTTTTCCCTAATTTTGTTTCGCCTCATTTTCTTTTCTCTTTTTCATGAAAATTTTGACATTTGCATGAAGGTGAGGTAATTACGAGACGAAGGTCTATTTTGGCGACTATCTTAGGCTTTTTCGTTCCTCGGGATGAGCAACGCTTAAGTTCAGTGTGGTGATGAATCGTCCAGATTCACCCTCTCAGTCGCCAATTCTAGGGACTTTGTGCCACATATCAACTGATCTACCCTTGTTTTGGTTTACTTTAATATCTCTTTAGTTTCATGTAAATAATGTTTTACTATTTCTAATTACCCTAGTTTTTCAATTTATTTGATCTTATCCCCCCTTACTTTCCTTTTTCCCTACAGATCACTCTCAACCATCTGATCGAGATCCATTCAGTTTCATCCATTCGGTTTCATCCATTCGGTTTCATCCATTCGGTCTTGACCTCATTCGGTTTCATCCATTCGGTCTTGACCTCATTCGGTTTCATCCATTCGGTCTTGACCTCATTCGGTTTCATCCTTTCTATTTCGATCCATTCGGTCTCGATCCATTCGGTCCTCACTCCATTCAGTCTTGACCTCACATGGTTTTGGCTTCTCAGTCTTGAACCTAACGATCTTAACTACTCGATTTGCTCGCTCGATCCCAAAATTGTGAGCATCCGACATCGTCCGATCAAGAATTAACCTCCCCTATTCATCTAGCCATTCGGTCTTGCCTCCACAACTACTCTCACGGTCTCTAGACCACGTGAGCTCTCACAGTCTCTAGACCATGTGAGCCGTCACTGTCTCAAGACCGTGAGAGTCCTCACGATCCCAAGACTGCAAGGAGCGGCAACCATCTATAGCAACCTTGCTCCACCTCCATCACCCAGCAACACCACCCGATCACCATCACTTCCCCGCCACAACGTCAGCTACACGCTTTGCTCCACTCCAAGCAATGATGTCTCTATTCCCTCAACCTCCCTACTCATACTAGTCGCACATGCATGGAGCAGCGCCGCCACCATCTACTTTTACCAGTAGCACTATCATCCTCCTCTTACACCCTACATGATCTGCAGCAGACCTCGGCGATGGCATCTTGTTCCTCATGCTAGAAGCATCTGCAACCTACTCATCGACACCATTGTTGTCCACGACGGCCTTCGGTGTCATCCTCCTCACCAACAGCAGTGATTCCTCTCTCCGCTAGCCAACTATGACTTGTTGTTTCCTTTCTTCCTCTTCCCTTCTGTCGCCGTCATCGCCTACACCAGCAACCCTAGGAAGTCTCAGCACCGAGTAAGATCCCACTAGTCTTGAGACCGGTAGAGGGTGGCGGAAGTTTTAAAGACCGTATAGCCACCGAGACCGTTTAGATCAGCATACCTGAAACTGTGGAGGCAAGAACCTATGAAACCGCATGAGCAACCAAGACCGCGGGACCGCGTAAAGCACCAAGACCATGAGAATGAGAGGATGCCCGTGGTTTCTAAAACAGTGAAGCCCATAGCGCAAGATCAAGAGGTGCAGACCGTTAGGAGAAAAAGCAGCAAGACCGTGAAGAGTTGCATGCGCACGATCATGAAGGCAAGATCGAATGGATTAGCAAACCGAGAAAGCACTTTGTCAAGACCGTGAAAGCAAGGAAAGCCAAGACCGAATGGACTAAATCGAAAGAAGAGAAATTAGTTTCCAAGACCGAGAAAAGAGAGTCTCGCACTCTCTCAAACCGTTTAAAGCAAAAAAAAAGTAAGGCTGGAAACCGAATAGACAAAAGACATGCACAAAGTGTGACTCCTTGGCCCAAGATATTTTGGGCAATTTGCAAATCTAACCCAATCCATCCAAGATACGTGCCAAGCCTATAAATATAAGGGTAGAGGCATGGTCTTGGACATCTATCTCACTACGACCCAAGTCTGCCGGATTGGGACCAAAGCCAGAAGTCCAGAAGGCTGCTCCATTGTCATCCCACTTCCTGCATTGCTCCACCATAGTTCCACCTCATTCTACTCATGTAATCCCGGAGGTAGACACGATAATCAAGGCAGAGAGACAGACGTCATCGACAATGATGGAGTAGTCCCAGAGACTGTGGTGATCTACATTGGGTTGTCACAGATCTACTCTTCTGCTCCGACGATGCTTTCTTTCTCTCTCTTCTCTTTCCTTGTTGCTCCCTCTATGAGGAGTGAGTAGTTTCATCCACTGAGGCGTGGGGACTAGCCCCGCTGCCCATGTTTTGTAATATGTACTAAAAGATGTTATATTTCGGATTCAATACTAAATCATTTCATACATGCTTTAATGTTGGCCGCGTTCTTGTATGCATCTATTGTCTTTCATTGCGGTTTGTCTACGACTGCTCTTGGGACTAGAATACCGATTTAGTGTTGGTTTCTGGTATGCGTATCCACCGCGCATCCATTTCAGTATCTAGGAATGTTTCCTGAGGGATGGAGTAAACTCACCTCCATCGTTGTACTTCTGCACTATGAAATGGAATCAGTTGACGTATGGAAGTGCAACCTTGATGGGTCGAGGAACACATTCTGCGGACGGAGTGGTGCAAGGTATTTGACCATTTGTCCGGGAATGGCTGACATTGCAACACTCCCACATTTCTCATAGCTATTTCCTCGAAAGAGGGATCGTCTATAAGGACACTAATCGAATTGATGATTATCGCTCGCTTTTTAGTTTTCTGATGCACGTTTCATGAGGTTGAGTAAGGTTCTCTCTTCAGAGGCTACATCTCTTCATTGACACGTAGACATGTACCAAATGAGAGTTACTCAACCCATGAAGGATGTGTGAATTACACTTGTCCTATGAGACATTAGTATTGTATAACATCCATGTATCTTTCTATCATTGGTACAGGTACAATACATGTGTAGTGGTGGTGAAAACCCGCATCACCCCAGTGATCCATCATCATTTTCTAATCTTAGTTTTTAATCTTCAAACTAGTTTTTATTCTTGCCTTTGCTTTTGCATGTTTTAGGTTAAATAAATAAAATCAAACTCTTGGTCTTAGATGATTAACTCGATCTATACAAAACGATAAAAAGACACTCTGATTCTTAACGTTGTCCTTTGGGTTCGATCCTAAATCTATACTATGATAAGGCTTCCACACTCTTGTGGGGTTGGAGCATTTATCTAGCACCAGTTGTAGGTAAACCTAGAGAGAACATCAACTCCCTAGGGTTTTTGGTGCATATTAGGACTTCGATTGGAAAAGTAATCTTTTGGTGTAAGTTCTAGCTCCATCAAAAAATGGCGCCATTGTCGGGGACAACCGTGTAAGAATCGTCTTTTTCAAATTCCATGTCGATTTAGGTTTCTCTAGGGTTTTTAATTTGTTTTCAAAAACCTAAAAAAGTGAACGACTTAATCTTGCATATCCTCTTGGATTTGAAGTGGTTGGTTAAACTTGATAAACTCGTTCTTTGATTTTAGGAACCAACTCTCTTCAAAATGAAGAAGTTAACACCACCAACCGTTAGATGTCAACTATGTGGTGACTATTCTCATTCATCGATTTACTACTTCAACGCCCCTCCTCTCTACGTGATGGCTCTACATCAAGTAATCGCGAATTGTATAGCTGGGAAACTCAAAGTAGACTCTTCATACAACTATGGATATAATGCAAATTATAATCCGTATCACCCTAGAAGCTACTATGAAATACCCAACTATGACATATTTCAAGGCGTAGACTGCAATATAGGAGGAAACTAGGAAAACAATGCAGATCAATACTATGATGAGGAGAGATATTATCATCATCAACCGAACGGGTGTAGTGAAGAGCCTTTTCATGAAGATCAACACACATCGATGGAAGAACTATGAACTTTACATATATCGGTGGCTCAATAACTAGTTGATCAGACAGCCACGACTAAGAAGTTGATCGCCGATCTTGATCAACTTATGCAATTTTTCAATGCTTCTGACCAACATGTAGAACAACCACAAACTTCAACTAAGCACATCCCTAACCCACATGTTGACTATGATGATGATTATGAAATCATGTGGGATATGCCTTCCAATGATCTTCAAGCATCAGTGCAGGATGGGGAACCATCCTCAGAGCTAACAACTAAACTCAAAGATGATTTACTCATAGCATCACAAGGGGAAGAATTATTTTTTGAGCCAAGGTCTGACTCGGATAATGATTCATGCACTATGCTCTCAGAGGGAAGGATGAGTAGCCAATATGGGGATTCTCTACTGTCAGGAGATCAATCAGAGATAAACTTCAACACTCACCTACCTTCTGACTTCATAGACCCAGATCCAACTATAGAGGAGCAATTAGTGATGATCAACTCCCTAAATGGCAAACTTTCTTCAACTTCAGCTATCTCTTCAATGAAGTCCATATAAGAAGGGTTTATGTCACAAGAACTCTACACTCCTTCACAATCAGACTCAGAGGAATATGTGACTGATTCGAATAAGGATATATCTTTTATGCAAGAGACTCAACTAACTCCATTACTGGAACATGATCCGATTTATCCTTATGAATAAATTTTTTATCATTCGGCTGATCTAGAAACAAACTTCGAGGATGGGACTGATCAAGATCTTGATCATGTTATTCTCACTGACCCTGATGATAAAAAAGAATCATGGGAGGAGGATGGGTCTGAAGATGATGAATCTATAACCGATCCTTTCCATAAGATGATGTCACCAGAGCTACCACCTCTATAAGAAGTCCAAACGGAGCCAATTCTCAAATAAGAGCATGATCTTTCTATTGAATCTCCTTCTAGCCACTTGAATGAGTCGATAGTGCACTATGAAGAGAAACATGAACCGTCTCTTGATTTTAGAATGGATTACGATATTCCCGTAGACTCTTGTAATGATAAAAAGGACATGTGGGAGGACATCGAGCCACAAACATGTCCTTTTATAGCAACTCATGAAGAAGATCCTCCTGAGCCACCACATAATCAAGAGAATGAGATATTTCCATTACCTATACAAGGTTTCATTCTTCCTATAGTGGATCTTCCCAAGCACTTAATAGAATCATAGGAATACTATGAAGAAATGCTAGAACAACAACCTGGCTCAGAAATGGAGTATTATAGTCCCAATATCGAAGAAACGAAGTCATCAGGAGATTCTAGTCTTCAAAACATCTTTTCATGGACTAATCCCTCCCTTGAAGAGATATCATTGGAACCTCTACCTCGGAATCCCATGATTTCTTTAATTGAGAAAGAGTTCGTCCCACCAGTCGAATAATCTTCGAGTTACTTGGACGAATTAAGATTGTTCTACGAGGAAAATTCTGAACAAAATTTTGAAGAAAAATTTGACGCTCTTATCAATTTCAACATTGATAAAGATGAGGATGCTTCTCACAATAACTCCTCTGATGAAGAAACGTCATCCTGGCTACCATATCCTACACAAGAAAAGCCATTTGATGAAATGAAGCCTGAACCGGATCCGCCACCAGATTCAGGACAGGAGGAAGTTCAAGTGGCCGACCCACAATCAACTGCTCTCCATTTTGGAGAAAGCAGTTTTACTTTAAATTTCAAGGGCGAGCCACAACTGGAGGACACAAATAAGCAATGTTTTGATAACTCACCTAGCCCTCCAGTCTCAATTGCTTATATTTCACCTCCCCCACTGATGGGGGAAGGACTCTGGATTCTTCTGGATGGACAAAGAGGTGAAATAAATACGCATCTAAATCATCCAGAAAACCTATTCGAGTTGCCATGACCACCCAGTCAATAGGTTGTTTAGGCTACTCCCTCACTCTCGGCACCGTCTATTGTGAGACATATTTGCCAGACCTTCTTCCAACTACGAGGACCACCTAGTTAACACTGTGCAACCCTTCCCCTCCATCTCGAACCTAGTATTTTTTCAGAAATGAGAAAACTCATAAGTTCGAGGTGGAGGGCGGGTGGTATGATTCTCACTCCACCCTCTACCTTTACTGCTTTCTATTTTTCTATTCTAAGTTCTTTTTCACAGTTTTCTGGTTTATCATTTTTCTTCTTAAAATAAAGCCTTTACCTAGTCGACTTTTGCTTTTCGAATCTTTTGTCATCACCTCTTTTCGTTGCAAATCCACAAGGAACCAATGCTTAAAACTAACCGATAAATGATTTCATCTTGTATAGTCTATGAACCCTAATGTCATATCCCCCATAAGAATGATAAGCCTCAATAAGTCTGAGATAGATTAAATGCATCACGCCTCTAACTGAATAATGGATCTGCTATATGGAATTCTCATTTGAAGTTCTATCTTGTCACTTTTTGAGCAGAGTGTGATGGTGAAAAGGAACCCATCATATGGAATTGCTAAGCAAACTGCAACAACACACATCCTAGTCCATTCTTAGAGGCATCAAAGAAAACTATATATCCTTTTCCTTGTTTAGGTAACACTAGCACAGGTGCACTTGTCAACCTCTCCTTTAACAGCTGAAACGATTGCTGACACTTATCACTCCAGGAAAAAGGAACATCCTTCCTGGTCAACTTAGTCAAGGGTAAAGCTTTAGAACTAAAGTTCTTAATGAACCTTCAATAATAGCCTGCCAACCCTAAGAAACTATGGATCTCTATCGGTGTCTTCGGCTATTCCCATTGCAGGACATATTCTACCTTTTTAGGGTCAACACGTATACCTGAAGCAGATATTACGTGCCCAAGAAAAGAAACTACTGGTAACCAGAACTCACACTTGCTAAACTTGGCGTATAACTTATGCTTTCTTAGCAAAGTTAGAGCCTGACGAATATGTTGTTCATGTTGTTGAGCATCTCTACTATAGATCAGTATGTCATCTATGATATGAAGACAACAACACACTGATCCATAAAAGGTCAGAAGATTCTATTCATGAGTTCCATAAATGCAGCTGGTGCATTTGTTAGTCCAAACGACATAACTGTGAACTCATAGTGACCATACCTTGTCCTAAAGGCAGACTTAGGTATGTCACCCTCCTTGATATGTAACTGGTGATATCCCGACCTCAAATCTATCTCTGAGAAGACGGTTGCACCACGCAACTGGTCAAAGAGATCATCAATCCTAGGGAAAGGATACTTATTCTTTATCGTTACTTTATTTAACTGTCTATAATCAATGCACAAATGCATTGATCCATCTTTCTTTTTAACAAAGAGGACTGGAGCACCCCAAGGCAAAATACTCGGTCGGACGAAACCCTTCTCAAGCAACTCTTGTAGTTGTTTCTTGAGTTTTGCCATCTCAGCAGGCGTCATCCTATATGGTGTTTGTGCTATAGGTTGTGTTTTCGGGATTAGATTAATCTCAAAGTCTATTTCTCGGGGCGGTGGTACGCCTAGAATTTCTTTAGGAAATACATCTTCAAATTCCCTGACTACTTGAACTTCAACAGGATTAGGACTCTCCATGGTGGTATCTACCACATGGGCCAAGAATGCATAACATACTTGCCTCATCAACTTTTCAGCAACCATAGATGACACAAGACAGGTTGGTAGAATCTTTCTTTCTCCTTGAAAGATTCATGTGTCACTTTCATTAGTGAACACAGCTTGCTTGGACTCACAATCCAAGACAACCTTATACCTTTCTAAGGTATCCATCCCAAGGATTACATCGAATCCATGCATCTCAAGTGGTATAAGATCCACTTGAATGTGATGTTCAGAAAAGAAGAGAATACAGGGAGAACATACTTCCTGTAACACAGCAGATCCCATCAACGGAGTTTCTAGCAACAAACTATATGTTCTATGACTTATAGTCAGGTTGTAGTCAAGAATCACTCTTCAAGTGATAAAGGAGTGTATAGAACCCGGATCAATTAAAATAGATACAACACAAGATGTAGACATATCAGAATATAACAATTCCATCTGACCTACCACAACCTGAGGGTTGATCACTGCATCAGGTGGATTTATTGCATAGAATCTTGTCATTGCTTGTGGTTGATTCGATGTTTGATGACTGGGTGCTGATGATCTAGCTTGGGACGCTTGTCCACGTCTTCTAGCGTTGCCTAGAAACTGTCGCCTTTGAGATCCTTGTTGACTCTGTCTTTGAGGTTGAGTTACACTCACTTCTCTGGCTCTGCAATCTTTCATCAGATGTCCCATCTTTCCACATATATAACAACTTATGTTTAGTTGTTGTGGTCTGGGTTGTCCTGTAACCGACATAGATGTTGAACTGCGATCTCCTTCTAGTGGTAGGCTTCGTCCTTTACCCCTATTCGATGTCCACTATGTCTGGGTATTGAATCTAGGTGGTGGTGTAGGCACAGAAAACCTAGGCTTCTTGAAATCTTTAGATGAGGATCCTTGGAACTGGGGATACATCCTCTTGTTCTTGGTATGTATCTTCTTTGACACAGACCTCTCTATCCTCCTGACCGACTCCACCAAGGTATCAAACATTTCCCTGTTCTCCAGAGCAGACACAGGGGTGGTCAACTCAACGTTTAACCCCTTCTCAAAATGCCTAATCCTTTCTTCATCTGTAGTTGCCATATGCGGACAAAACCACAACAACTCCATGAACTTAGCCTCATATTCGCTAATGTTCATCGGTCCTTGTCTTAACCTCTCAAACTAAGAGATTTTGTCATCCAAGAACGTCTTAGGGAAGTATCTGTTGATAAATTCCCGTCGAAAAACTTCCCATGCAACCTCCACACCTGGCCTTTTCTGTTCTTCCATGGTCCACCAATGACCAGCACTCCCCTTGAGAAGGTACACAGCATGTCTAACCTTCTCAGCTTCTGTGATGTTCAGGATTCTAAAGGCCTTCTCTAGTTCAGTTAACCACAAGTCAGCATCTACGGGGTCAGCTGTTCCAGCATACTTTGTAGCTCCAACTCGGCAAAGTCGTTCAAACATCTTGTCGACTCCTAGTCCTTCAGGATGGGTAGGTGCCCTAGGTACAGGTATAGGCATCCTATCAGTCATGTGTGTCATGGCAGTCATAAACTTCCCAAACATGGCTTGGATAGCTGGGTTCCCCATGTCAGTTGGATTGAACTGGGGTGGTTTAGGTACAGATTCCTCCCTTTCTTGGTTTCTTGCACCTTCTCTAGTTGCAGCCACACTACTCTCAGCAATGTGTTTCTCGTGAGACCTAGACATCTTTAGTTTTATCTTCTCCTCCTGATGAGCAGAAGACACTATCAGATATAGTGGAAGACACTAGAACAGACTCAACAACCTAAGTCATATGTCTCTGTATATTCAGCAAACCTAGAGCTCTGATACCACTTAATTTGTAATGACCGTCTCGTGAAAACAAGATCAACAAATTTAAACTAATGCGGAAGCATTTCGTTAGCAGCGGAATTATTGAAAATTACAAAAAATTTAAAACTTTTTGTAAAGAGATCTACAAACTGTGAAACTCTTTTATAAAGAAACAAGATAAGTTATTTACAAACTGATTCACCATTACATCTTTGTACTATCACATCTCGAGAGTCACAACATCAACTTCCCTATTAACTGTGCATGAGCAGTATACAAAATCTCGAGGCTTTACGCCAAAAATCTCATATCTATATAAAACTATCTACTGACTCCTAGGACCTGATAGTACAAAGAAGACACATAGGACTCTCTATATACAAGACTTGACAGACAGTGTCTCCACCTGAGGATCATTGCTATCCCTGATGTTGATGCTGCTGCTGTTGCTACTCAATCACTAATGGGTTTCTTCGTCCTCGGCGTCTACCTAAAAAGTTGAATCCCACAGGGGTGACACAATTGAATAATTGTCCCAGCGAGAGTTATAACTCTTTTCCAGAAGTATTGTTATTGCAATTAAATGAATAGTATTGAGCAATAGAATTATAAATACTCAATAGCAGGCAATTTATTAAATAAGCTAAGTAGAGCAGTATTCTCTATGCAATCATTTCAATTATAACTTGATTGAATGACAAGACATATATCAATAAGGAATATGAAGAACATGTATATTATTTGTCCAACTAGGACATTATAAACAATGTATCATCAATCATTGTTTCTCATAGTTCAACCTAAGCAATTATGCTACACGGATGATTATGTTTTTCAAACATATTTATGCCCTGAGGAGATGAGATATACCACTCATACTCCAACCGACCATTATGAAATCGCAATCCGTACCATACATAGGTCATCAGAAGAGTTGGATTCCTATGACCTCATATTCCTCAGTCAGTGTGAGGTACAACATGCAGGACATCTTGTGTCTCTACTATCATAGCTTTCCAGGGTATTATGGCAACTTCGCTATTAGAGTTACAGTGGCATGTTGTACTCTCTTCGCCATCGAGGGATTTCTTATTTATCTCACATCGATGCGGCATTAACAACATCATCAGGAGATTAGTGATACATCATCCCCGCATAAACATATAATGAAGGATTGAGAGATTTGATGTTTATCTCACATCAATTCCTCCATTTAGACGTAAGGATATTCATGTCCATAACCCCCACATACTCAAAAGTATGCTCTCCAGGAGTTCCCTTAGGAAAACCTATTTCACCATCATTTAATTTTTGACAATGATGGATCTATGGTTAGGGCTCTACATGATATCATTATACTTGATTATTTAAGTACATTATAGCATTCTTTTATCATCAGGCATGTTTTCAGACATAGACCAATAAGACAATTTCTATGAAGAAAGAGTACTACTTGTATCAAGTTTATTTCACATCTTGTTAACATTGGGATATCAATTCCTAACCATCTTATCATTATGATTCAGGATCATGGGTGTTCAAACCCTTAGATCATCAGAACACTTGTTACCAAGTAACATATTGCCATCAAGTCATTTAACAGTATGAATATGATTGTAGCAATGCAGATATTTCTCATGGCTCATACAGTCTATCAATTTCATTTGTTACCTCTTACTATGCAACATAGCATACCATTACTTTCAAAGCTTATAAAGTGCTTTCAATGAATATGGCATCATAACCCTTACCTGGCTATGCTCACTTCTTTATAAAGACATGCATGACTAACACAATTGATATCATGCACATTATATCTGTATCAGCACAATACAAATTATTTCCAAGTCAAGTATAGAACACCACGGCCGTGCTATCTTGCACGGTCGTGCTACAGAAGATTACCATCAACGTTTTACATCACCACGGCTGGTTTCTAGGGTTAGGGTTTCCTATTCAATTTAATTAGGGTTATCCAACCCCTTTAGCTTAAAAAGTTATAGTGATTCCTCATTTCATAATTCAATTAAAGAGCTTCATGCTATAAAGCATAACCCAGAATTAGGGTTTCCTATTCATATCATCACATTACCCTAGATTAGGGTTTACTATTCATATACAATGAATTAAGATCATATTATCATCATGTATGAGGATTACTTCCATTAATGCCCTCAAATTAGGGTTAAGATTCATTAACCATCATAATTAGGGTTTTCATGATCTCACTATGAAGGATCATACCCTAATTAGATGTATTCATACATATTGGAAGTTTATTACTTGATTAACATTCATATAGGAAGTCTTCTCCCTCCTCTTTCTATCAGATGATATTTGCATCACCCTTGATTAGGCTAAGTCAATTCAATATTATCATCTTGGGTCATGTCATTACTATTGCAATCATTAAGGCTTACTCATTCAAAGAGTATTACTCACTATATCCCATCAAGGGTATCTTTGTTATAGTCATAGTTGATTGCATCATATCTTAATCAACTAATTACCTGGTCCTTTAATCACATTAGGCATCCATAAGGTTTAGGTTAATCAACCACTAAACAATCTTGACCACTAAGGCTTCAAACGATCTTAACCTTTTTAGACCTCAAACGGTCTTGCATACTAAACCCCCAAACGGTCTTGGAGAGACCTTGAAACCATTTGGTGTTGAATACTATTTGGTCTTGTTGACTTTTGAAACTGTTTGGTAAAGTACACACTCAAGACCGTTTGCCCAAGATGGGGGTGAAGACCGTTTGGTCAAGTTTGACTTTGAAACCGCATGGACATAACCGATCTTGAAACCGCATGAGACCAAACGGTTTGGGATCGTTTGGTCCCAAAAGGTATTGAGACCGTTTGGTCCCAAACAGTTGTGAGACCGTTTGGACTCAAACGGTCCTGAGACCGTTTGGTCCAAACCACCTCAAAACCGCAAGGACCAAAAAGTGTCTCAACCATTTCAATTGAGTTAGGGTTTCCAATGTTGAACCCCTCAATGGATCATGTACTTATTAGCCACTCATCAATTGAGTTAATTAGGTCAACCCTTAACTGATTTGACACTCAATTGACCCTCAATTGATCATCAATTAAGACTTGGATCAATTGGATTAGGGCTTGAAAATCGATGACCCTTCAACATGCTTCAATGTGAGTCTAATTAATTTGAAATCATTGAACCATCATTCAATTTGGTCATGACCTGACCCCAAACAGTCTTGGGATCATTTGGATAACCTCCAAATGGTCTTGAGACCATTTTCCCATTATTTCATCAAAAACCAAGTCATTCAATTAAGGTTTGAACCCTAGGTTTGGTCACCAAATCAGCAATCAATTATTCATCATTGTGATATCATTGGGTCCTCAATTGGTCAACCCTACTTAACCCTATACCTCCAAACGGTCTTGGGTGATCACCAAGCGGTCTTGAGACCATTTGGGTGATCCCCAAACAGTTTTGAAACTGTTTGGGCCACTCAACCCAAACTTCAACATAATACTATTATTGAATTCAACAAATGGCCCGATTAGGGTTTAGGTGATTAATGGGCCTTCAATTGGTGATTCACTTGGAATTAATTGATGATTTTTGGTAGGTAATTAGTCTAAATTATTCAATATAGACCTCCAAATGGTAAACTCCTGGTCAACACCTCTAAACGGTCTTGGACTGTTTGCTTCTATGCGGTTTGGTTGAAACTGTTTGCTCCCAAACGGTTTGGGAAAACATTTGCAAAAGGTGAGAGACCATTTGTTAAAGTAAAAACTTGGATAAACATAGAGATTAACGTCACCTTCATCTACCTCAAGAATAGGGGCTGTTCTTCACGGAATTTCTAGCAAGAACACAAGAGTAGCAAAGGAAGAAGAATAACTAACGATTTTTCATGGAGATGAAGATGCATAAACAAAGCTCAAGGTTTAGAGTTATAAAACCCACCTCTAGGACTGATCTAGAGCTCCAAGCTTCGTAGCTTTAATGGTGGATGAAGCTCCAGGTGTTGTCCAAGCTTCGTTCTTCAAGTTTTGGATTGAGAAGATGGCTAGAAAGAAGAATCGTGTGAAAAACACCAATAAACCAACCTTGTTTTATGGTTTCCACCATGAATTCGAGGTAGATGGTGATCAACACTTACCAAATCAGCTTGGTCGTCCTTCCTATGGTCTAGAGCTCCTTCTTGGTCGGTCCAAGCAAAGTGCTGAGAGAAAGAAGCTAAGGAACGATCCTTTGGTGTGTAGAAAAAGTTGCTTATATATTTATGGGTATTCTAGGCAAAGAAAAAGATTATTATCTCTTTTACTCCCAAACTTATTTCCACCACAACTTCCTCCACCCTTGGCCACGTTTACACCTCCTAACCTCATGAAAAACTCCCTCATTATCCAAGATTAAAAGGAAAAGAAACAAAACACCTTAAAGAGTTGTATATTAATATCCATCTTTATTGGATATTACTTAATATATTATTAGTGTGGGTAGTTTCCACTTCTACCATGATCATTCAAACAAGGTGCCCTTCTCATTTCCTTTTCTCTACTTGATGCCAAGAAACATGAGAGATCCTCTAGAGGGTATAATTACATGTTGGTCCCTAGGTTTTTGGTAAATTACACATTACACCAAAACTAGGTTTTAAAGCACAAGGATTGCTCTTCAAGCTATATCTTGGTGCTCAAGCTTGTGGAATCCATATCACCACATCATATGCATTCTTATGATGTATTCAAAATTAAAGGAACATCTTAACATGTGCAAATTGCAAATAAACTTCTCAACTTAGGTAATTTGTACTTTAGTCCATTATAAACAAAACAATGTTTCAACATTATGCAAAAAGGACTGAAATTGAAATATAAGTTCCTCAAGAGCCTTAATTACATTTCATAGGATAAACACAAGCATCTAATCACTTATTTAAGTAAAACACCTAGGGTTAGTACATAACCCAGGTCAGGGATGTCACAAATTATCCACCCCTTACAAGGATTTCGTCCTCGAAATCATTACAAAACACATTAAGAGAAAAGAGCAGGGTATTTACTTCTCATCTCTTCCTCTAGTTCCCACGTGGCTTCTTCAACACCATGGTGATTCCATAGGACTTTCACAAGACTTATATCTTTCTTTTTCAACTTTTTAATTCTTCTATCAAGAATTGATATAGGTCCTTCTTCATAAGATACATCATCATTCAACTCTATTTCCATAGGTTGCAGAACAGATTTTGTATCAGGATGACATTTCCTTAACATGGAAATGTGAAACACTGGGTGTAACTTTTGCAGCTCTTGTGGTAACTCTAGTTTATAAGCTACCTTTCCAATCCATTCAATGATTGGATAAGGCCCCATAAACCTAGGAGCTAACTTTCCTTTCCTTCCAAATCTAAGAACTCCTTTCCAAGGTGAGACTTTGAGGTACACTCTATCTCCAACCTAGAATTCTAAAGGTCTATGACGCTTATCAGCATATGACTTCTGCCTATCCTGTGCAGTCTTTAACTATTGTTGTATGATTTTAATCTTCTCGGTGGTCTGTTGCACAAGATCAGGACCTAAAAGTTGATATTCACCAATTTCATACCAACATAGGGGTGATCTACAACGTCTACCGTACAAAGCTTCATAAGGTGCCATGTCAATGCTATGTTGATAGCTATTGTTATAGGAAAACTTTATCAATCTTAGGTGCAGATCCCAACTTCCTGTAAACTAGAGAACACATGATCTAACCATGTCTTCTAAAGTCTGCATAGTCCTTTCTGATTGTCCATCAGTCTAAGGATGAAAGGTTGTACTAAACCTTAACTGTGTGCCTAAGGCTTTATGAAGTCGCTCCCAAAAACTACTCGTAAATTGGGGACCTCTGTCAGAAACAATGGTAACTGGGACTCCATGCAGTCGTACTATCTCATCTACATACAACTGTGACAGCTTCTCAGCAGAATAGGTTGTTTTGCCAAGTAAGAAATGTGCTTTCTTTGTCAACCTATCAACTATTACCCATATGGAATCATGTCCTTTGGCTGTTCTGGGTAATCCAACCACAAAATCCATGGTTACATGATCCCACTTCCACTGTGGTATGGATAAAGGTTGCATTGTTCCTGCAGGCTTCTGGTGTTCAGCTTTAACTTGTTGATACACAGGACACTGCATAACAAACTCAGCAACGTCCTTCTTCAAACCAGGCCACCAATACATATCTTTCAAGTTACGATACATCGTGGTGCTTCCTGGATGCATAACATACATTGAAGAATGAGCTTCTTCTAGGACTAACTTCCTCAATTTATCCACATCTGGTACTATCATCCTACTATGATAACAGGCTACTTGATCATCTGAGTCATGGAAACCTTCTCGTTTCTCACTACCATACTCTGATCTAATCTGTTGAACTGCTTCATCAACTTGTTGTGCTTCCTTAATCTATTGTCTCAGGGTAGGTTTTATGTGCATCTCAGCTAACAAACCTGATAACAACGATACTCTCAACTGTACATTATCCTGCCTTAAAGAGATAAGCATATCCCTTCTAGAGCATACCAAAGAATTTAGTTATGCTCTATCTAAGGCTGGTGTTGCTTATTTCCTACTTAAAGCATCAGCAACTACATTGGCCTTTCCTGGATGGTAATAAATTGTACAATTGTAGTCCTTGATTAACTCCATCCAGCGGTGTTGCCTCATTTTAAGCTCATGCTGAGAAAAGATATACTTAAGGTTCTTATGGTCTGTGAAAATCTGGAATGTCTCTCCATAAAGATAATGTCTCCAGATCTTCAAGTCATGAACTATAGCAGCTAGTTCTAGATTATGTGTCGGATAATTCTCCTCATGTTTCTTAAGTTGTCGAGAAGCAAAAGAAATCATTTGTTTATCCTGCATCAACACACATCCTAGTCCATTCTTAGAGGCATCACAGAAAACTATATATCATTTTCCTTGTTCAGGTAACACCAGTACATGTGCACTTGTCAACCTCTCCTTTAACAGCTGAAAAGATTGCTGACACTTATCACTCCAGGAAAAAGGAACATCCTTCCTGGTCAACTTAGTCAAGGGTAAAGCTATAGAACTGAAGTTCTTAATGAACCTTCGATAATAGCCTGCCAACCCTAAGAAATTACGGATCTCCATCGGTGTCTTCGACTGTTCCCATTGCAGGACAGATTCTACCTTTTTAGGGTCAACACGTATACCTGAAGCAGATATTACGTGCCCAAGAAAAGAAACTTCTGGTAAACAGAACTCACACTTGCTAAACTTGGCGTATAACGTATGCTTTCTTAGCAAAGTTAGAGCCTAACGAAGATGTTGTTCATGTTGTTGAGCATCTCTACTGTAGATCAGTATGTCATCTATGAAGACAACAACACATTGATCCAGAAAAGGTTAGAAGATTTTATTCATGAGTTCCATAAATGCAGTTGGTGCATTTGTTAGTCCAAACGACATAACTGTGAACTCATAGTGACCATACCTTGTCCTAAAGGCAGACTTAGGTATGTCACCCTCCTTGATATGTAACTGATGATATCCTGACCTCAAATCTATCTTTGATAAGATGGTTGCACCACGCAACCGGTCAAAGAGATCATCAATCCTAGGCAAAGAATATTTACTTTATTGTTACATTATTTAACTATCTATAATCAATGCACAACCGCATTGATCCATCTTTCTTTTTAACAAAGAGGACTGGAGCACCCCAAGGAGAAGTACTCGGTCGGATGAAACCCTTCTCAAGCAATTCTTATAGTTGTTTCTTGAGTTCTTCCATCTCAGTAGGCGCCATCCTATATGGTGTTTTTGCTATAGGTTGCATTTTCGGGATTATATTAATCTCAAAGTCTATTTCTCAGGGCGGAGGTACGCCTAGAAGTTCTTCAGGAAATACATCTTCAAATTCCCTGACTATCGGAACTTCAACATGATTAGGACTCTCCATGGTGGTATCTACCACATGGGAAAATGATGCATAACATCCTTGCCTCATCAACTTTTCAGCAACCATAGCTGATACAAGACAGGTTGGTAGAATCTTTCTTTCTCCTTGAAAGATCCATGTGTCACTTTCATTAGTGAACACAGCTTGCTTGGACTCACAATCCAAGACAACCTTATACCTTTCTAAGGTATCCATCCCAAGGATTACATTGAATCCATGCATCTCAAGTGGTATAAGATCCACTTGAATGTGATGTTTAGAAAAGAAGAGAATACAGGGAGAACATACTTCTTGTAACACAGCAGATCCCATCAACAGAGTTTCTAGCAACAAACTATCTGTTCTATGACTTATAGTCAGGTTGCAGTCAAGAATCACTCTTCGAGTGATAAAGGAGTGTGTAGCACCCAGATCAATTAAAACAGATACAACACAAGATGTAGACATATCAGAATATAACAATTCCATCTGACATGCCACAACCCGAGGGTTGATCACTACATCAGGTGGATTTATTGTGTAGAATCTTGTCATTGCTTGTGGTTGATTCTGTGTTCGATGACTGGGTGCTGAGGATCCATCTTGGGACACTTGTCCACATCCTCTAGCATTTCATGGAAATTATTGCCTTTGAGATCCTTACTGACTCTGCCTTTGAGGTTGAGTTATACTCACTTCTCTGGCTCTGCAATCTTTCATCATATGTCCCATCTTTCCACATATATAACAACTTCTGTTCAGTTGTTGTGGTTTGGGTGGTCCTGTAACTGACATAGATGCTAAACTGCGAGCTCCTTCTAGTGGTAGGCTTCGTCCTCTACCCCTATTCGACATCCACTGCGTCTGGGTATTGAATCTAGGTGGTGGTGTAGGCACAGAAAATCTAGGTTTCTTGAAATATTTAGATGAGGATCCTTGGAACTGGGGATACATCCTCTTGTTCTTGGTCTATCTCTTATCTGAAATAGACCTCTCTATCCTCCTGACCGACTCCACAAAGGTAGAAAACCTTTCCCTATTCTCCAGAGCAGACACAGGGGTGGTCAACTCGGCGTTTAACCCCTTCTCAAAATGCCTAATCCTTTCTTCATATGTAGCTGCCATATACGGATAGAACCGCAACAACTCCATGAACTTAGCCTCATATTCGCAAATGTTCATCGGTCCTAGTCTTAACCTCTCAAACTGAGAGATTTTCTCATCCAAGAACATCTTAGGGAAGTATCTGTTGATAAATTCTCATCAAAAAACTTCCCATGCAACCTCCACACCTGGCCTTTTCTGTTCTTCCATGGCCCACCAGTGACCAGCACTCCCCTTGAGAAGGTACACAGCATGTCTAACCTTCTTAGCTTCTGGGATGTTCAGGATTCTAAAGGCGCTCTCTAGTTCAATTAACCACAAGTCAGCATCTGCAGGGTCAACTGTTCCAACATACTCTGTGGCTCCAACTCGGCAAAGTGGTTCAAACGTCTTTCCGACTCCTTGTCCTTAAGGATGGGTAGGTGCCCTAGGTACAGGTGTAGGCATCCTATCAGTCATGTGTGTCATGGCAGTCATAAACTGCCCAAACATGGCTTGGACGACTGGGTTCCCCATGTTAGTTGGATTGAACTGGGGTGGTTCAGGTACAGGTTCCTCCCTTTCTTGGTTTCTTGCACCTTCTCTAGGTGCAGCCACACTACTCTCAGCAATGTATTCCTCATGAGACCTAGACATCTTTAGTTTTATCTTCTACTCCTGATGAGCAGAAGACACTATCAGATATACTGGAAGACACTAGAACAGACTCAACAACCTAAGTCCTATGTCTCTATAGACTCAGCGAACCTAGAACTCTGATACCACTTAATTTGTAACAACTGTCTCATGAAAACAAGATCAACGGTTTTAAACTAATGCGGAAGCGTTTTGTTAGCAGTGGAATTATTGAAAATCACAAAAATTTTAAAACTTTTTTAAAGAGATCTACAAACTGTGAAACTCTTTTATAAAGAAACAAGATAAGTTATTTACAAACTGATTCACCATTACATCTCTATAATATCACATCTCGAGAGTCACAACATGAACTTCCCTATTAACTATACATGAGCAGTATACAAAATCTCGAGGCTTTATGCCAAAAATCTCACATCTATATAAAACTATCTACTGACTCCTAGGACCTGAGAGTACAAGAGACGACACATAGGACTCTCTATATATAAGACTTGACAGACAGTGTCTCCACCTGAGGATCATTGTTGTCCCTAATGTTGCTGCTGCTGTTGTTGCTGCTCAATCACTGATGGGTTTCTTCGTCCTCGACGTCTACCTAAAAATTCGAATCCCACGAGGGTGAGACAATTGAATAATTGTCCCAGCGGGAGTTATAACTCTTCACCAGAAGTATTGTTATTGCAATTAAATGAATAGTATTGAGCAATAGAATTACAAATACTCAATAGCAGGTAATTTATTAAATAAGCTAAGTAGAGCAGTATTCTCTATGCAATCATTTCAATTATAACTTGATTGAATGACAAGACATATATCAATAAGGAATATGAAGAACATGTATATTATCTGTCCAACTAGGACATTATGAACAATGTATCATCAATCATTATTTCTCGTAGTTCAACCTAAGCAATTATGCTACACGGTTGATTACGTTTTTCAAACATATTTATGCCCTGAGGAGATGAGATATATCGCTCATACTCCAACCGACCATTATGAAATCGCAATCGGTACCATACATAGGTCATCAGAAGAGTTGGATTCCTATGACCTCATCTTCCTTAGTCAGTGTGATGTACAACATGCAGGACATCTTTTGTCTCTGCTATAATAGCTTTCCAGGGTATTCTGGCAACTTCGCTATTCGAGTTACAGTGGCATGTCGTACTCTCTTTGCCATCGAGGGATTTCTTGTTTATCTCACATCGATGCGGCATTAACTTCATCATTGGGAGATTAGTGATACATCATCCCGGCATAAACATATAATGAAGGATTGATAGATTTGATGTTTATCTCACATCAATTCCTCCATTAGGATGTAAGGATATTCACGTCCATAACCCCCACATACTCAAAAGTATGATCTCCAGGAATTCCCTTAGGAAAACATGTTTCACCATCATTTAATTTCTGACAATGATGGATCTATGGTCAGGGCTCTACATGATATCATTATACTTGATTATTTAATTACATTATAGCATTCTTTTATCATCAGGCATGTTTTCAAACATAGACCAATAAGACAATTGCTATGAAGAAAGAGTACTACTTGTATCAAGTTTATTTCACATCTTGTTAACATTGGGATATCAACCCCTAACCATCTTATCATTGTGATTCAGGATTATGGGTGTTCAAACCCTTAGATCATCAAAACACTTATTAACAAGTAACATATTGCCATCAAGTCATTTAACAGTATGAATATGATTGTAGCAATGCAGATATTTCTCATGGCTCATACAGTCTATCAATTTCATTTGTTACCTCTTACTAGGCAACATAGCATATCATTACTTTCAAAGCTTATAAAGTGATTTCAATGAATATGGCATCATAACTCTTACCTGGCTATGCTCATTTCTTTATAAAGACATGCATGACTAACACAATTGATATCATGCACATTATATCTGTATCAGCACAATACAAATTATTTCCAAGTCAAGTATAGAACACCACGGTCATGCTATCTTGCATGGTCGTGCTACAGACGATTACCATGACCATTTTACATCACCACGGCTGGTTTCTAGGGTTAGGGTTTCCTATTCAATTTAATTAGGGTTATCCAACCCCTTTAGCTTAAAAAGGTATAGTGATTCCTCATTTCATAATTCAATTAAAGAGCTTCATGCTATAAAGCATAACCCAGAATTAGGGTTTCCTGTTCATATCATCACATTACCCTAGATTAGGGTTTACTATTCATATACAATGAATTAAGATCATATTATCATCATGTATGAGGATTACTTCCATTAATGCCCTCAAATTAGGGTTAAGATTCATTAACCATCATAATTAGGGTTTTCATGATCTCACTATGAAGGATCATACCCTAATTAGATGTATTCATACATATTGGAAGTTTATTACTTGATTATCATTCATATAGGAAGTCTTCTCTCTCCTCTTTCTATCAGATGATATTTGCATCACCCTTGATTAGGCTAAGTCAATTCAATATTATCATCTTGGGTCATGTCATTACTATTGCAATCATTAAGGCTTACTCATTCAAAGAGTATTACTCACTCTATCCCATCAAGGGTATCTTTGTTATAGTCATAGTTGATTGCATCATATCTTAATCAACTAATTACCTGGTCCTTTAATCACATTAGGTATCCATAAGGTTTTGGTTAATCAACCACTAAACCATATTGACCACTAAGGCATCAAACGATCTTAACCTTTTTAGACCTCAAACGGTCTTGCATACTAAACCCCCAAACGGTCTTGGACAGACTTTGAAACCATTTGGTGTTGAAGACCGTTTGGTCTTGTTGAATTTTGAAACCGTTTGGTAAAGTGCACACTCAAGATTGTTTGCCCAAGATGGAGGTGAAGACCGTTTGGTCATGAAGACCGTTTGGTCAAGTTTGACTTTGAAACCGCATGGACATAACTGATCTTGAAACCGCATGAGACCAAACGGTTTGGGATCGTTTGGTCCCAAACGGTCTTGAGACTGTTTGGTCCCAAACGGTCTTGAGACCATTTGGACTCAAATGGTCTTGAGACCGTTTGGACTCAAATGGTCTTGAGACCGTTTGGGACCGTTTGGTCCAAACCACCTCAAAATCGCAAGGACCAAAAAGTGTCTCAACCATTTTAATTGAGTTAGGGTTTCCAATGGTGAAACCCTCAATCGATCATGTACTTATTAGCCACTCATCAATTGAGTTAATTACGTCAACCCTTAACTAATACGACACTCAATTGACCCTCAATTGATCATCAATTAAGACTTGTATCAATTGGATTAGGGCTTGAAAATTTATGACCCTTCAACATACTTCAATGTGAGTCTAATTAATTTGAAATCATTGAACCATCATTCAATTTGGTCATGACCTGACCCAAAATGGTCTTGGGATCGTTTGGATAACCTCCAAACGGTCTTGATACCGTTTGCCCATTATTTCATCAAAAACCAAGTCATTCAATTAAGGTTTGAACCCTAGGTTTGAACCCTAGGTTTGGATCGTTTGCTTCTATGCGGTTTGGTTGAAACTGTTTGCTCCCAAATGGTTTGGGAAAATGTTTGCAAAAGGTGAGAGACCATTTGTTAAAGTAAAAACTTCGATAAACATAGAGATTAACGTCACCTTCGTCTACCTCAAGAACAGGGGCTGTTCTTCACGGAATTGCTAGCAAGAACACAAGAGTAGCAAAGGAAGAAGAATAACTAACGATTTTTCATGGAGATGAAGATACATAAACAAAGCTCAAGGTTTAGAGTTATAAAACCCGCCTCTAGGACTGATCCAGAGCTCCAAGATTCATATCTTTAATGGTGGATGAAGCTCCAGGTGTTGTCCAAGCTTCGTTCTTCAAGTTTTGGATGGAGAAGATGGCTAGAAAGAAGAATCGTGTGAAAAACACCAATAAACCAACCTTGTTTTATGGTTTCCACCATGAATTCGAGGTAGATGGTGATCAACACATACCAAATCAGCTTGGTCGTCCTTCCTCTGGTCCAGAGCTCCTTCTTGGTCGGTCCAAGCAAAGTGATGAGAGAAAGAAGCTAAGGAACGATCCTTTGGTGTGTAGAAAAAGTTGCTTATATATTTATGGGTATTCTAGGAAAAGAAAAAGACTGTTATCTCTTTTACTCCCTAACTTATTTCCACCACAACTTCCTCCACCCTTGGCCATGTTTCCACCTCCTAAACTCATGCAAAACTCCCTCATTGTCCAAGTTTAAAAGGAAAAGAAACAAAACACCTTAAAGAGTTGTATATTAATATCCATCTTTATTGGATATTACTTAATATATTATTAGTGTGGGTAGTTTCCACTTCTACCATGATCATTCAAATGAGGCACCCTTCTCATTTCCTTTGCTCTACTTGATTCCAAGAAACATGAGAGATCCACTAGAGGGTATAATTGCATGTTGGTCCCTAAGTTTTGGGTAAATTACACATTACACCAAAACTAGCTAGGTTTTAAAGCACAAGAATTGCTCTTCAAGTTATATCTTGGTGCTCAAGCTTGTGGAATCCATATCACCACATCATATACATTCTTATGATGTCTTCAAAATTAAAGGAACATCTTAACATGTGAAAATTGCAAATAAACCCCTCAACTTAGATAATTTGTACTTTAGTCCATTATAAACAAAACAATGTTTCAACATTATGCAAAAAGGACTGAAATTGAAATATAAGTTCCTCAAGAGCCTTAATTACATTTCATAGGATAAACACAAGCATCTAATCACTTATTTAAGTAAAACACCTAGGGTTAGTACATAACCCAGGTCAAGGATGTTACATGAACCCTCCAGATTCATCCTTAGTCACCAATTCAAAGGATTTCTAACGTTTTTCCCCTAATTTTGTTTTGCCTCATTTTCTTTTCTCTTTTTCGTGAAAATTCTGACATTTGCACGAAGGTGAGGTAATTACGAGACGAACGTGCATTTTGGCGACTATCTTAGGCTTTTTCATTCCTCGGGACGAGCATACTTAAGTTCGGTGTGGTGATGAATCCTCCATATTCACCCTCTCAATTGCCAATTCTAGGGACTTTGTGCCACATATCGACTGATCTACCCTTGTTTTGGTTTACTTTAAGTATCTCTTTAGTTTCATGTAAATAATGCTTTACTAGTTCTAATTACCCTAGTTTTTCAATTTATTTGATCTTATCCCCCCTTACTCACTTTCCTTTTTCCCTGTAGATCACTCTCAACCATCTGATCGAGATCCATTCAGTTTCATCCATACGGTCTTGACCACCATTCGGTCTTGATCCATTCAGTTTCATCCATTCGGTCTTGACCTCATTCGGTCTTGACCTCCATTCGGTCTTGATCCATTCGGTTTCATCCATTCGGTCTTGACCTCATTTGGTCTTAACCTCCATTCGGTCTTGATCCACTCGGTTTCATCCATTCGGTCTTGACCTCATTCAATCTTGACCATTCGGTCTCGATCCATTCGGTTTCATCCTTTTTGTTTCAATCCATTCGGTCTCGATCCATTCGGTCCTGTCTCCATTCAGTCTTGACCTCACACGGTTTTGGCTTCTCAGTCTTGAACCTAACGATCTTGACTACTCGATTTGCTCTCTCGATCCCAAAACTGTGAGCATCCGACATTGTATGATCAAGAATTAACCTCCCCTATTCATCTAGCCATTCGATCTTTCCTCCACAACTACTCTCACGGTCTCTAGACCATGTGAGCTCTCACGGTTTCTAGACCATGTGAGCCCTCATGGTCTCAAGATCGTGAGAGTCCTCATGATCCCAAGACCGCAAGGAGTGGCAACCATCTACAGCAACATTGCTCCACCTCCATTGCCTAGAAACACCACTCGATCACCATCACCTCCCCACCACAGCGTCACCTACATGCTCTGCTCCACTCCAAGCAATGATGTCGCTATTCCCTCGACCTCCCTACTCATACTAGTCACACATGCATGGAGCAGCGCCACCACCATCCACTTTCACCAGCAACATCGCCGTCCTCCACTTACACCCTACACGATCTACAGTAGACTTCAACGATGGCATCTTGTTCCTCACGCTAGCAGCACCTGCAACCTTCTCGTTGACACCACGGCTGTCCACGACGGCCTTCGACGTCATCCTCCTTACCAGCACCAGTGATTCCTCTCTCTGCTAGCCAACTATGACTTGATGTTTCCATTCTTCCTCTTCCCTGTCGCCACCGTCATCGCCTACACTAGCAACCCTAGGCGGTCTCGGGACCGAGTAAGATCCCACTGTTCTTGAGACCGGTAGAGGGTGGCAGCGGTCTTAAAGACTGTATAGCCGCCGAGACTATTTAGATCAGCTGATCTGAAACCGTGGAGGTAGGAACCTATGAAACCGCATGAGCAACTAAGACCACAAAACTGCGTAAAGCACCAAGACCGTGAGAACAAGAGGATGCTCACGGTTTCCAAAACAGTGAAGCACACAAGACAAGATCGAGAGGTGCAGAGTGTTAGGAGAAAAAGCAGCAAGACCGTGAAGAGTGCATGCATGCGCACGACCGTGAAGGCAAGATTGAATGGATTAGCAAATCGAGAAAGCACTTTGTCAAGACCGTGAAAGCAAGGAAAGCCAAGACTGAATGGACTAAGATAAAAGAAGAGAAATCGGTTTCCAAGACCGAGAGAAGAGAGTTCCGCACTCTCTCAAACCGTTTAAAGCAAAAAAAAAGTAAGGCTGGAAACCGAATAGACAAAAGACATGCACAAAGTGTGACTCCTTGGCCCAAGATATTTTGGGCAATTTGTAGATATAACCCAATCCGTCCAAGACACATGCCAAGCCTATAAATAGAAGGGTAGAGGTATGTTCTTGGATAGCTATCTCACTATGGCCCAAGGCTGCCAGACTGGGACCAGAGCCAGAAGTCCACATGGCTGCTCCATTGTCAGCCCACTTCCACCATTGCTCCGCCATAGTTCCACCTCATTATACTCATGTAATCCCAGAGGTAGACATGAGAATTAAGGCAGAGAGATGGATGTCATCGACCACGACGGAGCAGTCTCAGAGACTGTGGCAATCTACACCGGGCTGTCACATATCTACTCTTCTGCTCTGACAATGCTTTCTTTCTCTCTCTTCCCTTTCCTTGTTTCTCCCTCTATGAGGAGTGAGTAGTTTCATCCACTGGGGTGCGGGGACTAGCCCCACTACCCATGTTTTGTAATTTGTTCTTAAAGATGTTATCTTTCTGATTTAATACTAAATCGTTTCATACATGTTTGAATGTTGGCCACGTTCTTGTATGCATCTATTGTCTTTCAATGCAGTTTGTTTATGACTGCTCTTGGGACTCGAATACCGATTTAGTGTTATTTTATGGTGTGCGTATCCACCGTGCATCCGTTTCAGTATCTAGGAACGCTTCCCGAGGGATGGAGTAAACTCACCTCCATCGTTGCACTTCCACACTATGAAATGGAATGAGTTGACGTACGGAAGTGCAACCTTGATGGGTCAAGGAACACATTCTGCGGGGGGAGTGGTGCAAGGTATTTGACCATTCATCCGGGAATGGATGGCATTGCAACACTCCCACGTTTCTCGTAGATATTTCCTCAAAAGTGGGATAGTCTATAAGTATACTAATTGAATTGATGATTAGCACTCACTTGTTAGTTTTCCAATGCATGATTCATGAGGTTGAGTAAGGTTCTCTCTTCGGAGGCTACATCTCTTCATTGACACATAGACATGTATCGGATGAGAGTTACTCAACCCGTGAACGATGTGTGCATTACTCTTGTCCTACGAGACATCGGTATTGTATAACATCCATGTATCTTTCTTGCAAGTCTTGCTATATTTGGTACAGGTACAATACATGTGTAGTGGTGGTGAAAACCCGCATCACCCCAATGATCCATCATCATTTGCTAATCTTAGTTTTTAATCTTCAAACTAGTTTTTATTCTTGCCTTTGCTTTTGCATGTTTTAGGTTAAATAACTCAAATCAAACCTTAGTCTTAGATGATTAACTTGGATCGATACAAAATGAGAAAAAGAAACTCATATTCTTAATGTTGTCCTTTGGGTTCGATCCTAAATTTGTACTATGGTAAGGCTTCCACACTCTTGTGGGGTTAGAGCATTTATCTAGAACCAGTTGTAGGTAAACCTAGAGAGAACGTCAACTCCCTAGGGTTTTTGGTGCATATTCGGACTTCCATTGGAAGAGTAATCTTTTGGTGTAAGTTCTAGCTCCATCAATAGGCTGACAGCAACCTTTTTACCTTCAGGATTCTTGGGCTTGGACCAAACTACATAAAAACTACAAAATAAGAAAATCAACGAGAATTCAATAAAAGGAGCAAAATAAAGTAAATTGCAATTAAATCATGGAAAATAAGGAAAAGAGATAGAAAAGCCTAAATAAATGACCTACATAATATGATAAAAGGGATGAATATGCATTCATCGCGCACCAAGACATGAAACTATCAGTTGTACTCACATATAGAGGAGTCTCCATGAGTAATGGCTAGGAAATGTTTCTTCTTTTCCTTCAATGTAGAGCTAGGCATGAAACAAGAAGCAAATATAGACTTGAAAGCTTCCTAGTACAGTGGAATAGTTTGATGTGAGTGGGTGTATTTTTCCACCATAGTTTGGTTGCACCCATTCTTATTATTTGACAAAGGTTACTTTGTTGTTTTTAGGGCACCCTAACAGTCTGAAGGTGTTCTCCAAGAAAACTATTTGTGCATCTACCTTGTCCATAATATCTTCCTAATATTCATCAAATGAGGATCATGGTTTAATTTAAGGAAACCAATTTTAGTGTCAGGTTTCAGACTATTGATGTGTATTCCTCCATAAACTAAGGATGATGTGTGGTTTTCCAGGTTGAGCACAGGATCCATGAGTACATTATTATGCCCCGCCCAAACATCACCTTTAAGGGATTTTTCTAGTCCATCATCATCCCTTTAGGTCCCTACCTCTTTTGGGTCCTTTTCCCTTATCTATTACTTTCCCTTATCTTTGTCAGCTTCTTTCTCCTTCTCATAATCCTTTTCTCATTCCCTTTTAGCTTCCTTTTCCTTCTCAACTTCCTTTTCCTTTTTAGCTTCATTTTCCTTTTCAACTTCCTTCTTCTTCTCATTTTCCTTCTTCTTCTATGCCTCTTTCTTCTTATCAACCTTCTCCTTCCCATCCTTCTACCAGTTTTAGAAGTTCATGCCCCTTAATGTTGGGTTTTTTAATCCATTTGCAATATACTTTGTAGTATGAGTCCTATTATAAAATAGGTTAAGTAAAGATTATATGGAATTACACTACTATATTAATTCACATTTTATTTCATTTATTATTCCATGGTACCCTAAATTGGGGGAGTATGACACAAGTGAATATATGTACCTAGCAATAGGGATAAAAGATGAGGAGTAATCCAGCTTCAATAAATGGGTGGATTTAGGGTATTTCTTAGATAAAAGATGAGATGATGGAAGACTCTCTATAGATTCAAAGGAAATATTTAGGTCCAATTTTCAATCTATAGGTTCAAGGTGAAGCAGGGAACCTCAGCCACTATTATGACATGAATATGAGGTATTACTAGTCAGAACCACTTGTGCATATCTCTAGACATCTCAATTTTCACCATTGCGGACTTTAGGGTTTCCTTGGTTCATTCAAGATCTGAAATTCTAAATAATCATCACGTAGAGGTTGTGTGTCAAGATCTAATACCAATTGTCATGGATCCATCTATATCTCAGTCTCAATCCCATTGCCATCAAAAAGTATTAAATGGACTGAAGTGTTAGTCTCTGAGTGGCACAAATTCAACCACACACATCATGATAAATAAATAACTAAATAGCCTTCCTTATGATTTCAATGAACATTAGAAGTTCTTACAGCATAGGGTGAAGAAAAATAGAAAAAAAAATATAAGAGAACACTTAAACTTACAACTAACCAACCCTTTTACATTTAATCATGTACCCTCATGAATATAATGTGGAGTTTGTTCACTTCATTGAATTAATTTGATTTTATGTGGAAGAATGATCTTGGTTTAGTCTGCCTGTTATACCTAAAATCATAAAATCAGACATGTGGTCATTGCAAATGCAATGGTACATTGGAGGTGAAACCAACATATTTTAATATTCAAGAATAAAGTTTGTGTGGAAAGGCTTATGACATAAAAGTAAACATTTTACACCAAAATGAATTCTTTGAAAACCTTCATATTTTACTACAATTTCTTCCATCTTATCCAAAAAGTGTCAAGAAAAAAAGTCTTCAGCCACTTCCAATGAAGATGGATCCAAAGTGTCAATCCAAATGGTTATCTTTTAGTGAAGAGTGATCCTAGACATTTCTAAAGGAAGTGTGATACTAGCCACTTCTATAAGAAGTGTTATACTATACACTTCTAAAGGAATTGTGCTACCAAACAATAATGGAAGATATTTACATTTCTTAGGTTTCAAGTTCCACAAACATATATATAAAATAGAAGATTACTCAGTAGAGAATGGATTAGCTCAAACAAATATAATAGGGAAAATGCACATGAGATTTACATATCATATAATACAGGTAGACATCACCATAGTCAATTAAAAATAAGAGGAATGTGTACCTTTTATTCGAGAGTAGAGATCTTATAATGATTTTGGAGTCACAACATTGTTTAGACCCTGATTCAACAAGATGAGGGTCAAATAAGGGTTTTCAACAACATAGGTCACAAGGTAAATCAATTAGAGTTTTTGGATCCTTACATTGACATTAGGTGGTTTACTCATCCTTGATGCAGAACATCAAGTTTTTGAGGTAGCGCTAGCCATTTCTACATATTATTCATCATCAGTTTAAAGTATAGTTTCTAACTTAAGTCACATAGGATAAAACCATAAATTGTCATCAAAAGGGTCAACTAGTCATTAATGGAAGTTCAAGAATCAAGATTCATGATAGATTCCACATGACAATCAAAAATTCAAGATAGTAGTGTTCTCAAAATTTTCAATATGGTGTACAAGTTTTAGAAAGTAGAAACTATAAAATTTTATAACTGTTAGCATCAATCGTCGCAATATTAGGGTAGAAGCCACATTTGAAGTCTAAATATGAATTTCATGTACATGAAAATTAACTTGAGATTAAGGGTGGATTTGGACATCAAGATTAGGATTCTTCTTTGAGATTAGCTATGGTTATCTCTTCAAGAATTAGAGTCACATGGGTACAGTCAAAGTCTATTTTAAGGTTTGAGAGTCAAAAACATTTTGGTGAAGTCATTAAATAAATCAAATAATCATAAATTTATTTTAGAGCATATCAATGGAATAGAAATGAGACTCGTCCCTTTGACTATTTTTGAAATAATCATCAGGATTTTTCTAATCAAAATAGACTGTTTATTTATAAATTTGGAGATTGGGAACAAAAGTTATGGTTTTTAGAAACATGGAGCAACTAATTGGATTTTTTGTTGAGGGGGGTTGTCGAGAATAGTAGAGAGGAAAAAGAACCAGATGGTGGATAAGCCCCAGTCCCTTGAGTTTTGACCAAGATCAAGGGCATGTTTCTCTTCTCCCTAGCATGATCATCCCATGTGTACAAGAGGAAACTCCATGGTAGCTTATTCTTAAGGGAGAATGAGGGAAACAAGGAGAGACAAATAGACAAGGAAAGATAGTGTCACATGGATTTGGGGTGGAGCTAGGAAGTCAAAGAAGGGGTTATTTATAGGTTTGAGGGGATGGGTTATGAGGGGTTAGGTTTAAGAAATTCGGCGGCTAGATTTGCTTGGCACCCAAAGAAAAGTCATGGGTCTAAAGAGGAAAACATCTTCTCGTTATGATGAGAGGGAGAGTAAGGGGATGAAATCAGAGGAAGAGAGGGTGTTGAGAAAGAGTCAAGTTGAGTCTAGAGTTATCCAATGTCTACCCTACCTGCCCATCTCCTACCTGAGATAGGAGATGACTCATTATCATTCGATCACGATCCAACAGTCATTGGGTTGGGCTTGGGTTAAGGGTTGTACGCCCAGTCCACATCCAGAAACCAGCCATTCAAGGAGAAAATCCCTAGTTCAAAGGCGTATGGCCCAGCCAAGAGTCTGCACGTAAGATAAGGGTCAAATGGGCTAGACCCAATAAGCATAAAAGGGTTTGTATGGCATTTAAGTGTATAAAACTTAGCAAAAATAATAGAAAATGGTAGAAAGCTCTGATTGAATTCAATTTGGAATGTGAGTTTATAATAGAGAGTAGAACATGTGTGTAACTTTTCAAATCAATATGATCAAGTTATTAATCAAAAGATTCAAGAGCATTTTCAAATTAGGGTTATTTTAGATATCATCATAAGATCATAGATCATGAAAATTATTAAGAATGGGAAATTCAAGGTGATTGAGGCTCAAAAGAGTAGTTAGACCAAAATACACATCATTAGATCCTTCCCCCTTAAGAGGGATTTTATCCCAAAATTTTAGTGTTACCAAAGCATCCATGAGTCTCATATTCCACATCATCATTCTTGCTATCATAATCATAATTTCACATATTGGTTAGTCACATAGTTGGAGATTTGGGCTCACAATCAAGATGATCAATTGGGTCCAACAAAGATATTAACTTTCAAATCCATATACAAAATTAGTTCTTATTTGTACATAAGTGGGTAATGCCAACTACAAAAAGGCAACGTACTCAATCTTCCAATTATATAGTAATTCCAAAATCACAAATGTCTTTTGCAAAACTAAATGAGTTTCTTAAGCAAAAGAGCATATTCTATATCTATTTATGATTTCCTTGCATATTTCCTTGGTGATGGTCTGTGGAGGAGGTAGATAAGATCATTGACCCTCATAATGGCCTTTTTCTTACAATAGAGGCAAATAGGATTTGGATATATCCACTTCCCTCGACGGTTGTTTCTAAAATTGTAGCATCTAAGCCTTTGATTATTACCATTTCCTTGGTTGGTATTCATGTGAACCTGATTTTGTTCCCATTATTATGATTTTGAGGTCTTTCCCCTTGCTTAGGGTTGTCTATTACATCATTCGTCAGTCCTAGATAACCCATGCTTGGGGTGTTACCATGTCCAATTCCCAAGGTTTTCTCCATCTTTAGGGAATGATCTAAGGCATCTTATAATGTAGAGAGTCTGGAAGAGGAAACAAAAGCTTGTAGAGTCACATTGATTCCCTCAATGTAATGGTTCAACGTCTCCTCATTAGACAATTTTTTGGCATAATGCTCGAAGAGGCAAAACTATCAATTATACACAGAAACAAAGGAGTCACCTTGAGTAAGGGCTAGGAATTATTTCATATTTTGATTCAAAAGATCTAGGCATCAAATAGGCAGTGAATATAGACTTGAAAGAGTTCTAGTTCAATAGAATTATTTGTTGTGAGTGGGTGTAATCTTCCAATGATAGTTTGGCTCCAACCTTCAGTTTGTAGGTGGCAAAGGTCACTTTTTTGTTTTCTAGTCACTCTAACACTCTAAAGGTGTTCTCCATTGAAACTATCCACATGTCTACATTGTCCAAAACATCTTCCATATCTTCACCAAATAAGCATTCAAGGTTCAATTTAAGGAAATTAGTAATAGTGACATGTTTTGGATTGTCGATGCAGATTCCTCCAGGAGCTAAGCATATTGTGGTTTTCCAAACTGATCATAGAATCCATGAGTACTTTATTTTTTTCCTCCCAAACATCATCTCTAAGGGATTATTTGGTCCTTTATCATCATCCCCTTCATGACCACTAGCTCTTTTCGGTCCTTTTCCCTTATCCATTCCCTTATCTTTCTCAACTTATTTCTCCTTCTTATATTCCTTTTTGTTTTTACTTTTAGCCACCTTTTCCTTCTCAGATTCCTTTTCCTTTTTTCTTTTCAACTTTCTTTTTCTTCTCAGCTTACTTCTTCTTCTCTGCCACTTTCTTTTTATCAACCTTCTACTCCCCATCCATCTAAGAGTTCTAAAAGATCTTGGTCCTTGATTGGGGGTTCTTGGATCCAACTACTAGATACTTTGTAGTATGAGTCATTTTATCTCATAGGTTGACTCAAGCACATTGAGATTAAAGTACTACATTAGTCCACATTTTATTTTGCATTTTAATTATTGTCCATTTTACCCATCAGGAGGGTATACATCAAGTCAAGATACCTAGTAGTAGGGCGAAAATATGATGAGTCACCCTACTTTAATATAATGGGTGGTTTATGGTATTCCTTAGAGAAATGATGAGATGATGGAAGACTCTGTAAGGTTTCAAAGGAAACCTTTAGGTCCAATTCAGGACCTAATAGCAAATGGTAGAGTGGGGAACCTCAGCAACTATTTTGAGAGGAATAGGAAGTATTATATACAAAACCACTTATTTTCATTTCTTGACATCCCAGTTATCACCATTGTGGACTTCAAGTTTCTTTTTCATTCACGGTCTAAAATTTTAAATAACTATCATGTAGAGGTTGTGTGTCTACGTCTGATACCAATTGTCATGGATCTATTCTTATCCCAATCCCAATCCCACTATCACTAGACAATATTAAATTGATTGAAGTGTAAGCCACTAAGCAAGAAAAAATAACACACACCTACATGATAAATAAATAAATTTATTATTTATTATTTTAATGAAATTTAAAGAGTGTATCCCAATCTCAATCCCACTATCACCAGACAGTATTAAAGGGATTGAAGTGTAAGACTCTAAGCAAGAAAAAATAACACACACCTACATGATAAATAAATAAAATTTCTTATTAATTATTTGAATGAACTCTAAAGGGTTTACAACATTGCATGAAGGCAAAAAAGAAAAAAGATACATGAGAACACTTAAACTTACAACGGGCTTGTTTACTCCATTAGAGTAGTTCAATCGCATGTAGAAGCATGATCTTGGTTGTCCATCGGTTATACCTAAAATCATAAATTCAAACACAGAAACATTACAAACGCAATGGTATGGAGGTAAAATTAACATAGTTTCATATTCAAAAATAAGGTGTGCTTGGCAGGACTTACAAAAAGAAAGTAAATTTTTTTCAATAAAAGTAAAGTTATTACAAAACCTTCATATTTTATCACAATTTCTTTCATTTTAATCAACAAGTATCAAGATAATATTCAGCCAATTCTAAATAAAGTGGGAAACAAAGTGTAAAAATTAAATGGCTACTTCTTAATGAAGAGTGATCCTAGCTACTTATACAATAAGTGTAATATTGGTCATGATACTAGCCACTTCGAAGGGAAGCATGACAACCAACAATAATGGAAGATTTTTCATTTTTATGTTCCAGTTCCATAAACATATAAAGGAAAAGTAGATGATTACTTAGTTTAGAACATAATAGATTAGATAAATATAATAGCCATAGTGAGCACAAGGGATACATATCAAACAATATAGGCAATACTGAATCCAAGTCAAAATTAGCAGAAATTGTATCTTTTATTTAAGAGCAGGGACTTTAGCATGATTTTGGAGGACAAGATTTATTGGACCTTAATTCAAAAAGATGAGGGTGAAACAAGGGTTTTCAACAATTTTGGTTACAAGGACCAACAAATTAGGGTTTTTAGATCTATATATCAATTTTAGGTGGTTTACTCATCCTAGATCGATAAAAACAAGTTTTTAAGGTATGACCATTCATTTCCACATATTATGCATCATCATTATACAAGATGGTTGTTGGTATGCCTAGAAATCCAATCATATGATGATTATTATGGCATATTATGAATAACGATTTGAATAATAATAAAGGCATGCTTTTGATTTATTATGTTTTACTAAGTTATGAGATAATGAGGAAACATGATGAATGTTTAAAGAATTACATTTCTCAATAATGTGTCTTCAGGTCTGTGACTTGAATAATGAGATCATATTGATGTTAAGAGTATTGACGTGGTTTACCAAAACCTTGTGCAATAATCCCAGAGTTTTTACCAAAACCTTGTGCAATAATACCACCCGCAAACGGACGGGTCTTATCGCAGTATAGTTAAGGATTGAATCCCAAAGGACAACATTTTAAAGAATCATTGCTAGTCTAATCTAGTTCAAGTAAGGCTAATTTTTAAAATGATTGGTTGATTTGAGGTTAATTAAATAAAGTGCAGGAAGGTAAAGAGTATAATTAAAGTTGATCTAGATTAATGATATGGAATCGTTGGGATGGTCTAAGGTTTCACCATTGATACACATGCAAACACATCCAAACATCAAACATCCAGGCAAGAACTAACTATCCAAATAGAACTGTTGCAAACCCTTCCTGAGGGATGTTTAGGTTTATGTAAGCATCTCTTTAGGCATCAGATGTTTCGTCTCCATCCAGATCATACACTTACGGTTCCGAAGATACAAAATCCAACTGAAGCTATGTCCCTCCCTGAGGGATCTTTAGGCACACAGAAGTGTCATCGTGGGCTAGATGGCTCGTGCCCTCACGGATCATACACTTACGACCTCAAGGAATCCCTTTCTATTTCTAGTTAGGGAGTCAACCATGCTAATCGACAAGCAAGTAGGTGATTAATATACAAGAAAACATCAACGATTAACGACGACGATACAGATATCCAACTGAAGTTGTGGCCCTCCCTGAGGGATGTTTAGGCCACAGAAGCATCACCGTAGGCTAGATGGCTCATCCCCTCATGAATCATACACTTACGGCCTCAAGGAATCCCATTCTATTTCTAGTTTGGGAGTCAACCTCGTTAATCGACATTCTACCCTACGTATAGAAGTTCTCGCAACATAGGGAAGAACAAGATGAAAACAAGCAGGTAACCAAACTACAAACATTAACGATTAACAATGAAATGAAAAGTTATATACATTTCCATGGAATGTTTAATAAGAGAACATGCTTGCATGGGCAGAGGGGCTAATCCCTACACCCCAAAAAAAAGAAACTACTCACTCATGATGCGAGAGATAACAAGAATAAGAGAGAGGGAAGGTTCCACCATGAGCATAATGCAGAAGGTAGTCGCATCTTGATGAAGATGATGTGGTCTTCTACGTCGTGTCGAAGTAGATCTAGATGAGGAGGAAGAACCATCAAGGCATACTGGGCATATCTTCTTCTCCACCTTCTTTCTTGTCTTGACCTCCTTGCTCGGTTCATGAGCAGCAGGTGAAGTGGCAATGGCATGGATGATCGGGATCAAACTTGTACTCAGGCAGCCTGTCGGCATCCTAGGTCTGATGCCCCCAAATGAGGACCATGTTGGTCCTATTTATAGGCTTGGGTCGGGTCTTGAACGGTTTGGACCTCGAAAGGCTCCTCACGGTCTTGAGATCAGGCACCGCCAAACAGTCTTGAGATGCAAACGGTCTTGGGGACTGATGGGTTTGGAACTCAAGTCCATCTTGAAGACCAATTAGACTAAACCAAACGGTCTTGGGTTGATTCTGGTTCTTCACAGTTTTGGATACTCTAGCGTTCTTCTCCTCCAAACGGTCTTCACGGTCATGCACCGCCAAACATTCTTGAGGATCATCTGTTCATCAAACGATCATTGGCGTCCCTCCGTCCAAGCGGTCTTGACTTTACTGGCCTAACGGCCTTGAGTCTAAAAGGTCTTGAGACTGTTTAGTTCTTCTCAGTTTGGAAACCGATCAGATCTTCAAGATCTTTGTTCACACGTCCTCGTGGTCTGTGGCTCCAAACGGTCTTGAACGGTTTTGATCATCCAACCGGTCTTGGAATATAAACGGTTTTTCTTCTGCGGTCTTGTGTGATTGTGTCCAAACGGTGTGGAGATGCAAATGGTCTTGAAGACCGATGGGTTCCAAATAGTCTTGGGGAGGAGGCTGCTCATACGGTCTTGAGATCGTGAGGCTTCACACGGTCTTGAGACTGTTTGACCTCACACGGTCTTGAGACCGTATAAAGGGGGCGGGAAGGCTCAAGATCATTAAGGTACAGTGATGAGAGGAGGACAATGTAGGTGAATGGCTAAAATTGAGAGGTCAAAACCAAACGGGTAGACTGCTAGGGAAAATTGTTTGGTATAGAACGATTGATCAAGAACGAATAGGCAAAATTGTTTGGTCAAGACCAAGGTTGAGAGGATCTTGAGTGAGTTCCAGTTGATGGTTGAACCTCATCATGATTTTCATAATCTGCATGAAATACATATAAAACTAGTTAATAACTTGATAATCTGATCAACCAAGAAAAATTGCATATTGTAAGATTTGAGGAGATGAAATCGAATGTATTTAGTCAAATTGGGCCCAAAATGGTGACTGAAAATCGTGATGAATTTGGATTCATCAGAATACCCTGAACTTAAACGTTGCTCATCCTTGAGTAACACAAAATCTGAAATAGTCACCAAATGAATACTTTCAGATCATGTGATTGCTTCCTCTTCACATCACAATTGTTTCCTTTCTACTCAGTATGATTAAGCATCTCAACTTCCTGAGATCACTTAACACATCTTACAATATCATCGTTCCTGAGTTTGTTTTCCAACATCACTTCCTCCTCACTTTTTTCAACAACAAGCAGTTCTAAGAGTTTCGTAAGAGTCTAGAGATACCCATAGAACAACAAGTGTGCATCTGATCTGACACTGGTGTATTTCATGATGGTGGAGGCATTCATTGTGCCTTTAGGTGGAAAAGGGAGTGAATGGTGGTATGGAAGGAATAAATAAATCTCTCCTCTATTGGACCTAAGATTTTTATTTTACGATTGCAAATGTCATTGATGTATTTTTTTGTGTGAATCTCTCCTTTATTCGACTCGAGATTGCATTTTCTTTTTGTGTGCACATTGGCATCTTTTCTTGGTGGTATGCCCCTATTAAATTGTGAGGGGTATGGAAGAAGAGGATATAGAGGGAGGTGGTGTGCCACCCCGAACTTAGGGTTTGGCACTATTTTGGCTACTTTTGTTTCTTTCTGATGGAAGGAGGGGTACGAAGATGATAGAAGAAGTGTAGAAGAGAGTTCAGATCACAATGCAACTTGATTTACAATTCAGTGCACCGGTTGGTTCTCTTTATCATACTCCGCTCAAATAATAACTTGATGAGGATCTGGTAGAGATTTCATGTTATTGATCCACTTGTCAGTTAGGAAGCACGAAGTATTTGATCTCTATCAGTTCAACAAACACTTTCCATTTTTGTAGAAGGATCATGATGTTAGGATTCATAAGCTTCACAAGATGATTTCAATCAATAGGCTAGTTTTCAGAAAATGGCCCTTTTGAGGATCTACTTTGAATAAGGAGGGTATAATGATGCAAAGAAAAGCATGGAGAGAAAAACTAGCTAGCTAGGTAGTGGCTATTATTGAAACAAAAAGCATCAAAACTTCATCAAGTTTCTGTTCAATTTCTTTGAAAACATAAAAAATTTGAAATTTTTGTTTGAAAATTTTGATCAAAATTTCAACGATGAAATCTTTAAGTCTGAAATGGATGGGTGTGGGTGGAAAGTAAAATGCGTACCACCCACACTCCACCCCAAACTTAGAAATTTGCTTGTCCTGAGCAAACTCTAAATCTATGATGGAGGGGAAAATTCATGCCGGTTGGACCACCAAATGTGGTTACATTCCAATCAGCGTGTATCCTCCATCTGAAAATTTCAAAAATGAGGATTAATCAGAACTCAAGATAGTGTCTCGTGATGTGACTTTTTTTATTGAGTGAAAAATTGTCTACAATTTAAAAACAGAATTAAGGAAAATTTCTAAATCAAAACTAAAATTTAAAATGAAGTTATTGATCGGGTTGCCTCCCGACAAGCGCCTTTATTTTACGTCAATGGCTCGACATGAGTCCTTTAATTTTTTGGAGGATGTGTTGGATTGGTAAGATCCATCATTGATTTGGTGCTTGTCGGCTAAGGTGAAATATCTCTTCAAGAGTTGGTCATTAGCCACAAATTCTCCTCACTCTTCGCTCCATAAAATGAAAGCACCATGTGGGTAGATGCTCTTGACAATGTAAGGTCCAGACCAATGAGAACGGAGTTTCCCTGGGAATAGCCTCAATCTTGAGTTGAATAGTAGAACTTGGTCTCCCACTTGAATGTCCTTTCTTTTGAGATGACCATCGTGCCAAAGTTTGGTGTGTTCTTTGTAGATTCGTGCATTCTCATAAGCTATCATATGGAGTTCTTCCAGCTCTTAAAGTTGCAGAATCCTGGCTTCGCCTGCTTTCTTCATGTCAAAATTTAGTTGTTTGATTACCCACCATGCTTTATGTTCGAGTTCTACAAGCAGGTAGTATGAATTTCCATAGATTAAACAAAATGGTGTAGTTATGAGAGGAGACTTAAAAGCAGTGTGGTAGGCCCACAAGGCGTCATTGATTTTCACTGACCAATCTTTTCAGTTGCGACCTACTATCTTTTCCAAGATAGCCTTGAGTTGGTGGTTAGAGACCTATACCTTCCCACTTGTCTGGGGATGGTAGGGTGAGGCTACCTTGTGTGTTACACCATATTTCCTCAACAATGCTTCAAAGCTTCTTTCTAGAAAATGAGAACCTCCGTCGGATATCATAGTGTGTGGGACTCTGAAACGGGGAAAAATAATATCTTTGAACATCTTGATAACTAGTTTGGAATCGCTAGTTATAGTTGGTATGGCTTCTACCCATTTTGAGACGTAATCCACTGCGACTAGGATGTAGGAAAATCCATGTGAAGGTGGGAATGGACCCATGTATTCCACACCCCAAACATCAAAAATATCGACTTCTTGCCATAGTTTAAGTAGCATCTCATCTCTTTTCGTAATGTTACTCGTTCCCTGACATTTGTCACATGATAGAACAAAGTTGTAGGAATCTTTGGATATGGTCGGCCAAAAGAAACCACATTGCAAAACTTTCAAGGTAGTTTTCTTAGAACTCATATGGCCTCCAACTGGGCCTGAGTGACATTGCTCTAAAATGAGTTGGGCTTCCTCCTCAGCGATACAACATCTTTAGAGACCATCAGCACAGAGCTTGAACAGGTATGGCTCATCCTAGTGATACCATTTCACATCGTGCATGAATTTCTTTAGTGCATTCCCGATGCATTCAGGGTGGATGACACCAGCGGCAAGGTAGTTCACATAGTCTGGGTACCATGGGGAAACTTCTGAGACTTTCATAAGATGGTCATCTGGAAGGGAATCATTAATCGAGATTTTATTAGTTTCCATAGTGTGAATACGACTGAGATGGTCTACCACAACATTCTCTGTACCTTTCTTATCTCTTATTTCCATATCAAATTCTTGCAAGAGGAGAATCCATCTAATCAACCTGAGCTTAGCATCTTTCTTTTCCAAGAGGTAACGGATAGCAACATGATCCGTATAGGTAATGACTTTTGAACCAATGAGATAGGATCTAAACTTGTCAAAGGCATACACGACTGCCAAGAGTTCCTTTTCAGTAGTCGTGTAGTTCCTCTGAGCTTCATCGAGGGTCTTAGATGCATAGTATATTACATAATGTTTCTTCTCTATACATTGGCCTAAAACAGCACCCACAGTGTAATCACTGGCATCACACATAATTTCAACTAGGTGATCCCAATCGGGATCTCTGATGATGGGTGTTGCTGTAAGGGCATGCTTCAAGTTATTGAAACTCTTGACACATTCTTCGTTAAAATGGAAATCAACGTCCTTTAGCAACAAATTCATCATCGGCTTGGTTATCTTGGAGAAATCCTTTATAAACCGTCTGTAAAAGCCTGCATGACTGAGGGATGTTTAGGTTCACATAAGCATCACCTTAGGCATCAGATGTCTCATCGCCATCCGTATCATACACTTACGGTTCCGAAGATAAAAAATCCAACTGAAGTTGTGGCCCTCACTGAGGGATGTTTAGGCACACAGAAGTGTCACTGTGGGCTAGATGGATCGTCTCCTCATGGATCATACACTTACGACCTCAAGGAATCCCTTTTTATTTCTAGTTAGGGAGTCAATCATGCTAATTAACAAGCAAGCAGGTGATTAATCTATAAGCAAACATTGACAATTAACGACGACGATACAGCTATTCAACTAAAGTTGTGGCCCTCCCTGAGGGATGTTTAGGCCACAGAAGCATCACCATAGGCTAGATGACTCATCCCCTCATGGATCATACACTTACAGCCTCAAGGAATCACATTCTTTTATAGTTTCGGAGTCAACCTCGTTAATCAACATTCTACCCTACATATATAAGTTCTCACAACATAGGAAGAACAAGATAAAAACAAGTCGGTAACCACACTACAAACATTAACGATTAACAACAAAATGAAAAGTTATATACATTGACATGGAATGTTTAATAAGAGAACATGCTTGCATGGGCAGCGGGGCTAGTCCCCGCACCCCAGCGAAAAGGAACTACTCGCTCATGATGCGAGAGACAAGAAGAACAAGAGAGAGGGAAGGTTCAACCATGAGCATGATGCAGAAGGTAGTTGCAGCTTGGTGAAGATGATGCGGTCTTCTATGTCATGTCAGAGCAGATCTGGACGAGGAGGAAGAACCACCAAGGCAGATTGGGCAGATCTTCTTCTCCACCTTATTTCTT